>OY751384.1:12440000-13040000 GCA_963565295.1 Epirrhoe alternata | reverse complement strand
CCCCAGGTCGCCCTCCCGGGGGTGGAAAACACAAGCCTTTGTTTAGATAATTTTATCGCAGTTATGTTTATTTTATGTTTCAGTCACTCGATATGGTTTTTATTCGCCGGCTGATTTATGTCAAGAAAAAAGGATAAGTTGATATTTTTATGGCACCGTCTATCAAGATGGAGATAGACTTTGCCTTAAAAGATATTTTTTATAGATAGATAGATAATTCTTTATTGTTACACCTTAATATAAATTACAAAATTATAAAAAAAAACTTAAGTCTAAATTAAGTGGCACAATGGGCGGCCTTATCACTCAGAGTGATCTCTTCCAGGCAATCTTTGGATGGACTGGATAGAAGATAACGAGAGATAGTTATAGTGAAGTAAGTACCTCTATATAACTTATTGAACAATCACACACTAACATATTCAAACAACGATCATAATTTAAACATAGTCGAGTTTTCCTTTTGGATCTGCTCGAGAATGGATAGAGCAACGAAAACTGATCGTTTTTAGCCAGTCTAATTAAATTAAAGTCTTTCTAATTTGACTTTATGTTTGATAACTTTAAGCTTTATGTTATAAAAGACAATCTGGTAATGAAACAACTTGTCGGGTCACCTAAAGGTCATCGATTTGGTTCAACAGCTTTTTAATCTGAATCAGCCCCCTTACCATGGCGATTGTCTAGGTACCGGAGAATAGATAAAAATGGCAGTAATGACATTAGAGTGTGGATAAAACGGGTAGAAAAGTAACTTTTTTCCACTTTCTACGCGTTTTATCCACACTCTAATGTCATTACTGTCATTTCTTTCTATTCTCTGGTACCTAGACAATCGCCATGGTAAGGGGGCAGTAATTTTTGTTTATGTCACTAGTGGCCATACGTTCGTTTAGCGCTTTGCATGTTTAACTTGGCCTAAGAAATAATAAATGACCTTAACATCTTTTCTAGATGATTACCACCACGGCAGTCACTTAACGGCACGCTTTAAGTTATTTGATTCTTTAGTTTTATAGTTTCCTATACTGGTGTATCGAAAGTCAAGCTGTGTTAATTGTTATAGCTATTTTGTATTTTACATAATTTATGTTATTACTGCTTGATCCAATTGAAAATGCCTTTAAAATCGTGAAACTTAACTTCATCTAGCAAAGCAGAAGCTATTGAAAATCATATATCCGCAGTTCGAAGACGCAGTTCAGTCCACACGTAGATGTAATTATATTGAAGTTTAATTTGTATGTGTGAGGGAGGTGCGGGGGTGATGGGGGGAGGGGGACAGGAAAGATTTTTCAATTACCAACTTTGTGCCTTCGCTCCAATCTCGACTGTGGAGTAGTGTTGTAAGCACTCACACATTCTTTGCCCACAGTATTCCGATGTATTTATAGTTTATTAAAGCTTATACATCATCATCTTCCTATCCTTTTCGCACTAATTGAGATGAAATTATTTAGGCAATCCGTCTTCCTAAGTACTCAAGTTCCAATAGGGATCCAATTGAGCTGCTCGTGAAATTTTGATCCTAATCACAACAAAGTACTTTGCAAAAAATGTCGACTGTCGAGTTCCTGACGCAAGCCTCCAAGCATCATCCATCATCGCTCAGTTTTCAACGGATCATGCTCTGATGCTATACTTATAATTCCACTATCAACCAAAACAACTTTACCATTTAAACACGTCTCCCCGCCCTACAAGCTGTGGAATTCTTAATATCAGTGCGCTAACTACGGCCGTATAATATTGGCTGGGAGAGCACCCCCCTTACCCCACTCTCCCCCCTTCAAGTGTCGTGTGCACAGTAACGACATTACATTTGTAAGTTTCAAATTTTCTTCAAAAACTACTTTCTGGATTTTAATGGTGGATTCGTTTTATTGGTAAGCAGTTTCGTGTGGAACTGAAACTGTGTGCTCAGCTAATGGTATGCTTTAAGTATTGGATAACTGTTAGAGTCACTGTTTCAAAGTTGTTGGGTGAATCGTGGATTGGAAGAACAAAATCTATCCAATATGCGAATTCTATGAGACGTCGAGGTGAACAATGGTTTACATTAAACTGAATGATGTTGGAAGTGAGGTAATAATTGTCGGAAAAGAGCCATCTCAGATGCAAGAATCTAGATGACAGGAAATATACGAGATGAAACTGGGCCTACTGAATAAATACGTTTGACTTTGACTTAGAATTTTTTGAACAAGGGTATTAAGGGTCGCCTCGCTGAAGTAACACGCCACCAAATAGCAATATATCACAGCTTTAGGTCCGACTAACGATTACACGGTGAAGTAAGCGCTACTTTTAAATTGGATTCCTGAGCCTTTGTTCTACGGAGGGGCTGTTTGTGCCTCCACTCGGCTATTAAACGAAAGTTCTGCTAAAAGGTGAAATGCCGCGACATAATACCTTTGTTTTTGAAATGTCAACGTTTCATCGATAATGAGGTTTTTATAATGTTTAATGTGAAAGTTATTTTTTATAGTTTAGGTACATTGAATACAAGTAGACATACAAAATGCATAATGTAGGTAGGTATACGAAGTCCTGCATTATAGCAATTGTTTTAACGATTTGATCAACTTCCCCCAATATCGAATCGATTTCACAACACGACGAAGAAAACCCTTTTCTTGAAATTATAATAATCACGTGACTGTGATTATTATTATGTTATTATAACTATAAGACCATAATAATGGCCTCTATAAAACAAGAGTCTATACGTCTATTCTATTACGTAACAAAATATCTGACTGACTGATGAGCCCTGTAACAGACGGACAAACAAACAGAAGCTTAGTTATAGTCTCATTTGCATCTTTGTACTAAATCCTAAAAAGACTAACATAACATACACATTGAATCGATCGAGGAAGCAGCAATAAGCATGAATCGGTGTCCTTCAGTGAATAGAGGCAATATCAATTTCTGCGTACTTCGGACCTACCGTAACATGGAGCGAAGTGCCGCGCCTCGGTTAATTAGGGGACAGCGGGGTGCGGGGGCGGAGGGCGGGGGGCAGAGGGGAATGAGCTTCGTTTGGCTCGAGACGCCGTTTTGCAAATTGTTTTCGCCTCGGTATGAATAGCTCAGTTGGTAGTTTGCTGGGATTTGATAAGCATTTTCTTATTCCACAGGTAAGCCATTACAATCTTTATACAGTTTAATCGATATTTTTTAATCAGGAGAATACAATACCTTTGTATTCTCCTACACATAACTTAGGTACTTCTAGTACTCTAGCTATCGGTACGATAACGATGACTAAAATTCGTTTCTGAAACCAAAAAAGTGCGTCTCGAGATTATCAAGTCCTAACGTATGCTCAACTTTTTATAAGAATGACCGTTAGTTTATTTCATGTTTGCATGATGAACATGGATCTATGTCTCTCACTCTACCTCGGAGCCGCGGGCAAATTTCTAGCAACTAACTTTCGAAAAAACTTGTTACCTATGAAACCATAAAGATGAGTCATAGTATCTCTAAAACGACCCCAAAACAAATATTTCATCCCCTGCCATAATGAGCACACTCTCATCAGCTTATGCAAATACTAATGTATTCCACGAGGGTGCAAGAGGTGCAAGGGGTGCAAGATGCAGGGTGCTATCGATCGCGGGAATGTATGCAGCGACATGCATTAACAGATGGGATCTCCGCCTCGCATTACAATGTTTTTATTCGGTGTTTTGTATTTTTAAAATTTAAATAGAGAAGGGGTTTGTATTTTGATTGGTTAAAGGGTAGTTTTATGTAAAATAGCTTGCATATATCAAGGTAAGTGGTCGCCTTGGGGCTGAGTTGTGATTCGTTTATTAAAAAGATACACCCATAACAACTATTTCTTTGGGGTAGAATAGGGAACTTTATTAATATGCATTTGGATATGTTTAACCCTTTGAAGACATTTTCAAAGTATTCTTGAAGGAAAGTTTAAGTGAGGTCGTTAGACTGAATAGGTAAATATTTTTGGCTTAAGATGAAGATGACCTAGGAAGCTGATTATGAGGATATATTCGTCGTGATATTGTTATTTTCTGTCGTATTACTTTGTTGCTTTACTTGACAGACCGAGAAAGCAGGTGAGGATTGCATACTCGTAGAGATAAGGCCTATCCATACCCAGCAATAGGCGTAACCGGGCTGATTAGAGAGATGACAGACAAAGTAAGCAAACTTAATTACCTATTTCTTTAGAAGTTTGAGAAAGCGTTCGTAATAACCAATTCTATGCAGTCTTTAGGTCAGTGTGTGTGAGTCACGAGTGCTCGGCACACATTGGTCTGTGGCATTTTATGGCGTTCCAGGAAACGTAATGTTCCATAAAGCGCTATAATAATGAATTTAAGCTCTTCTTGAAGCTAAGCCACATGGCGTGTCTAGTGTTGCCTTTTAATTCTAACCGGCTATCAATAATTCATTGGCGCGGTTATGATTTAATATTAACGACGTGACTCTAACTACCCTCTTAGATATCATCAAATTATGAATGTTTAAGAAAATGTAAATATTTCATGAATGCAATCGTTTTTGAAGTTGAATTTTATAGATTGTCTAAAGGGAAGTCAGAAACATGTCAAATACATGTTTGGTACACATTGAGCAACAAACATATCTATTTATAGTAAGTGTAATTAATCTTCTAGAACACGTTTCTTTACAATTTCCCGGCTTCTAGTCTCGCCAGCCCTGCGCGCAGGTTATGCAGCGTAAAGTTTAATAAATGTACGTTTATTAACGTTTTAGTGGCGATCGCTACGCTTTTACTGCATTATGATTGCATAAGACGAGCTTACAGCTTTCAATACTTTATAAAATGAGTTCTATAGCCCTGTTGGTTATGTACCGTGATATTAAATATAAAGCCAACACTCAGTTTATAAATAGCAAACCAAAGGCGCTTTGTAAGACAAAAAAATAGTAATAAAATTTTAAAACCTAAAAATGGCGGCTCCAATGGCTTTCTAGCCATTGTTGCTAAAGACCTGTGCTCGACCTACATGAGACACTGGCTGGCTGTACTCAAGCCAGTGGCTCGTGTAGTGTCTCAATAATTATTTGTGATTGTGAATGTGGTTGTTATTTTTAGGTTAAGCAAGTACTAACATAGTTTATAAGAGCCTACTAACAAAATATGGACTAAGTCTGAAATAAACGATTTTTTTTTTTCTTTTTTTTTATTTATTTAAAAACAAAACCGACTTCAATATTGGATTCAAGTCTAAAATTACAAGATGAGTTTTGAATTAGGAGAAAAGTATAATAACAACAACAAGACCAGACTTATCAACAAGAAAATAATTTAAAAAATCGGTCCGCAATTGACAGAGACATCGGTACATAAAAACATACGAAATTTACCTTGTTTAGTTTTAGTTACAGTCTACAGTGGCAAAATCGTAAACAAAGAAAAGAAGTCACAAAATGCTCTGCACATTCACCGTAGAAATCAATAAACCTAAGCCGAGCGAGGGCAATAATTAGGAGAGGGATTAGTGTCACCGAAATTAACTTCAAAGTGTATGCCTCAATTCAACTGAGCTTCAATGAACCTAGCACAAACTTCGAATAAAATGAGAGCGAACTTTCATATGATTTCATACAAAGAATCAAGTTAAGTACCCAAGATTGTTACACCTGAATAAATGAAAATGAAAATTGTGAGGACCTTTATACCCTCCTTTCGCAATTATTATGACACTAACGCTATCAATAGATTCCTAAATGCATACATTATTATACATAGAAAAAACCCAGACCAAAGACAATTATTTTCAGATCAACCAAAAAATTGTTCCGCAGCGGAACCGAACCAACAACCTTCTGCGCAGGCGTGCCTTCGTTTATAGAGATACACAGGTCGGCAGTTGTTTGGTTATCAAAAAATGCAGCCAGCCAACGGCAGGCATGCACCGCACCGGCTGCGCCAGATTGGAAATACCGCCGGTATGTGTTCTCCTTCAATTATATTATTGCATTCTTTAGAACATACTGTTACAATCCAACAGCATTTATTGGATCAGTCGGTCTGAGGTCCACATTAAAACCGTATCTACTCTTGTTTCTGGTAAATCTTCGGATAACGAAACAAGATCAAGACTGTATTCACAAAGTGTGGTAGACTCTTCTGCATAAACTGACATTATTTTAGTTGGTCACTAGCTCATACGAAATTACTGTGACATTATTTTCAAATCATCTTAGTCTGTACATAGCACTATTTTTGAGCACTACAAGTTTAGCAGAAATATATCCGTGAGCTAAAGTTAATAGGACACACAAGCAAAATCTGCCGATATGACGGCAAGTTTAGCAGCACAATGAGTGTCGCTGGGGCCGAGGGGCGGAGGGGGAGTGCGGGGAGGTCGGTGCAGCCCGTCGCCATGACAACCGCCCCCGCCTAATCAATTGCAGAAATATGTACGATCCATTACCAGTTTACTATGAGCCATCACCCTCGCTCCACACAATGTATATGTAGGCAACGCGCGGAACAGAATACGGCAGGACGGGTCAACATAAACTGGTCGTTTTGTACAGGAGCGGTAGGCGACATTACACACACTTGGAGAGCGAAGAAAAGATGAACGAGTATATTGCACGTCCGCTAACTATACGAGATGGAATTGAAAGGCAACTCTTTGGATTATTAATATTTCATCGAGTTCGTTTCAAATTGAATTATTATAAGTGGGCGTTGTTATACGGTTTACGGAGCATTCACAATGTTGCTAGTGTTCATATTGAACACTACTTGCATCAAGCATAGCCAAAACTACTGCAATACTTTTAATGTAACAAGATAATATAACTACCAAAATACACGCAAAAACAAAACATTCGAGCTTATCAAAAACTACAGTTTCAAATACAACTGTTTATTCAAAACAAATAAACTCACATACGAAAATCTAATCAGCTGACTTCGTAGCGATAATGAGAGAGCTACGCCGTGGCGCTACGCCGCTACGGCTCGTAGCTCTGCTACGCTGAAAATTGGTATGGAAAATAAGTTTTCATGATGTTTTTAAATCTTTGTGATCCTTGTTTATTGTTGCTTATACATAAGTATTTGTATCTACTATTTACGAAACATATCTACTTAAGTACCTGTTTTTCCGTAAGTTATTGACATTCTTCATCATAAACACAATTAACGGGATATTTACCATGATTACATATTATTTGAGTTTCCCGATATTTCGACGTGGTTGCACACAATATGTAATCATGGTAAATATCCCGTTAATTGTGTTTATAGTGTCAACCATGATAGTTTAAAAAGTTATATTCTTCATCATACCTATTCTTCAGATGTGAAGAGCCCTTCAAGTCGTGACTAAAAACAGAAATAAATAAATTCACGATACTGTAGGGATTGTATGACAGATGTTATAATATTTTTCAAGCTTGAAATTTCATTGGCTATATATACACTATAACAAACATTAAACAGAACAAAATCGTATTAATATGACATCAAATACTCACAGATCACTTTATACTTGGCGTGGGGTCTTATCACGAGATTGTGTCCATCACGATGAACACCCATGTCTAAAACAAAAGAGGTTATCATTATTATACGAGTATTAGGTACATTTTTAATGAGAAAAATGAAATTTTCTTGATAAATAAAAAAGAAAAGCATAACTAATCTTATTAACATAAACGTTAGTGCATATGACAGGCGGGCGCGGGGGGGAGAGGAGACGGGGGTAGGTTAGCCCCCGCCGAGATGGCTTCAGAATTAATTGATAATGTGCCCAATACCGCCACACCTGCTGCTGAAGGCTAAGATTAACATCCCTTATTGCCGACCAATTAATCTGTATAATCTGCGACCGGCCACGCGCGAAACTTAATTACTATAACCGCTAATTAGTTACATTCTCCGTTTCCAGCTATCAACATTCATGGCTGTGCCACCCTAAACCCTCTAAAATAACTGTAAAAAAGGCGCGCACACTCCATTATGTGATTTAAAATCATATTCAAAATCGCTATAAAGGGCAAACGAGCGTGCCCGCTATTCTATTACCCACCCTTGCGGAATAAATTCCATCGAAGCGCAATAATAATAAAAAAATGTCGAGAGCTTGTCGCGTGCAGGAGACGTGCGGTCACGCGGCCCTCTGCCCCCTCTTCCCCTCTCCTCCCCCACCCGGCTCCCTCCGAGCCTCCCTCACGAATATAATATGCATTATGCGAAATCCGTAACTCTTATGTTGGGTCTCGAGAATACCTTAAACAGGCAAAGTGCCGCGGGAATCTCGCCCCTAGCACTATCGATATAGAGCAGAAGAGGTTCAAGGAAGCGGGCGCTTGGGACGTTTGTCAGCGGACCCGGCGGGTTCCTTAGGGCGGGCGAGGCCTGCACTCTCAAGATAACGTCGCGTATTAATCATAGTATTATCGGGCGGTGGCGCGTCTTTGTTATGACACCGCGTTATTGCACTTTTTTCGTATCTACCCTCGAGGACGCGATAAACGTCGAGAGTGAATTTTCCGGGACAGATGTTTTAGTAATCCAGCAGATATCGCGCAATAAAACATTCAATGTTATTATTATGCGAGGGTCATGATTATAAAAGCACCCGCCACACCCGCTGGGTTATTGCATATCTTCCTTCCAATGACATGAATAACGTCTTCTATTTTTATTGCAACATCTTTATCCAAACGCCTCTACAGAAAAATACAAATTACTTTCCGTCTTCACAAAATTTCTACAGCTACACATTACATTTCTGAATGATTTTAACTCAGGTACAATATTCCTACAACACTTCTAGCGTGACTCTAAAACTCTATTATTGAGAGGTTTATTTAAGCTGTAAAATACAGTTCCGTAATAGGTATAGAAAAGTGTTACAAGTTTCGCAGCTTCAAAGCTTCCGCAATCTGACTTTTGAGTTCATTTGTATGGGCTTCATCAGTCACCCCATTCATGTGAAAAGTTGAACGTTTTTCCGCGGGTGAAACGTTGAAATGAAAAGCCAGCGATGACCGGCTCCATTGGAGCCTGAATATCTGGAGACGTCCCACAATTTGTATGATTAATGGCCGAGTCGCGCTAAACGGGAGGAAATCTCCGCTCCCGGGGGAACTTATGAACTGCGAGTTTAACTGACGCTTTGACAGGCGCTGAAGAATAATGTGAGATACAAGTTCTGACGAACTAAGGATTAAGCATTGTTATATTATAACCAGTTAATACTACTGATAGAATACTGAGTTGTGTTACTCAAATTAATTTCTACTTTTACATTTCTAATTTTACATCAAATGCAGCAAATTACACTGTTTCATACACTGTTTTAATCGTAAGTCAAACAGGTATTCAAGTTCCACACGCTCCTATACAGCATTAAGCCAATCTGTCTAAACTTCTTAACTTAAATACCACTTCCATAAACTATCCACACCCATAACCTTGGCATGAATGTGTGAGTATAAGAGGGTAGTTCGTTATTCTGTGGCACAGCATCATTTTTCACGTTTCATGAAGCGAGCCGGCGCGGGCTAGTGGATTAAAATACATTTCGCTAGTCGCCCGGTGATGGATGGCAGCCTCGGGAGAAAGGGTTGCTCCCCTCTCACCCCTCCCCCGCGGGAGGGAGGGAGAGGGGGATAATAAACGAGCACACAACGAGGTAGGTCCGTATATGAATGTGTAATTTTATTGTTTCTCGCGAATACGAATGAGAGCTGTAGACGTAATAAAGGGAATAGGCGACTCGTTGTCTGCCGCGCGATCTATAGGACATTCGCAAATATGAATAAGTAAACCAGTATCATAAAATGAGGTCTCCCTTTCAATATGTAACGAAAAGAAAAAACGCAAGCCGAAGACGCAAATAAAACTTGCAAATGAAAGAAAAGAAAGTAGAAAGTGTTTTGTTATGAAGAAAATTCCTTTAACAAAATATAAATGAAACAAAGTCAAAGGCTTGTGCCATGTTAATTAAAAAGTCTGCTCGCTTAAACTTTCGTGACCAGTGAGCAAAATACTACACCTTACACTTCTAGAAAAGAGACTAATAGTATTTTGCCATTTGCTATATAATATTTTACTGAAATACAGCTGACCAATTTATATAATGTAGGATTAAAATGGCTGAAACTCACACCGTGAAATCCGAGCCGCAAAACATTTCAGCAAACACGGTGAGTAAAGGCAAATATCGCAAAAAACGCTCATATTTGTCTTGTATCCGTTGTTCTAACAAATGTCCTAGTTTCCGATGTGTAACCAAACATTATGCGTAGCTTATACTCGTTAGTAGATATCGAATTCAGTATTATTTTAGTTTTTTACAAAATAAACCGTAAACATTCAGTGTGAACGATGAAACATTCTAAATAGTGAGCTGAGCAAGGTATTAGGAAAGACTTTTCATCAAGTCAATAAAATCCTGCTTCTTTTCGTGATAGTTTAGTTACATTTAGTAGGTACTCGTGTAACAAAATTGGCAAATATCTACGGAGAAGTTTGCAAAGCCCTTTCAAGCTTCTCGTATTTTTTTTTAATTTTTGTATTGAACTTGAAAGGACAAGACGCCTGCCGGGTAAGTAAATACAGGGGCAAGCTATCCGCCAAGCCACGACGGATGTTTCATTTCCTCCACTAACTGTGCTTTTGACGACACCGGCACATTACGTGGTACAATATTTGTGCGATATGCTTCAAATACCGACTGGAAATACTGTTTGCAGACGACAAGCAACTCTTTCCAGTCAATTTATTTTTTGATAAACAAAACTGCTGTAAACTACGTTAAAAGGAATACGAGTACGACTGCATCCCCAAGAACGGCAGAAATGTTCTCAGATCTAGAGACATTCAAGATCTCATAAAAATATGTTGGAGGGTCTGACGCGATACCATCCGTGAATCCATCTGTTCTTATTAGAATAATATACTAACTGGACTTCTATGTAAGTAAAACTTCCGAATTGAAACAATCCATGAACTGCACAGCGTCAACTCGAGTTCATGACCATTAGAACGAAATAACTTCCATTATATCTAATCTACCAAGTACACTTACTACCAGTTGGCCAAAAGGTTTTTCTTTTGCTTTAGTGAAATTACAAAAAATAGCAAGCCATGGAGGATAACATCAATTCCTCACTCCATCCGTGTGCAATTTACATAATTACGTTTTAAAAATAAAAGAAAAACCGACTTCAATGTTCGACTCTACACACGGCGTGACTCAGGGAATCAATAAGCCATCCATAAAAATCGAAATAAGAAAAAGAAATCAAATCGACAGATAATGCTTAGGCTCCACCGCCGTCTAAGGGCATTGATTACCAAAACTGCATACATTTTATGTCAAGTTTTGCGGCACGTGAGTTCCTGGCATTAGTCAATTTGACATAATGCATAAAGAGTCACGTATCTGTCGATTCGATTTACAATGGCTAGGAGAGAAGGTTATTAGAGTTTTACGGGAAAACTATCAAACCCTCAGGAATAAAATTTATATGGGACCACCTCTGGAGTATACCCTTTCAAACAAAAAAAATATTTTGAAAACCGGTCCCCAATTGGCGGAGTAATCGCGTAACAAGATATAAAAAAAATTATAAAAAAAAACATACAGGCGAATTGAGAACCTTCTCCTTTTTTTGAAGTCGGTTAAAAATAAGAATTTCATAAAATATGCTAATCTATAGAAGGAAAGTTTTATCCCAACCACGCGCCGTAAGCACAATAGAAAGCTTAGTGGAATAAAATAAAGTGCGACATGCACTTCCCACACCGACATCGACATACGATATTGTGCATTAGCTGATTGCCGGTGTCATGTGGTCACCTATGTCACCAAGGTATCATGTCATATTATGACAGGACACATATTTACACACCGCGCCCGCACCTTGGCGAAAACCGCACATTTGATAGATTGCTCAATTAACTCTAATATCGCGATATACCTACCCCTGATCCTATACCAACTGATAGGATAGAACACTGGCTCGTTTTATATTAATCATATTTCCGGTACCATAATAAAAACTGCTCACCTACGCAGCATGTGTCGAGATAAATTATACAATATCTCTATCGAAACGAAAGATATTTTCGATAAATTTGGCATAGTGCATTAGGGAGACACCAACAATACATTTTTTATAGCCTTTCCGTAACAGACAAGTCCAGGTGTGCACGGTTTTTTCATCATAGCCACGACTTATTTTAACTCTAAATATTTTATGACACTCCGCACAAAAGCACGTCATCTCAAAACACGCGTCAAACACTAACTTCGCGTGCTCACTAAAAAACAGCTGCAGCCAAAAAGGGTTGCGGAAGGGTTGCAACCCTTATCACGACCCCAGTTTTTTAAAGCCACGCGCTCGAACCCTTTATGCAAAGCGCCAATAAAAAGCCGTGTCGCGTGCATGCGCAATAAAGACATTCTGATTTTAAACTGATTTGAATATAGAACATTTACATACGGGACGGGAAGCGTCGTGATTGGCCCGCGATTTGCGTACGATCTTGCGCAGTACAGACTCATGGGACTATTTTAAAGTCGCGTTTTATGGCGTCATTTGATTCGCTGGCGGAATATGATGTGACATCTACATACAGATAGCTATTACATTTGCGTGCCGCCTATCGCGCGGTGTAACATTATGCAAACCACGTATCACTAGATATTAGCATATGGCACCGCCTCTAGGAGTTCGGGTAGAGACGCAATCGCAATCAACTAGTTATGACGATGACTTATTTTTAAACAACCTTGAGCTCTTTTCAACAATTACTTTGATGCTATAAATAAAGTCGTTACCAATTAAATTCTAATTAGGAAACATCTGGTGTCTCTTTGATATAACTTCGGCAAAGGAGCATGTAATCTGTAGCGGAGCAATCGTGTGTTTGTTATATGAAGATTGGCAATGTCTTCAACAAATGAAGTTGGAATTCTTTGCTTTCGGTTTTATTCTAGCAGGGAACGAGGAATAGAATCGAATGTTGTACTTTTAAGTAAACAGCGACCGCCGAAGGCAAACATCGAAAAGTTGTTTTATTTGAGAAACTGGTGGAAAACCTCATTAGAGGGTCCTGGGTCCTTTGTAGTACAATCAGCGTAGTCGCAAGTGTGCTGTAGTCTGTGGCAGGGCCGGGGGGCGTCATTATCGAATTGTTTAAAATA
Source organism: Epirrhoe alternata (assembly GCA_963565295.1). NCBI lineage: Eukaryota > Metazoa > Arthropoda > Insecta > Lepidoptera > Geometridae > Epirrhoe > Epirrhoe alternata. The sequence goes on along the minus strand of OY751384.1, from coordinate 13,026,813 downwards.
ACGAGGGACGTTTGTGTTGCCAGTTAGGACGGACTTACATGCTGGACTGGACATCGAGTTTAATGAAGGTTTTTTGTTACATTACCATTGTTAGGAGCGTACAAAGATGAGGGTGAAATGTACGAGTAACGAATTTAATGCACATTTTCAATGTTTTCCTTTAGTTTGTACTTTCTAGGTATTTTTTTACTACAACGTTGACTGGTATTTGTGCTGTCTAGAAATTCCTAGATCATTTTAACAATCCTTAAATGGCTCTACTTAATCTAAAAAAAATTGTTAAGTACCTCCTTGCCTACCAGCTTATCAATATTGAAAAAAAAATAAGCAATAAAATTAAACTTTAAAATTTATTGAGCTATGGTTATAAAACTTTATAGCAGAATAGTTATACATAATTATAAATTCACGATGCTTAAACAAAGATAATAAAAATAAAAAATAATTATATTTCATGTCACCAACAGTAACTAGTAAACAATTAGTTATACCTAGGTACTTATTTATTTTATTTTATACCAGTAACAAAATAAATATTAATGTTCTTCAACTAAATGACTCAGAAGGGCTCATTCTATTTCCAAGTCAAAGCTTACATCAAGTACTCTACATTACAGTACAGAAAGTGGCCGGGCAATCGCTTTACACGTCGTTACAAGTTTACACGGCTCAAAGATCACAAAAAACGGTCCATTTGGTAATTAAATAGTGCCCGGAGGCCGCCAGCCCCCACCCCGCGTAGGGAGCCGGGGGCAAACTTAAACAGCAAATACCTCTGGCTACTTCGAAATTGCCTCACAACTAAATTGTCCCGGCTATTTTATTTATTTCTGTCTGGAAAGACAGTCGATGACATTAAACCAAGAGGTCTAATCTGGAGAATGAAATAAAATGCGATGTAAAATAAGTACCTACTCAAATCGAATATGTATTTGTAAGAGGGTAACTTTTTAAAGCATCATGAGTGTGTAGCGAGACGATTTGGTCAATGGCTGTTTGGTAATGATCTCGTTTTTGGTGTTATTTTGTTTGTAAGAACTGACTAGGTAGTTACCTAATCTGCTAAGGTATATTTATAAGTAGTTACCTAATTTATAAGGATACCAACATTATAATTAGCCTATCTCTTCTGATGGTGATTCGGTTGTTCATTGACTAACTACAATTTTGTAAAATAGGTTTAGACGAGCCCGCATGGCATTCCGTGAAATTTTAAAATTAAGATTGTTTAATCAAAAACTAAAAAATAATTTTGGAAATCGGTTTACAACTGACGGAGATATCGATGAACATACATAAAAAAAAACATACATACACCCGAACATAGAACCTCCTCCTTTTTTGAAGTCGGTTAAAAATGAGGTAAAACGCTAACAAGTAGGTATTAAGTTCATGGCAACATTTCATATTTGAACCATTCACGATGCGTTTACAACATCTAGTTATTACTTAATATAAGTTCGCACCGCAGACAGGTTTAATTTCTCACATTAAAAACGAACAAATGATGCCAAGAAAAATTAATTACGAGCTGCGTCGGACTTGCAGACATCATCCTTTGTCCTTCGCATAAAGGTTACGTTTCCAACCTCGTTATTGTCATCGGAATAAGGTCTAAAATACACGTGTTGATAGACACGTCTATTAACATTCATAATTAGGAGAAAGTGGTAGTATTTAACGGGTAAAAAACGGCTAGAAAGTACATTGCTAGCACGTAAAGGGCATGCTGTATCGAGGATACGAAGTACGCAACTATTGTGCTATCACATTTTGTTAAGTTATTTAAAAAAAATTATAAATTGCTAAGAACTCATATTACTTTCAATTAAGTACACACACAAACAAGGTAAGTAAAGAAATGTATTCGACTTGGAGAGAAAATTGTTTTAAATGACGAGAAATATTAATATTAAATGCAAAATAAATTAAAAATATAACTTGACGTTCCGTTTTTGTATTAGTTACACCTGCAGGTATCATCATTATAATTATTTCAGCCATATAGCATCCACTGCTGAACATAGGTCTCCCCCATCGACCTGTACTGTAGGTATGGACTTTGAAATTTCTCAATGAATTTGTTAAAATTAATATTAGATTGATAAGCATTACATACATAACTATAAACGCATTAGGAATTAAAACTAAATACTTTGTATAGTACATAAGTAGGTGTCATTGGGTGAAGTCGGGCTGTGCACGATGATGATGAGGCGTTCATTTGTTATTCATATTTCATTGAATCTATGAAACATTATCACCTGTAAGGTTTTTATGTCACTTATTTATTTTTGTAGCTTTTAGGTGTCTCTTGCAAGTTCTTTGCCAACTTAGAACTTTAAATTCAATCTCATATTATTATTTACTTACTGATTTTATGCAAAAAATCTTGATTACTTCACGAGCTACCAAATCACCGGTCAATGTCCGTCATCCCATTTAGCCGTTATGAGCAATCTCATCAAAATGTCTGATTTGCATTATCGAGCACATCCCTAGCTCCCGGTTGTCGTGTCCCGCATAATGCGACGAATTTGCGTCCACAATTTGCGTCCATTACGCGAAGGTCAGAGGTCACAGCCCATTCAGCCGACATCCAATTACTGACTTTAGCTTCTTGGCAACACGGCTCTTTATAAATCCATGAGAATCATGACTGGTGTTTTAGCAGCATAGGAGCATTTGGAATTGGACTCTAGATTTGAGACAGTATGGTTGGAAATGCCTTGTAAGGCGAGCTGTCGGTGTTCCTTTGATGGCGAGTTTACAAGGAAATTCGGCGGCGCCTGATGAAGTATGCTAATTTAGACAATTGGGAGCGGCGCGCTTCAAGCATGCTGATGAGGAACGAGAGCCGACCTCGTCTCACGCGATCCTAGATCAGCTAGGAGTGACTCATGTGCTATGTCGCAACTCCACATGAATAAACATTATGAATTAATCACTTCTACGAACCTTAATACAATATGATAGATATCTAAGGAATCATTTGATTAATATTACTTGGAAATATCTTTGGTTAGATGAATTAATGACGCAAGTGTTAATAAAATATCACAATACGAGACCTTACAACTATGCAGGAAATAGGCAATAATTTTTAACCTCTATACCTGCATAATCAAACTAAATAAATAAATAAATAAATAAATAATGCTGGACATATCACACACACAGCATCATCTAGCCCCAAACTAAGCAAAGCTTGTACTATGGGAACCAGATAACTGATATACTACTTATATACTTTTTGTTCGTAAATACATACATATTATACATAGAAACACCCAGACCCGAGATAAATATTTGCAGATCATACAAACATTTATCCCGCGGCGGGGATCGAACCCGCAACCTTCTGCGTCCCAAGCGGGCTTTCACCCACTGCGCCACAGAGGTCGTCAAAAAACTAAACTAAGATGAAAATCAATTAAGTAAAGAACAGTACCTATACCTAATGCTCGATAAAGGTGACTTAAAGGCAGGTGATGTCCCGTTAGATGGAACTGGACGAAGTTATGTAAAGTTCTCGCCTCCTCAGGCATGCAATTCAACTTCGACGGGCGAATTAACAATTCAAAATTGTTGGTGTTGCTTATCTTCTCTCCGCTACCATAAACGAGTCGCAGCCACTTGTTATTCACAAAATTACCCTAAACATTCAGCGGACGGACCATTACAAGCATGCCATTCTAACTAGTCTACCCTTTTTTGTCACCGTCCGTCATAGCGCAGGAGTCCGATACAAATCGGAATGCTACTGTTTTGTTGCATTCTTCTGGTGTACCGTTACGTTTGAATTTGCTTACGGCGCGTGTGTGCCGGCGGTGCGCATGTGTGCGACCGGTATGCGCATGCGCGTTGTCGCAGACTGATGGATGACAGGTGACGTCGGCGCCGCAAAGGGCCAGGGCCAATCCGCGCGACATTCACGATAAATATAATCTAGAATTTCACTGAGAATGCAACATTGTCCTTAATTAATGCTCCTATGGCAGTATCATACTGATCGCAAAAAGGCAATCACCATCGTTGCGGCATTCGGGAGTTGATAACGTTCGCGTATCACACAAAGATGGATTATTGTCAGGTTAATTAGTTGTTACTTGGCTGCTATGCTACCGTTGCTAGTAACACTTTGTTACCTAAACTTGTCTCAAATAACAAAGTCAGTATCAGTCAGTCGTGCCCGCTATCACATTGAGCTTTATTAGACTTCGGTTCTGATTCTGAACTCTACCAAACATTAGGCTCATACCACAATTACCTTAGGATGCAATCAGAATCATTGGAAGGCAGGCAGGTACACCCCTGGCCAGCTCATTAGCCATGCCTGGAGCCTGCGGTGGCACAAACGCGCCGCGGCCGCACGCTCGCCGCATGATATCGATACGTTAATCGTCCCTATTCCCGGCCGACATTAGGGAAATGGACTGATTCAAACACGTTCAATGCAAGCAATTTATGCAATTGTGCCCTTTTTAGTCAAAGATGAAAGCTTTTGTTCTAAATATTTCAGTGCTCGTAGCTTTGTGTTCTGTCTGATAACTTATAAGCACGTAAAAGATCGTCGATATGTACAAGTTATAAACTATTTTAACATGGATTAATGATACGCGACGACATTACTAGTCCTATAAAAAATATTACTTCTAATATGTTATTTAATAAATCTGAGGAAGTATTAAAATTGATTCTGAGACTTCATTCACAGACAATGAAATCGTTCAAACACATTCGATTGAAGCTATAAAACACCTTTACGTGTCAAGACAAGAAAATAGTGAGGTTTAAGCTCATCAACGTCATGAAATTAACTAGCGTGGCCACATTAGTCACAGTGCGCGCGCCGTGGTGGGACGAGGCGGTTCTCGGAAGCGCGTGCGCATACCGCGATCATAAAATCTTCCTGTGGATTTGGATATAATCAAGATAGCCAATTAATCTTGCGTGTCATTACTTATTTCTAGGAATCGCACTTCGTGTGAAGAGCAACTTGGAAAATCAATTCTTAGCCCACGAGCTTCATCGACCATTTTCAATGTTAGCGTTGCGATTACAGTTAAAACCTATTTAGATTGTATACATTAGGTGTATCAACACTGATATTGTTGGGAACTTACAGAACATATTGTGCAGATCCTATTTACTTATCACAATTAGGATAACATTCAGATTAGTGCTCACCTTGGAATATGTATAGAACTTAGGTATCCAAAATTCTTACTACGAGTATGAGTCGGTATAACACTCCGCAAATCTTTAGTTGAACTTTTGAATGTTTTTCCAAGTTTCAACACTTTCATGAAAGCTTATTCGCGAGCTACATGGGACCTGTCGTAAATCTGCCCCATAAGGACATAGTTAGACATAGAAAAGGCTCTACATTCTTCCGGCGGCCATTACCGGTGGGTTTAATATCAACGTATCGGTTACGTGGTGTATCGAGCGCGAGGCATGCGCGCTTAATTGCGTCTGATACTAATTAAAGTCGTAGATTACGCGCCGACGTCTCTTATGGTCGAATGAAGTAGATCAGTACAACCAAATTGATGTCAGGATACGATTTATTACTTGTTAATACATCAAGAGAGTTGGATGTATGGTAGCAAGATGAGCAAAAATAAACAAAGTCGTTGGCCAAAGGTAGATGGACAAAACTAGCAAAGGTTTGGTTGGGTGGCTGGCACCAAATAAAGTAGGTACCTACTTACTATTTGCGCAAGATCTACACCTCCTACACCTATTCAGAGTTATCTACCACCGCAATAATAAGAATGTACCTACATGATGCTTTACATGTTTTATTTCATTACAATAATCTCAATATGGTCTGCTTTGTGCACGCAAGTCGGCATTCCTTGATCAAATCACAGCAATATTTGTTTATTTTTGCAAAATGAAGAGCACTTATACCAGTTGTAAATGGTAGTCGGGCTGGGACATGTTTATCTACCAGCGGGGCCCCGACCACCGCCGCGGACCCCCGCTGCCAGCGATATGCTAATAATTGCCTTTAAAAGGACGATATTTTCATTCACACACGAGATGTTTGTTTAGGCTACCGAATAAACAAATACCATCAATTCTCTTAGTCTACATTTTTATAAGAACTGCTAAAATGTGGATCTCCTGTATTTTTCGAATAGCTAAATATTGGTGTCACCAAATCAAATCAATAGGATGCTTATCTTCACAGTTGCATAGCGTGTGGTCAAATGCAAAAAAAAATCCTATGTGGATTATTTTTGGCTAGAACCAGTGTTGCTGACATTGAAGCTTCAAAGTATGCTAGTGATAGATTGTTGCGAATATGCTAGTGAAGCTGCGATAAAGCTGCAGCTCGTAAACCCGTTCATTATAGCGTCGGTAAAGCGACGCTGGCTGGGCTTACGATTTTACTGCGAGGGACTTCGAGCTTATTAAACTTATCAGACTTATGAGAGCGTTATTTCTATGATCGGGATCAAACTCATCAGATTGTGGGGCAGGTATATAGAGTCTAAATCATACCTTGTGATCTCTACCTTACGTTCCTACTATAGGTACATTATTCATCGTAGATTTGAAAGCTCTTTAATTGATTACAAATCAAATGTACGATTTCTCGGAATTCTAGAGTAATTAGTGACAAATACTACCTACTTATAATCTACCTAATTAACAAAATTTTAAGACACGACATCGCGGGATGACCATTAAGTATTTGAAATTATTATTATGATCGCGTAAATTTAAGAATAATAATGTCCTACTTGTATCTTCACATTGTGAAAGTGTCCTATGTTATTCAATAAGTATGTAAGACCTAACCTGTTAGATTAATTTAAGGTTATGGACCATAAAAAGGGTCTGAAAATAAAACTCTTTAGAAATAAACAAGGGATAAAAAAGTATCGTGAATTGTATCTAAAACCACAGCTTCTTAGTAAGTTGCCAGCAACGTGTATATTTTCCCATCGCATGTGAGTAGCGTACACCGTGAATGTTAAGTTACCCCACCGACGCGGGCAGGGGTGGCCGAATTGGAAATCAAAGGACATGGTTATTGATTAAATGCAAATTCCCTGAGCATGCGATGAATATGGCAAGTGGTTTGTTTGAAGAAATATTTAAGAGAGATTGGTCCATTATAGATGTAGGTACTTTCAAAAGTGTTAAAGCCTCATGGTGTTACCAGTGTACAGTGATGTAAAACGGTTTTTGTCCCTGAGCAACCTATCTATCTTCCAATGATTATTTAACGACATTGTTCGTTAAATAATCATAGGTTGCATTCGTGCCGTCAGCATGAACGGTCGCTTCGCGGTGGCTGGCTCTATGCTGACCTAGATTTTTTCGCGTGCTTCAACGCTACGTAAATGGCGAGTCCGAAACGCTCTGACACAATTATCATCAATGAGACTCTGGCATTTATACAATGCAATCTGGGTGTCATGGATAAAGACTGCCTGGCTCAGATTCTGACATCCAGCTACACGGAGGATCAGATCATTGAAGCGAAGAAGACACTTCACGAGACGTCTGTGACCCACCTTCTCCGGGTTAGAAGGGCGCGGGACGAACATGGCACGAAGGACATCGAGGACATCTTCAATGTGTTCCTAGAGAGCAACCCCAAGGGCATCCCGATCTACGTAGCACGAGAGTTGTCAAAACTTCCGCCAGTCACGTTTGATCATGTTAACGTGACCAGCCTGTTGAAGGATATGATGATTCTTAAGGCCGAAGTCACCAGTATCCGGGAAAAACTGGAACAATCTGAACAAATTGTTTCCAATTTAAAGATTGAACTCGAGGCACTGCATAATAAAAATGTAGTGTCCGCGATTTCGCCGCAGTCAGCGTTAAACGTGAACGCGCGGCGAGGTGTCACTCGATGCCAGACTTCTCCAGTTGTCAGCAATTCTGTACATGCAACATATGACACCGATACGCAGGTAAATAACCTCCCAGCTCCGATGACCTCGGCCCCGGGGTCGTTAACAATGCAACCTGCGACAATGACTGCGTCTTCTCCTGCTCCACGTGCTTTGCAGAGGAAAAGTTACGCACAAGTGTCCCGCCAGCATCAACCGCCGCCGCCAGCAAAATGCGTCGAGGCGCGTAGAAAGAACTTGGCAATACCGAAAGGCTCTGATCCCAAGTCACAAAAAAAGGATACCGATGATGGCTTTACTCTTGTGCAGAGGAAACGAAAGCCAAGACTGTGTCGCAACAAACGCGGCACTGCAAAACTATCATCGGATGCAGCTACACTGGAAGCAGTGGAGCCGACAGTTATGATATACATCTCCAGGATAAACAAGAACGTATCAGAAGATGATATCATACTCTACGTGAAGGAAAGGTGCGTGGGCCGGATTAAGGGGTCACTCGAGATGTCTCTCCGGCAGCTGGAGTCCAGTAGGACTACTAACTTCAAGTCGTACGCACTCCAGATCCCGGCGAAACATAAGGATGTGTTCCTGGATCCAGATTTCTGGCCAACGGGCATCGTGTACCGTCGCTTTAGGGAGGCAGCGCGAAAGCAAAGTCCCTCTAGTGTAGGTTTAGTTAATAAGTAGGTAATTATTATATTATTTATGAGTACATTATACATAGTTGTATATCTAAGATATTTATTTATAGCAATAGTCAAAAAAATTTATTATATTTGTTATTACCGTGTATTTTTATAAAAATCTTTTTACTCGGGCTACCGCGATACAGGCTTGGCCTAGTGCGGGGTCCGTTGTAAATTATTTAAGTATGAAATAAATAAATTGAAATTGAAAAATTGAATTGTTATTTGTAGATAAACTGAATTACTTACTCATAATTTTTCAAAAAATATGTGATATAAATGATAAAACTAGCTACACGTCCTGTAAGCATCATTATGCTTTCATTCTGAACAACTTAACCCTGTCTAGAATCAACTCAAGGCGTATTTTTACCACCTTAGACTAGCAATATGAAGCCATTAAACTGAATACTTATAACATTTAATAGTTACCTAAGAGGACTCCAGCCAATTCATACCTCTAAACACCGTAGATCACTGTCACGTCCGTACATCCATAAAACATCTCGTACGCTACCGTGGGTTAAAACACGCGCAAGATAAGTCGCATCAATTTTTTCTGCCACCGCTCGAAATCCCCCGACGACGGCTCAGCCGCGGTAAAATATTCCCCGCTTTATACGAATAATAACAGGAGGAGATAAACTAAAGCGATCATCAGAACACTCCAAGCAACGGTCAACAGGTTCGTTTACTCGAGAGCTTTTTGCAGTAGCTTTTTGTGATGTCAAGTAGCTTTGTGAGGACTAGGTAAGTATAGGTATTTACTGAATTTTTAATGCCGTTTACTGGGGAAACGTTTATGGTCATTACAAAGTTAAACGAGACACTAAAGTGTTCTAGTTTGTTTTGAACCACTTGGCTTTATGTACCTACTACTTATTCTCATTTAACATCAATGTAATTGATTGATAACGGTAAATAAGCACCTCTAGTTATGAAATATTGAAGTTCATTCCCAGGTAGGTACTTCGGTAATAGTGAGAGCATTCCCAGCAGCTCTAATTTCGATGCCATTACAATAATCGTGAGATAAAAAACTAGCTCCCGCCTTATCGACAAAAACTGCGAAAGAAGCTTTGGCAAAAAGCCGCGAGTCTCAGCGCTGTGCAAAAACACCGCGAGCGACTCTCACACGATGTTTATTGTATGAGCGGCTGAATTTCAAGTGTTTTCTCAGCTTTAATGGATTGCGTGTGCTGTCCACCCTAGTACTCCGCCGAATAAAAACATTCTGAAATAACAACACAGACGAAACACCATAACTATATGAGTAAAGCTATCAAGTTGGAGAATCCACTCATAATTTTATAACTTTGTTTGTAATACCTACAACTTGTGCTAAAATTTTGATATCAAGCATGTAAGAGTAGGTATGTAGGCATTAGATACGCGTAATATAAGATAAGCGAATATTCCGGTCGGTTGGGCCCGGCCAGTCACGGCTGAAATATTAATCATGGCGGAGGTTTGGGCGGGAAATTTCATAAAGCAACTTTATGTTAATGGAATAAATTGAATAGGTTGATTCTTGGCATTGCGGAGTCACGCCGACTCCGACAGAGCCAAAATGTCAGGGAAAAAATGTAGCCTTGGAAAATATTTTTGGGGTTGTCGATAATAAAGTGCTAAGTCATAGATAGGTGTTTATTCAGCATCAGCTAATGGCGCTATCAGGTCACGAAGACAAAAGACGCCATCGATCACTTACGGTTAATGCACTGATACTAAAGACACTATAACCCTTTCTCCGGAGATCTGACGTCAAGAAGCTGATCATTCATCATTATTGGGCTAATGTTCATCATTCTATATTAATGGACAAGTTGTTGCTTTTTCATAGCTTCAGAATAAATATTGTCAGTTCTATATACTGCCAAAAACAATTACAAAGCCTCCGCTATTTGTCCGTCCATAGGGCTCTGTATCTTCAAACCCGTATTAGGTAAGTAGATGATATTCGGATAATGATTTTCACAAATGTGTAGGTATTATAATGACTGATACCTATCGGTAACAATAAATAAAAAAAGTAAGACTATAACTGTGCTTTAAGGATCCTTTTTGGTCGGGGTCCATTCTGGCATAGCAGAACCCTTCGTCTAAAATCCATTCCAACCCACACTTAGCCGATTATTAAATAATAACAAACCTTTATAGATTTGACGGAAACTAATTTCAGCTGAACATCCAACATCACAGTTTATGTCTTATGTTATTGTGTTGTAAGCAAAAATTATAACAACAGTAATGTAGATACTGCCGTGAAAAGACAATAAAACATTTAACTACGTCACGCCGAGCGCGCATTCCGGGCATAATGGCTGACGATATATCCTTGCGATTTATAATGTATCTGTTTTATTACCCAAGGGCGGACGAAGCCATCGGGGATCATAAGCGGACCTCACTCTGAAAACATTTGAAATATTACAAAAACTTAGCATTCGGAAGAGATAAAGAATTAATACAAACAAAATAGGACCACGTCACCGCTGTTCATAAAGGCAGGTCAAGTAATTCAAGAACCTTTGAAATAAAGGGGTTTTTTGTCAAAGAGTCCCCGAAAACATAAGTAATTGACATTTAGGTATACATGACAAGGTGCAAGCCCAATACAGAGTAGAGAAATAACGGAATGCTGGCAGGCAATAGCTCTTTTCTGCCATTTAAAAGCCAGTTAATTTAATAACGACTGACTGATATTATTTTGTTGATAGCATTACTCGTAATAACCATATTATGTTACTCTCAGTTTATGAGCTCCCAAGATGTAGTCGTAATAGTAAAATGACCTTAATACAGCATAAAGCTCGCATTACTTGTGTCGCATCCGACGACTATTAGACATAAGGTAAGGACATGATGTAGCACTATCCGAAAATCACGACATCTTTAATTCAGGTAATAGGCACATTTAAGTAGTTGTGGTTCATATTGTATTTTTGTAGTCACACGACTCTGTGTTGAACAAACTACGAGTAGGTACCTATATTTAACCGAAGCCTAACATTGTTTGATTGAGGCACTTGTAATTCACGACTGGACAGAAACAGGATTACCTACACCTATAGGTCCAGATCATTTGAAGATGTTTAAATGGTAGAGGCACAACCATTAATTCAAAACAAATGTGAATCGAAAGTAGAGACACTATCGTCAAGAAAGACATGGCTCTACCACTCCAACAATAGATACGGTGGCTACCGCTTCAACAATACGAAGGTTTTAAGTTAAATCAATTGATATATTAAACAGCAGTGACCACCTGCCACAAAGTGTGATATTGTAGCCGAAGCACCGTGTGCGACTGTAAAACTCAATTATGGGGGGCGGTCGCGGTTTCAATCGCCCAATCCCTCTATTGTTCAAACAAAAAACATTTTTATTTCTCCACAGGACGCAAGTTGACGCAACTACGCCCTCGGACCAATTTGTAGATTACAAAAGATAAGTTTTTAGAAGGCAGTCCTAAATATATTTTAGGGAATAGACATCGTTAAATACGAGTATACACCTAAACGTGATTATAATATCCGTAGTCTTTACTTTTTTAACAAACCTAAATTGCTTAGGAATATTATTCATCAAAGGTTGTAGGACCTTTAATTTAGTTTAATTTAGTAGGAGATTAGATTATTAGATGTTAGGAGGTTATTTTAGTTTAGGTATAGGTACTCGTAGTTCGGTTTTGGATTAACCTCATTTCTATCAACTTTCGGTCACCTAATATTCACTTGCTTTGAATTTATTTTCAACAAAAAACTTTCCATAAAATGGTGTCAATAAGTTCAACAAAGCCGTTCCAAATTGTGCACATGCAAGCTTACAGCGTAGGGCGGGGGAGATGTGAAAATTTAAACTAAATCCCCATTGCAAACGGCCGTGTCTACGAGTTTTGGGGAACGCATTATGCATTACAACAATGAACTTTGATCACAGAAATATAGTCTTTATTCTAGGGTAATATAAACTACTTTTTACCGTCGAGGTACCTACACATTTTTTTAGATTATCCCTAACATAATGCTAAGCAAGTTCATGAGCGTTGGTCACTACATTTCTGAATTGCATTGTTATTTTTATTAAGTAAAATTTCTCTATGCAGTAGCGTGGGAGTGTAAAATTGCTAATCCATCAATATTTTATTATGCGATTGGAATATTTACAATGATGAAGTTAGCTCTAAGTATAAGTGACTATTCACATTACCTAATTAAATAAGTTGTAAGTATTATGATGATGGTGGGTACTATAGAAAATGGGTGATAGAATAAATATACCTAATGTAGAGTGGTAGGTAGGTAACTACTAAGTTAAGTACTTTGAACGAAGTGGTGAGCAGTTGCAAGAAATTTGTTCCTGTAAATCGCCCAAAACAGATAAAAGGAACCCTCGGAATTGAACAGAAATCCCATTTGATATCATAAACTGTTTTTAAGCATGTTAAACACAAAACAGTAAGAAACACGATCCCTTATTGCCAGCCCCGACAGGGCCGGCGGCGCACACCTCCGCAAATCGTAATCCTCTTAGAAAACATTTCCAATTTAAAAAGAATTCCTCTTATCCCTCAGAGGAGGGCACGCGTAAAAAATAAAAGGAAAAACTGTGTGACACGCATCGTGAATCTACCTACATATAAGAATTTCACGGTACCCCTCGATTTCTTACAGGTCGCTTCTTCCTACGAGAGAGCATCTATTGAAACTCCACTCAGACCGTGTTAGCTATCTATTTAGTATAAAAAGGGTCGAGAATTTCCCGAGATCCTTTTTTTATCCGGCGGTGGGGGGCCTCCCCACTGACCCGCCTCACCTATGTTACGCTGAATTTTATACGTATGCTACTAAATTTTCGTAACCTTTCTGAGTCGATACAGGTACCGGGAGGGGTGGAAAATTTATTTTGAATAACATTACCTATAGGCACACTATTTACTTCACTACTTATTTGACTTAGGTACTATACCTACTAGTTATTTGACTTTAGGTAGAATATGTAATACAAGCTGGAATAATATTTAAATATCTCCAAAAATTTTATAGAAGTGTTTGTTTTTACGTGTACTCAGGAGGGAAGATGATGACACGCAGTTATCTACCCGCATTTGTAAGTAGTAAGGTAGGTAGGTAATCATTTGAATGATGACAAGTAAATGCCCACACAAATACACAATGTATCAAAGATTATGTAATTGGTTGAGTGATTACGTTTAAAGATTGGCAATATCGTTGAACCCTACTCCCGGAAATCATCTCGCCTCAGGCATCACTTCAAATATTTAAAGGGCGTCTGAATTTGATTCCGACCGTTTGAGACCACTCCCCGCCGCAATTGGATCTCACGAGCGGTTGCTGGCCGAAATACGGAGTTATTTCACTAAAATCGACTTGCCAAACAAATTCAATTTCAAGTGCCCTAAGTAAACTTGAATTTGTATCAATTTGTTCGGAATAGCTTGGCATTTAATAGCCTCAAGGGTTGGTTTTATTGAAGGTAAACCTACTGCTAGCTTTATACTTTTATTCCGTATACCGTTTCTACGTAAACATAATGCGGGCCCACGTCAATCCCGAAGAAAAAATCCAAATGTTTTGTAGATACGATAGAAGCGGATTCCACATAAGACGGGCGGCGCGCCTGGGGATCGGTTAACCCACGTTACACGACGTCCCTGGCGGAGGATTCCAACTTTCCACAAAGAAAATACCAATCAAAATTTGATTTACCGCCGCCCGTGGCCATACATCAAACCGCTCTAATCCGCGGAAAGAGAAAGCCTAAAATCTAAGGGGATCCGGATCGAGCAACTGCCGAATTGAAAATCCTACTGGCACGAAATGCCTTTAATATTTATGACCAAGTAAAAAATACGTCGAAGCCTATGAATAAATTGGTAGAGGGTGGGTCAATAAGGAAATGGAATTTATTTCAAAGAGCTACACATACCTACCTACTTGGTAAATATAGGATGAATAACCAATCGGTTACTTTTTATAGCTTTAAGATAGATTTATCGGATTTAGGCCGATCGTAGGCTAGATAGCACCGTCTGAAGCTGCTGTAAGATCTACAACTGCAGTAAACATGGCTTATGTAGTTAGCAAACCAGGTAGGACCAGAGCATTAAGTTTAAAGTAATAGCCACGGTCCAGACATGAAGTTACGACAGGACGGACGGATTACCACAAATCCAAAAGCTCCCGATGTGTACCGAGTCGGAATCGAACACGAATTATTCATCCAGCGCCCTCCCGCCACCCCCACGGTAGACACACGAATCTCCAACGAAATAGTTTCGTAAGAATATCTAACCGACTTTCTATAACTACCTACTCAGTTCAGTTTGGCATAATATCAAAAGAAACTATTGGTTACCTACGCCAAATACTTATACCTACACAATTTTGTATGAAAGACGTCTGTTTTTGTAGTCATAGAAAGTCTGATCAAGAAAAATAGGTATCTTGACTCGCTATTATTAAAATCTAACTACATTTAAAATTTAACGGCGACAATTGGCTAACAAACAATCTGATGAACAAAACGTGATTACTTACCTACGTCATTATTCGCAACTGGCTAAGTAAGCATAAAAAACAGCAGTAAGTAAGCAGGTAAGTTTAAAAACGGTTATGATAATTTAGAGGAAAATTCATAATAAATAATCAATTCTGATATCAATACAATAGGCCAATCGATCACTTCAAATCTGTTAAATTAAACAAGTCACCTGCCAATCTATAATCAAGATAATGCAATAAAAAAATTACGAGTAAGAAACAGCATCCCTATCGGCAATTTTGCATCGAGATCGATCGGCGGAGGGCCGCGGAGGGCCGAGCTATGTCGCGCTGGGGAGTCGCTCGGGCTCCCTAAGCCGTTTCCGATAAGGCCCCTGGCCCCTGCCACCGTGGACTCTCGGCATTCCGTCTGAATGCCGCTTATCTGCGTGCCACACTCGCCTGCACCGTACGTGAGCCGAATAATGCATCTCGTCTACGCAGAAATTGAAATCATTTCGCTATTATTGCTTATTGATTGTGGACCCACGCGCCGAGATACTTCAGAGATCGATGACTGAGGAATGAGTTATCTTTTGAAAATAGGTTTTAGATAACTAGTAGCAAAATATTTGCATGTTCTGCAGGTAGCGATTTGCTCGTGTCTAGATGTTGTTATACAACGGTAGGTAAGGTACCTAGACCTACTACTATTTTGTTTCTCTGATAATCACGCCACATGGGATTTTATTAAGTAGAGATTTTTAGGTAGTAGGTATCATTATTAAGTACCCCACTAATAGGTACAAAATGACTTTTGGGCGTTATATTTTCTATCTAGGTAAGTGCATTGATTTGGTAGGTTAGGTACCCACCTAGGTAGGTACCTATTTACATAAGCAGCAGATATGCGAGAAACTTATCTCATCATAATGCAAGCACCAAAAACAAACACCTGTCCCCAATCGATTAGGGCGCACAAAAAGTGTCTCCACGCCACCGAGATCTCAATCTCTAGGGCGCTCCACTCCGCGTGACAAATGTGCTCTTCCCGCGTCCAGCCCGAGGGTGTCGACAAAAAAATTATAAGGAAATTTACCTAATGGCTGCGATTCTTTATACTCCGTCTCCATTGTCGTCGGACAATACCACCTACTTAATGGAGGGATGACGTGAGGGAACTCTTCTCAGTTTTATTCCATTTTCTTTTTTGTTGAAAACGTTCGTGCGATACGTGAATGGGCATTAGGGAATATGAATGGCTTCGAGGCTCAACCTGATTGGATATCTAGGTATAATTTTCTCAGAGAAGTGGATGCCTAAAATATGCCATAGTCCTAAATTAGATCTTGGCAGGCTTGTTCTAAATGGATTCCAGTTAGGACCCATTTGATAATTACTTATTCTTAGAAATAGTATGGTATGATTGAATGAAACCCTTGTAGGTAATGTTTTTTGGGGTAGGTAAGTTAAGTAGTTCCAAGATAAAACAGATAGATAACAGAACAAGAGAAACAGAAATAGGTCATATTATGTGCATAGATTGTTGTAAGTCATTTGGATTATTGGAATAGATGGCTGCTAACTATAGGTAAAACAATCATGCATTTTAAAAACTCATAAGACAGGGCAGCTAGTGAGGCAGTGATATGACATTTATATGACATTTTTTTTTATTTTTTTTCATATTGTACTTAAGTCATATTTATTTATTTGTAAAAAAAAAACTTGAGTTGGGTACCTGGGTGGCAGGGATGGAATAAGATCAAGAAACTGGTGAGGCCTCTTTGGTTTTTGAACTAGGTACCAATAGGTAAAACCTATAGGTACCTACAGTAAATAGTTTTGTCTTATTAGAATGTAAGACAGGTATACTGTATGTTTTTGAGATACCTACTCCTTATGTGAAAACAAAAATGGTAGGTATGACTAGGTACTTACCTACATAGTCTATTAAATCGGGCAAGAAACAATTTTATATACCAAGTACCTAATAAGACCCTTCTATAATTAATAAAGAATACATAAGTAGGTGCCAATCCCAAATACCAACCCGGTACCTACTCATGTATACATACAACCTACAAGGTATGTTAGCTTTCCTACCAATAGGCCACCTTAAAATAAAATATAAACTTACCAAACAGAAGATGCTCTATCTTCTGTCTGTCTTATCATCCCACTGCAATCCAAAGAAAATTATTTTAAAATGAGAAAATTATTTCTAAACATTTTAATAATTCAACAGTATGCAAATGAACTAAAAAATATATTTAAATAAAGGACAAGCTCTCTTCAGCCCTTACAAAAGGCAACTGCTGTGAGACGGTGACGGTGGGCTCACCGCTCGGTCCCGGAGCAGCTCTCCGGACAAATACATTCAAAATATGTCCCAGCCCTGCCTTGCTATTGGCTAAAATAACCCTTGCTCTGTTGCGCGTGTGCCAAAGTTAAAAGGGTTAAAAAACTCACCCCTTTTTACCATCAAACTTTTTATCCCTTGTACAATAGACTGTCACCCTTCGCTGAAAGTTAAATTATCAGGATTAGAGTTATGTGAATATTTTGTATTAATATAACTGTACTTACATAATTAAGACACAGTACATTCAAATTATATAATGAGAATGTACTAAGGTACCTATGGAACTGACCGGTGCAAAATATTTGAACCATCACATAAGTTATTAATGCTTTTAAACTTTGCCAATGAAGCCTAAAGAAGTATAAAAGCGTAAGTATTCCACTATCCTAAATTTATCAAAGCAGAATTTAGCAATAAATTGTGTTAGTTACAAGCAAAAGCTAGAAATAAAAATTAAATGAGCCAAGTCCTAAAACTTTCGTTTGCCACCTTTAGCGTTTCATTTTACGCGCTGTAAATCTCGTATTTTATTCGATATGAGATTCTATTCATTATGAACAAAAATGCCATGAAGATCATATCTGCTCTTTTAGTATTTAATGCATTGATTTAACGTAAGTAATTATTAAATAATAAGAGAATCTTTTTCGACTTCATGTGAAAAATAATTTCATTTATTAAGTGCTGCGTTCCATTCTACGTAGCCATCAAATCTGACAATGCAATGCAAGTGACAGCGAGTGTCAAGTCAGATCGCTCGCTCAGGTTCGTTCAACATCTACCTACACACGAACTACAAATATTAATAACTAGAATGTTTTATCGAAACTGAGTCCAATAGTTCAAAATATAAATAAAATCAATGTTTTTATGTTAAAAGCAATGATTTTAAAACATAAACACTTGTATTACTTTTTTAGTTTGATATAAAAATAAAAAATCTAAAAATACTGATTAACTTTCCAAGCTGGTTCCTAGTAATTGCACGCACTATTTTACTTTCACTGTCACTTACTGTCACAAACTGATAAGTTAGTGTCAAACTTGAATTTGACAATTGACATGACATTTTTATTTCTTTGTTGTCTTCCGTCGAGCGAGAGCTCTAGACACGGCAATTCATCTTTCTTCATCGATTTATTTTCAGGAAAACATTTATAATGACACTGTATCATTTCGGTAATTGCCTTGCTTTAGTTTATGCTCCATATCATATGGCATACAAGTATTCAGGAATGTAAGTTTGGTTTTAACAATCCAGGTTATCAGTAGGTTATTCACCTGACGAATTAAATCAATTTGCCTTATTTCAGATCTGAGTACGCAACGTTTTCAAAATGCGTGTATGCTGGAGGTCTCTACATCTTCACACAGCTCTGTAAAATGCTGTTGCTGGCTACGTTCTTCCCTGATACTGACAGCAGCCATGTCACTGGAGAATACAATGTATTTTTGGTAAGCAAGTGCGGTACATTGTATGGGATACAGGTTACTTACTTCAAATAATTGGTATTCCTATTTAAAACATACTCTTTTGTTAATGAAATTAAATAGCAGTCAGCCTTGAACAGTAGGTAAAAGTAGAACATTAGGTGATTTGTTGAGAATGGGCTAAAAAGTCCTTAACCCAGCTGTGGAATCCAATGGGCAGTTTCTGAGATAATTAGATGGTATTTTTTTATTTTAAATTATATAGTTCAGCATTTGACCTCACACTGCTTGATGTTAAGCAGTAGTGAGGTCCATGAAAAATGTAGACTCAAAATGCTTTGTACGAACTCTGGGAATGTTGATCATGTACAAGTGGCGTCTTTCTGGGAACCTGTTGGCCTGATAGAAGACTGCATACAATAAAATACCTACAACATAGGCTAAGAGTCATTCTTTTGAAGATCACTTTGGTTGTGCACAAGTTTGCCATGCCATGATAGTATTTAATGTTGTATTTTTTTATGTACTTACAGATAAGATAAAGAGCTCTGAATAGATAACAGAATGTACCCAACTGGTATTGCAACTACAAAACCTTTTTATGTTTCAGGAAATCCTGAAAGCTACGGTGGATCTAGCTGATTTACTTGGCTTGTACTTTGCACTGAACTCGGTGCCAGGCAAAGGACATGCAAAGATCCTCACTTCTGCTATTGGATGGGCCAGTGCTGAGGTAAATATATCAGAGACAAAGAACTTTATTAGTATTAAACATCTACTCTGTCAGCTGAATTGGCCACTAGCCTACACAAACATACCCTAACATTTTTTGTTTAGCCCAGCTCTATTTATGAAGTACATTATGTATAGCCTTTGTCATACTTTCTTATTTCAAGAACATGTCACGATAATCTAAATAACACTTTTCATTCAGTATTACGTGGTATATTTTTGCGACAGTGCAGAATGTTGTCTTCAACAAACCTTGACACCATCAAAACATGTTTTACATGTCATGAGAAAAAAAATTGGTTTAGCAGGAATCAAAAATTGGAGGATTAAATGGTTGTGAAAACAGTGGAGTGAAAATAAGAAAGCCTATTACTTAGTGTATGTGGTCTGGGCTCATTAGATAGTTATAAATTTTTGTAATTACTATCTGCTTCTTTTCAGGTAGTGGTAACTCGTGGTATCCTGCTGTGGGTAGGCGCCCGAGGCTCTGAATTCGACTGGCTGTATGTCCGCTCGTGCGCCGAGTCTAACGTCGCCCTGCTGCAACACATCTCCACAGCAGCCCTGGTGTGGCTGTGGACCAGATCAGACCTGCCTCGCAAACACACTCCCATTGTTATCACCATGTTGGCATTGTCACCATACAGAGCACTCATTGAAGAGGCTATCGGCAGTCTGTTCTCGCTAAGCGCTTGGGCGCTGCTAGCTTTACGAGCGCTCCACGCGTCTGCTGTTGGATTGACCTCACTGGCTATGTATGCAGTATTGGCTCAGCAGATAGGTAGTTTTTAAGGAGAATTATTATGAAATTATGTAGGTATGGTGTGTGAGAATATTGTGTGAACATTTATTAAATTATTATGAACTTGTGTACACTTTTTTTTATTATTTGGAGCCCGCTTTGCTTAATAATATTTCGATTGATCGCAACTAATTTCATTCCGTGCTTTTATTGGTAGAAGCGACATCTTTCTGCATGTTTTAGAACTGCAACAACTATCAAAACAAAATGTATTCAACAGTTTTTAATAATTGGCTAGCAGAGGGCGCTTATTAAAAATTAAATTGGATGTCACCATGTCAAATTTAAGTGAATGTCAATGTCTAACCATAATACTGTCGTTGTGCACGTCACTGTCATGTTCGCGTGCGCTTTTTCACTTACTTCACTCGTTCTCGTTCGTTTCTTGCTTGAGTAAACAATCATGGCGATGGCGAATTTAGCAGACAAAAAAAATAAATAATCCGTCCGCGTTGGTTGTGCGATTAGGGTGGACGTCGGCCCGTGAACTAATTATCTGAGTGAAATTGATTGAGAATATGTGTTATTTTAGCAGTTACGTGATGTGCCGTCGGGTTTGCCCGTAATTGTGCTCATAAGACTTTCAGCATTGTATTTTGTTTACGAAGCTATTTACATAATTTCGCTGGACGCCTCCGCGATGTTTTCGAAATTTTTGTTGATATACCTAATTCACTCGGTGAGTGCCGATGCCGGGACTAACTCTGTGTATGAGATTATGCCAAGATGTAGTGATTCTCCTGGCACTCGGATGACGTTTACCCCCGAGGAAGGGTACGTGGGGAGGTATACTGCAGAGCTTTGCACTGAGAAGAAATGGGCACAGAGTCGCAAGCAATGGGCAGTGCAATTGGAATTTTATGAGTCGCCGCACAACTGCAACAGGAGAGGGAAGAAGTATGTTTTTGGGACAACTCACTCTACTAATATCGACTGGGTCAGCAGTAATCACAACTGCTCAGACAATCAAACTGTAAGTTAACTTCATGCAACTAAGTTACTGTCTTTATTCTACTTCTCATTTCACTTAAAATATCCATATTGCAGGTGTGCATGTCGGTGCAGTTCGACTTGATCTTCAGCGCTTGCTATTCCATCCGCACCAATGTGTCTGGAGACTGGAGAGACTATTACTTCAACATTTCAAATCCTTACACTGAAAAGGACTTTAATAAAAACCGGGCAGATATTAATATTATTATGAATGAGTAAGTTTTTGGATATTTTAAGATTTTACAATTCATTTTCATGATCCAAACCTGGATTGAATCACTTCTCCTCTTCTTGTCTCCAGTGACTTTGTGTCTGTGATGTGGCACCCTGGAGTTCCTCCGTCGGTGTACAATGTGGAGCTGTGCAATCAGACAAACCTGGTAAAGTATTAATTCATACAACATACTTGCAAAACTAGGTAACTAACTTCAGGAATTGGAACAGAAAGCTGTGGGTACACTCCCACGTGTGAATTTCAGCTTAGTTAATGTAGATCTATTGCAATTGTATTGCCACTAATTAGAAAATTAGGTTTCCTTCCATGCAATGTTTCCCTTCTGAAACAAGGATCTTCTGATTCCTTCTGAAAATGCTTTGATGCATAACCCGGTTTCAACCTATCCCTCACACACACAATCACACACATGACTTTAGTGTGTAAAACATTCTTGTAATAGAAAGTTCAAAAGTCTTGTTTGATCTGTAAGCCAATTGGTTTCATACCACATTAAATAAAATAAACCTGACTGCAGAACACTTGCGAGATAGTCCCGAACTGCACCACGGTAGAGAAGTTGGCTATAAAGTGCTACCTGGACCCTCCCTACGGCTGTTACACCATTTACCTGCATCATCGGGGAACATGGACAGCAGAGCACTTCTACAGACAGGCCAGTGTGCCTCATAACTTCTGTAAGTATTTCAGGAATAAGTACTTACCTATCTTTTTCAGGGTCAAAAGTTTTTTTTTTAATTAAATAGCATTTCACCTCACTCTGCCTGATGTTAAGCAGTAGTGAGGTCTAAGATGGAGCATGCTTGCCTAGAATGAACCTATTTACTCTTGATTTGAAGACCCCTATATTGTCCTTTTCGGGAAATACAGAGCCCGGCAAAGAGTTCCACAAATTTGGCGATGCATATGAAAAATGTAGACTCAAAACGCTTTGAAAAGTAATCTAGAGTAAGTATAGGATCTTTATGATTATTGTTAGTTTTAACCTCACATTGAGGGATCACTAAATATTTTTTTAACACCCTTGCTCGTAAAGCTGATGTAATTCCACCGATTTTAGATATGTAAAGCGGGCCATAACAAACAAGTGTGTTATCAAAGCAAATAGTTATGTTATAGTCCATACAAATTCCATAACAGCATTATTTGCCATTTCAAATATGGAACTGATCGCCGCCGAGCTGGAGTCGTGCCTCCAGCTAGTGAGCAGCGCGCTGTTGCTATTCAAAGGAGAACTAATCGCCGCGCGCCGCCACTCAGTAGGCAGTCAAATGGCGGGAAAGCAACAGTGTGCATTCACAGATTGAGTTTATTTAAATGTTTTTTTTTCTGTTTCCTCGCAAAGGTGTTAAAAAACGTCGTACGATATACGTGCGTATTGGTTATAACATGCTCGGCTCAATTACGCCCTCGCCTGCGGCTCGGGCTGAAATTCCGCCTCGCATGTTATAACCATCTTTACGCACTAATATCGTAATGACCTGTGTGAACCTGGAACCCGACTTGAAGAAATCGGTTTTTTTTTTAATGCATACGTTTGTACTCGGTATGTACTTGTTTGTACCATCTTTTTTTTTGTTTGTACCTTAAAGGGTTCGGAGATACCGAATTTTTAAAATTACTCAGAACCCGACTTTAAGGAATCGATTTTGTTTTAAATGCATACGTTTGTACTCGGTATGTACTTGTTTGTACCATCTTTTTTTTTTGTTTGTACCTCAAGGGGGTCGAACATAGCAAGTTTTCAAAACTTGAAATCGGTCATTTTTCCAGATAATCAAAATCTGCGAGCAGGGTTGGATTCACCATCGTTTGTACCCGTTTGTACCACCGAGCAATTCGTTTGTACCTCAAGGGGGTCGAACATAGCAAGTTTTCAAAAGTTGAAATCGGTCATTTTTCAAGATAATCAAAATCTGCGAGCAGGGTTGGATTCATCATCGTTTGTACCCGTTTGTACCACCGAGCAATTCGTTTGTACCTCAAGGGGGTCGAACATAGCAAGTTTTCAAAAGTTGAAATGAAGGTAAATCGGTCATTTTTCAAGATAATCAAAATCTGCGAGCAGGGTTGGATTCACCATCGTTTGTACCCGTTTGTACCACCGAGCGATTCGTTTGTACCTCAAGGGAGTCGAACATAGCAAGTTTTCAAAAGTTGAAATGAAGGTATAAGGTTGAAATGAAGGTATAGGAAATGGTATCTATCCAGGAACTCTGCATGAACTTTCACTTCGAATGTTGCGGCATCGATATAGTGTCTCAAAATATGACAATTATTTGTATTTACAGAACGCCTAACTCTGATTTTGGTATATTCAGGAATAAATTAACAACAATTCTTCATAAACATTGCAAAAAACATAAAAAAAAGATTATTTTAGTCGGAGACCTAAATATTAATTCCCTTGTAGATACAAATACATCTACGCAATTTCGTGAACTCTTAATGAATTACAATCTTAACATGCACATAAGAGAAGCAACTAGACTTAACAGCTGTATTGACCACATTATAAGCAATATCCCCTCCGCGAAAGGTGAGCTTCTACACTGGGGTATCTCGGATCATAACACTGCCCAATTACTGAATATTCCAGTTAAATCGAAATGCCTTTTTTCCGAGTATTTTATAACAAAAAGAGACTATAGTTTAGATAACATAGTGAAAATGAAGCAGTGCTTACAAAATCTTTCATTTACTGAGGTTTATAAGCAAAAAAATATTGACTCTGCTTATGAAAGTTTTCAAGAATTACTTATTTTATTTTACGATCTCTGCTTTCCATACATCAAAATAAAAATACGTAACGGAACCGGTAAACCAGTTTGGATAACCAAAGGTTTAAAAATTAGTTGCCACACTAAAAGAGTACTACGTTATAAATATTATAAAAATAAATCAAATGAAAATAAAAACATGTATAAAAAATATTCTAGGCTTCTTAGAAGCTGCATAGATCGTTCTATTAAAACTTCTAAAGAAAACACTTTAAGAAAATCAAAAAATAAATGCAAGACGTCATGGCAACTAATAAAGCACGAATGTGAGAGTCAAAAACATTTGACAATCATAAATGAATTAAAAAAAAATGATTTTCTTATCTCAGACCCATTAAAAATTGCCGAAGAGTTTAATGACTATTGGATAGACCTAACGAGTAGCCCGATTGGTACTCTCTGCTATACTCACAAAAGTAGCAACTGCAGAAGCATGTTTTTAGAGCCATGTAGTTATAAAGATATTAAAAAAATCATAGTTTCACTTAAAAATACAAAAGCTACTGGTTATGATGGTTTCTCTACTAATATTTTAAAAGCATGTGCAGACGAACTGGTACCCGTACTTACACACATGATCAACTTGTCATTTACCGAGGGTCGTTTCCCAAGTGCTTTAAAGTATTCGACAGTGAAGCCTCTTTTCAAAAAAGGTGATAAAAGTATGACAGAAAATTATAGACCAATAACATTGATTCCAGTTATATCTAAAGTATTTGAAAAAGCAATGCAAGAGCGGATATTGTCATTTCTAAATAAGAATTCAATTTTAAAAAGTCAGCAATATGGATTCCAAAAAGGCAAATCCACCACACTTGCTTGCTTTAATTTAACGAAGAAAATTATTGACGACTTAGATGAAGGTAAATGGGTTACTGCGGTTTTTTTTGATATGTCAAAAGCATTTGACTTTGTATCCCATGATCTACTTCTTAATAAAATTGAAAAATACGGTATCAGAGGGCCAACACTCAATTGGTTAAAGACATATTTAAGTAATCGAAGGCAATGTGTTGAAATATCCCATATTAACTATTGTAAGGAGCTTACGTCTATTAAATCGGAATACAAAGTTAATAAATGTGGCGTGCCTCAAGGTAGTGTCTTGGGTCCCCTGTTATTTTTGCTGTATATTAATGACTTACCCGAAGTGACGACTAACCCAATTACACTGTTTGCAGATGACATTTCAATTATTATTTCATCAAAATCTGACATTCTTAATTACACTCTGGACATAAATAATTCTATTAATTCTATAATCTCATGGTTGAATAATAATAATTTAAAAGTTAATTTAATTAAAACAAATTTAATCCAATTTCATAACTATGGTAGCAATCGTCAAAACCTTAACATAGTCTATAATGGACAATACCTAACTGAGGTTGCTGACACAACATTTTTGGGAATTGTCTTAGACCATAACTGTAATTGGAAGGCGCATATTGAACACGTTTGTAAAAAGCTTAATAGGTTTGTATATGTCCTCTACACACTTAACAAAACAGCTAATCGTGCTACAGCCTTAACAGCATACCACGGCTATGTCGCTTCTGTCTTGAGATATGGTCTTATTTTGTGGGGTAACTCAACTGATATTAACAGGGCATTCATTGCACAAAAAAAGTGTATTCGTGCAATAGTTGGAGTTCCTCCTTGGGTTTCGTGTAAACCTTATTTCACTAAGCTAAAGTTACTTACCTTGCCAAGCATGTACATCTTTGAAGCTGCAAAATTTGTGAAAGAGCACTTTGATACTTTTGTTAAAGCACGTGATATCTACAATAGATGTGTGCGGAATCCGGACAGAATTGTTCTCTCAAGGGTCCCTAAAACGGAGCTTTATCTTAATAATTCCTATGCTATGTGTGGGCGCATTTTTAATAATATTCCAGAAAGTTTTAAGGAACTGCCTCATAGACAATTTATAAAAAAGTTAAAATTGTGGTTGTATGATAGACGTTTTTATACTGTTTCAGAATTTTTAAATAATTAGTAGAGATTTTAATATGCATAAAATTTAATTATAAGTTAATTTGATAATGTAGAGCTTGACATGAATTTTTATTTCGATACTTATTTACTATTCTGCATGTTGAATTGAAATTGTATTGAGACTTAATGACGATATTTATTTTTTAATGATTTAATAATGATGTAACTTACAAAAAATTTGTATACCGTATTAATACGGTGGAGAATGTGACACTTATCTACAAATTTTAATACTTATGTAACCATTCTTCGAACAAATAAATTCATTTCATTTCATTTCATTTCATTTCATTTCATTTCATTTCATAAAAGGTAAATCGGTCATTTTTCCAGATAATCAAAATCTGCGAGCAGGGTTGGATTCACCATCGTTTGTACCCGTTTGTTCCACCGAGCGATTCGTTTGTACCTCAAGGGGGTCGAACATAGCAAGTTTTCAAAATTTGAAATGAAGGTAAATCGGTCATTTTTCAAGATAATCAAAAACTGCGAGCAGGGTTGGATTCACCATCGTTTGTACCCGTTTGTACCACCGAGCGATTCGTTTGTACCTCAAGGGGGTCGAACATAGCAACTTTTCAAAAGTTGAAATCGGTCATTTTTCCAGATAATCAAAATCTGCGAGCAGGGTTGGATTCACCATCGTTTGTACCCGTTTGTACCACCGAGCGATTCGTTTGTACCTCAAGGGGGTCGAACATAGCAAGTTTTCAAAGCTTGAAATCGGTCATTTTTCAAGATAATCAAAATCTGCGAGCAGGGTTGGATTCACCATCGTTTGTACCCGTTTGTACCACCGAGCGATTCGTTTGTACCTCAAGGGGGTCGAACATAGCAAGTTTTCAAAAGTTGAAATCGGTCATTTTTCCAGATAATCAAAATCTGCGAGCAGGGTTGGATTCACCATCGTTTGTACCCGTTTGTACCACCGAGCAATTCGTTTGTACCTCAAGGGGGTCGAACATAGCAAGTTTTCAAAAGTTGAAATGAAGGTAAATCGGTCATTTTTCCAGATAATCAAAATCTGCGAGCAGGGTTGGATTCACCATCGTTTCTACCCGTTTGTACCACCGAGCAATTCGTTTGTACCTCAAGGGGGTCGAACATAGCAAGTTTTCAAAAATTTAAATGAAGGTAAATCGGTCATTTTTCCAGATAATCAAAATCTGCCAGCAGGGTTGGATTCACCGTCTGGTGGAAATTGGATTAAAGGACTTACGGCTTCTGCTGGCTCTGGAGTTCCACCAATAATTCACATTTGTTTTGATTACACCGGCCGGTATTTTTAGATATAAATTATTTTGCGTGCGTGCGATGCGAGCGAAACCAGACTGACTGACAGCTGAGTGAGTGAGTTCTTCTTTTTTCTGTCTCGTTCAAGGAATGAATGAAGGAATAGATTGGGATTGGAATCATAGATAAAATAAGAAATAATTGTGAATGTATTGTGTGTATAGATGGCGTTACCATTGTTCCCCGGGCTGAAGGAATACCTTCTGAATAACCACCATGTGCATGATGTGCGTTGAATAGAAATTATGAATGAACAAAACAATAAGTTAGATAAACAACAAAGAGAATTTTGAATTTAGTGGATGTTTATTTGCAATTATTAACATAACATTTTACGATGAAAGAAAAGAGTCAAGAGTTCATTGAAGAGGTAGACGATAAAGTTTGACAACAGGCCTAACATAAGAACCAGTCTTGGTTCTGACTCTTGCGACTCTAGTGATCTGATCTCTACCAGGATAGAGCTCTTCTACCACAGCAATAGGCCAGCTCAAAACTGGAGCATTATCATCTCTAACAATTACTATTTGGCCCTTTTGAATGGGTTCAGTTGTTACATTCCACTTCTGCCTGCTTTGAAGTGAGGTCAAGTATTCTACTCTCCATCTATGCCAATATGTTTGAACGAGTTTATTTAGTAATTCGTAGCGAGTTAATCTATTTTCCGGTGTATTAAGAACATCTTGCGCAGGAAGATACTTTAAAGGTGTTATGTTCAAGAAATGAGACGGTGTTAGAGCTTCAAGTTCGTTTGGATCAGAACTTAAAACACACAGCGGACGGCTGTTTAAAATGCCCTCTATTTGGACCAAGACGGTGCTTAACTCTTCATATGTCAAGATCCGATTCCCAATCGATCTCTTTAAGTGCGTTTTGACAGATTTTATATTACTTTCATAAATGCCTCCAAAATGAGACCCTAGCGGAGGATTTCTTTTAAATTGAATATGTAAGTCAGACAAATTTTGATCAAGATATTTATTATGCGTATTAGAAGTTAGAAATGAATGTAATTCATCAAGTTTTCTTTTAGCTCCCACAAAATTAGTGCCTCCATCACTTAGAATCATTGAAACCGGACCCCGCCTACTAATAAAACGTTTGAACGCTGCTAAGAACATTTCTGAACTCAGGTCGGAAACTAACTCCAGGTGTAGAGCCTTTGTAGTGAGACAAACGAATAAGCAGAGATAAGCCTTGACACTTTTTACTCCGCGTCGACGATAAGGCGTTACGTAAAAAGGACCGGCATAGTCAACCCCAGTGAAAACGAAACTTTTAACTTCGCTTACCCGAAAATGGGGTAAATCGCCCATAAGAGGGCAAGTATTTTTAGGTTTTACTTTAAAACATGCATTGCAATTACGCAAGCGTTTACGTATCATATTTCTAGCAGAGAGAATCCAATAGTTCTGTCTTAGCAAAGCTAGAAGGAGGCTTGGGCCTGCGTGCGAGTTAACAATGTGAGAATGATCGACCAGTAGGTATACGATGGGATCATTGGCGGGCAGAACGATTGGATGTCTTTGCGTGTAATTTAATTGAGCGTTACTCAAACGTCCGCCTACACGAATGAGGTTATCTGTATCAATAAAAACGTTTAATTTTTGTAAAGCAGGAATGTTTGTATCGCGAAAATGTTTCTTTTGAATGCTACGGAGAATGTATTTTTCAGCGGTTTCTAAATCGTGAACTAATATTTCATTGCGTGACTTTAATAATTTTGCGAACCGAAGGACGTAGACTACTGCGTGTAGGTATTTATTCCACTTAGACATCCGATTTGCTAGGCTGTATAGTACGTCGGAATGTTCAACGGGTTGAACGGCATATGTATTCATTTTTGTTTCAGGTAGTTCATTGACTGGTAAAGGTTTAGCGTAAGTTTGTATTGGCCATTGGCCAAATGGACGCGCGAGCCACGTTGGGCCATGAAACCAAAGGCGGTTATCCGCGAGCTTGCTAGGCATGACAGGTCGCGAAATGATGTCCGCTGGGTTTTCATTCCCCGGGATGTGGAACCAATGTCGAGCCGGCAAGTTTTCATTTATCGCGGATATTCGATTAGCGACAAACGTTTGGAATCGAAATGGCGGAGCGCGAATCCACGATAATGTAATCGTAGAATCTGAAAAGGCGATGGTTTCATTTATTTGAATGCGTTCGCTAACGGAGTCGCGTACGGCTACGATTAGATTCGATAGGAGTAAGGCAGCGCAAAGTTCGAGTCGCGGCAGGGTGACAATGTTATTTGAGGAAGCAACCTTTGATTTCGCACAAAGTAGAATTACTTCGCCTACGTCACTCTCACCTTGGCTGACTCGTAAGTAGATAGCGGCGCCGTAACACCTTTCGCTCGCGTCAGCGAAACCAATGAGCGAAATATTTCGCGAATTTTGAAAAATACCTACATGGCGTGGAATTTTTATATTTTCTAGGACGTGAATTTCATTTTGAAATTGAGACCATTGGTCTGCTATGTCCGCGGGGACGTCGTCATCCCAATCCAAGTTGCGTTTCCAACATTCTTGGACAAGTAATTTTAATAGCGCGGTGACCGGGCCGAGTAAAGATAGCGGATCGAAAAGGCGGGCGGCCACCGAAAGTATTATGCGTTTGGTACATTTAGCGTGGTTAGCGTAGTTGACTTTGAAAAAGAAAGAATCTTCATGGGTTTTCCATTGAAGACCGATAATTTTAATATTATTATTTTCATCGAAATTTACGATATCAGGAGCTTGTTTATCTATAGGTATGCGTTGCATTAGCTCGGTGCTATTAGTGACCCACTTGACGAGATTGAAACCTCCGGCCTTGAAGAGATGCGTGAGTTCGTGAAACAGCTGTTCAGCTTCAGAGACTGTGGATACAGATGATACGTAATCGTCCATGAAGAAATGACGTTCGGCCGCCCACGCGCCAACGGGCCAACGTGTACGCTCATCATCAGCGAGCTGTCTCACGACTCGCATTGCCAAATATGGCGAACTAGATATGCCGAACGCGACGCGAGTAAATTCGTAGGTCGAAATTGGGTCGTCCGAGTTAAAGCGGAATAGAATGCGTTGAAAGCGGGTTTGATTTTCGTTTAATTTTAATTGAAAGAACATTTTTTCAATATCAGCGGAAAGGGCTATCGGAAACAATCGAAGGTTGATCAACAGATCGAAAATGTTTGTTTGTAAATTAGGTCCCGTGTACATAACATCATTGAGCGATTTATTTGAACTTGTTTTACAGCTTGCGTCTAGTACGATTCTCGTTTTAGTGGTTGCCTTATCGGGCCTATAGACAGCGTGGTGCGGGATGTAGTAGCACGGACCGGGCGCGGGTTTTTCTACTTTATTTAGGTAACCTTTATCGATGTAATCCTGTAAGGTTGCGTTGTAGTCTTTTCGTAAGTCGGGATTAGCGTTTAAGCGTTTTTCTAGATTTAATAGGCGCGTTTTTGCTATGTTATCGGAGCGACCGAGCTCAGTTGGTTCGTATTTAAACGGAAGCGCAACCGTATACCGGCCGGTCTCATCGCGAGAAACAGTGTTTTTAAATAAGCGTTCGCAAGCTTCATCGTCCGGACTAAGATGTTTTTTAGTAGGTACGCTCTCTAGTTCCCAGAACCGCTGGGTTAAATCCTCTAGCGTGGGTTCGATGACCGCGTGATAAGCGTGATTGTTATTTATAGTCGAATACGGATACGGAACACAGTCTGCGCGTCCCATCACCACGTACCCCAGCGAAGTCTCAACTCCAACGACTGAGGAGCCTGGATATGTTACTTTGCGGCTACCTAACAAGAAAGGGAAGAGCTCGTTACTAATAAGACAGTCAATGTCAGCGGGTGCGTAAAATTCTTCATCAGCTAACGGCAAGTTACGCAGATGATTTAATTCGGACGTGTCTATCAGTGCGCTAGGCATTCTGTCGGTGATTGTATCCATTACGCGAGCGTTGATCGTGTAACTACAGCGTGCGTCGAAGCGGGAATGGATAGTGAATTTCGCGAAACCTATTGCAGGTTTAACCGAGAGGCCGATACCTCTAACCTCTGAGGGCGCATGCGTTATGTTTATGTTTAAGCGATCACAACATGATTTTGTGATAAAGTGACACATCGATCCACTATCTAGAAAAACTCTCATTTTAAGTCGTTCGCCTGCGTCGTTATAAACGTATACCACAGCAGTAGGTAGCAGTACTGTAGTATTAGTCGCGTTACGCGTGGTGGTAAAGGCGGCACTATCGTGCATAGTGTGGTTCGGACCTTGCTCCGCTTGGTCAAATGCTTGCGCTGACTTCGCAGGTGCGTGCCCCGCAGAGGGGGGCGCAGCGTAGGTATTACTAAGCGTCTCGTCGTACGTAGCGGCAACAAGCGGCGGCCGTGCGCGAGCGGCCGTCGGCGGCGAGCGGGCGTTAGCGGATTCAACTCGAGTTGAATCAAAATGCAATTGCGTATGATGCATGCGATTACACACACTACATCTGTTGTATGAGCGGCATGAATTTATATTGTGAAATCCTAGACAATTTGGGCATAAATTGTTAGAGCGTACGAAGTTATTTCTAGCGGCGGCGTTCAACCTGAGGAAGGCCTCACAGCGGTACAACGGGTGTACATTTTCATTTTTGCAGTAAACACATTTAGGAAAATTATTATTATTCGCATTTTGAGTAACAAATGTCTGTGCAGAGTGCGCAGTAGCCGGGAATCGCGGTTTATTGTATGGTTTTGGTTGCGGTTTAGTAGATGTAGGTATCCCTGCCCCGGCATTACGCAGCAAGTGAATCTTGCTTTGTTCTTTTATAAACTTTGCCAATTGCTCGAAGCTAGGTAGTTTTTCATCGCGGTGCGCTTGTTCGAACAGGTTGACGGTCTCTTTGTCTAGTTTTGATAAAGCTAAGTGCGTAAAGATAAAGTCTGAGAGATCATCAATACCTAACTGTTTCAATGCGGATTGAGCGGCACAGAAATGTTCTATGAATGCGTCTAACGAGTTAGAAGACGGGTTCTGACTACCCCTAAAGTTAAGTATTTGTTCTAGGTACATTGTAGCTAGTGTCCGTTTGTCTTGGTACTTATCTTTGAGCGTGTTCCACAAAATTGCGTAGTTACTAGCGATTGGAGGGATGCCCGCACAAATGCTTAGAGCTTTGCCGGACAACTTTCCAATAAGGTATTGTACCTTTTCCGCGTCAGAGAGATTTGTATTGTTATGTATGAGCGCGGTGAAGTTCTCATAAAACATGACCCATTTATTGGGCGAACCATCAAAGGACACTAACTCCAAAGCAGGCAGTTTGCGTTTCAGAACATCGAAATTATTATTATTAGTCTGCGTTGATGTTTTCGGAGTGACGGATTTGGCACTGATTACCTCGTGTTCAACCGATTTGATGTGGCAGTAAAGTTCGTCAAATGCAAGCAATTGCGCGAAGTCGACGACGGATTTTGGATGCGCGGCTAATATTGCCAAATTTAACTGCTCAGTAACCTCTATAAACTCCTGACGGACCTTTTCTAACGATTTTATGCGTATAAGAAATGATTTCATTGCAGCTGTATCGGATCTTGTCATCGTTTTTTCGTCACTTATACTACACTCGGCACTTAAATCCTATAAATATTATAAAGGCGAAAGTTTGTAAGTATGGATGTATGGATGTATGGATGTTTGTTACTCTTTCACGCAAAAACGGCTGGACCGATTTGGTTGAAATTTGGTATGTAGATAGGTGATACCCTGGATTAACACATAGGCTACTTTTTATCCCGATATTCCCGCGGGAACGGGACTTACGCGGGTGAAACCGCGGGGCGCAGCTAGTCGTACATATTTTGTACTAGCTTGAATAAGCCTTGTTGTTTCGCAGTAAGCATTGTAACATTGTTTTTTAACTTTGTAGGATCCGAATCCAGCGACATTTTGTTGAATAAATATTACGTAAGGAAAATAGCAAATAAAGTAGGCACAGGTATCACAATAATGCACAAAGTAGGTAAAACAGATAGGCACTGAGTAGTAAACACAAGTTAGAATAACACAGAAATAAAATTGTGAACACGGGAAAAAATGGCGGCGCAGGAGTATGTGTTGCGTGTGCGGTGTGTAAGAAAATATGCGTGAGAGATGCAAGTGTTTGCTTATTTTTGATTGAAATATTAGCGTGAATGTATTGAATGCGTTTTGCGTAGGAGATTTAGCGAAAGTAAAGTAATTTTGAGTAGCGGATGCGTGTAAAGAATGTGGCGTAGTTTTGTGTAGTGTAATTAAAAAATATATAATGTAGGCGATAGGAAGGAAAGGATATGCGGCTGAAGGACCAGAAATTATGGTGGAAATTGGATTAAAGGACTTACGGCTTCTGCTGGCTCTGGAGTTCCACCAATAATTCACATTTGTTTTGATTACACCGGCCGGTATTTTTAGATATAAATTATTTTGCGTGCGTGCGATGCGAGCGAAACCAGACTGACTGACAGCTGAGTGAGTGAGTTCTTCTTTTTTCTGTCTCGTTCAAGGAATGAATGAAGGAATAGATTGGGATTGGAATCATAGATAAAATAAGAAATAATTGTGAATGTATTGTGTGTATAGATGGCGTTACCACCGTCGTTTGTACCCGTTTGTACCACCGAGAGATTCGTTTGTACCTCAAGGGGGTTGAACATAGCAAGTTTTCAAAAATTGAAATGAAGGTAAATCGGTCATTTTTCCATTTTACCTCGTTAGTTTATGTTTATCTGTAAGTATTACGAATATAAGATTATGTAGTTAAGTTGATGATGACTCGATAAATAGTACTTTTCTTTTATGAACCGTAGTGGTTTACTGAATGCTATTTCTACAAATTGTTAATATAAACCTTTGATTATCCTATATCCTATATTAAATATTATAAAGGCGAAAGTTTGTAAGTATGGATGTATGGATGTATGGATGTTTGTTACTCTTTCACGCAAAAACGGCTGGACCGATTTGGTTGAAATTTGGTATGTAGATAGGTGATACCCTGGATTAACACATAGGCTACTTTTTATCCCGATATTCCCGCGGGAACGGGACTTACGCGGGTGAAACCGCGGGGCGCAGCTAGTGATAAATAAATAAAAAAAATAATTATAAGTATATTTAATAATCCGCGAATAGCTTGGCCGGCGAAGAACTTTTCGAGAAAAATCAGCTGTCGCTTTCTTATAGAAATTGTATACTTACCTACCTACTTATTGTATCTACCTACTTAAATTTACAAGGTAGGTGCCTATAATTTTGTAATAAGTAGATTAGATACTACCTACCAGTCAATGATGTTAAAAAATATAGGTTGAAATTAGGTCATAGTTGCTTGAACAATAGGATAGGAGATAGATAAGAGAAAAGCTATGTTAACCGTCTGTTTCATTTCCAAGACCGGTGGTGCCATCTTACGGTATTCTAAACTTGACAGTGTCAGTACTTTGGATCAGAACTAGATGTCGCTACTAAAATTGTACAAATCCTTAATCGCGCTGACGAAAACGCGTGGCTAGCAATGACATTCGCTCAGTGATAATCAGTTTTTGATTATCTCGAAAAATTACCGATTTACCTTCATTTCAACTTTTGAAAACTTGCTATGTTCGACCCCCTTGAGGTACAAACGAATTGCTCGGTGGTACAAACGGGTACAAACGATGGTGAATCCAACCCTGCTCGCAGATTTTGATTATCTTGAAATATGACCGATTTCAACTTTTGAAAACTTGCTATGTTCGACCCCCTTGAGGTACAAACGAATTGCTCGGTGGTACAAACGGGTACAAACGATGGTGAATCCAACCCTGCTCGCAGATTTTGATTATCTGGAAAAATGACCGATTTCAACTTTTGAAAACTTGCTATGTTCGACCCCCTTGAGGTACAAACGAATTGCTCGGTGGTACAAACGGGTAGAAACGATGGTGAATCCAACCCTGCTCGCAGATTTTGATTATCTGGAAAAATGACCGATTTACCTTCATTTCAACTTTTGAAAACTTGCTATGTTCGACCCCCTTGAGGTACAAACGAATTGCTCGGTGGCACAAACGGGTACAAACGATGGTGAATCCAACCCTGCTCGCAGATTTTGATTATCTGGAAAAATGACCGATTTCAACTTTTGAAAACTTGCTATGTTCGACCCCCTTGAGGTACAAACGAATTGCTCGGTGGCACAAACGGGTACAAACGATGGTGAATCCAACCCTGCTCGCAGATTTTGATTATCTGGAAAAATGACCGATTTCAACTTTTGAAAACTTGCTATGTTCGACCCCCTTGAGGTACAAACGAATTGCTCGGTGGTACAAACGGGTACAAACGATGGTGAATCCAACCCTGCTCGCAGATTTTGATTATCTGGAAAAATTACCAATTTACCTTCATTTCAACTTTTGAAAACTTGCTATGTTCGACCCCCTTGAGGTACAAACGAATTGCTCGGTGGTACAAACGGGTAGAAACGATGGTGAATCCAACCCTGCTCGCAGATTTTGATTATCTGGAAAAATGACCGATTTACCTTCATTTCAACTTTTGAAAACTTGCTATGTTCGACCCCCTTGAGGTACAAACGAATTGCTCGGTGGCACAAACGGGTACAAACGATGGTGAATCCAACCCTGCTCGCAGATTTTGATTATCTGGAAAAATGACCGATTTCAACTTTTGAAAACTTGCTATGTTCGACCCCCTTGAGGTACAAACGAATCGCTCGGTGGTACAAACGGGTACAAACGATGGTGAATCCAACCCTGCTCGCAGATTTTGATTATCTTGAAAAATTACCGATTTCAACTTTTGAAAACTTGCTATGTTCGACCCCCTTGAGGTACAAACGAATCGCTCGGTGGTACAAACGGGTACAAACGATGGTGAATCCAACCCTGCTCGCAGATTTTGATTATCTTGAAAAATGACCGATTTACCTTCATTTCAACTTTTGAAAACTTGCTATGTTCGACCCCCTTGAGGTACAAACGAATTGCTCGGTGGTACAAACGGGTACAAACGATGGTGAATCCAACCCTGCTCGCAGATTTTGATTATCTGGAAAAATGACCGATTTACCTTCATTTCAACTTTTGAAAACTTGCTATGTTCGACCCCCTTGAGGTACAATCAAAAAAAAATATGGTACAAACAAGTACATACCGAGTACAAACGTATGCATTTAAAACAAAATCGATTCCTTAAAGTCGGGTTCTGAGTAATTTTAAAAATTCGATATCTCCGAACCCTTTAAGGTACAAACAAAAAAAAAGATGGTACAAACAAGTACATACCGAGTACAAACGTATGCATTTAAAAAAAAAAACGATTTCTTCAAGTCGGGTTCCAGGTTCACACAGGTATCGTAATGTACTATAAAATCACTATGTACAAATAAAAATCTTGTGTACACCATATTTTAACCGTCATGTTGAATGCTCATTGGCTCAGTTAGAAAGAGTTTCACCAATCCTTGAAGATCGTGGCTTCAACTCTCGCATGGGTGCTATTTTTGGGATGCATTTAAAAACTGGAATAAATCTAAAACATGCCATAGTTTTATGAAATGGTGACGCGTGTTACAAAACCCCGTTATATTATACAGTAGCAATGGTGGCGGTTGGCGCCTGCCATAACACCCGCATAATTCTTCAATAATACAATTACTATCGTTATTACTTTATACTTGAATATACTTAAATATTAAGTAACTCTCTGTCTGTCTGTTACCTTTTTACGCCCAAACAGCTGAACAGATAAGGCAAAAAATATTTATAAAGGAGTAGATAAAGGTTGTATCCCAGGGAAGGACATAGGCTTCTTTTTATCCCGAAAAAATGAGGTAGCTAGTGTATTATAAAGATAACTCCACTATTAATATCTAGCAGGTACTAGTTGCCTGTGTCAGTTAGCTTACTTAGCAACTTAATCGAGAGATACAATGTAATATTACTTTTCATAATGCCGAAGCGAGAAGTATTGCAGATTATGGCCGGGTGCCAAACAGGTTAACTAAGTTGCTTAGATTACGAGTTGCAAAACTGGTGGCA
Organism: Epirrhoe alternata; assembly: GCA_963565295.1. Classification (NCBI taxonomy): domain Eukaryota; kingdom Metazoa; phylum Arthropoda; class Insecta; order Lepidoptera; family Geometridae; genus Epirrhoe; species Epirrhoe alternata. The sequence continues at coordinate 12,989,052 of OY751384.1, read as the reverse complement.
GGTAGGGCGGGTGACACTGACCCGACTGGTATCGGACTCACCGTAGATGGCATAGTAGTCGCTGTTTATGTACTGGGTGTACAATACTACCAAACAACATATACCTAAGAAAATCAGACTAAAAGCCCTAAACCGTCACGTTATCGGTCACGAAGAAACAGGAGTAGAATCACCTGGTTTTTAAGACTATTCTATGCTATAAACTATAAGTGATCCCCGCGATCCTACTGAATAAATGCTTATTACTTTGACTAACATAATGCGCCTCAAACTTAAATTATTTATTTAATAACGACGAGCAGGAGTACAGATTTTAAAGAAGGTAAATTGGTTATAATTATATGAGGTTTTATCAAGGTCATGATGAATAGTGATCGATATTAGCGATAACAACTGAACTTCTGTGTTTCCTAAGGCACTTTAAACTATCGGGTACAAAGGCATTGAGCTTTGATGTAGGCTTTCAGGCGACCTGACCTCTTCCGAAAATGATGCTCTGAGAGAGCATTTAACTCTTATTTCTCTTTAATATTTTTTACTGAAGATTGTAATTTCTAATTCTCAGTTAATTAAACTAAATTTAACTTTTAAGAGTTAGAAGCTAGATGCTTCTACTCCTGTTCACTTACTTAAAGTGATAAAATGTTCTATTTGTCTAAATTCACTTCAGTTTTTGGGTATATAGCACCTAAAGTAGTTATTGACACCCAGTAGGTATATAAATAAATACACTTGCATCTGGACGTATCTCTCGCTTGCTCGTAAAAACAGCGACCCACGTCTCGTAAAATCGATGGAGTTAGATCCAAGAGACAATATCTTTTAAATATTACGTGTAGGATGGAAACTCTCCCCTCATCGATTGAGACTTCTGCACCTCGGATCCTCGATTACTTTCTTACCCCCTGATTACACCAAGCGGTGTATTCTACGAGTACATGACGAAGACCGCTCTGCACTAGACACAGAAATGCACTACGAGTAGAAGCTCAGAGGTTCACGCCCATTCATGTCTGATTTCTTACATCATCATCATCATTTCACTGCCCTTATCCCACTTTTATGTGGGGTCGGCACAACAGGTTTTCCTCTTCCACTCCGCTCATCAGCCATCATCTCCGTCGTCTCTTACTAGTACTTACTAATAATAAAGAAATCAAAATTGGTTGAACACTTTGGGAATTACATGGAATGAAATAAACTTGATATATTTTAGGGTCTCCTCATCCTTTACGAGGTAAATGACAAAGCAAACTCGTTTATTTCTAAATATAACAAATTACTATCTGCAACATAAATTCAACGATACGAATCGCTAGGAATAAATTGGAAACTACGTTACTGTACACACAATACACAGATACATTGCATTACCGCGAGTGAAATCGTCGAACGTAACTGATTTGCAATTGGAACAAACAAGTATCTAGGCGCCAACTACCGATTTCGCTAGCTATTAAATCATGAACTGTGTTGGATGAGTAGGATGAAGGTTTGACTTTCAATCCCAAAATTTGGGGTTCGAATCCTGTCCGTCCTCTCCCACAATTTCTTAATTCATAAAGAGCTTGTTCAAAGTCAAAGTCAAAGTCAAAAAGCATTTATTCAGTAGGACCGCTGGGATCACTTTGAAACTTGTTATTTTCATGTTCAGCATTCAGCGTAGTAGTTCTTTTGGTTGGTATACCGCACAGAAAAATAGGCTAATTCGTCTATTCGTCATTCTGTAAATTTGTGAGTGATCAAGTTAGGATAACGTAACTTGATCGTGAACTTCTTCATAACCTACAAACACTCAATGCTCAGGTACTTTTGGTACTTTGGGTTCTAGTGTATGGCTATTTTTGACTATATACACGTCAACTTTAATAAGAATTAATGGTTAAACAATGGCCAATAGTTATGGTTTTTAGGATTGTAACAACTTAGTTATATTATTGAGAAATGAAAAGTCTTATCAATTAGTTATTTTAACTAGCTACTTTTGACTATTTATGAGTCAACATACCTACTGTGTACAAATTATTTGTGAAACAAAGCCAGATCGAAGTTATTATTGGGTTTTCCCATCTTGTGATAAATAATGAAGATAGTAAGACTAAAGAGAAAATACTACCTAAGTGATAAAAATATACATTGTTTACAAACAATATTAAATATTTGTATTGAGATTTTTTTTCTTGTACCGCTTGGCTGATTAGAATGAAAAATCTAATTTTGTGCGAAGCGTGTTATTGAGTTGGATTTTGAAATTTGGTCAAGGGATAAACTAACTGTAACAAACGTTCGTCAGGTCGCAACGGCACATCGCCTCCGGCAGTGTCGGGCAGCGTGCGGGCGGCCTGGCTGTGGGCGGGGGCGGGCGCGTGCGTGCTGGTGCTGGGCGCCGCGTGCGCCGCGCGCGCGCTCGCACGCTCGCTCGCCAGCACCAAGAAGCAGAAGGAGGTGCTGAGGAAGTGGCTGGTCTCGGAGTAAGTGGATCTTACACTTAGCTTGTAAATCTTGATTTTGATGCTAGACATCTTTCCGAAGCTGACAAAGTTTGAACTTTTGTATTTTCTCGAGTGGTACCAACATTTTTAAACATTTTTAAATGTTGGTACCACGTGAGCAAGCACCTTATTTAAATCAGTCCACTGGCTGTGATGGTGGAAGGTGTGATCGAAATACAAACATTCCAACCTACAAACTTCGCATTAATTAAAAAAAATCTGGATGAATTGATGTTCATTTCTCCCTGACAGTGTGTAATATAAATTTCATGGTGATACGTTGAATAGCTTAACTAGGTGTGAAATCGTAACGAATAAACTCATTTAATTGAACATCAACATGATCACATTTTTAAAAATATTTGCCCAATAACAGTACAGCCCTTGCAACTATTGAAGTAAAGAAAATAACAGACGCCAAAATTCTTATGAAGTTTTTTACGTAGAAACTCGCACATGTCGCAAATAATTCAAAACAGAATACAATGTTTACATGAACCCACGCAGGCCGGAAACCATTTGCTATGCTAACTCAAGCACTGGTAAAAATAGACAAAAATCTACAAATACGAAATACTTACAATAACACTAGAGGATTCGATCCCGGCTCTTATTTCTAATCCCGGGATTTCGGGTTTCGCTACAGCCAATCTCGGGATCCCGGGATAGTCCCGGGATTGTATTGTAATAAAAAGTGGCAACAAAAGTCAGTAAACCGTGTCAAAATTCTAATTCATATTCTCAAAAGTCAGTTTTTAATATTTTAATTCTTCAATGAGTTAATCAAACAAAATTAAAAGTACTTCAAACTTATTATTCTTGTCGTATCTCTTTTAGGTAGATCACTGATGGTCTAGTAGTAGCTTCGATCCTAAGGTCGGTTCTCAAACGGTGAAGCAATACATCGTGAGGAAACCAGCATGTCGTAGAACCTAAAAAGGTCTTCTTTTTATCGTGTCACTAGTTCTTTAGAACCAGTGTGGTGACAGGATTATAAGTGTGCTTCGAAGAAGCTCATGTCATGCACTTGACCCCATGTTTTCAAGCCTTTTTTGATTTTACGACATGACGGTTTCATCACTATGTTGTCCTTTACTGTTTGAGTGTACCTACTGGCAGTTGACATAGTGAACATGTAAAGTAAAGTAAAGTAAAAGTTTATTTTGCTAAATTTGTGGTAGGTACAAGTTACAAGGTACAAGTTACATTCATGTTATTAGCAAAAAAGGTACAATTAATTTTTCGATACAAAAACTAATTAGTGCACGACTTGATTCAAACCCACGGCCTTTCGGAAGACAGGGACGCTTCCACTAGGCCACCAGTGCTCCAAACTTCTTCTAAAATAAACAAACTAGGCTTTTCTGCAAATTATTTATTAAACCAACTACATTAACTTTCAGAAAATCACCTTAAAGGTGCTCGTAAATGGGTTACTATTTGGCATTTTCTTCCTGCAATGGTATAGCCGCCAAGTTGCCGATTATATCTCGAAACACAGTGCAATAAATACTGTTATATTGCTATGTAGCCCGGCGATTGTCATTGTCAAGATATTTCTTTAACAAATATTCAATGCCTAGCAGGCTAGATTGTAAATGATTTATCCCGAGATGCAAATATACTGAGCTATATTGGTCAATAAAAATTGCCAGCAAGATGCAATTTTTGTAGTCCGTTTACAGGCTTCTTATGAGGTTAACCATAACAAAAACTATGTTTTAGAGTTAAAAGAATAAACTCGTAGACTCGTACCTACTTTCGAGTCTAGAATCAAAGAAATAATAATGCATCTAACGTTTCACGTAAATTTTACTGACTTATTTAAAGAAAATTGTAATCCCGAAAATCTCGGGATTTGTTCAATTTAATCCCGGGATTTTCGGGACTAAAATACGACCGGGATCCCGGGATCCCGAGATTCGGGATCCCGGGATCGAATCCTCTAAATAACACCCAAATAATATAACTGATTTATGGAACCCTCTTTTCGCAGTAAAATCAGTACCGTGGGTGTAAGTGGTACCAAATATTGTGGATTTCTAACAATATCACTAAAATTCGGCGTGGGTAACACGTATCATCAGCGATATCAATTACTTTGAACGGTATGTGAAGTTGTGAGTCCCTCAAAGTCGTAACCATGATGAATAACTTAAAGGGGCTGAAAATACAACTCTGTTATCAGAAATGGCTCTTACCTCGTATGATCGTACTATTTGGAGTTAAGTTGTTTTAGTAACTATGATACGTACATTATATACGTACGTATCAAACATCGCCGAACTCTCAACAAGTAGTAGGCAGACTGGTTTTCATTTGTTGTGATCCTGACTTGTTTTTTTTTGCTTCATTGTTATTATAACATGTTCATCTGATTAGCATAGCATGACCTTTATAATACAAAATTACTTATAGTGTATCTTCAAGCAAATACACATCAATATTTATCGACTGGCCTTGTGCATGTTTCAAATGTTCAAACAAAAGTTATTGCAATTTTAAAACAGTTGTTATGAATTTCTTATTGGGTGTGTTCTTATCTTTTTAGGTATTATTTATTTCGTTACAATTCCCTTACAATTAATTTGTGTTCATTAAAAGTTTTTTATTTAGGTACTCCATCAAAAACAAGCAAATTAGAATTAAACTAGTTTTTCCTAATTCAGAATCTCGATGATCGGCCTTAGATCAATATGATGTTACTAGAATTGACGTATTATCATATTATCAAGGTGAAAATGTCTCTACCCCGTATAAAAACTGGAGTGATTTTATGTATTTATTACAATCTTGACCTTTCTTGCGAGCTTAACAGACTGGCACGTTATAGGCACCTATTTCAAGTTATAAAATATTGTTTTGATTCAAATATTTTCATCAGCTTTGTAGAAACACAAATTAAATCTAAATTAGTCCGAAAACATCGTTTTTGGAGCTCGTAGGGAGCTTGCCTAGTCATTATTGAATTTATTGGTACATGTTTCGATTAAACGATGCTCTGCGTCCAATGTTTGTCATCTCAACTGTCAATAAGCTCAGATTAACTTGTCAATTCACAGCATGAGAAGTTAATCTGTATTTTCCTCCTAGTCGGAGTCGCGATAACACTAACAATAGACTACACGAGCTGTCGATATATTACTTTTTTGAACCTAGATATGACCCTTTGCTCATTTGACATTCTCATAGAACAAAATATGACATTGTAACTTAAGGAAATAATAACTGAAAATACATTACTGAATTAATTTAAAATGTGCTTTACTAAACATATTATTAAAATTTATAAAACAAGAAATAAATCATTTATAGAATTCTACGACGTAAAATTGTCAAAGTTTTTGTCTCCCAGCCGAACATTATGTATGTTTTTCTCCTTAAAATCTTGAATGGTAAAAGTAATTATTTACATTCAAGTCGATCAAAACGGAGATAGCTGTCATTGTTTGTAGGTTATCTATCCAGTGACGTATAATTTGCGTAGCTTCGGCTAGAGTTGTAAACAATCTGAAATTTACGATCGTAAAAATAATAAAGTTCTTCAGACTTTAAAAATCTCAATAGCTCTCGTGTGTGACCATGTAATGTTGTTTGCGCATATAAATTAATAATAATAATAAAAAATATCGAAAACTGCACGTCAAGTCATCCATCTCAATAGAATTTATCTCAGAGAAGTTTATCGTATCATTTAATCACTGACCTTTTGACATTTCACTGCATTATCTCGGATGTTATTCACTTGGGTTTTCTTGCATAAAATTTGATTGATACCAATCAGTGCCATTTGCCTAAAAAATTATGTTTGTAGGGCGTTTGTTCAATCCATTTTTAGGGTTATTTTTTAATGAATGAGAATTCTTTATTGTGCACATACAATCAATCATTTATTTATTGTGTAACTTAGGTCAAAATATAGATCTTATGAAATAGGCTTGAAAATTCCTCCAAATGTGATGCAAGTTCGTAAGAACTAGTGGCCAACTCTGGCGACGAAGTATTTAGGCAGCCTGAAAGTTCAATATGAAGTGTCCAATTTAAAGCTGTAATTGATCACTAAAGGTGTGAAGCTACTTATGTTTCAACTATATACTAACACTTGAACAAATATTTTTGCTTATTACGTAATTGAAATGAACTTTAATAACATTACTTATATTATTTATACCTACCAAATGCGGTAAAAACCACATCTTATCAGTTAATAATAGGTTTGTTAGGTATTTTTGATACTGAATTAAATAATTAGGGACTTATTTTTATTTGATTAGCCACATTTCGTGACCTTAGTTAACACGTGGTTCACGCGTTCCTATTGTTGGTTCATACTATAAGCTCAGCTTGTTGCACACATATGGTGATGCGTCGTAGGCACTGTTAGTGTTATCAAAATCTACCAGAAGCAAAGTCTGGAAGCTAGTTTATTAGAGTAGAATATAGAACTGGCCTGAGACATAGTTCAAATGAATGTAGGCTAGCCCAGCACCACCTTTCCACCTTGATCGGCTTTATCAGGAAAGACAATGCTACGATGTTTTCCTTCTCAACGCTTAGAGCGCGTGTGGTGCATATGATTATTCGAAACCAAATCCAGTGTTGGACGAACCTACGACCTTCGGATTGAATGTAATTATTCCACTTAGCTGACATGGCACGATTTAGTTACTTACAGGAAATGCCAAAACACTGGGCGTCTTACCATTGAACGTGACATAAAGTTATTCTTGATTTATTCGGTGGAATAACCTTATGTCACGTTCTATGGTAAGACGCTGGGAATCCAAGTGTAGGTCTCCAATGTTGTCCAACCAGGAATATTTACAAAGTTTTATACCTAACTGAAATAATGTGGATTAAGTACGAGTATAATGTAATGTTTGTTATTATTATATTATTATTATATCAGCCCTTAATGTCCCACTGCTGGGCAAAGGCCTCCCCCCATTCCCTCCATTCGTCCCTCTCCCGTGCTAATAGTGTCCAGTCGGCACGGAATTTGGCGAGCTCGTCCCTCCATCTTGTTCGTGGTCTGCCGCGACGTCGTCGCAACGTATCAGGGCACCACTCCGTGGTCAATTTGGCCCACTGGTCTCCCGACATGCGGCAAACATGGCCCGCCCAGTCCGTGGCTACATGTAGCGTTTCGTGGCTACATCGGCGATCTGTGTTCTTGAGCGCAGCTCGGTGTTGCGAACACGGTCAATCCGCTTTACTCCGAGTATGCTGCGCTCCATCGCACGTTGACAAACCTTGAGCTTATACTTTTGGATGTTGGTCAAAGACCAGGTCTGCGCACCATATGTGAGAACGGGGAGAATGCATACGTCCATCAATTTGCGCTTGAGCGATAGAGGAAGATCTCCTTTCATCAATGTTTGTTATTACAAATAAATTATTATTATTAAAATTAAATTAATAATATAGCTAAGCTGAGAATAGCCTGGAAAATGAGGAGGGAGGCCATTGCCCTGCAGTGGGACAGTATGGGCTAAAATAAATAAATTAAATTAAATAAAAACTAAAATACTCGTCAGTACTCAGAGTCTGCCTAAATCCGTTACCTACTTAGTAATGGTTCTTTAATGCAAAACCTTCTTCCAAGTGGATCTGATGAAGCATCGACACGACAAGAAGAATGGAAAACCTATACTAAGGAATGATTTAAGTAGCCGTCAGTGACTCTGAGTGCGGCTGTTACTGCATTTTAATATGTGTAACTAGCTTCCTCCAGGCTTGCTCTCCTCTACTGTTTTGCTCCCGTGAAGGGTTTTTAAGATCGTTTCGTAAGGAGCTATGAAAATTACAATATAATCTTGGTCTTAGCTCTGTGTGCCAAGTGGTTTAAATTGTAAGGCAAGTATTATGGAGTTCATTAGTCACAGGAAACTCTAGCGTCTTTAGTTGCGTGTGCATACTAAGTTTTCCTTACCACGTCACGTCTACGTATTCAAAAATACGTCGTTCAATGGTAGTCATAAAACCCGAACCTTAAGTAGCCTCTTTTTATTGCAACTCAAAAAACCATTACCTAGCAAGTAAGTTTGAGTTGCCAAAAACAGAGGCTTATTTATAATACGGTATTCCCACTAGCCTCAGTCTATTTGTCTTTCGATCCGAAGGTCGTGGGTTCAATCCCGGCCGTGCATTAAATGATATTTCGTTTCGTAAAATTTATATGCACTATAACACGAGCTCGAGGTGAAGGAAAACATCGTGAGGAAACCCGCAGCTTAGCTTCACACGTATTGACGTCGTCTTTCCTGTGGACAAGGCCGATTAAGCTGAGAGGATGGTTTCGGTGCTGGGCAAGCCTATTCCATCTCAAACAATGTCCCAGGCACTACAGCTCCCGTTACGTGTAGGCATAGGTTACCTCCTTGCCGCTATAAAAATCATCTAATAAATATGTTAAGTCTATGTATCAAGGTCAAAAGTAAAATTCAGTAGGACGACGCAGGTTATTTTTGATTCTTACTAATTTCTACAAAAATAAAGTGTGTGGTTGGAGAACATTTTACACGGAATATATCTATGGAATCCAGATCACTGCATTCGAAATCTAAAGGAATGCTACATTGAAGATTTTGGACATGTTCCAAAATGCTTTAGGAATTTCTGAACGTACTCTCTTACATCTTGAATGCCTGAAGATCTGAGGTATGTCTTCGCGCCATTCAAAGCTAGGCTTTGGCTAGGCCCCGGTTCGTCATAGTATAAGGTTCCCATAGTGCAAGCTTTGCTTAGTTTGGGGCTAGATAATGCAGTTTGAAAATGTCTAGTATTATTTATTGGTTGGAAAAGGTTTTGTTGTAAAAGGAGTAAATTTAGGTGATTCTACTTACACAACCTCTTAGGAAGATGTCCTTTTCCTTATTTTCGTTTTGTATTTCAATTACAAATTATCCCAAATGATAACCAACGCCACTAAGGTTATCTGCCATGATTCACTTTCGTTCATAGTCTGGTTTATCATTTAAGTACTAAATTCCCAACTTAAAACTGTGTTATTAATTTTTTTTCTTGGTTTTTTCATGCTTGTCAGGAGAATACAAGGTTGGTATTTAAATTTTATAAATAGTAATGTACCTACAGTCAGGAGTTTGTTTTTTTGGGGTAAACGAGTTCTTAAATGGAGACCGCGATTCGGCAAATATAGTGTAGGACGCCCTCCGGCCAGGTGGAGTGATCTGCTCTGGCTGTTGGCATAAGCTGGATGCGTCGAGCTGAGGACAGGGCGCAATGCCGCTCTGCAGGGGAGGCCATGCCCAGCAGTGGACTGCTATATGCTGACGATGATAATGATGAGTTTGTAAAAGGTCTATCTCACAGAATTATAGCGAGATATCAGTTCTGTAGTAAACCACACTTATGATACAAAATAGAGTTGTCTAGGTACGATTTGTATCGTAATAAAAACTAAGATATACGTTATTCCATTCAATATGATGATTCCTCTTTACATAAAAGTGGGACAAGGGCGAGGAGATAAATAATAATAAATTAATAGTAGATTACGAGTATTCACCAAGGGGATAAGGCAGTGTATTATGTCATGGGCGCCATATTGAATCCCAAGCGCATCGAAGGATTCTTTAGTTAACTTTCGAGCGGTAGCGAGGGTGTTAATGACTAGAATTCTGAGACAGCGAGGTATTCAAGAGCGCCCAAGACTAAGGCAGCTTTAGCACACATACTGCGAAAAAAATAGTGAAAACATGCACCCAGAAAATAACAAGCAAGTCTAATAACAGAAGAACAGGTTTATAGGTACAATACTAATAATCCATTCGTTTATTCGCAAAAAATATTTTAACATTAATATGCAACAACAATCGATCGCTAAATAGTTTAGAGGCATTATCCACACTATTTTCTTATATTTGAATAAATTCTACTTGTTGCAAGTCTCTATGATAAACATTTTCATAGAAACATCAAAATTCAACTCGGAATTTTGTAAAAAAAAATTATTTTGTAAACCGGCTTCCTGCAATACAGATTTGCCTTTAGTGGGCACCACCAGCATATTTAGTTACTGTACTTCTAGGTCCTAGACCTAATCAGACATTTTTCTGTCTATACTAATATAATAAAGAGGATAGATTTGTTTGTTTGAAATGAATAGGCTCCGAAACTACTGGACCGATTTGAAAAATTATTTTACCAATAGAATCTCACATTATCCCCGTTGAACATAGGCTATATTTTATCCCGGCGAAGTGAAGTTTTCCCGAGGGATCGCGGGTAACACCGCGGCGGACAGCTAGTAGTAAATATATTTGTATGTATGTTCCAGCAATAGTGAGGCGGGTGTACGGAGCGTGAAGCCGGCGTTAACGTGCCAGCACGTGGTGCTTCTGTACGCGCGCGAGGGCGCGGCGGGGGCGCGCGCCGTGGCCGCGCTCCGAGCCGCCCTGCAGGACGTTGTAGATGGACAGGTTAAATATCTCTTTATTATTATTATTAAATAATGCTGGACTTTTCACCCAGCATCATCCAGCCCCAAAGTAAGCAGAGCTTGGGTTATAAGTACTACATGACTGATATCCTACTTATATACATTTTGTTCGTTACATACATGTTATACATAGAAAACACCCAGACCCGAGACAGATATCTGTAGACCATCCAAACATTTGTCCCGCGGCGGGGATCGAATCCGCAACCTTCTGCGTCACAAGCGGACCTTTGCCCGGTTGATACTAACATTCTGGATAGCCTATAAGTTATCCAGGTCACTATCTACGCCTTTTCCAAGTTTCATCCAGATCGGTTTACTGCTTTTGGCGTGATTAAAACACAAACATCTAAATAAATTCACATTTTTTCAGCTTAGTTATATTAGAGGGTTTAGTAAGATATTCAATTCAACTAGCTTTTGCTCGTGACATTGATCACATGGAACCAGCATTTTGACAATGTCGATATGCTATTTTATTACAATCTACACATAACCTGGCCGATTTTAACTCGACTTGGCTTTAATAATATGATGGTGATTATATTTATGAGCTAGGGTACTCAGCTTACTAGCAGCACGCTCGCTTCTCTCACGTGGTACTTACCAACTATTTTATCACTCTAACCTCTTAGAGGTGGAATTTCCAATTCTTTTCTTAGTGCTCCTCTACCGATTACACGATTGTTTTTCATAAAACATGTCAGTATATTCGTAGCATTAAAACATGTCCGTAAATGTCAGGTGTACGACATATTCTCTCCGGGGGTGATGGCGCAGTGCGCGGGCGCGCCGGCCGAGTGGGTGCGCGGCATGCTGCTGCGGCCGGACGTGGCGGTAGTACTGTTGCAGTCGCCGGCTTTACACGCGCTGTACACTACGCATATGATGGACACTGACGCTGGGGTCAAATGTGAGTACTGAAGGGTTCATATGAACTATGATTTCCTGATAGTTTTTGAATTGTCGATTTCGCATAACCCGGTTCATTATAGCAACGTCGCAACTTATCATATTCCTTCGTTTGTACTCTAGTGCAGTCCCTGGGGTGCAAGCTAGAGGGTATAATTCAGCGTCATTATTTTAGATTAGTTTCTGTACTTAGAAATTGACATGCAGTTCAATCATCATCATCATCATTGGCCTTTTTCCATCTACTAGAGATGATTTAGGTGTATAGGCCTCTTCAGCCATGAAAGAAAATGCTCTACCCAAAATTGTGTGTAACCTGACCAGACTGACGCAGTTCAATAACTGTTAAAAAAATAAAGAGTTTATGTTGAGAGTGCTCATATTATTAGCATTAATTCATACATTTATGTTCATCGAAATCCCCTTCGATTGTGGACTGATTTATTAATTTGAAAGGGTATACTCTCAAGATGGTTTTTATTTTATTTTTTTGTTTAATATTATGGAAATAAACATGTTTTTACAAGCTTTGCATAATTTAATTTTGATTTTTGAAATTTATTTTAATACTAGCTGCGCTCCCGCGGTGTAACCCGCGGTCCCTCGGAATTTTTTCAGGATAAAAAGTAGCCTATGTCCATCTCTAGGATACAACCTTTATCCATGCCAATTTTCAGCCTAATCTGTTCAGTGGTTTGGGCGTGAAAAGGTAACAGATAGACAGACAGACAGACAGAATTACTTTCACATTTATAATATTAGTATAAATTAGTATGTGTTTCAGTGGTGTCTCCGCTCCTGGGCCGGCGAGTGGTTCCCCGCGTGCCGCAGTTCGGGGACGCACTACTTCAGTTCGCGCTCCGCCTCACCTCGGAGAATGTGCACACGAGGGACAACTACAACAAATACTACGTCGCCACGTGAGTACCGCACCACTATCTACTTCAGTTCGCGCTCCGCCTCACCTCGGAGAATGTGCACACGAGGGACAACTACAACAAATACTACGTCGCCACGTGAGTACCGCACCACTATCTACTTCAGTTCGCGCTCCGCCTCACCTCGGAGAATGTGCACACGAGGGACAACTACAACAAATACTACGTCGCCACGTGAGTACCGCACCACTATCTACTTCAGTTCGCGCTCCGCCTCACCTCGGAGAATGTGCACACGAGGGACAACTACAACAAATACTACGTCGCCACGTGAGTACCGCACCACTATCTACTTCAGTTCGCGCTCCGCCTCACCTCGGAGAATGTGCACACGAGGGACAACTACAACAAATACTACGTCGCCACGTGAGTACCGCACCACTATCTACTTCAGTTCGCGCTCCGCCTCACCTCGGAGAATGTGCACACGAGGGACAACTACAACAAATACTACGTCGCCACGTGAGTACCGCACCACTATCTACTTCAGTTCGCGCTCCGCCTCACCTCGGAGAATGTGCACACGAGGGACAACTACAACAAATACTACGTCGCCACGTGAGTACCGCACCACTATCTACTTCAGTTCGCGCTCCGCCTCACCTCGGAGAATGTGCACACGAGGGACAACTACAACAAATACTACGTCGCCACGTGAGTACCGCACCACTATCTACTTCAGTTCGCGCTCCGCCTCACCTCGGAGAATGTGCACACGAGGGACAACTACAACAAATACTACGTCGCCACGTGAGTACCGCACCACTATCTACTTCAGTTCGCGCTCCGCCTCACCTCGGAGAATGTGCACACGAGGGACAACTACAACAAATACTACGTCGCCACGTGAGTACCGCACCACTATCTACTTCAGTTCGCGCTCCGCCTCACCTCGGAGAATGTGCACACGAGGGACAACTACAACAAATACTACGTCGCCACGTGAGTACCGCACCACTATCTACTTCAGTTCGCGCTCCGCCTCACCTCGGAGAATGTGCACACGAGGGACAACTACAACAAATACTACGTCGCCACGTGAGTACCGCACCACTATCTACTTCAGTTCGCGCTCCGCCTCACCTCGGAGAATGTGCACACGAGGGACAACTACAACAAATACTACGTCGCCACGTGAGTACCGCACCACTATCTACTTCAGTTCGCGCTCCGCCTCACCTCGGAGAATGTGCACACGAGGGACAACTACAACAAATACTACGTCGCCACGTGAGTACCGCACCACTATCTACTTCAGTTCGCGCTCCGCCTCACCTCGGAGAATGTGCACACGAGGGACAACTACAACAAATACTACGTCGCCACGTGAGTACCGCACCACTATCTACTTCAGTTCGCGCTCCGCCTCACCTCGGAGAATGTGCACACGAGGGACAACTACAACAAATACTACGTCGCCACGTGAGTACCGCACCACTATCTACTTCAGTTCGCGCTCCGCCTCACCTCGGAGAATGTGCACACGAGGGACAACTACAACAAATACTACGTCGCCACGTGAGTACCGCACCACTATCTACTTCAGTTCGCGCTCCGCCTCACCTCGGAGAATGTGCACACGAGGGACAACTACAACAAATACTACGTCGCCACGTGAGTACCGCACCACTATCTACTTCAGTTCGCGCTCCGCCTCACCTCGGAGAATGTGCACACGAGGGACAACTACAACAAATACTACGTCGCCACGTGAGTACCGCACCACTATCTACTTCAGTTCGCGCTCCGCCTCACCTCGGAGAATGTGCACACGAGGGACAACTACAACAAATACTACGTCGCCACGTGAGTACCGCACCACTATCTACTTCAGTTCGCGCTCCGCCTCACCTCGGAGAATGTGCACACGAGGGACAACTACAACAAATACTACGTCGCCACGTGAGTACCGCACCACTATCTACTTCAGTTCGCGCTCCGCCTCACCTCGGAGAATGTGCACACGAGGGACAACTACAACAAATACTACGTCGCCACGTGAGTACCGCACCACTATCTACTTCAGTTCGCGCTCCGCCTCACCTCGGAGAATGTGCACACGAGGGACAACTACAACAAATACTACGTCGCCACGTGAGTACCGCACCACTATCTACTTCAGTTCGCGCTCCGCCTCACCTCGGAGAATGTGCACACGAGGGACAACTACAACAAATACTACGTCGCCACGTGAGTACCGCACCACTATCTACTTCAGTTCGCGCTCCGCCTCACCTCGGAGAATGTGCACACGAGGGACAACTACAACAAATACTACGTCGCCACGTGAGTACCGCACCACTATCTACTTCAGTTCGCGCTCCGCCTCACCTCGGAGAATGTGCACACGAGGGACAACTACAACAAATACTACGTCGCCACGTGAGTACCGCACCACTATCTACTTCAGTTCGCGCTCCGCCTCACCTCGGAGAATGTGCACACGAGGGACAACTACAACAAATACTACGTCGCCACGTGAGTACCGCACCACTATCTACTTCAGTTCGCGCTCCGCCTCACCTCGGAGAATGTGCACACGAGGGACAACTACAACAAATACTACGTCGCCACGTGAGTACCGCACCACTATCTACTTCAGTTCGCGCTCCGCCTCACCTCGGAGAATGTGCACACGAGGGACAACTACAACAAATACTACGTCGCCACGTGAGTACCGCACCACTATCTACTTCAGTTCGCGCTCCGCCTCACCTCGGAGAATGTGCACACGAGGGACAACTACAACAAATACTACGTCGCCACGTGAGTACCGCACCACTATCTACTTCAGTTCGCGCTCCGCCTCACCTCGGAGAATGTGCACACGAGGGACAACTACAACAAATACTACGTCGCCACGTGAGTACCGCACCACTATCTACTTCAGTTCGCGCTCCGCCTCACCTCGGAGAATGTGCACACGAGGGACAACTACAACAAATACTACGTCGCCACGTGAGTACCGCACCACTATCTACTTCAGTTCGCGCTCCGCCTCACCTCGGAGAATGTGCACACGAGGGACAACTACAACAAATACTACGTCGCCACGTGAGTACCGCACCACTATCTACTTCAGTTCGCGCTCCGCCTCACCTCGGAGAATGTGCACACGAGGGACAACTACAACAAATACTACGTCGCCACGTGAGTACCGCACCACTATCTACTTCAGTTCGCGCTCCGCCTCACCTCGGAGAATGTGCACACGAGGGACAACTACAACAAATACTACGTCGCCACGTGAGTACCGCACCACTATCTACTTCAGTTCGCGCTCCGCCTCACCTCGGAGAATGTGCACACGAGGGACAACTACAACAAATACTACGTCGCCACGTGAGTACCGCACCACTATCTACTTCAGTTCGCGCTCCGCCTCACCTCGGAGAATGTGCACACGAGGGACAACTACAACAAATACTACGTCGCCACGTGAGTACCGCACCACTATCTACTTCAGTTCGCGCTCCGCCTCACCTCGGAGAATGTGCACACGAGGGACAACTACAACAAATACTACGTCGCCACGTGAGTACCGCACCACTATCTACTTCAGTTCGCGCTCCGCCTCACCTCGGAGAATGTGCACACGAGGGACAACTACAACAAATACTACGTCGCCACGTGAGTACCGCACCACTATCTACTTCAGTTCGCGCTCCGCCTCACCTCGGAGAATGTGCACACGAGGGACAACTACAACAAATACTACGTCGCCACGTGAGTACCGCACCACTATCTACTTCAGTTCGCGCTCCGCCTCACCTCGGAGAATGTGCACACGAGGGACAACTACAACAAATACTACGTCGCCACGTGAGTACCGCACCACTATCTACTTCAGTTCGCGCTCCGCCTCACCTCGGAGAATGTGCACACGAGGGACAACTACAACAAATACTACGTCGCCACGTGAGTACCGCACCACTATCTACTTCAGTTCGCGCTCCGCCTCACCTCGGAGAATGTGCACACGAGGGACAACTACAACAAATACTACGTCGCCACGTGAGTACCGCACCACTATCTACTTCAGTTCGCGCTCCGCCTCACCTCGGAGAATGTGCACACGAGGGACAACTACAACAAATACTACGTCGCCACGTGAGTACCGCACCACTATCTACTTCAGTTCGCGCTCCGCCTCACCTCGGAGAATGTGCACACGAGGGACAACTACAACAAATACTACGTCGCCACGTGAGTACCGCACCACTATCTACTTCAGTTCGCGCTCCGCCTCACCTCGGAGAATGTGCACACGAGGGACAACTACAACAAATACTACGTCGCCACGTGAGTACCGCACCACTATCTACTTCAGTTCGCGCTCCGCCTCACCTCGGAGAATGTGCACACGAGGGACAACTACAACAAATACTACGTCGCCACGTGAGTACCGCACCACTATCTACTTCAGTTCGCGCTCCGCCTCACCTCGGAGAATGTGCACACGAGGGACAACTACAACAAATACTACGTCGCCACGTGAGTACCGCACCACTATCTACTTCAGTTCGCGCTCCGCCTCACCTCGGAGAATGTGCACACGAGGGACAACTACAACAAATACTACGTCGCCACGTGAGTACCGCACCACTATCTACTTCAGTTCGCGCTCCGCCTCACCTCGGAGAATGTGCACACGAGGGACAACTACAACAAATACTACGTCGCCACGTGAGTACCGCACCACTATCTACTTCAGTTCGCGCTCCGCCTCACCTCGGAGAATGTGCACACGAGGGACAACTACAACAAATACTACGTCGCCACGTGAGTACCGCACCACTATCTACTTCAGTTCGCGCTCCGCCTCACCTCGGAGAATGTGCACACGAGGGACAACTACAACAAATACTACGTCGCCACGTGAGTACCGCACCACTATCTACTTCAGTTCGCGCTCCGCCTCACCTCGGAGAATGTGCACACGAGGGACAACTACAACAAATACTACGTCGCCACGTGAGTACCGCACCACTATCTACTTCAGTTCGCGCTCCGCCTCACCTCGGAGAATGTGCACACGAGGGACAACTACAACAAATACTACGTCGCCACGTGAGTACCGCACCACTATCTACTTCAGTTCGCGCTCCGCCTCACCTCGGAGAATGTGCACACGAGGGACAACTACAACAAATACTACGTCGCCACGTGAGTACCGCACCACTATCTACTTCAGTTCGCGCTCCGCCTCACCTCGGAGAATGTGCACACGAGGGACAACTACAACAAATACTACGTCGCCACGTGAGTACCGCACCACTATCTACTTCAGTTCGCGCTCCGCCTCACCTCGGAGAATGTGCACACGAGGGACAACTACAACAAATACTACGTCGCCACGTGAGTACCGCACCACTATCTACTTCAGTTCGCGCTCCGCCTCACCTCGGAGAATGTGCACACGAGGGACAACTACAACAAATACTACGTCGCCACGTGAGTACCGCACCACTATCTACTTCAGTTCGCGCTCCGCCTCACCTCGGAGAATGTGCACACGAGGGACAACTACAACAAATACTACGTCGCCACGTGAGTACCGCACCACTATCTACTTCAGTTCGCGCTCCGCCTCACCTCGGAGAATGTGCACACGAGGGACAACTACAACAAATACTACGTCGCCACGTGAGTACCGCACCACTATCTACTTCAGTTCGCGCTCCGCCTCACCTCGGAGAATGTGCACACGAGGGACAACTACAACAAATACTACGTCGCCACGTGAGTACCGCACCACTATCTACTTCAGTTCGCGCTCCGCCTCACCTCGGAGAATGTGCACACGAGGGACAACTACAACAAATACTACGTCGCCACGTGAGTACCGCACCACTATCTACTTCAGTTCGCGCTCCGCCTCACCTCGGAGAATGTGCACACGAGGGACAACTACAACAAATACTACGTCGCCACGTGAGTACCGCACCACTATCTACTTCAGTTCGCGCTCCGCCTCACCTCGGAGAATGTGCACACGAGGGACAACTACAACAAATACTACGTCGCCACGTGAGTACCGCACCACTATCTACTTCAGTTCGCGCTCCGCCTCACCTCGGAGAATGTGCACACGAGGGACAACTACAACAAATACTACGTCGCCACGTGAGTACCGCACCACTATCTACTTCAGTTCGCGCTCCGCCTCACCTCGGAGAATGTGCACACGAGGGACAACTACAACAAATACTACGTCGCCACGTGAGTACCGCACCACTATCTACTTCAGTTCGCGCTCCGCCTCACCTCGGAGAATGTGCACACGAGGGACAACTACAACAAATACTACGTCGCCACGTGAGTACCGCACCACTATCTACTTCAGTTCGCGCTCCGCCTCACCTCGGAGAATGTGCACACGAGGGACAACTACAACAAATACTACGTCGCCACGTGAGTACCGCACCACTATCTACTTCAGTTCGCGCTCCGCCTCACCTCGGAGAATGTGCACACGAGGGACAACTACAACAAATACTACGTCGCCACGTGAGTACCGCACCACTATCTACTTCAGTTCGCGCTCCGCCTCACCTCGGAGAATGTGCACACGAGGGACAACTACAACAAATACTACGTCGCCACGTGAGTACCGCACCACTATCTACTTCAGTTCGCGCTCCGCCTCACCTCGGAGAATGTGCACACGAGGGACAACTACAACAAATACTACGTCGCCACGTGAGTACCGCACCACTATCTACTTCAGTTCGCGCTCCGCCTCACCTCGGAGAATGTGCACACGAGGGACAACTACAACAAATACTACGTCGCCACGTGAGTACCGCACCACTATCTACTTCAGTTCGCGCTCCGCCTCACCTCGGAGAATGTGCACACGAGGGACAACTACAACAAATACTACGTCGCCACGTGAGTACCGCACCACTATCTACTTCAGTTCGCGCTCCGCCTCACCTCGGAGAATGTGCACACGAGGGACAACTACAACAAATACTACGTCGCCACGTGAGTACCGCACCACTATCTACTTCAGTTCGCGCTCCGCCTCACCTCGGAGAATGTGCACACGAGGGACAACTACAACAAATACTACGTCGCCACGTGAGTACCGCACCACTATCTACTTCAGTTCGCGCTCCGCCTCACCTCGGAGAATGTGCACACGAGGGACAACTACAACAAATACTACGTCGCCACGTGAGTACCGCACCACTATCTACTTCAGTTCGCGCTCCGCCTCACCTCGGAGAATGTGCACACGAGGGACAACTACAACAAATACTACGTCGCCACGTGAGTACCGCACCACTATCTACTTCAGTTCGCGCTCCGCCTCACCTCGGAGAATGTGCACACGAGGGACAACTACAACAAATACTACGTCGCCACGTGAGTACCGCACCACTATCTACTTCAGTTCGCGCTCCGCCTCACCTCGGAGAATGTGCACACGAGGGACAACTACAACAAATACTACGTCGCCACGTGAGTACCGCACCACTATCTACTTCAGTTCGCGCTCCGCCTCACCTCGGAGAATGTGCACACGAGGGACAACTACAACAAATACTACGTCGCCACGTGAGTACCGCACCACTATCTACTTCAGTTCGCGCTCCGCCTCACCTCGGAGAATGTGCACACGAGGGACAACTACAACAAATACTACGTCGCCACGTGAGTACCGCACCACTATCTACTTCAGTTCGCGCTCCGCCTCACCTCGGAGAATGTGCACACGAGGGACAACTACAACAAATACTACGTCGCCACGTGAGTACCGCACCACTATCTACTTCAGTTCGCGCTCCGCCTCACCTCGGAGAATGTGCACACGAGGGACAACTACAACAAA
The DNA here is from genome assembly GCA_963565295.1 of Epirrhoe alternata. Classification (NCBI taxonomy): domain Eukaryota; kingdom Metazoa; phylum Arthropoda; class Insecta; order Lepidoptera; family Geometridae; genus Epirrhoe; species Epirrhoe alternata. The sequence goes on along the minus strand of OY751384.1, from coordinate 12,968,409 downwards.
TACTACGTCGCCACGTGAGTACCGCACCACTATCTACTTCAGTTCGCGCTCCGCCTCACCTCGGAGAATGTGCACACGAGGGACAACTACAACAAATACTACGTCGCCACGTGAGTACCGCACCACTATCTACTTCAGTTCGCGCTCCGCCTCACCTCGGAGAATGTGCACACGAGGGACAACTACAACAAATACTACGTCGCCACGTGAGTACCGCACCACTATCTACTTCAGTTCGCGCTCCGCCTCACCTCGGAGAATGTGCACACGAGGGACAACTACAACAAATACTACGTCGCCACGTGAGTACCGCACCACTATCTACTTCAGTTCGCGCTCCGCCTCACCTCGGAGAATGTGCACACGAGGGACAACTACAACAAATACTACGTCGCCACGTGAGTACCGCACCACTATCTACTTCAGTTCGCGCTCCGCCTCACCTCGGAGAATGTGCACACGAGGGACAACTACAACAAATACTACGTCGCCACGTGAGTACCGCACCACTATCTACTTCAGTTCGCGCTCCGCCTCACCTCGGAGAATGTGCACACGAGGGACAACTACAACAAATACTACGTCGCCACGTGAGTACCGCACCACTATCTACTTCAGTTCGCGCTCCGCCTCACCTCGGAGAATGTGCACACGAGGGACAACTACAACAAATACTACGTCGCCACGTGAGTACCGCACCACTATCTACTTCAGTTCGCGCTCCGCCTCACCTCGGAGAATGTGCACACGAGGGACAACTACAACAAATACTACGTCGCCACGTGAGTACCGCACCACTATCTACTTCAGTTCGCGCTCCGCCTCACCTCGGAGAATGTGCACACGAGGGACAACTACAACAAATACTACGTCGCCACGTGAGTACCGCACCACTATCTACTTCAGTTCGCGCTCCGCCTCACCTCGGAGAATGTGCACACGAGGGACAACTACAACAAATACTACGTCGCCACGTGAGTACCGCACCACTATCTACTTCAGTTCGCGCTCCGCCTCACCTCGGAGAATGTGCACACGAGGGACAACTACAACAAATACTACGTCGCCACGTGAGTACCGCACCACTATCTACTTCAGTTCGCGCTCCGCCTCACCTCGGAGAATGTGCACACGAGGGACAACTACAACAAATACTACGTCGCCACGTGAGTACCGCACCACTATCTACTTCAGTTCGCGCTCCGCCTCACCTCGGAGAATGTGCACACGAGGGACAACTACAACAAATACTACGTCGCCACGTGAGTACCGCACCACTATCTACTTCAGTTCGCGCTCCGCCTCACCTCGGAGAATGTGCACACGAGGGACAACTACAACAAATACTACGTCGCCACGTGAGTACCGCACCACTATCTACTTCAGTTCGCGCTCCGCCTCACCTCGGAGAATGTGCACACGAGGGACAACTACAACAAATACTACGTCGCCACGTGAGTACCGCACCACTATCTACTTCAGTTCGCGCTCCGCCTCACCTCGGAGAATGTGCACACGAGGGACAACTACAACAAATACTACGTCGCCACGTGAGTACCGCACCACTATCTACTTCAGTTCGCGCTCCGCCTCACCTCGGAGAATGTGCACACGAGGGACAACTACAACAAATACTACGTCGCCACGTGAGTACCGCACCACTATCTACTTCAGTTCGCGCTCCGCCTCACCTCGGAGAATGTGCACACGAGGGACAACTACAACAAATACTACGTCGCCACGTGAGTACCGCACCACTATCTACTTCAGTTCGCGCTCCGCCTCACCTCGGAGAATGTGCACACGAGGGACAACTACAACAAATACTACGTCGCCACGTGAGTACCGCACCACTATCTACTTCAGTTCGCGCTCCGCCTCACCTCGGAGAATGTGCACACGAGGGACAACTACAACAAATACTACGTCGCCACGTGAGTACCGCACCACTATCTACTTCAGTTCGCGCTCCGCCTCACCTCGGAGAATGTGCACACGAGGGACAACTACAACAAATACTACGTCGCCACGTGAGTACCGCACCACTATCTACTTCAGTTCGCGCTCCGCCTCACCTCGGAGAATGTGCACACGAGGGACAACTACAACAAATACTACGTCGCCACGTGAGTACCGCACCACTATCTACTTCAGTTCGCGCTCCGCCTCACCTCGGAGAATGTGCACACGAGGGACAACTACAACAAATACTACGTCGCCACGTGAGTACCGCACCACTATCTACTTCAGTTCGCGCTCCGCCTCACCTCGGAGAATGTGCACACGAGGGACAACTACAACAAATACTACGTCGCCACGTGAGTACCGCACCACTATCTACTTCAGTTCGCGCTCCGCCTCACCTCGGAGAATGTGCACACGAGGGACAACTACAACAAATACTACGTCGCCACGTGAGTACCGCACCACTATCTACTTCAGTTCGCGCTCCGCCTCACCTCGGAGAATGTGCACACGAGGGACAACTACAACAAATACTACGTCGCCACGTGAGTACCGCACCACTATCTACTTCAGTTCGCGCTCCGCCTCACCTCGGAGAATGTGCACACGAGGGACAACTACAACAAATACTACGTCGCCACGTGAGTACCGCACCACTATCTACTTCAGTTCGCGCTCCGCCTCACCTCGGAGAATGTGCACACGAGGGACAACTACAACAAATACTACGTCGCCACGTGAGTACCGCACCACTATCTACTTCAGTTCGCGCTCCGCCTCACCTCGGAGAATGTGCACACGAGGGACAACTACAACAAATACTACGTCGCCACGTGAGTACCGCACCACTATCTACTTCAGTTCGCGCTCCGCCTCACCTCGGAGAATGTGCACACGAGGGACAACTACAACAAATACTACGTCGCCACGTGAGTACCGCACCACTATCTACTTCAGTTCGCGCTCCGCCTCACCTCGGAGAATGTGCACACGAGGGACAACTACAACAAATACTACGTCGCCACGTGAGTACCGCACCACTATCTACTTCAGTTCGCGCTCCGCCTCACCTCGGAGAATGTGCACACGAGGGACAACTACAACAAATACTACGTCGCCACGTGAGTACCGCACCACTATCTACTTCAGTTCGCGCTCCGCCTCACCTCGGAGAATGTGCACACGAGGGACAACTACAACAAATACTACGTCGCCACGTGAGTACCGCACCACTATCTACTTCAGTTCGCGCTCCGCCTCACCTCGGAGAATGTGCACACGAGGGACAACTATAGGAAATACTACGTCGCCACGTGAGTACCGCACCACTATCTACTTCAGTTCGCGCTCCGCCTCACCTCGGAGAATGTGCACACGAGGGACAACTACAACAAATACTACGTCGCCACGTGAGTACCGCACCACTATCTACTTCAGTTCGCGCTCCGCCTCACCTCGGAGAATGTGCACACGAGGGACAACTACAACAAATACTACGTCGCCACGTGAGTACCGCACCACTATCTACTTCAGTTCGCGCTCCGCCTCACCTCGGAGAATGTGCACACGAGGGACAACTATAGGAAATACTACGTCGCCACGTGAGTACCGCACCACTATCTACTTCAGTTCGCGCTCCGCCTCACCTCGGAGAATGTGCACACGAGGGACAACTACAACAAATACTACGTCGCCACGTGAGTACCGCACCACTATCTACTTCAGTTCGCGCTCCGCCTCACCTCGGAGAATGTGCACACGAGGGACAACTACAACAAATACTACGTCGCCACGTGAGTACCGCACCACTATCTACTTCAGTTCGCGCTCCGCCTCACCTCGGAGAATGTGCACACGAGGGACAACTACAACAAATACTACGTCGCCACGTGAGTACCGCACCACTATCTACTTCAGTTCGCGCTCCGCCTCACCTCGGAGAATGTGCACACGAGGGACAACTACAACAAATACTACGTCGCCACGTGAGTACCGCACCACTATCTACTTCAGTTCGCGCTCCGCCTCACCTCGGAGAATGTGCACACGAGGGACAACTACAACAAATACTACGTCGCCACGTGAGTACCGCACCACTATCTACTTCAGTTCGCGCTCCGCCTCACCTCGGAGAATGTGCACACGAGGGACAACTACAACAAATACTACGTCGCCACGTGAGTACCGCACCACTATCTACTTCAGTTCGCGCTCCGCCTCACCTCGGAGAATGTGCACACGAGGGACAACTACAACAAATACTACGTCGCCACGTGAGTACCGCACCACTATCTACTTCAGTTCGCGCTCCGCCTCACCTCGGAGAATGTGCACACGAGGGACAACTACAACAAATACTACGTCGCCACGTGAGTACCGCACCACTATCTACTTCAGTTCGCGCTCCGCCTCACCTCGGAGAATGTGCACACGAGGGACAACTACAACAAATACTACGTCGCCACGTGAGTACCGCACCACTATCTACTTCAGTTCGCGCTCCGCCTCACCTCGGAGAATGTGCACACGAGGGACAACTACAACAAATACTACGTCGCCACGTGAGTACCGCACCACTATCTACTTCAGTTCGCGCTCCGCCTCACCTCGGAGAATGTGCACACGAGGGACAACTACAACAAATACTACGTCGCCACGTGAGTACCGCACCACTATCTACTTCAGTTCGCGCTCCGCCTCACCTCGGAGAATGTGCACACGAGGGACAACTACAACAAATACTACGTCGCCACGTGAGTACCGCACCACTATCTACTTCAGTTCGCGCTCCGCCTCACCTCGGAGAATGTGCACACGAGGGACAACTACAACAAATACTACGTCGCCACGTGAGTACCGCACCACTATCTACTTCAGTTCGCGCTCCGCCTCACCTCGGAGAATGTGCACACGAGGGACAACTACAACAAATACTACGTCGCCACGTGAGTACCGCACCACTATCTACTTCAGTTCGCGCTCCGCCTCACCTCGGAGAATGTGCACACGAGGGACAACTATAGGAAATACTACGTCGCCACGTGAGTACCGCACCACTATCTACTTCAGTTCGCGCTCCGCCTCACCTCGGAGAATGTGCACACGAGGGACAACTACAACAAATACTACGTCGCCACGTGAGTACCGCACCACTATCTACTTCAGTTCGCGCTCCGCCTCACCTCGGAGAATGTGCACACGAGGGACAACTACAACAAATACTACGTCGCCACGTGAGTACCGCACCACTATCTACTTCAGTTCGCGCTCCGCCTCACCTCGGAGAATGTGCACACGAGGGACAACTACAACAAATACTACGTCGCCACGTGAGTACCGCACCACTATCTACTTCAGTTCGCGCTCCGCCTCACCTCGGAGAATGTGCACACGAGGGACAACTACAACAAATACTACGTCGCCACGTGAGTACCGCACCACTATCTACTTCAGTTCGCGCTCCGCCTCACCTCGGAGAATGTGCACACGAGGGACAACTACAACAAATACTACGTCGCCACGTGAGTACCGCACCACTATCTACTTCAGTTCGCGCTCCGCCTCACCTCGGAGAATGTGCACACGAGGGACAACTACAACAAATACTACGTCGCCACGTGAGTACCGCACCACTATCTACTTCAGTTCGCGCTCCGCCTCACCTCGGAGAATGTGCACACGAGGGACAACTATAGGAAATACTACGTCGCCACGTGAGTACCGCACCACTATCTACTTCAGTTCGCGCTCCGCCTCACCTCGGAGAATGTGCACACGAGGGACAACTACAACAAATACTACGTCGCCACGTGAGTACCGCACCACTATCTACTTCAGTTCGCGCTCCGCCTCACCTCGGAGAATGTGCACACGAGGGACAACTACAACAAATACTACGTCGCCACGTGAGTACCGCACCACTATCTACTTCAGTTCGCGCTCCGCCTCACCTCGGAGAATGTGCACACGAGGGACAACTATAGGAAATACTACGTCGCCACGTGAGTACCGCACCACTATCTACTTCAGTTCGCGCTCCGCCTCACCTCGGAGAATGTGCACACGAGGGACAACTACAACAAATACTACGTCGCCACGTGAGTACCGCACCACTATCTACTTCAGTTCGCGCTCCGCCTCACCTCGGAGAATGTGCACACGAGGGACAACTACAACAAATACTACGTCGCCACGTGAGTACCGCACCACTATCTACTTCAGTTCGCGCTCCGCCTCACCTCGGAGAATGTGCACACGAGGGACAACTACAACAAATACTACGTCGCCACGTGAGTACCGCACCACTATCTACTTCAGTTCGCGCTCCGCCTCACCTCGGAGAATGTGCACACGAGGGACAACTACAACAAATACTACGTCGCCACGTGAGTACCGCACCACTATCTACTTCAGTTCGCGCTCCGCCTCACCTCGGAGAATGTGCACACGAGGGACAACTACAACAAATACTACGTCGCCACGTGAGTACCGCACCACTATCTACTTCAGTTCGCGCTCCGCCTCACCTCGGAGAATGTGCACACGAGGGACAACTACAACAAATACTACGTCGCCACGTGAGTACCGCACCACTATCTACTTCAGTTCGCGCTCCGCCTCACCTCGGAGAATGTGCACACGAGGGACAACTACAACAAATACTACGTCGCCACGTGAGTACCGCACCACTATCTACTTCAGTTCGCGCTCCGCCTCACCTCGGAGAATGTGCACACGAGGGACAACTACAACAAATACTACGTCGCCACGTGAGTACCGCACCACTATCTACTTCAGTTCGCGCTCCGCCTCACCTCGGAGAATGTGCACACGAGGGACAACTACAACAAATACTACGTCGCCACGTGAGTACCGCACCACTATCTACTTCAGTTCGCGCTCCGCCTCACCTCGGAGAATGTGCACACGAGGGACAACTACAACAAATACTACGTCGCCACGTGAGTACCGCACCACTATCTACTTCAGTTCGCGCTCCGCCTCACCTCGGAGAATGTGCACACGAGGGACAACTACAACAAATACTACGTCGCCACGTGAGTACCGCACCACTATCTACTTCAGTTCGCGCTCCGCCTCACCTCGGAGAATGTGCACACGAGGGACAACTACAACAAATACTACGTCGCCACGTGAGTACCGCACCACTATCTACTTCAGTTCGCGCTCCGCCTCACCTCGGAGAATGTGCACACGAGGGACAACTACAACAAATACTACGTCGCCACGTGAGTACCGCACCACTATCTACTTCAGTTCGCGCTCCGCCTCACCTCGGAGAATGTGCACACGAGGGACAACTACAACAAATACTACGTCGCCACGTGAGTACCGCACCACTATCTACTTCAGTTCGCGCTCCGCCTCACCTCGGAGAATGTGCACACGAGGGACAACTACAACAAATACTACGTCGCCACGTGAGTACCGCACCACTATCTTAAACGGTCCTCGACAAAATGAGGAGGTTCTCAGTTCGTTAGGATCTTTTGCATATTATTTTTCTTCTTTTTACTCTTAACCTCCTTTAATTTTCTGCACCAGTTCAATCTTCCATGCATTTACATTCCGCTCCATCCAAAGGTTGCCTGGAAGAGATCGCTTCTCAGCGATAAGGCCGCCCATTGTGCATTGTATTATGGTTTTCTTTTCTAATGTATTTGCAATAAAGTATTTTCATTCATTCATTTTTATAGTATTTATCCCTGATTACTCGAAGACTCTAAACCAATTTAAAGCTGAAGTAGGGAATTTAGAAAGAGATGGTCTTCCCACTGAGAGCGAGATAATGATAGATATGCAAGCTTCAACTAGGTGTTCCAAGTGTGATGATTATATCTGTACCTTCAACTAGGTGTTCCAAGTGTGATGATTATATCTGTACCTTCAGAAGGTAAACGCTGCTAAACGGCAACGTTTATCTTCTGAAGGTCTGAAGTCTGCCTCGAAAATCAAATGATTCTATATTCGCACTGAAGTGTATTCAACAATTTGACATATAACGACCTCTGTAGCGCAGTGGGCGACAGTCCGCTTGCGACGCGGAAGGTTGATTTGTCAAACCTGTCCACCGCTGCGGGCGCAGAGAGTCAAATATTTATTTGTATCAGGTCTAGTTGTGTAGGTATTAAAAAATAATATTTGCCTTGTGGTACACAAGCTGCTGAATTTGATCAAAATGATGTGTGTGAAATGTCAATATTTACAATCTCTTTTATTATTTGTTTTCCAGAATATCAGAGCTACCCACCGAGACCCTCCCCTGCTTAGTCCCCTACCGTCGTTACCTCCTCCCCTCCACCACCCCCCTCCTCCTGAAGGACCTCTCCTCCAAGGATCCCTCCCCCCCCCTGGTGGATGTGTTCACTCAAGCGCTGGCAGAGTTCGTGGAGCACACGAGGGAGAACCCGGACTATCTGATGGATGAGCTCATGGTTATAGATTCATAGTTAGGTAAAAACAATTTACCTTATTGATCATTGATTGATCTTATAGACGAGATTTTTGTTTAATCGATCGCCTTGTACGGACTGGCATTCTTATGTACGTGTAACTAACTACGCGTACCTACATTGAAACGCGTACTCCGTACAAGGCCTAGCATCTTAGATCATAAAGACGGGAAGTAATTTCCCCTCTGACAAAATGTACACGATTCCGAATCATGTGCGTCTTATCATATACGTTTGCAATAGTGTGCGTAAAATGAGGTTGTATTGTAATTTTTTATGCATAAGTGTGTGTAAAATGCGTTCGTGTGCTACCTCGTCCCTCGCAAAAACCGGCAGAAAATTTTGAAAGAGGTATATCAATAACTCGTCCAGCTCTAGTATGCTGAGCTTAAGATTTGTATGGGAAAACAACAACGCCATCTTTTGTCGAACCAATACGAGTACGCGATCGAGTAGGTTCAATCTTATACTTTCAATCTTATACTAGACATTCTGAGACGTTCGGTCGCGATGCAATGGTTGACATTTTATGTGAAGTACAACAGCTGATGCATTTTAAAACACTATAATAATCACCTGTATCGGTTCGCATTGATCAAGAATTATATTAAAAGCGCCGTGTTGTTTGCTTAGTCGTTCTTGGAAGAAAGCCCATCGCTAGTAGCATTATTAACAGCGTTTTCGTGCTTCGGAAGCACGTTGAATTGTCGGTCCCGGCTGTTGAGTCGTTCAGCCATGACAGAGGCCTTAACCCGCCATTTGTGACGTGAATTTGACTTACATAGTTTGTGACGCCGGTCTCACAGACCGGGTTTTTCAAACTAAGATTTTCCTAACAAGCATTTCCCTATGGTATTTTTATTTGATGAAATATTTAAAAAACATGTTTCTTTAACAATAAAACAATGATAAATATCATAAATTACGTCTCCTATCCATTTTACACTTTAATATATGTATAAAACACTAGAAAAATTGCGTTTGTTCTAAAGATTTTTCAAAATTTTGAAATTTGAAACAAAACAAATGTTTTATACCATATTCAGCCTCTGTCAACCTTCTGATACTAGGATATATTCAAAAAAAATATAAAAGTGGTCGTATCAACCATAAAAAACAAAAAATACATCTCAAAAGTGATCTGTGACCCCGGTCTCACAGACCGGTTTTGTTCGAAAAGTTCCAGATGTGCGCCTGCATCGTCGGTGCAGGGTATGCTATCGAAGGGGGACACAAAATGAGGAAAATACACGAAATCTCAACTTAATTCGATGGCGGGTAAAAAAGTTATTCGACTTTTTCGACCCACCCGGTCTCTCAGACATACACGTTACAAACGGCGGGTTAAGGATGCCTAAAACGTCACCAGAGTTTACCACTAACTCGTACGAACTTATCTAGAAATCCATTCTCAGTTATCATCCCAATTAAGCTTCTTCTCTTAGCCACCGGTCCAGGTAGGTAGCACTGTAACAAGTAAAAGAGTAGCTGACTAGTAGTTAAACAATACTGGTTGGACAATCTATGAGGATCACTACTGTATCAACAAGGCGCGGTAGACATCAAGTCACTCAAAAGCCTTACAAGTGTCTATAGGTAGTCAGAGGCACGTCCAAATACGCAATTGCTGGACAGAATACACACTATGCAATAAATTTTTGCACATACACGTATTTGATCAAATGACTGAAATAACTCCGATCAAAAATACTATAGACGCAGCGTGACGTACAAAATCAATAAACCAAGAATAACCATAAATTTCAGGAATAACTTTATACCAGGTTTATTAGTAGGCGCCTGAATGTATAGTATTATTGATCGAAGAATAGCACTCAAAATCAAAATCAAAATCAAAATCAAAATTCATTTATTCAGTAGGACCACAGGGATCACTTAGAATAGTCTTAAAACTAATTTTACTCCTGTTCTTTCGCGACCAATACCGTGAAGAATCAGGGCAACAAACACGGTCTGGGGCCTATCATTTTTTTAGGTGATCCATGGATCCATTGAGTTGGAGCAAGTCCCAAGCTTTTTTGTCATCCAAATAATCTGATATCTTATAATAGGCTTTTTTACAGAGATGACGTTTAATTGTATTTTTAAATTTAGTGATTGATAAATTTTGCAATTCGCTTGGGACTTTGTTATAGAAGCTTACACATTGCCCTTTAAATGATTTCATAATTTTATCTAATCTAGTAGTGGGAACAGCGAGTTTATCCTTATTTCTAGTGTTTACATCATGATTATCGCTTTTTTTCTTAAATGATTCAATATTTTTACGAACATACATCAGATTTTCATATATGTACTGACAGGGTACTGTCAGTATGAATATATCTTTAAATTTATTTCTAAGCGAATCTCTGGGACCCATATTGTAAATTGCTCGAACAGCCCTCTTCTGCAACACAAACACGGTGTTAATGTCTGCAGCAGTCCCCCACAATAAAATGCCGTAAGACATAATGCTGTGAAAGTAGCTGAAATAGACTAATCTGGCAGTTTCTACGTCCGTGTAATGACGTATCTTTTTAACTGCGTATGCTGCAGAAGCAAGTCTCTTCGACAATCCATCTATGTGTGGGCCCCATTGTAGCTTACTATCTAAGGTTATGCCTAAAAATGTAGTGGTGTCCACAAGATCTATCTGTTCATTTTTTATTATTACATTGGTTTTTATTGGTTTTACATTTGGTAGTATGAAGCGAATACATTTAGTTTTCTTCTCGTTTAATAATAAATTATTAACATTAACCAATTTACAACCTTAGAGATTGCATTGTTCACTTCGTCAAAGTTAACCTGTTTACGTTTCAACTTAAATATAAGTGAAGTGTCATCTGCAAACAGGACAATCTCGTGGTTGTCTTTTACAAGTTTTGGTAGGTCATTAATGTAAATTAAAAAAAGGAATGGACCTAATATTGATCCTTGTGGTACACCCATTGTCACCACTGACCCCGGAGAACGCTTCCCATTTACGTCAACTCTTTGTATTCTGTCACTTAAGTAGGAAGTGAAAAGGTTGAGAGCAACACCCCTAACACCATAGTGGTAGAGTTTCCTAATTAATGTTTCATGATGTACACAATCAAATGCTTTAGATAAATCACAAAAAATACCAAGCGCATCATGAGAGTCTTCCCAAGAATTAAAAATATGAGATATTAGATCAACACCGGCATCAGTTGTTGATCGTCCCCTTGTAAATCCAAATTGTTTGCTGTCAAGTAAGTTGTTAATATTAAAATGTCTTTGTAATTGAATAAGTATAAGTTTCTCAAAGATTTTACTAAAAGTTGGTAAAACTGATATTGGTCGAAAATTGCTAGGGTCAGAGTGAGTACCAGATTTAAAAAGAGGCGATATTTTACTATATTTCATCAGATCAGGAAACACACCACTATCAATACATTTGTTAAATATGAGAGCTAGTTCAGGTGCAATGATGTTAATCAATGGTTTTACGACGCTAACGGAAATTCCCCAGAGGTCTGTGGTTTTTTTTACATTAATGAGATTGAAAGCTTTGATGATGTCTTTATAATCCACATAATCGAAGGAGAATTTGATGTTACATTCAGGTATGTTATCTTTTAGAAATGACTCTGCGATTATGTGGGAAGAGTTCAAACATTTTGTAGTAGAGACTGGAATGTCAGTAAAAAAAGTTTCGAATGCCTTGGCTACGGCATCGTCTTGGTTTACGATGGAATCACCAATTTTAAGTTTGTAGGTATTATTATGAACCTTAACATTTCCAGTCTCACTATTAATAATATTCCAAGTAGCTTTTATTTTATTTTGACTATTTTTAATTTTATTGCCTATATGCAGTGATTTAGCTGTGCGACACACATTTTTGAAAACTTTTGAATATCTTCTAACTCTTTCCTTAAACTCTTCACTAAAATTATATTGTTTTTCGCTATAAAGTTCATACAATTTTTGTCTGCTTTTATGGATCCCCGCTGTTGCCCACTCACAAAAGTTTGAACCTTCAGTAACCATAATCGATTTAGATGTATATATTGAGTTAAATTGGTAGGTAAATTCATTAAAAAATTTATTGTACAAGTAATTTGGGTTATCATTGTCATAAAATAGGTTTTCTAGTCTGGTTGCTAATTTTGATTTAAACTTTTCCAATCGATTATTGGTCATTGGTACATAAGTAATTTTTCTCCTTACATTTTGCTTTATTTGATTTTGAATTTTAATTAATTGACCAAGATGGTCGGATTTAAACTTACTTACTAAACTTTTATCAATTATTTTAACATTTGTAAAAATATTATCTATACATGTGGCAGAAGTAGCTGTAATTCTTGTAGGTTCCATAAATGAAGGTTCAAGGTTAAATGACTTAAATAAACTAGTTAATCTGGTATTATAAGAGTTATTTTCTAACAGGTTTACATTAAAATCGCCACATACTAGGATTTGTTTCTTACATTTGGTTATTTTAAACAGAATTTCTTCCATAACTTTTTCAAAAGTATTAAATGTAGCGGATGGTGGGCTATAGGCGCTTATAACAATTAATTGCTCCAACTCTACGCACGCGATTTCAATGTGTCTTTCTACAGAGTGGTGGACAATATCTTTGCGTTCTTTAAATTTAAAACTCTTGTTTAATAATATTAGTGAGCCACCTCGAATAAAATGAACTCTGCAGAAAGCACTACCAACCTGGTGATCACTGAAATTAAACATAAGCTCATGACTTTTCAGCCAATGTTCTGTAATACATACAATGTCAATATTATTTGAGGTCATGTACAAGTCCAGTTCTAATTCTTTACCGCGTAAACCTTCAAAATTTTGATGCACCAAGTTAGTAAGATTTACATTTGATTTTTTATTTTGACTCTCTATTTTATTATTATTATTTGACTTTATTGCAATGCTAGAGGTTCTCTCTATTGTCTTAAGATTTAATTTAAATGGCTTGGATAAACTTCCAAAGCCATGTTAGGCATGTCAGTTTTCTGCTCAATAGAAGCAGATTGAATAGCCAAGTTTTTGGCTGTTATACTAAAATAATAAGATAGCGAAACAGCTACCTGTCGTTGGTCAAAATGGGATAGGTAATAGCTACCTTTGGTCAAATAATAATTTTTACTAACAATATTGTTAGAGTCAATTACATGTATTAAATTATTATTGCATGATATTGTATGCAAAGTCATATTTAACCTATATCTAAGTTCGTTTTCTGCTTGTGGCAAGCTGTTGCTGTAGGGGAATGTAAACATTACAATTTTATTTACATTTAATGTACACAGTGTCTCAAAATATTTTATTAATTCAACTTTATTTACATTTCCCCTATTCCCAACCCAAATTACTATGTTGGAGCTATTATTGAATTTATTTTTAGTTATTAAACGCATGATATCATGTAGATTTGACCCGGGCAAGCAATTATTTAAAACCGAGTGTCCCATTCTTATATTTAAGAGCTGGCCCATATTTTTTCCTATTTCATCGCTGTACATGATAGTTTGTTGTGTATTTTTGCACAACTTAGGTGAACTGACACTCAGCGGGGAGGCTGACTCGGTGACACTCACTGGTTCTGGAGTCGCAGGGCGTTGGCAGCCACAAGAGTGGTTGGCCACAAATGAATCATAGCGGTCTTTGTTGCTATGTGACTCTTGTATAACTTGAATAAAGGCAATCGTTGATAATAAGTGTCGGTAACTCAACTTACTTATAAATAAGGTTGTATCATAAATAATTAATAATTAACTATTCATAGACCCAAGTGCCACTTACTATTAAGTTGAACTGTGTTAGATAACGTTTGAATGTGGATTTCGCAAATGTGAAGCCTTTATCTATTAAAAAAAAACTTAGGTTATTACATCTTCATGTGATTTATATAGCGTCAGGAGGCAACCTATGCCAACACTCAACGGGACGCTGTAGTGCCTGGGACATTGTTTGAGATGGACTAGGCTTGGTTTTATCTATGGTACACAAATAGCCCGGTAGACGTCCAAGCTTACAAAAATATATCACATAAAGTTCAAAATAAATGTACGATAAGATTACCAATTTAAAGAATCCCTTATTTAAGATACAAGCCCTATTGATCCCACGTTTGCCGAAAAAATTGAACCTCAGTCTTATTTAAATAATAAAAGAAATTTTATATTAGCACATAAGTAATACGGTCAAAAAGTCGCGTAAATCCCATCTAATTATACATAATTGTTATGTTTGTATATTATAGTTTATTATTTGTAAATATAATACTTACCCTGTATAGATAGAAGATAGAAAATACTTTATTGTACACCACATGGACATTACAAAATACAAACAAAGATACAAGAAAACATTTAAAGCGAAGTACAATGGGCGGTCTTATCGCTGTGAGCGATTTCTTCCAGACAACCTTATAAATAAAATATTAATATTTTCTTCCTTAACCTTATAAATAGTATAAGAAAAGTTAAAATTTATGCGTCTTACCATAGAACGTGACATAAAGTTATTCCACCGAATAAATCAAGAATAACCATAAATTTTGACAGTTTACACTCCGGAATAACTTTATGTCACGTTCTATGGTAAGACGCTAAGTATATGTAAATAAAAATTATGATCGCATTTTAAAATAAAAATAAAAGATTTTTAGTGACAAAACGATTTGAAATCCAAAGATTGACTAAAAATGTCTTTTGATTTTCTTTTAAAATATTTAGGGTTGCTTTGAAACGTGTATTTTTATGAGCCTTTACTACATATAAGCCCTTAATTAAATAGTCATAAAATTCTATATTAAGTAAGATTAGAGTTCTAAGTACGTTGTCGTACGGCGAGATTGTATGACAAATGTATGAAGTAAAAGATGTATTTGAGGTAGAGAGTGAAAATCCGTGGTGCGGACAAAAAGTGTTTGATCGATGTATGTTGAAAATTTAATAATGAAATCGAACAAACTTCAGATATTATTTAAAATAAAATCTATCTCTTAAAACGGCTGGTCTGTTTTCAATGAAACAGTGATCGAAGTTGTAAATAAATGTAATTTAAACTCAAAAATCGGCTAAACATAAAATTCAGTCAAAGCGATAATTTTAGAAAGTTTTATTGCGTTTCGAATATATTATGCGATAAGTAAGTCTTTTAATGTAAATAATTAAAATTAGAATATTTTTATGAAAAAAAAAGAATTTATTACGCTAATTTAACATATTTTTTCAGCTTGCAAAAAGTAAAAAATCTCTCTAAATTTCCAATTACAAACAGAACTAAATGGAAGGTTTTGTCTTATATCCTAATAAATAGTCAATGCATTATTTACTATTTATTTATAAATTTCATAATACCATTAATTGTTAATCCATATGATAAATGAATAAAAACTTCAACGTTATTCCTTTTGATGGAGTTTATTGATTTGCATAAGTTTATTGCATTTCCCTAATATTAACTCAAAATTGCTTTAAGCGTCATTTAATAAATACCTCAGCCTCATTCATTTATAAAATTCAATTGTACTATTGCCATATTTATGAATCTTGTCATATAGATAATTTATAATCATACTATACCTTCATTTACCATAATCTATGTTGAACATAGCCGTTTATGTATTACTTGTATATTGTCGCCATAAATCTAGAATATATAATTTTATTAGTTAACATAATGCAAATTTAGTAACTAGCAACTTCTGTATATGATTACCATTCATTTTGTAATTATAGTTTTAAATAGAGTAGTCATATTTGTTAAATATTAAAATTTGTTACATTTTTATACTCTCATCTGTTCAACCTTTCCTTATCCCGGTTTGAATTTGGCGCGTGTGTGCGAGCGAGACGGGTGATGTTCGGTAACGATCGGGCGCGGTCGGGTAACTTCGGCCCGACACGATCGCAGGTAACAGACATGGCGTCGCTATTCATTATGGCAACCGATGTAAATTACATGCACGAAAGGATAGTGTGGATGTGACCTGGCGTTCATGAACAAAGGAAAATTATACTGGTAGCAATTTTCACTTTGCTCTCGCTTTGGAAATTGGCCTTCTACTATCGAAAGGGATATTTATTTCTCCCATCCACTTTGAATGTGATTCGACCTTTTTCACGAGGTGTATTTAAAGAAATTCTAAGCGTGCAACAGAATTCTGTCCTTCAGATAAAATAAAGACAGCGTTGATAGGTTGACCAGCGTTGACCTACCTACTACACCTTTCAAAAACATGAATGTACAAAATGGAAGTACAAAAATGCATGTAATAAAAACATGCAAGTGGCTTATCCACATTATGCTTACATACGCAACTTTTTTATCAGCGATTTATTATCAGCCCACTATTATATAACCTGAACCTGCGTCGATATCGCCGTCCCGCTCACACTTGCGGCCGTGGCGCGGCGACAGCTGAGACGAGCCCCCAACCGAGCGAGAGAGAAGACGTTGCATTAAATTTCGATCCTATTCTGTAACGTTCCGTCCAATCGCGGCCGATCTCCGCGTGTTCCGGTTCTTTGTCATCAATGGGTCGCCGGGCGAGTCCATTTCGAGTGTATTTCGAGAGCGATTTACCGGACATTTAAGCTTATCGGTCGCTCGCGAACCAGGCGCGAACCTCGCCCTGGCCGAAAGCCACGTTCTGCTGAAAAATCGGAACCTCAGGTGCGGTAGTTAGCGCGATAGACCGCGGGCCCTTTCGGTATCAATGAACGCTGCCCACTTCAGCTGACCGCGTCGTACGCAAGGCTACTCCACAAGCAGTAGTGGTCCGGCGTTCGAAGGCGACGGTCGCGCGCCTCTCGCGGAACTGATATGCGGATATGTCATCGAGATCGTAGAATGGTCTCGGCTCGCTCCCGCTAGACTCGAGCACCCGGCTGGCGCTGGCGGGCGCCCGCAGAGATATAATGCTCAAGTTCCTGACGCACAAGCTGCGGACGCATTCCTTGAATGAGGAGAACGTTTCCGAGAAGGTGGGTGTCGCCGCGGGCGCGCAGACCAGCAAATGGCGGCCGCACGAAGCTCATCCGCGCTCCTTCCTGTTGCAGGTCGAGGAGCGCGACTCCGGCACCGAGTCCGACGACGAGGCCGAACGCCCCGACCGCCACCTCGGTGAGTACTCTGCCTCCGCCCTCCGCTCTCCGCCCTCGGCCGCTGCAGCTGTGACCTTGGGCGGATGAGTTATCGCGACTTTCCTCGCCGGCCGGTCTCGCGTTTCACATTTTCACCATAATAACAGGCCAGCCTTCGTGAAACCGCGCGGCCGACGCGACCGCTCGTATACGGGATTATTTTACGCCAATTTGATGGAAAACAATACATGACTGCACGCTCCGCGTATTTGTATGTTGATAGTGTATTATTAGAATCTAATTAGCATACTGACCGAGCTAGGGTATTGTTTGTTTTGCGTCCGAAGAAACGCCCAGAAAGAGTTCCCGGCCGCGCCGGCTATGATTCCGCTTTTCACGGCGCGTTTGAGTGATGGCTTCGCCCGTTTTCCGATGTGCCTCATTTCTTTGTTAATTTTCCCCGCGACCTTGGCGGGCGACCTTCGGAGCCGCGAGCTACATCATAATCTACTGTCATATTCATTTTTACTACGAAGCCTCGTACCATTAGCGGTGGGTTTGTAGTTGTAAGTCGAGCGGACGCATTGTGCCGGGTTCGTACGACAGCAGCGGGTTTACATGGAAACTGCTGTTTGGAAATCCATTTCGGAACGTGACACGTCGCGGGTTCGCCACGTTGCTGCCGGGTAACACGCTTGTACCCTCTAATGATTTATGCATAATTGCCTCTATAGAGCGGCGGATAATCAAAGCAATTGCCGCACGCCGTCTCAATTAGGAATCAAAACACGAAAGTGCGAAATTTAACGTGTTATAGGTACGCCCGGATGTTATCAGACGATCTCACGTTTGTATGCACATGCCTTCGGCTGATAGCGCGCTCTACAACGCAGACTAAGCACGGATACGATATTCGCCCTTTGCCGGTATAGGCGTGGCTCTATCTGGTCCACATTTGGTAGAGCTAGAGCCAAAAAGACTTAGAGAATAGGACATTCGACTCAAACAAAGAACGATACGATTCGATAGCGATCTAAATCAACTCAGACCTTTGAAAAAATTCTAAACAATGATGACGTGCCATCTACCTATTCAACTGGTAACATAACACCCAATGCTGGTAAAAGCCTTTTATCACATAAGCGTAAGAGCTGACGCCTCAAACCTTTGTGTTTCTCAGTTGCTGTGCTTCTTCACGGTATTCGCAAAAGAACAGGAGTAGATTTACCGATCTTTAGGGCGAATTTAGCTGATCTAGAGTGGTCCTACAATAATGTAATTTGACTTTGAAGTCATCATCATAATTCACTGCCATTTCCGCTTCACGAATACCATTAAATCATGACGATTTCTAATTGAATTGGTTTAAAATAGACGCGACAATTGGCGAGGATTTGTAATAAATAACTAGAATTAATAGCGGTTTTGATGGGAAGCCAATTCTTGATGCGACCGATACATTAGGATCAATTGATTATCTTTTCCACTACTTTTAGTATAAGTACCTACCTATATCAATATAATAGGGAAATGGTGCTATAGTTTGCTATCTGCACTATCTGGTTCGTTTACTCAACATAATCGTGATTAGTATCAAAATATAGCGAAAACTTTTACCTACTATCTGGGTGGATAGGTAGGTAATAATTATTTATCGAACTATTCAAATACTGTAAAGCCTTTGTAAGCCTATTAACTATTTATTTAATAGAACAGTGAGTTAAGGTAAAATTGTTTTGTTTCTAAAATATTTGCTCATTCGGTTATATTGTATTGACTTAAACTAAAATGTTTGTTCATTCAAGTAGGCATAACTCTATTTATTAATAGTTGGGCTATTAATAAAAACTTTTAGTAGGTATTTTTATCCAGGTGACTGAGCGGAGGATTATGCATTTAGGGGATGAAAGGTTTTTGTGTGCAATTCCATTTCCAATTAAAGCCGTCGAGGCTGAGTGGGTGTAGATAGAGCCTCCACTTTTGATCGTTCGTGCCTTCGTGGGATCGAATTCTGGGCGTGCATCGATCGTTTCTGAAAAATATACGTAAAACATGGCGCAGTGAATATCTTCGGATAGAAAGTCAAGGCAAACGTGGCTTGTTTTTATTTACCTACCTACAGAAAGCGTCACCAATTGGTGACTTCTAATAAGGCATTAAGACCTAAGTGTCTCATGCATGGAGGGTTTCCAGCTGACGCTGATATTTGGCACTTCTTGGTTTGTTATAATGTTCATCATCATCATTGCTCTTTTCCATACATAGATGATTTAGGTAGCGGCAGTCAGGTTACACAACAATTGAAATTTGAACATTTTCGTTTATGACTCAAAAAGCCTATACAGGAGTGGCAGTCATTACCATATGCCTATCTAATCAGCCCGGTTGCACCTACTGATGTGTACCTAAGAGGCCTCCTCTTCAAAACGTCACTCTTCTCGGCCCTGTCCTGTCCTTTCTCCCGCTTTCCCAGATACATCGATATCATCCGACCATCGGGCGGGTGGTGTACCTCGTGGTCTTTGAGCATCTCTGGGCCACCACTCCGTAATCGCTGTAGTCCATCTCCCGTCCTTCCGTCTAGCCACGTGTCCTGCCCTGCCCATCTCCGTTTGAGACTCGCGATGCGACCATATTTGTTACAATAATATTGTTAGCAACATAGAATAATAATGTGCTAGGTATTCTGCATGTGCATAACGGCAGAATCGAGCAGACTGCACGGCGGCGGCCACTAATCTAATGCCCTCTAATGCAATTAGCACTGCGCTGTACCCAGCCTAGTGTAAACGTGCACTTACTACTGCTGGAATTATAACCTGCTTAGGTTATTGATAATACTCACGGTTGCCACAAAAACTAGATACTAGATCAGATGTTCACGATTCATTGAAAACTTACCAATATTCAATAAGTTGTAAGAGTTCTTTTGTTGGTGCAATGATGCGATTTCCTCCTTTTATCCGAGTTCATGTTCAGCCGTAGATGCAATGCAAGGCGTAAGAATGACTACAGTTACTTCAGATACAAAAAAAACGGATGATGTCTGTATCCCCAAGCAAGGTGCAAGCGACATTTAAGTACTTACTGAGATTTAAGAAAATTCAAGCTCCTTTGCAAAAAGCCTAAGTTGGTGGTCAGTGGCATACTAATAAGGCCTAAATTTTTCAAAAACTCAGTCACATTGCCTACAGCCGCAAACTTTTGCATAAGTAGGTATAAGTTATAGTAACACCTATGTAGGTTAAGTACCTACCTTCATATAATATTAGTGTGACTAAACTGGACACGTGTTTCTCACAACCACTTAGGTAGTACGTAAATTGAGTTAAACCTACCTACACATCAATATTACAATAGCTAAAGTTTACACATACATGCTAGGTAAGTTTCCCTCTTGGGAAGTGGAAAACTATTGTAGGTAAGGTAAGTTATAATGTTGGGTCTCAGTCAACCATCGGACGGCTGAGTGGAATTTGGTGAAACTTACAAAAACAGGAGACTCTCAATGAAAATTGGACGTGAAAAAACTGATTCATTGCAGGTCCGTTTGTAAACTTAGCCCTTGTAAAGGACTGCTCAATAAATTACACTTGTGAAAACATCTTGGCGCGTTTGGCAGTTTTGAGATGAGTAAAATTCTTGAATTCGCCTCGAAAACACCGGGTTATTTGTCAAGTTTAGAACCGTTCAATTTTTCACTTCTTCCGGCACTCCTGGATTGCCACTATTTTTTAGGCTTTTTTGTCTTAGGAGCTTTAAAGTCGGCTCTAGCCTTTGATGTTGTTTACTCAAATAATAAAAGGGTCAGCGTTTATTTACCGCTTCGATGGTCGCTAGTCTAGAATATTCGTTTACAAGTAGTAAACAAGCTGAATAGGTAACATCATCATTTATTTATCAGCGGGCAGTCGTCACGCGGTCTGCCATTCGCCAGTTATCATACTTATTTACTGATTCGGCAATAATCGTTGCTCAGCAATACTGTTTCATTAACACGTAGACGGATAGTTAAACCAACCAAGTTTTGTGTCACTCAAGGGCTACCCAGATACTTACTTTTGAATTTTCTTGGTTGCTGAATCGTCACCATAGTCTTCCTATCCCACTTAGTGAGGTCGGTCGTTTTCCTTTCTACATTTTTCTCAATCACTCGTCATATCAACACTCAATCCTTTAGACATAGACATTTATTTATTTGCACTCAAGCACACACAAATTACAACTTTTCAATTGAATTAACAAAACAAAAAAAAAAGAATACGACAAAAACAAAAAGCCTGTCATGTATTTGTGCTCCAGCAGCAAAAGGGCTTCGACTCAGCATAATTTTTTTGAATAAGAATTTAATTTATTGAATTAAAACGGTTATTTAAATTAAATAATTTTATTCATTAATTATTTTATGGTTCCTAAAAAGAAAAATTGATACCTACCTACCCTTCTTCCTTTTATCAAAACAAATTTTGATTTCGACGAGTTGATAGGTTTTTATATGAGACGAAGTAAATTTTAAGAGAAGTCAATATTTTTAAAATAAACTAATTATTGTAGGTGAAACCAAATAATTTGGTACTCTGTAGAAAACTGGGATTTAAGCTAAGCTAGTCGCAAATGCAAAGGGATAAATTCTAAATTGCAATGATTAAAGTTAGATTGAGTTTGACTCTACAATCTACATACAAGAGAATCATTTGCCCTCAACACTGTTAAACCGCCGGTTACCGAGTTAGTGAACACTGGGCAATCTAAATTACAAACTTACATACTACTTAAACTAAGTATAGTTTAATGTCTACTTAGCGAAGTTGGATAGTTGGTGGTATGTGTTAGCAAAGAGCTTACAAACTGTTGAGTAAGCTGTGTTTATATAGATTTTTTATCAAGCTTTACATACCATCCTAAAGTCCTAAAGTTGTTATCTATCTATCTATATCATCCTACTGGTGCTTTAACCAATAAACATGAGCTTATAAAAAAAATCGATTGCGACGTCAGGATTCCGTGTCCGAGCGGCAAGGCACTCCGGCTTTAGGAGGATCGTCTGATCGTCGCGGGTTCAAATCCCGTCGGTATCGAAAAATTTGATGACTTCATTTCTCAAGCTTTACATAAGTTTAAAAGCATTTAACGAACTTTAGTGTCAAAACCTTAAGCCGGCAATCCTACTAATATAATAAATCTGTTTGTATGTTTAGTTAGATGTTTGCTACGCCCAAACCAGTGAACCGATTTGGATGAAACTTGGAATAGGTGTAGATAAAGACCTAGGCATATAGGCTATTCAAAATGTTGGTACCACGCGAGCGCAGAAGCTAGTATAATGTATATCTACAGAATGTAATAAGAGTGATAGAGTGAGAATAGGGCGACAGCGGAAATAACGAAAAGAGACGTGATTTTAACCGACTTCAAAAAAAGGAGGAGGTTCTCAATTCGCCTGTTTGTTTTTTTTTATGTTTTTTTTGTATCTTGTTACGCGATTACTCCGCCAATTGTGGACCGATTTTCAAAATTATTTTTTTGTTTGATAGGGTATGCTCCAGAGGTGGTCCCATATAAATTTTATTCCTGAGGGTTTGATAGTTTTCCCGTAAAACTCTAAAAACCTCCCCTCCTAGCCATTGTAAATCGAATCGACAGATAAGTCTATAGTCGGTCCAACTTAATAGGCCACATTTGACGTTTGTCAGTTTGAGCTTTCTAGTGAGGTGACCTTCTTAAAAACTTCGATTATGTTCGAAGTCCGTATCGATTCATTCACATGAATTAAAATTTATCGCCAGGTAAACCGTAAACTAAGAGTAGGTAAGATCAGTTAAAAAAAACCGGGACTGAAAAAAATAGCACACCAAGAACGCAAAGTCACTTTGCACAACGATCAAGACTGCGTCACAACCCCATTACTTATTTATTTTGATAAAAATTGTTCAAAAGTTTATGGTTGTCATGTCAAACAGAGAAAAAAAGTTTTTATGCGATATTCCCGTTGTCCTTTTACAAAAGTACTTTTTGGTATTTAGTAACGTTTTTCGGGATAAATACCTAAGTTTATTTAAAAAAAAACAATAAGTATTTAATGCGCCATCATCATCATTAAAGGTGAAATATTCCCTTACGAGAAATCATTTCATTCGATTCCAACTCTCAAATTTTGATTATTTTGGGTAACATACCTAGTGTCAAAAGAGAACAAGGGTTTACTGACGCAACATTGTAACAACGTTCAGTTCTCTCGAAAACAGAAATTGTTCTGAAACATAATATGTTTGGATGGTGTAATAAGGAAATAAATCATAAAATTACCTTCTTTTGTCGTTAAGCCAAATAAATTATTAAACCGGAATTGAAAAAAAGTTAAGCAATTGTGCAGTACTAACTTCGATAAAATAGTAGTATTTTATGCCCGCCGGTACAAAGTTACGTTGTTAAATTTTGATGAAATGTCAAATGTGGCTTATTAAAATGGACCGACTATAATACTATTTATGCAATATGTCAAATTGACGCTTTACTAATGCCAGGAACTCACGTGCCGCGAAACTTGACATAAAATGTATGCAGTTTTGGTAATTCATGCTCTTCGACGCCGGTGGAGCCTAAGCATTATCTGTCGATTTGATTTCTTTTTCTTATTTAGATTTTTATGGATGGCTTATTGATTCCCTGAGTCACGCCGTGTGCAGAGTCGAACATTGAAGTCGGTTTTTCTTTTAGTTTTAAAACGTAATTATTATCATTCGTATCTACATTGAAGAAGAAAACTTAGGCGCATGTTGTGCAAACCAGGATCATCAGGAAGGCGATCACATTTTCCCCCCGCTTTCCTATAGAGCGGAGACCACAATTGTGGTCTCTGTAAAATCACGATAAAATCACGTCTCTTTTCGCAGGGATAGGCAGATACCATAACTTTTACATTGGAGGAAAATGCGTCAGGACCGTAGACTGACGCATTTACCTCTTTCGCTGTCATTACGCGCTATTGTCCTGTCTGATTGCTGATAGGTGCCTACACTTTTGGTAATTAATTGTTTACATCACCGAGGATCAGGGGCCAGTTATATAATAATAACATGTGTATTGACTGTTTGTACGGGAAACGATTACGATACGACCGGATTCTGGTTCGTTGCAGATTAGACGTAAACAGCGCTGCTAATTAAATTGTTGGCGATTAAATGTTGCAATAACATAATAAACAGCTTTATCACAACTTCACATCCAACTAGATTCAAAAATAAACATCTGATTGTGTAATTTGTGGTTAGTGAGGTCGTGTTGGACGACGAGTATACTCAGGTATGCGTGGCTTCGAATCCCGGCTGTGCATCATTAGTTTTTTGTGAGGAAACCCGTGTCCTAGTCGTATTGACGATGTCTTGTGGATAAGGCTGATTAAGCTGACCATCATACCATATACAATCATACATAAAATTGTTCAAGCATTTATGTATCTGTGTTCACGTATATGTATGGTAATGGTAACACTCATAATAGACATATTCAATATTGTCAATATTGAATCTCAATATTGTAGACATATTTTAGTAAAACAACTATGCTCTCCCTGTAATGGGGGCTCTGACGTGAGAACTTGACGTGTGGTCAAACAATATGTTACGCAGTGCCACCAGCCTATCCGTTTAGTGAACTTTAAAAAAAAAAAATGCTGGACATTTTACACAGCATCATCTAGCCCCAAACTAAGCAAAGCTTGTAATATGGGAACCAGTTAACTGTTATACTACTTATATACTTTTTGTTTGTAAATACATACATATTATACATAGAAACACCCAGACCCGAGATAAATATTTGCAGATCATACAAACATTTATCCCGCGGCGGGGATCGAACCCGCAACCTTCTGCGTCCCAAGCGGGCTTTCACCCACGGCGCCACAGAGGTCGTCTTGTTACGTTAGTTGGTGGAGTAGCCGTGTCGTTCACAAAATAAATTAAACCTTTATAACGACTAGTTTATTTTTTACTAGCTGCGTTTCGCGTTGTTACCTGCGGTTCCAAAGACACTGATAATTGTGTTATGTAAATGGTTTCAGTTCTTTCAACTTCTCTACAAATGTGTAATGTCAAGAGTCTAGTGTTGTGTTTACACAGTTGCCTACTTCATAGTAGGTAGAGTTTTTTTTCGTTCAAAAGTATCATCTGGGGGGTTAATGTGAACTATTTCCTGGCAGTTTTCGAACTAATGTCGATTTCTAATAACCCGGTTCATTATAAAAACGTTGCAACTTATCATGTTGTCTCACTACCCCCTCACTGCACCCTAGTATAGTCACTGATGTGCAAGCGAGAAAGCATGATAAGCGCCGCCATTTCAGTTTCGTTTATTTAAGTCAAAATTGCAGTTCAAAAACTGCCTGGAAATAAAAGTTCATACTAAGCCACCTGGACAGTTATGCTGGTAGTTTTATTAACCTAAACCTACTCTGTACAGTAGGTACTATACATATGTAGTTTACATAACATACAGTTTGATGAGGCAGGTCGAACCAAGGACTCCGCTCTGGCATGTACCTTACCTACAGAGCAACAATATTGTAATAAACGAGTTAGTATATTAGCGTTAGTTTCATTTTTATCTTGCCACATAATATAGAATACCAAGGCGTGTACTGCCCATAGACATCTTCAAAGAAATGTATGTATAAAGATCTAAGAAGCTGTCTATCGCGCTTTGGGGACAGTCGAATAAATACTTAGTTCGGTAGCACAAGTTATCGTGCCACTTGTGTTTTGTTTTTTTAGTTTTCGCTATCTTTTCGGCCGTATACTCGGAAGATAACCCTTGGGCATCGAAATCTGCGCAGCTGATTGAATGCGCCGGGGATTTTTCTTAAGTATTGTAAAATTGCAAATTGCTTGACATTTAGTAGTGATTGAAAGATCCAAGAGGCACTTCATGTATTACGTCCAAAACGTCTTTTAATCGAGTTTCCAACTAATTTCTAATGTATAACAGCGCCTTGGGGATACATTTGTGATCCGGTTTGTTTTATTGATTTGTTTTAAAATATTCAGTAGGTAGGTACCTAGGTACCTAGTTACTTACACTAGGTACCCACAGACAGACGTGCGTGGGTACGAAGTCTCTTCATATTTTCTGCTAAATTATTTTCTATCAAAACTTATTTCATTCGTTTTTATTGGAGAAACCTACGTCTTATGATTGGTCAACTAATGAAGTAGAAATAATCGGGAACATTATTAAATAGAAAAAGCTCATTTTATTTTCTCTTCAAGGATGTCTGGAGCGACGCGACGGACGGTGTCTACGCAAATTAATATCAAGACTTAATCAAGTGTACCAAAATTAAAATGATAGGTATATTATTTGACTACTAACTTGATCGATCATAAAACACCCGGAAACATTCCTTCGAGAATTAGACTCGCATGTGGCACAAAATCAAACAAACTTGTTCGGAACTAAACATCAATTCTATCACTTCTTGTCGTGTCTCTAGCTCTCGAACCAAGTGTGGAGAAAGGATTTTAGTGCGCCTCAAACAAGCTCGTTTCGTGCACTTAACACCATGTTAGACCTGAATGCAGCCACGTACAATGCCATAGCCGTGGCTAAGTTTTTTCCGGATAAAATTTGATTTCTTTTAGAGCTGTTGATTCGAAAAGAAAAAGAACACCATGTTTAGATTCTAGCGGTTGCCGGTTTCCTGGTGATGTTTTTCCTTCACTGAGTCTGTGTTTTTCAGGACATGGGTACACTGCAATCAGATTTCATTCACTCCTGATCACTGTTAGTTTTGTCCTGTTATCCCGAGATCATGCACTACAGTATAGTGCACATATTTTTGATAGGAAACCACATTAGTTCATTCTGATGAGTCGTAACGCCAGTGCCATTATCTAAATCGACGATATTGTTCCGTGAACAATACCCTTATGTTATTATAATGTCTAAGGAAAGTTTTGTAAGTGTTATCATAAAGCTTATGTACCCTCACTTGGCCTTGACTCGCGCTTAGCGAGTTCAGACGTGTTTGCTCAGGTGGCGCCCGGTGATATCACTAGTCGTAATGTGTGCTTAGTGAAGCCACAGCTTTGCGGTACTTTTTTTAGTTTACCTATTTTAAACGTGAACCTACCTATATTCATCATCATCATCGGGCAATTACGTTCTTCACAGACGCTTTAACAGTTATTACCAAAGTCAAAGTCAAAAAGCATTTTTTTAGTAAGACCGCTGGGATCGCTTAGAATGGGCTTAAAACTAATTTTACTCGTGTTCTTTCGCGATCAACACCGTGAAGAATCAGGACAACAAAGACAGTTTACGGCCTAGCTTTCTTTTAGGTGATCCATCTTAAAACCCCCTTAGACATTTTCAAAAGTTCTGTAAGACCTACATAAAAAGATCGGTAAAAGTAGGTTCGTATGAGTCATTGGCTCACTCTGGTGGCCAATTCAGTTCAGTTTCAGAAGCACTGCTACACCACGCTGCTAGGCTCGCGTTTCATGTTATCTGGTGAAATCCGAGCGGCCGTTCACCTCTACATACCTACATAATTAATTCGTGCAATTACTCGGCCACTATCCTCGCGAAGGAAGCCCACTCAGGTTGCGATAGGCTGTTGAATGGGGATTAGTTACACAAATTACTGGTCGGCTGATAACGCATCTCAATTCACGAGCTTCCGTGCTGTCGGCCGTAGGTGTAAGTACTCAGGGTCCCCGGACACATACGGCTACATATGGGCTCTTTATTTATAAATATTATATGCCTGACTCACTACAATTATAAATTGCAGATTAAACCGTGCCTATTATACGAATTCGAAAATAAATTCCTCTCGCATTTTTTGGTACGATTCATTCAATTCAATAAAACTCTCGGAGCATGCCTGGTAAGCTCCCCTACATTAGTTGTCCAGGGGTCGCCATTTACGTCTCTCCATTCAAATGCGTTATTATTAACTGTCCATTAAACAGCTCTGTTTGTTGTGACTCGCGACCTTGGATCTCTGATACAACTCCCCTCGACTATTGTTATCCAAAAAACATTCAGACAAAAGACTGCTGGACATTGATACAAATCAGTAAAGATTTATTCTGGAAGGGTTTCGTCAGAATAATTTTGTGCATTGAATTGTAACGAAATTCGACGCGTTCGTGTGGCTTAGTAATGCCTGACGAAAGCCATATGCGTGTTAAAAGAAAAATGAGACAAAATTCTGGGTTCGCAAAGACCTCTGCGCTGGCAAAAATTAATTACGTATAATGACCAATTTTACTCAACTTTGACATTGACATCCAAACGAGGTCATTTACTACAAGTTTCAAGAACACTTATCTAATTAACATGGGTCAATGGCTCTTTGTTTTTGTTATTAGGAAGTACGTCACTAATCACTGTGTTTTGCTATGTTTCGGAATATACTTTTTTGTAGCACTACGAGAGGTTTGTCCGTGTCACTGATTCTATTCTTATGTGATGAAAATAATCTGAGATCGTGATAAGAGTCTTAAAAGAACTATAAAAAACAGTCTTTGTAATTTGCACTCTTTTGACGTCTGCGCCAAAAAACTTTTGGTTAGGTATGGCTTCAAGCCATCTTTAGTCATGAAATTTATGTCCTAGTATAAAAACTGATCGAATCTCCTGTGCCTACTTAAACGGCAGTAGATGTGTACTTACCGACGAAAAGTTATCCAACACTACACTTTTCACTGGCGATTCTGTAGTGGCAGTTTCAATTCAGATGGATATCATTGACATAAGCTGTTGCCGTAAACAAACTATCTTCATGCCCTTTCAAACCCTCGACGTGTTATAAGTTTGACGTGTTTATGTAAGGTCTGTGGCATTAGCTCCCAAAAAGGATCTAGAACCGATTTTGGTTTCTTTTGTTTCTGTTCGAGGTGGCTTGATAGAACTCTTTGCTATGATTCAAGATGACTGTATCCACCAGTTTAAATATGTAAGGAGTTTTTTACACTGGTTATCAAACATTAGATTAGTATAATCTATTCCAATGCAGATGACAGGCCTATCACCATCGTTAGAATACCGAGATATCCATTTCCAATACTAAAACCGTGTGAAATACAGTCTATAGCTTCTATTTTCCTCTTAAACTGATTTTCCGTTGAATAAAACATATCTCCGAACTCGGCTATAATTGGCTCCGCGCCTCCCCACGAGAACTTGATGAGTGGGCTCTGATCAGGGTTGACATTGCTCATCCAATACGTAGCGGGGGGAAAACAAACTGTTATTTTGCGAGATTGCATCGGCACGGCACACCATATTTTCTAGCAAATATTTCTCACTTAGAATTAACACGAATGATAGGCTTTTGTTTGTCTAAAATTCGAAGCGTCAGGTTTGCTTACGCTTATTTTAATCTCATCTAGATAGTAGATAACATTTGCGATTGAATCGTAGAAAAACTAAGTGGCAATCTTCGAAAATATATTACTACTAATAAACAATGTTTTTCTAAAACTTGTGTAATCCGAAAAATGTTACATCTCTCTGAACAGCAACCCTATCGTCCCTGAATCGCGTTTTACAATCAATTGACAATCACTATGTGAATGGGCCCCCTGCCTGCGCCCGCGCATCCCATCATGTCGCGACTCACTGCACAAAAACTGCACCGTCCACCATTAACCACCTACTTTACAAACCATTGTCGACCGAAAGACTACAGCCGGAAGAGTTATATTAAGTTGAGGCGGTCTAGTCGTGAAGTTTTTGTACTCCGCGCTCGCCTCAATCGACGTATGCTTGAAAGGAGTAACAGTATCTTTCCCGGCAGAGATTACAGTCGCCATAAGTCAGCAAGATGGATAGTTCCTGCAACAGTTTTTGTCACCGCATTTCCATTGAATCAAATTCATTAAAGCAGCGTAGTACGTGGAAAAGAAACAACAAACTACAACGCTACAAAATATACGACACACAATGTTTCTTATTCGCATTATTTTTCCTTAAATATATTGTAACGTATCATCTACATATCTACATACTCTTCTCAGTCATTACTTGCTATGTAGTGTTGTCATGAACGTCGACTGACGAGATGCTTTTTCTTTGCGTTGCAAGTCCGTTGTTTCAGGCGTCAGGTTAAACATGTTTTTGGACAATCTAGTCTTACGGCCAATAACAATTCTAAAACTTTACATTTTAGACAACTTTGAATTGAAGTCATAGTTGGGCACACTTGCTTCATCTGTAGAAATGTTTAGCATATAACTGGTGGTATGTAGATACCTACAAAGCTTATTCAGACGCAGATGCGATTAGAATTTAGAGTTTCCGAGAAAATGTAATCTGTAAAATGATATAGCTGGTGCTTTAGGGCGCAACTCGTTTCATCTCCGTATGATTCGCAATCAAAAACGAATTTGCTGAATGTGATGTAGGCATGTTGCTCATGGGATATTAGCGAGATGATGGAAAAAACCGGATATCAATCAGGTATTGCATTATCTCGTATGCCGGCGTGATTAGCTCATGCTGTAGAGACGAGCCGATAGCGCAGCGCCGATCACTATCAACTATGACGTTCATTCATTCTGTTAATATAACCACTCAACTAAGACGTGAAAAACTTGAATCCAAATTATTATCTGTAACCAATTCCAAAACCACAAATAGTCTTCGCGTTGTTTCCCCCAGCAGAGTATGCCATACTTAAGCTTGCCATGAATAGGCTCAAATATTGGGAAACAAAATGTTGCAAGATGATTCTAGGCACGGACTAGGCAGTTGTAACGATGGTCCGGCAGAACCACATTCGGCACATCTCTACAGTCGTGTCGTAGCTAATGGGACAGACATTCCATTAGGCCGTTGGTTTGCGTTAGCGCGTCTAGCCTAGGCCCATTTCACAATTAATCGACTGCTAATGTTAATTTGATACAGCTTACTGTATTGCTCCGGAATAGGATTTAAATTGACTTTTCTAATAGAAAAGTTAGAACTTGGAATTACTTTTTAATTGAATCGTCAGTCAGAAATAATACTGTAGGCCTAGGCAGATCTTAAACTGGCAACATTTCACTGAATAGTTCGAACTCATTAAACATTTACGATATCCCGTTGCGGAATCGACCACTCAACTGTGTAATCTTGACTTCTCAAATCACTGGAGTTTAGTCAATGAAATATAACTTATTCATTTTGGATCGGAGTTCGTGGAACCCTTTACCCTGCTCGGGACCCCAGCGAGAATAAACAATAGTACGTATGTAGGGCGCCCCAGCTGCGCTCATGTCCTTGACATTGAAATTCCGTTTAATAATAATGCAGTACCTACCCTTTAACCCGCTGAATTGTTATTGCCTATGCTTAAGTCCTCGAAAGTCCTGAATCAAAAGTGTCTAGTTAGTTTGGTACTGGACTTTGTCCCAAATATTCGTTGAGGTGTGAAATTAAATGCGTTCTGATGCAGAGGTCGTAGGGTTCAAATTAAAGCCAGTTGCGCCAAGTCTTTGTTATTTTCATATACCTAACAGTTTTAGTTTCCATGGGTCCCTTTTTGGCTGGTTTTGGTATTTCTCCGGCATTGCAGATTTTATGCGAATGCTGTGAATACGAGCATAGTTTTGTCCATGCCCTTTTTGAGCGTGTTTTCGGCATCGCAGCAGGGTTTGGGTCGAGGTTACAATACAATGCCCGCGGCTGACAGCGCTCATTGTCCCACGTAAACAGTTACAACAACACGTATGTTACAAAAACATGATGCGGACTATTTACAAACCTTGCCGCTTCCTGGTTCTACGTAACCTCTTAGAACGTTCACTTGGATAGAGTAGATCAATCCTAGATAATAAAGTAGATTGTAAACTGTTTTAGAGAAAGTACTCTTAGGTAGGTTTACCCCGGACATTGCAGATCTATAATTTTTTATGAATACCATATTAGTTTCCGTCGTTTTGTTGATCGTTGTCGTATCCTGCTCTTCTTCTTGTTGTATCATTAGTTCTTTAGGAGCAGTGATATCCTGGTAGGAGTACTTAGGTACCAATATTAAAAATCTGAGATGTTTGATCAGACTCCGAACGGTTTTAAGTATCTTTTATAAAATAAATAATTATGAAACTACGATGTTATTAATAGAGGTAACGTCTTTATAACTGTAGTCCATTTTTCTTGACGTCTTAATTAAAGAATCGTTATGTGTTATCAGTTCGAAATATCTTATCATCATACATCTACTGTACCTTCGTAAGTTGGTAACTTCTTATTTGTTTGCGAAATCTCACGCCACGTATGGAGTCACTTCCAGTGATTACCTAACTTAGGCACTATGTAGATATTTATCTAAATGTACAAAACTAGCAGATGAGCACTTTTATCATTTGAAGTTATCAGGTCACGGCTCTGTTGACAAAAAATGAAATAAAAACAACTGAATAGATATTTAAATCCCTCTATCTTGTGCTCTATATAGATAAACAGATAAATATACATCAATAGTATCAATTCTAAGTATACATTTATCCTTTCGTGGAAAATTTAATTTTATTACACACAATATTTTATATACCTACTTTCTCGTATCTAAACACTTTACTTACGTATTTGATAAACATTAGAATAACATATAAAATTATTTTTAAACTAAGTCTTAGGTAGGATATAATTTTCAATTTGAGTGTTAAATCTCGACCTAAAATACAAAACTACCTAATCCACAAATAGAAGATAATATTTGCCGAAGCGTTTTAGTTATTAGGTCATAATAAGATTCGCCAATATTTGTTCTGCAATTATAGGCACCACTTGAGATTAAACAGCTAATACAGATAACATGCATTGTATATTAGACTTAGACATTAAGTGTGAATTGAACAGGATTTTCTAGTATTATCGAGTCACCTGTTCGAAATCAAATTATAATTACCTAAGTATGTTCAAATGTAACACCACTAACTAAACTAAAAGAAATTAGAACTCTTAAAACATGTATTTTGTGACCAAACCCTGTGCAATAACATAGTTCGATCTGATATAGGTTTGACCCTTCAATACTTCTTTGATAATCTATTTATGATCTCGCCTTTATACAAACTTTCTCAATAACTAGGAAGCCTCGCGTGGCTGCTCCTGTGGCATTATATCCTTAGGACTATTGCCTCGAGCCTTCAAATGTCAATTTACAATGTAATTCTGTCACTTAGTTTTGCTTACTCATCAAAATTTTATACTCATGCAAATGTAACACCATTTAATTCTGATGAAGTATATAAATTGTAGCATGATGGTCTAAAATCCGAGGCTGGTTATGTGATGCTTCCAGCAACGTGACTTGGCCAGAGTTGCTATTTCCTATCAGAGAAAGGTTACTGATGCAAAAAGCAGCGTCCGAACCCCTTATCATGCGTAGTGTGACACGCGGAAAGTCATTATCCAAATGAATACAATAAAAAATCGACTTGGAAATGGCAAGCCGCGTGCGCATCGCTCGGCCCATTCTCGAGATTATACCTTCCCTGGCCAATCGCCACTCAGTGCCATACCCCCCCTCCCCCCTTTGCCAAAGGCACCCCGCGGAATCAGCTGTAATCGTCGCGTAATCACAACACAACCTACACGACTGATAACCACTTTGTGCACATTTTGCTCGGTGAGAATTTATTTGCACAATATTCCAGTTCGTATAGCCATTATTACTTCATTTAGATTTCATTTTCTTTTTGGAAACTAGTCGAATGAGTTTCATCTGCTTTACCACAAAATACCACCCTTTCCCGTCGTAAGCACATTATTTCCACTTGCTACCATGCTGACATATTTTTTCTTCGTTCTCTTTTATTACATTCATCTTGTATAGTTAGGTCAATTCTTTGTTTGCGACGTTGTTTTTGTGACCTAACTTTACCTGTGATAATATCGTGTTTTCATTAATTTAGCAAGATAAGATAATGATAAAACAAAATTATAGTTCCTGCCATTACCTCGATAACATAACTTTCACATTTAAAATTAATAAAATGTATTTAACTCTACAAAATAGATTATGTTCTAAACAATGATACTCTTCGATTACACTCTCTATGATTTTCTAAAACTAAATTACATTTTACTTTCATAGTAAATTATACTCATAAATACTTAATGTCCTTTGATGTTCAAAGATCTAGTCATTATAAGCGGCTTACTACTTTAGCTTTATTGTTTTCATTACGCGAAATTCTATGATTCTCAATAGCATTACAGAATTCCATCAGGCGCGATAGCTTTCGTCCAACTTTACTGTATCGACGTTATATTTAACGGGCGCTGATTGACGTCTCGGTAGATATTTCACAGTCGCAGGAAATCAAGATTGATAGCATCTGATATTGGACCGTTTACTCGTACCTCATCGCTTTCATGCCAGCTATCTATATGGTACTTAATACTTGCGCAATCTTAAATCTTCACTTTGGTACGGACTTGAACGGCATATTGTCTGTTTATGGGTAAAACAGCAATTTGTTTGTCAGAGATACCAGTATCTACTTCAAACTATTACCTTAGAAATGCGGTAGAAAAAAATTAAACTGGTCTTGAAGGCTCAGTAGCTTCCGTCCGCGGCTTCATTCGCATGAACATTAGAAAGCTTTTAATTTTTCCATACAACAATATACATACCTGGTCTACGTCTATTCCGCGTATTATGGAAATCGGCTGGCATAAGCAAATTCAAACAGCGTGAATAAAGACAAGGAAACGTTTTCACAAACTATGAGATTTATAATATTTTTAAGGTGAATGACAACTGAATTGCAAATCAAGAATTGATTTTCAAGTCATGAGGACGGTTTTTGAATATTTTTGGTTTTTCTAGAATCATCTTGGACTTGAGTGAGCATATAAAATATCGTGAAGTCTATTTTTAGGTACTTTTGATTTGTTTGCTCATCATAATGCAATAATGCCAAGCTTTTCCAACCTAGTCTATTGCCATTGCCACAGCATTAAAATATTTCGCAGTACATATTTGTGAGTGCAGTCGCAAATTGCTGCTTCTTGCGACTCGCAATAAGCAACGATAATAATATTTCCCTGTATTGTTATGCCACATGTGCCAAGATATGGCCTAGTTACGACAATTTAATCCTTATTTAGTTGAATGTTTGCGCAAGCGTATATTTGATGCCACATGTTCCATGAGTTATATTTTTTATTCGTTCTTTTCTGTCTTCAACTTTTGGTTATTTAATTGCATATTTATTCGAATCTTCTTTTTTTACTTATTTGTTTCCATCATCTACTACCTGTATGTTCAGAACAATTATAGCATTTTTTTTAACAAAGAACGTGCATACTTATCTAGTTCATATCATGTTCGTTATTCCGTTGGCGTGTCGCTTCATTCTTAGAAGGCAATTATCCGGTTAACCGTAACTTTTTTACCGGCAGCCATTTTACTGATATTCCCAATGAACGATTGTTGCTCTGCGTCGATAATTTGCCGTTTCCGTCAACATTTCTCCACCACGCCACATGACACTGGTTTTCGCAGATTGTTCTATAGCTGTTTTTCTGGTCACAGATATTGCAGTATTGGTATTGGTACAAGTTATGTCAGGACCGGTCGCGGTAGGTTTTTGCTCGGATATCGTTTTTACGATGCGACGCCACTTGAGGTAATGAGCAACTCAACACGCGCCCGGGGGACTCGGTATCTCGCAAACGAACCCACGTCATTACTTTGAGTATCGAGATTTCATGTTTTGACTATTGGGGGCGGCTTTCCATCCTGTTCTGTAAAGTCAAGTGAATCTGTGGTGTCATTCAAACTACAATTTTCAGAAGTTGCAGAAGTTTTGGTAAAAGGTCATTTTTCATTTGTATAAAGT
Organism: Epirrhoe alternata; assembly: GCA_963565295.1. Lineage (NCBI taxonomy): Eukaryota > Metazoa > Arthropoda > Insecta > Lepidoptera > Geometridae > Epirrhoe > Epirrhoe alternata. The sequence goes on along the minus strand of OY751384.1, from coordinate 12,932,049 downwards.
TGTCTTTGTCCTATCAAGGTGTAGGCATGTTTTATTCAGTCCTAGTTTTTCTTATTTGCATCAGTTCGTATATTAGTATTCTTGTATGTACCTAGAGATGGGCTTGCAACCTGTCACGTATGCGATCTTAAGATGTGAGCATGCGCCAAATAATGTATTTGCACGTGCCTTTGACTAATCTCATAGGATCTCGAATGCCAAAAGATCTGAGATAATGTCTACCGCAATTTGGATATACATACTAGTGTCTCTTTAATTTCCATGTTTTAGGTATTCCTATTGTGTTCTCTTTAAGAATCCGTTTATTTATTTGAAACCATGAATACTTATTGCTGACACTTCCTTGCAACTACATTTATACAACTACAAACTAAACAGCACTAAGTAGAGCTTTATCGTGACATAGATTGCAGATTTGATCCAGCGGAGACCAGCGCTGATTGATCGTCCACGGCAGCGATTGATCAGCTCCCAATCACATCAATTATCCGCAGGCCCTTTAGCAATAAGCCTACAAATCGATCTTAGCTTGCCGGTCATGTTAACTTGTATCAATTTATAACACGGCTCTGTATTTAGCCGTGTTGGTCGATTGGATTAGTGCTTCTACTTTCGAACCGAAAGGTTCAAATCTTGCTCATGCGACACTAGATTTTTGACGGCAAATGTCTGCTGAGACTTGCCTTGACTGAAAAATAGAAACAGACAACCCTACATAATCCTTGAGAGATGCCTCTATTCATTCAAGTATCAATGTGAGCAAAGTCGCTATAGTCATAAAATATTGTAGAGACAATTATCTAGTTGGTTCCTTGTGAAACGTTTTATCTAATTTGCGCGGACAAAACTACAACTACCAGTAAAAGTCAACATTATTGCTAGAATAAATTACGTTTGAGCTCCTCCAAGTATCGTGCCGTCCAATCAGGCACGTCGCCGCTTGTAATGCGCACGCGCAGTTGCGACATCGTCAAACTACTCCTATTACCAGACTGGAGGAACGGCTATGATTCGTAGTTCGTACACAATATTTGACAAAATAGGGTTGAATTAACAGAATTAGCGCACATAGGCGCTAATTAAAAGAAGCTGTTAAAAGTTATTGACAACATTGGTTTAAATCAACCCATGTTTTAAAAACACACACAATTTAGACAAATCCGCCTTCGTGAGATAGCAACCGACGGGTACGCCCTACGGCAGCTGCGATCAGCTGGCCGCGGTCACTGACCTCCCACTATCGTGACCGATAACGGCCGAAACAGCTCAGATTAGCTTCGTGATAACTTGATAGCTCCTCATTTGATAGTGTGAGAGCTATTTCAACAGGTCGAGGCCCTAGACAAATTGGGCCGTTCCTGAGACAATCGTGTGTAGTAAAACTAATAGAATGAAAATATTCCATTGAAAAATTCACTCATGGTGTTTTAAAATGAAATCAAAGATAAAAAAAATCGATGAGGCATTATGGACAATAGCTTTAGGGTCGATTCACATCTGACCGAAGATCCGTCGCGGATTATCGGTCGCGGAACGCCAGAACTGACAAATGTATAGAAAAACACTCCGACGGATGATACGTTAGTCCGTCGAGTGTGAACGGTCGACCGACTAACGTACCGGGAATGTGCGCCAGTGAATTCTAAAATTGAATTTATAGAATACTAGCTTCTGCGCGCGCCTTCGCCCGCGTGGTACCAACATTTTGAATAATGCTATTCCAGGTCACTGTCTACGCATATTCCAAGTTTCATCCAAATTGGTTCACTGGTTTAGGCGTGATTGAAACATAAACATACAAACATCAAAACAAACTCACAAGCTTTTAGCTTTATTATATGAGTGGGATTTAGATCAATTTTCAAGGAACCTTTCAGACCTCTTCTTCTTCCTGCCCTTATCCCACTAAGTGGGTTCACTAAGAACCTTTCATACCACATGCTAAATTTAATGATGAACGAACTAGAACGATGTATTTAAAAACTAAAAAGAAACATAGTATGATTCAACGCAACTCCATAAAGGCCAGAATTGGCGCGACCGTCGAAAACCTCGCAAAAAAAACGGTACCGACGACCGCTCGTAAAAGTAATTTAAATAATTTCAACGGATGCCTGCTGATGGCTGTGACATTATGTTTCAATATTCATTTTCGTAATAACGACGACATTAGGCCTGATTGCTTTGGTGCATAGGCCATATCGCTTTTGCTCATCAAATTACTTCCTTCTTTCCTACGATATTACATACATATATAAAGTCACGCCTCTTTCCCAAAGGGGTAGGTAGGCAGAGACCACGGATCTCCAGTCGCTACGATCCTGACACACAACTTTCGCCTCATTCACTCTCATTCTTCATACATGCTCGTCGGTTTAATGTACTTTTGACCTGGCCCTTCTCCAAAATGTCGCCAATTTGATCCAAGAAGGTTCGCCTAGGCCTTCCCCTTCCAGCTGTCTCCTGTTCCTACGATATTATTCTGTCTATAAGAGAATTACGGCTGTATCTCCTTGGTTCGGTAGATATTCTCTCAGATCTTTAGGTATTCCGATTCCTAGCTTTTACCAGATACCTTTACCAAATTTTAGAAAGCCCTTTCCTCTGGATATTGTCTCAACAAACTCTTCCAAAGTCTTTCAAATTCGTTGAATTTTCACCAATGAGTACATGTTAACTTAGGAAAACTTTATTCTTCGTTTGTGAATAAATATTTAAATATTTGTGTAAACCCTAAAGGGCATGTCAGTTAAAATAGACTCGCAGGAAAACTACCCAGCCCTCGGGTTACATAATATGTTGCCATGGTAACCCCTAGAGCGCAGGCGTCGCCGCCTGTAGCTCCCATTACTGCATTAATTATACCCTCGGTACATAATAACAGTTTCAAAACATGTTGCAGTTTTTCAACGTTCGTTTTAAACATACAACGAAATAAGGGATAGTGGGTTACTTTCGCTCCAAAGATCTCGATAAAAAAACTTATTGCAGGCTTATAAAATAGCAGTTATGATGATGACGATCACATCTGTGACAACAAGAGAGTCTCCATACCATGACATCGACGTCCCCTGAACAGAGACCAGCAATCTCATCTGAGGTCCTTGTACGAAATTCTCTGACAAGTCTACTCCGACGTTACTTTACTTGCGGCTCCGTCGGTCTACAATCAAGCACCTTTCCCTTTATATCAAGCTTTGCAGCGTTTTCTAAGAAATTGTAGGCAATTAGATAGATTTCAACGTTATTTTGCTTTCGTTCATAAGAAATAGACAGACATTCTGTTCTTAGTATTCGTCTCTTGAAGCGTTAGGTATTGCTTTATTGATATTTTTGTACTTATATGTAGTAGTAACTAGATATTAACATGTTCTTAGAATCAACTTAATGAAATAAAATTGAGCTGTCTTTTATATTTCTGAACGTTTCTCGTCAAAACCTCCAGCCTCTCAAAGTCAATTCAAAAAGCATTACTCAGTACGATCGCTAAGATCTCTTAAAATGGCCTAATAGGTAGGTAGGTACTAGGTGATTATATTTCTTTGTTATATTATGTGGGTGCGGTAGCTGTCCTCTTCTTCCATTTCAGCTATCAACAGTCGTGTTAAATCAAATCTATCTAATTCATATTTTGTTTAAAGCTTTACATTCAGAGATTTAAAGAACTTCCGCAATTTCTCATTTAGCACCGCTGTCAGATATCGCGAGCTAGCAGCTAGGTGCAGTAGGTATTGCGCGGCCGTTCACCTCTGAACCGAAACCAGGTCGAGAAGGTTACTCCCCCCACCTCACCCCGCACGACGCACGCTTGCATGAGAGAAAAAATTGCCGATAATCTCGCTAGCTAAATTATGGTAAATCTGTGCAAACGAGGGAAAAATATAAAGCTGTTCGCGCCCTGGAAGCATCCTAAACTGCAACGATTATTAGTTCCGTAGCTTGAGCCATTATTTAGAATACTTTCAGATATTGCAACGTTGTTTAGTAGGAAATATAGTTTGGTAGAATCTGGGAATGTTTCCAAATGTTCAAGGTTATGGCAATGTCATTCAATAGCTCACATCTTTCCCATAGTTTACCACTTTTAAAGAAAAGGTATTTAATTTTACTTGTTCGTTTCTAAGTGTTTGGAACAAATCTTGAAACTGAATTTTAAAAGAGTTCCCACCGATTGAGCGGAAAGGCATTCTTGATGCGATGACGATGCAATATCACGGTGACATAGTGTGGTGACTGATCTGTAGTCAGGAGCTGTTCAACAAAACTCTTTAGGAAGTGAAATACTTACTTTGTTTGAGCTCATTATTTTTCGAATACTTGTTGCATTCAGGTTCCTGCTACGTATCAGATTTAGAATATGTTTATTTTTAACTTTCAAACACAGAATTAATTGTGATCTTCCTCACATTGAGAGATCTATTTAATATGGAAGCGCAGCTAGAAGAGTATCGGTGTAAGTAATGAGCCTCCTCGCGCTGAAGTTGTCTCGAGCCGGCACTTCGGTATTCATTCCTCGTTCCAATAAATTCAACAGCTCGAGGCATTCTCACCGACTTCTACAATCGCAGTGATTAACAAACAAATTGGCTCCTCGTTGTTAGAAATTAATCAAGCAATGAATACTCAGGGCGAAACTGGCCTTCATTAATTTGTAATGATTTAGCTTCGGATTAGGCAAATGCTGGAAAGTTTCGCAGATTGTGATAAGGGCCATTTCGCAGATTGTGGAATTGGCATGCCGAGGTATTCGCAAGACGTTGTTGTTTCTAGGGTTCTCTCAGATCATTTTGAGGGAATTTAAAATCCTTTGGATGTGGTAGCTTTGGAGGTAATTAAAATGCATTTGGCACGTATCAGTCACCAATGCAAGATAATTTTGGTTTATCGTTTGTCCATAGACTTCGGTGACTGCTTTTCAACAGGTAAGCCGTATGCTTCTTTGCCATAATTTCCACTTATGACGTATCAAAAAAGGTTAAGTTTGAATGGACCGTAGGAATCGAACAGTTTTAAATGCATCCCAAAAATTTGAACCCAACCCACGTCTTTACCGATCCGTGGTAATGCTTTAGACCAACTAAGCTAATGGGCAACCAACGCACTGGATAAAATTTCCCGGTAGTAGGTACATACTATATAGGTATAGTATAGATTGTAGTCTCACGGGGTCCAGTGACTATGAGGGCTTCGGCAGAATACCAGCGCCTTACCACTTCTCAGTGGGACGGCAGAATGCTGAGTCGACGCCTTTTTGCTGCTGTGACACACAATCACAATTCTCCAACTTTGAATTTTTTATTATGCTTCTTCTGTTTACTTGGAATCTTTTAACGTAGTGATTGTATTGTGTGCCAAAGTGGTGAATAAATGACTGTTTATGTCTATACCTACTATACAGCATTGCGCTGTAAAGTAGGAATCTATTGCAATGCTTCGATGTGGGCGTGATGCTGAAGCATGTATTAGCCCTAATCCCTCTGATAATGCTATGCTAATACGCTGCACTCGAAGGGACATAACTGGGCCAATCGGTTTCTCGTTCGTGTTTGCAGCTCATTCCATTGATTGTACCTTCGTTATAATTATTCAATATGCATCCATTATTACATTAGCCTAGAACTGATAATTACTTTTATCTAATTAGTTTGTTTAGAGTTGAGATAACTTTTATTTTATCATTGAATTTTAATTTATCAGCGGTCTATTATTTTCTGTTACTTTTTGAACTTAATTTGTAACATTGCATTGTAACCGCCTTGATATCTTTCATCAAAGCCTAATAGGCTTTAAAAGTCATCTGTCCAAACTTAATTTGGACACTGATCTTTATACATAAAACCTGTGTATTTGTTTAACCCTCTCTATTTCTTATTGTTTTCTCTTTTGATGTTCATTTTTGTAAGTGTTTCTTTTTTAAGTGCTGTGCACAACCTATAGGTTTACAAATTCAACTTTACTTTCTTCAATAATTATTATTGTTCTTTTGTCCACTGAGTGTGTGAATGTATTGATATGTTAACTGTTTTTGTGCCTAATAAAAATAAAATAAAATAAATAAATAAACCTTGGATTCATAGTAGTTATGTTCTATGTAGGGTTTAATTATATCTACCATCTCGCATAGTCTCATAAAAACAAGCTAGACTCCCCATTGTCTTACACGTTGTGATAAATTTACATGACTGGCGGAATTTTACTTTAATTTCTTTCGTAACGATCTCTATCTGGTTTACAAGGTCGATGGCCTTTGTATTCGTAATCTTGATGACTAGGTTAGATGTAAAGGATTCAGTTTTCTTTCTTTCAGAACTCTTAACTTTTTAATTATTTTTGCTTCGTCACCGACCAACCTTACACCTAATTACGACCTAAACCTAGGCTATAATATTTAAACTAAGTCTGTTTTATTTGTTGTTGTTTTTTCTCATGGTGTGGAATAAAGCAATATTCTATTATGTTCTACTCGTATATTATTTTGATTGACTTTAACCATCAGCATTGCATATAGTACGTCGAGATAATGTTTCTTTCTAGAGAAATAACTGACATACTTAATCGTCTCAGTATTTTCAAACAAAAATTTTATTTTTGTAAAAAATAAATTCAAATTCGATTCACACAGCCTTTCAAACGTTTCCCTCACTAAACATGCAAATCAATTATCAAGCAAATCAATGTAATTACAATTGTTCAAATAGTAGGTAGTATTCGTGTGGAGTGTAGGGCCGTCCGCCGCATGCGTGCCGGCTAATGTTTAATTGAAGCCATCGAGCAGTTGCGTGTTTCATTAGTCGCTAGTGATGCCTCGGCCTCTGTTACTGCCTTTCACTTTAGCGCGTCAATAATCTTACTTTATTGCTAACAGCTCACTCGTTCTGATCTTTATTCTCCAACAAAACCATTATGCTTATTCTTATACTTCTGTTGGTTATCGTCATCGGTGAAGTCAACTGACATGTGTTTCTTGAATAGAAGCACATGCTCGCGAACAGGGGAATATAAGTTTGAATGCGCAACTGTCAATGCATTGGTAACTTCACACATCACTATCGGCTATTTATACATAGCGTGCGCGTCGACTGTTAGCCAAACGCAGGCCTGCAGCATTCATTGTATGCAATACAACACTTTTTTCACTCTAATATTTTCCATTACGTTTCATTCTAATTAAAAGAGCTATTGTGAAAATTCCCACTCTCACAGAGCGGAGAAAAAAAATATATCATTATGTGTTAATTTTTGTTATTCAAGTTTCAATTGCTCGAGTCGGCGAAATAAGTCTTAACGGGTTCTAACATTCTTGCGATTCGTCTGCAGCAGACTTTCAATTAAGTATTTAAGTACGGCTTCATTTGTGCGACTCTTTTAGTTTCGGAATGAAACTGCCAGCGTACAAAAGTTTCGCTTTACTGAATGCAACTCCATATTTTACTGAATAGCTTAAAATATAATTGATTGCCAAATCAGAAGAGTTGGTTATTGAATGCCGCTGTACTGTAAATGCGGGTAGAGTACAATAGCGCAGGTAATAAAGTGGTATAATTTGGAACACAATGTAACAGAGTCGTCTCTCTTTCAGGTGAATACTGCTCGGACGTTGTCATGAAGTGGAATGACGTCACAGACATCAGTAAGTGCCCTCTTATCTTTTTGTGCTTTAAATTGCACTCGCTTTTCATAATATTATGGTTTTGTTTCCTGCTTCGAAACAGTTTTAGTGTTTTATTACTTTACGAGTTGAAATTGCCGTCTTTCAGATTTCTTAATAGGTAAATGTAACAAGTTCATTTATACGGCTAGTACAGTTCTTCCAATGGATCTAGGCATTCGTGAAGTTAGACGTTTGTCTGCGCAGAACACAATTTTGTGTGAAAAAGCGTTCACTGCGCAGACAAACGGGTAACTTCACGAGTGCCTAGATCCGTTGGGCGAACTGTATATTTATGTCTGTTTATTTACAAAAAAAAGTAGTAGGTTTCAGTCATGTGGTTCCCATAACACAAGCCCCAGCTTTCTTTAGGGCCAGATGATGTTGTGTGAAACCCTCAGCATTATTTATTTATATAAACTAGATTACCTAACTAGTTACCATGAGATTTTAGAAGATAAATAACCTAAAATTGAGCTAGGTACTAAACCGTATTTGTTGTCCTGGTTCATCACGGTATTAGTCGCGGAGGAACAGGAGTACAATCACCTAGCCCAGAAGATTACGATGCTTAGAAACTTTTTGTCTTCTACTTTGTTCCTAGACTTTGTATTTCACCGTAAAATAGACTACTTATCTCACTCAACACAAGAACTGAATAGAACAATGTTCGTAAAAGAGTCGATGCATTAGCCCCATCATAGACATGACTTTTATAGACAAAACACGTGTAACACGACGGACTCTTAGCTTTGGATAATGTCCTTTTGTTACGGAAAACAAAACGGCTTAAATATCGTCTAAGGTGGAATAATGCGTCTCTTATGGTGTCAGTGATAACAATACTGTCTTCTATAAGTAGCTAGATGAGATTCTATCAGGAAAATGTATGAAAAGAAGTAATATAATAGGATCAACCGTGCTTATTTCACTATTTTGTTTTATTTCTGTGCATACATGTTTGGCACATGCCCACATTATGATGTGATGTTTGAAGTTGGTATCAAATGGCCACCCGGCAATTACCTTCCACAAATTGTCAATGCAATCCTTCTCTTTATATGAGTACCATTTGTATATGGACTTCTGTGTTTATTCCACATATTCTGTATGGTATAGCAGTATTAGTTGCGAAAAATACGATCAGAATCTTATCTACTAAACAGTTTCCATCTAGTTAAAGTAATTCTACTTGACTTAAAGTCATTCCTGGAACTCAAGTGTAACCTTAGGTTATAAGTTGTAAATGCATCGTACATCGGAATAGAACCATAATATCAATTAGCTGGCACACATTAGTTCTCGTAATTCTGGTGCACGTACAGTTGCACAAACAAACGCCACAGAGAGCTGCCGATTGAGAGCGATCTATAGTTTTGGCACGCCCGCCACCGGCCCACGCCATACTATGTGTGTACTATGCCTCGGGCGTCCATGTGCTACGCATTTTTAAATACTCTTTAAATATTATTTTGTCTGGGCAGAGTTCTGTTTCCGTATCTCCGATTTCTTATCTGTAGTTCTTGATCGTCGAAGTTAAGCGTTCTGCGAGCTCATAATTTGGATGGTACTGCTGTGGTCTTTTGTACTTCGGAGTGTACGTTGTATTGTGGATTTGGGTAAAGTCGTCAATGCATGACGAAAATTTTCAGGGAGGTTAACATGAACTCTTCTTTCCAGGCACTTAATGCCTTAAAAACACGTTAAACTTGCACCGTAGTTGACACTAGCACACTGCAAACTTACTCATAGAAGGTACCTTCTACCTAGTGGTAATAAAAAATTGGCAATATCAATAAAGCCAAAATGAGTTTGAACAATTTATAAAGATCCGAAATAGGTATAGCCCGCACAACTAAAGAACTTCCAAATGCGAATCATTATCGTAACACTTACGTCAAACTGTTCTCGAAATAGTTCGACAAAAACTCCGGGCGCATTCACAAGCTCTATTTGCTTGGAGTGGAGGCCTTACTAAGTGTACCAAGTTATCATTGTATCGTGTACGTCGATCGTACGACCAGTTCCGCGTGGGAGACGTGAGCCAGGCGTGGGCGTGGGCACGACTTCATCACTAGCTGCTGCCTGCGACTTCGTGCGCGAGATCACTTTCTGAATAGATCTCCAGTATGAAATTATGTCAGTAGTTATTATTTGTCTGTCATGTCAAATGCCAGGAGCGTTGGAGCGCGATGATTTAATTAAGTACAAACATACTCACAAACTATCGGATTTATGTATTGAACACATAAGGTTATAACTATATCAACGCAAATGAACTCTGTCTCTAACCACCGTTTATGTATACCTACAGTAACTGTAAGATCACTGGCAATCGCTGATAACCAGGCGTTATCTAGCTGGTTTCTATAGGTTGTGTCGGAGTGCTAAGCATTTCTTTGATTCCACAAATCCCTTGACGTGCCTTTGAGGAGTTACCTCGGGGCTTAGGACTCTTATTCTTTGTTGGGCTTTGAACCACTTCGGATGCTTTGTTGTCCATGTTTGATAACACGCTTGTCTGACATTGTTTCAAGTATCACTTTGCAATTTGATACGACAATCCTTGTGATAAAATTTTGAGTTTGATTGAAGTATTTGAAGCAAATCAAGGCCTGTTATCTGTTTTAGTATATCCGTATAATTAGTCAATGTGAAACCATAGCCAAAATGATGACGGTAATAAAGAGGCACGTACGACCTTTGTAGCGTGATGAATCGTATGCTCAATATATTTTCAATTTCGTTTATTAGAGACCGGGGTGTTGGCAGTGAGCGCAGGAAGACGATATATTCTGGTGCGCGCTCGTACGCCCGCGGCGGCGGCACAACTATGTGGATGTCGTGGCTACGTAGTATGTTGTAGCGCGGTCATTCATTCGGAAATAATACAAGCGTCCCACGCCGCCGGTCGCCAAAACGTTGCGTCGAGCTGCCAACTTAGCACTTTTCACTGCGTCTAGCCAAATATCTTACACTTGTTTAAATATAGACGAAAATGAGGCTTTACTTTATACTAGCTTGTATGTTTAATGTACATAAGTTTCTGAGTCACACTACATGTTGTATGCAAGAAAATATGTTCACTATCAGTAGGTAGACTCATTATTTATGACACAAACTGATACGACCAGAAGTTGATGTAATTTACGAAACACAATGTGGATGATTATTTTGATTTGCCACCAAGCCACCACATTATCTAGTTAGGGAGTAGTACTCTATTCAATCTAATTTTAACCACAATATTCTACTATTACATACTTCTATATGTTGATGTACCTACTGTATAGAGTTTATATGCAACACGCACACAACATAGTTCATACATTACCGGCGCGCCGATGGCTCGCTGATAAATTGCAGATGGATGCAGACTGACAGTCGCCCTTGCGGTCCCTCACCAAACAAATTATTACATGCTATACACAACCACATATCCGTAGGTACCTACTTTTAGGGCTACTATTTTATAGCTAAATGACTCTGTCCACATTCGTATATTCTGTCTGATTCAATACTAACAATCACAGTAAAGCCCTTCATCAGTAAGCTAGTAATCAATTGTGATAATGAGACTTCGGTTGAAAAATATCGTTCCTGCCAATGTTTTTGTTTCAAACCTAGGCAAGTTTATGCTGGTCTATTCATCAACGAGCTCTATTTATGTATATGCAGACGTTATAATGTTGACAGAGCCGACATTTCAATAGGGGCAATCAATTTGATTCATGGAATGAAGTAAACAGTTTCGTTCAATTCAATACTTGCATAATAAGCTCATAATACCGACGAAGCTAATGAACATTTGAATGGAGTTACGGATATCATTCATTTGAATAAGAGCAGAATCGCGAATGAAGCTTGACGTGATATGATTAAGTGTTATTATTCTACTGCACCGATAAACGCAAACAGAAACAAAGAATAACATTGAACATGAACTGAATTAGAAAGACGTGGAACTAAATCCGAGAGCGCTAAGAGCAAAGTGCTGAACTGTAGTTTATCCTTCGGAGATTAACAAGGAGGATGGAGAAATTATCATAATCGATGCGGCAAGTATCGGTAATCATAGTGGAGCGAGTGCGGGGCACGGCCGCGCTAAACCGAGAACAACACGGTATACTAATGAGCCTGCATACCGAACCTACGGACTAAAGTGATAAATTCGATGTATCGGCTGAATTGTCATTACAGAGCTACATTGTATTCGGTCCATAAGATCCAGGAACTCGGTACGATTCAGGTCTAAGTATTTCGAACCGATAATGGTCGCTCCTAGAGACTGCTATCGGTTATAAACGTACGTACCATATGCGGAGGAGACTTCCACCATTTCCCGAAAGACATTTTCAAATAAATGAAGCCACATTTCAAATACACTCGCTGTTCTACGATAAAAATTGCTTACAATGTTGTGTAAAGATCAACCTTTGAAGATATCTTGTTGTGGTGACTGCGCTTGGCTTATTACTACTTCGTGACGAAAATCTGAACAAATTGTTGTTCATATTTTAGAGGTTGGAAACGAGTTTTACCTTTCGGCGCGTATTTTGATGACATTTATGTAAAAAAGTCAAGGAACATTTTCATAAAATACAATGTTTATACATCTGGCTGCCTCTTCCAGGTAAACATCTATCTGCGCAGCATATTCCTATCTAATTGTTCGCGTAATTTGTTCGTGCGGTCGCGCCTTGCGGTCGCCTCTCGATTTTACACTCTCTCACTTGCCTCTGCACAGAATAACTTGTAGTTTCTAGGATTCCGTACACATGAGTGCGAACGAAACCCTGTTACAAAAGTGCCACTAGTAGTCACAGGGATGTATCTTATCGACCGTTATAAGTAGACGCTTGAATTTTGTGTATTTGGTCGCTATTTAAACAAATGTTAAGGATACCTACAGTTTAAAATCAAATACTAATACAAAAATTATCCGTGTTATCGCTCGGCTAAACGAACGTCAGCTAAAAAAAACTTCTGTGTTACAATTGTGGAACAGAACTCTTCATATGTCTTGTCCACACTGGCTGGTGTCCTCACATGTGCTGCATAAACTTAAAGCATCGGTGGGCTAGTCACACTTGACAAGCACACATGTCCAGACACATTTGCGTTGCCGCTTGATGGTTTAGACATTTACGCTCTCCTAGTTCTGTCATTAGGCACATCCATTTTCATAACCTTGTTCGTCCTAGAGTTTGTTTTAGTCTTGAGTGACTATTTACTCCTAAATGCTTATTTGAATTCTAATTAAGTTTTCTAGTTTTAATTACAGAATTTATTTGAATAAAGAATTATCTATCTAATTTTAGACATTTAATGAATCTGAAGAGTAACCGTCGCACCTGTGAACGTGACAAGTTTTGTAATTCGTTTCTCAAGAGTTTTCTGCCTTATAATTAGATAATGATCCTAATTTGTAGACATAGACATAGACATAGACATTTATTTATTTGCCACTCAAGCACACACAAAATACAAAATGAGAAGAAAAGAAAAAATAATAATTAAAAGAATAAGACAAAAAAAGAAACCTGTCATGTACCTCATGTGTGCTACAGCAGCAAAAGGGCTTCGACTCAGCATAATGCCTCGCCACAACGAGGTAGCGAGGCGCTGGTATTCTGTCGAAAACCGTCGGTCAGTCAATAGACCCTGTGAGGATAATATACTATATGTGGAGTGTTGTGTTCAATATTTTTTTCAATATTTGTCTGAGTCAATGTTATTATACTCGTAACGTATTAGGTATATTCCGGCGATTATCCCAGCGAGTATGCAAACAGTTATAATAATGATAAAATCGCCGCTTTACGATAATGGCCGAGCTCTCAGAAAGGGACACTAATTATATCAAGATATTCAAAGCGCACAACCTTGAGAATCTCGAATACCTGATTCCACTTCGCCGGTATTACAACTTGTAACAATTATTGCGATACATATCAAATTAATCCATATTTAGCGCAGCTGTGCAACAGTCGCCGTGCCTGTACGACTATTAATAATGTTAATGAGGTTTCTACTCGACTAGCCCTAGCAGCGTTTTCTAGAATCGAAGGCCTTCGCGATGAACTCGATGGTCCTGCTTTACATGCAAGGCTCCTTTCCAACTGTTCCAACTACGCTAGAAAAGCAGAAAATATTATGTTCCTTCAAAGTGTTTTTGATGTTTATCCGAGCGCGTCGCCGCCATGTTGCGCCCGCGCCGAATTGCAGATTACATCACTGCGCAAAAAATCGCGTGCGCGTGCAGGTGGGGGGAGGGGGGAAGTGACGCGGGTGTGGGGCGGGGGGGGGGGGGGTGACCTTGGCCTTGCTCGGGCTGCGGCGGCCAAGGTGAGCTCAGCTCCACCGTAATTACACATGCGCCCACCAGTCTGCCGACACACACTTATTATGTGGCCAGCGTGACTGTAACCGACGTAAGAATCGAACTGCCGATTCTGGAAACAAATACTCCAGTGACGCGCCCTGAGCGTTCTCGATCCACAGAATTGGAAAAGCAAACAACACATTTGACACCTCTCGAACGCATTTTGTCGGTAAACGGCGGAGTCATCTCTGAAACAGGTTCGGTATAATCAAGTCGTTTATGCTTTGAAAAGTTTATTTTCACTTTGAGTGCCGAAGCCATAAGTGCAGCGAGGCAGGAAGCCGAACCCGCCGAACTTGCTGAAGTAGACGCTCAAAAACAAGAGATTTACAAAACGAGTTAAACAAGATGAGAGCCAACTTTGGCAATGATCATTCCATTTTGACTTTGTATCACGGCTTCAGAAACCTTACTAATTGCGAATATTATGAAGAAGATATAAAACCGAGAGGCACAAAAAATAAAACCAGTTTTATGTAAGCCACAATCACAATATACGTGAAGTAACCTGACTCGTACTTTGAACAAGTGGAACGAGTAATTTAACTGAAGAAAAGCATGTTTATAGTACCAATTTATAAGTAGCTAACCGTGATGATGACTCTACAAAATAAATCAAAACATTTGATTGTGGATGTCAACAATGCTGCAATGTATTGGAATTGTTTCTGAAAAGCGAAGGACTAAAACTATCGTATAATGCTGGTGTAGTTGTAGCCACGAGCGTGTAGTGAGGTGAGTCCGTCGTGGCAATTGGCCGCGCTCCAACCTTGAACGTGTGTGCCTAAATCGCAATAATAACAGCATTGAGCCGTTTCAGCCTTTTGTACAACGGGATTTGGTATGCTATCGATCAGGTTCAAGGATTGTCCGGCGGACCATTATGTTAGCCAACTATTGTATTCAAATGATCGATCGCTATCATCCCAATACATGATAGTTATACTCGTATTTACTATATTAACTCAAATAATGGTTTGTTGTGACTACCAGCTTACCCAAACACTCAAGTTATTGTACCTATTTCTGCTTAAGTTTGGCAGCTCGTTTCAGTTACTTGGTTTCGCATTTTCGAAGCGATATTGGATTTACGAACCTCTTCAACGTTCTGATCTCTCATTTATATTCAGATTGTTTTATTGAATTAAATGTAAACACATTCGTTTCGTATGTCGAGCACGTGCGAATTGTTATGGTCGGAACACATTTACATATTCTAAACATCTTATTAGATTTCTCAACTTACTGCAAATGCCTTTGGAACAAGTACCTAGCGTATATCAATTATGTGGGTTAGTCTGAATTTTAAATGTCATTTTCGTGTGACCTATTCGTGGTAAGCATGGCAAAAGATTTATTTCGAGTAGTTTTGTTTGTGTGCGAAGCTAGAGGCTAGAACGAACGGTGATTCACTTTGACATTTGCCTTGAACTTGACCGCGTGCATCGGTCATAATTATCTACATTTTTATTACGATGACGTGGTGACTGGTGGCGATGCTTTTTTTGCTGGTCTTCATTATATCAATTGCTTAGCCATTTTCTAACATAACATGCCTCTCTAGTAATCATTGTCGTCGCAAGTTTTGAATCGTGCATTCAAAATGTTACAATGATTTGTAGCGTTTGAGCCTTGATGGATATTTATTAGTTGGGACCTGTCTGTACTTGTCTGAAGTTGTACGTGTGGTGTGGTGTACAGACAATACTCACATATGTACTCGCATGCCTAGGTAGGTAGATATAGGCACATTACATGCAAACAGTTTGAATACGGCATACGACTGTGGCGCTCTTGCCCACGCGCAACACTCTACCAAACCTCCATGTTTCCGCTTGCTCAACTCCTAACTCGACGTGCTAAAGTTGAAATTCGATTAGTCCATTGTATCTAAGCTCCCTACAGACGTGTTCTCGGACACATTTGCATTGGAACGGGTGACCATTACGAATTTTACCGCGGGATCAGATTTACAATGTAACTCGATTCGAGACTTAATATTCCTTCTGCAAATGTTTACCTACGTTACTTCTTTATTTTAAGGAGTGGCACTTAAATATCGATACCTACTGCGAATGAAATTGTTATTGCCCATATTGTAGAGATTTTACTGAAGTTTACTTATAATTCAAGCATAACATGTTTCTATTTGCAATATTGTTGCGAAATTGTCTAGTTAAGAAATCCGAAGCGGTTTCGTCACGTTTCCCGTGCGTGATTCGAAACTTGAAAAGTTTTCTGTCATTACAATAATTGTACAAACACTGTGGACGAATGCGCGGCCGGTAATTAAAACCTACTTAAATGAAATTCAGACAACGCAGTCGAATAGGGCCCTCTTCAGTAATCCGGCCGCGGCCGTGATTACTGAAGACACGACGCGTGTGACTCGCATGCCTGATGCCGGGAGCGGGCTCGGTCTCCGCGACCTCGCAAATTATGGACATCGCCCAGCGGTTTGACGTTTCGTGACTCGCTCGCGTCAACGGCGCATTGAATCTTGATCTGAACCCTCGCCACGATACCGCGCGTCGTCTCGCCAGACCTGCTGCGGGAATCCCGACCTTGCTCCTCCGGCTTAAAACTGGATGGAGAGCCGACGGGAGCAAACCCGTTTGGAGATGCAAGATAACATCGGAGCGAGAGCGGTGCGTCAGGCGAGTCAAGTCGAGGCCTTTCAATTATTCACGAGAGGAGCACTATTGTAGGACATGTTGTATGTTTGTTGCCCTCTCTCAATGTGTACCGAGCCTTATCTTTTGTGCTGCTCCCGGACCTGACAGGTATTGACACACGTTCAATTTGGAATTTCTCGGTAATGCCTCCGTTTATGCGAAACGGAGCTTTGGGCCGACGACCTTTCAGAGCTCCGCTTCCATTCCATCAAACAACATTGTATCAAACAATGTCTTCTGCATAATATTTTAGTAGGTTTCAGGTTGCATTTTGTAAAACGAGGGTAGGGTTTAAAATAGTCGGAACTGATCTACATTCCACATCTAGAGCGTACAATGTTGATACATTTAGGTGTGTCGCTGCGAGCGAATGTAACTGCGGTGGCCGACGTCTATTTCAATTTGTCCCACCCCGGATGGAAATAATCCCTGGATAACGATTTTTATCGTTATTTTTAAATGTACCCATCTCCGGCGGGCGGGTGTGCCCGTGTGAGAGGAATTAGATTTCAAAGAAATTTGTTTATTTGTTTACTCGTTTCAATTGCATTTTCAAAGCAGATTCCTATCCGATTCCAGTTTATCTTTGTTCCTGACATACCTTACTGTCTTTTACTTTAAGTTATGAAAAACAGCACTCAATTCGAAATTAGCTCTACATGGCTTCGCTTCTGATTGGTTTATTCAGAGAAGTCTTTTGCAAATTACGAACTTCAGTCCAACATCTTTGATCTCGCTCGCTTTCAAAACTAAATCAACGTAATTTTAATTTGGTTCATGTTCAGGCTTACATAAGACACGTGATCCTCCATCGTGGTGTTGTCTGGCCGTGTTTGTATTCTTCGGGAACCCGTCGGACCGGTTCCGCGTGAATATCTTGCAATGTTTTGGTCTTGAAACAGCTTTTAGATTTTTAATCTTGATTAAATTATGTTCATAAAGATTGCAGAACTATATTAAGTACTATTGTTGTTTAACTTTTCTAAACCAATCATATTAAAAGTTAAGTACTTTTGATTGAGTTTTTATTATGATTTTATTGTTTTCGCGGTTTAATCACCTACTTACCTTAGTTTACCTACTTAGGTTAGGATTATTTTGGCGACCAAAGTTAGTCATCTACAAAATTCTACTTTGCCTAGGGTCTTTTTTATCTGTCAGATTTTCTGAGCTGTTAAACATCAACTGACCTGAATTTTATTATGTTCTTTATAATATTCCAGGTAATGTGCTAATATTAATAAAATGTACTATAAAAATATTATACTTAATGGCGAAACAGTGCGGTATATTCGAAGTATAATCATCGGTATATGTTGATATCAATTATTATTATGTAGCTTATGAAATAATCCAAATGAATATAATTATCCTTGTAGCCTATCATAGTTATTTAGTTATTCATGAAATATGTCAATATAATAGCCATATGTCCTTGAGTTCTAGACATCATCTTGATATTATATGAGTAAGATGATTTGTTTAATAAGCATTTGTTTTAAAAATACATACAGTCGCTGTTTGCAGATTATAGGAAAGTAGGTACTTACTTAGGTTTGTATGAATTGACCAATTCTTATGAAGGAGAACTAAAGGCCTAAAAACTTCTCCCAAAAAGCACTATACAAGCAAGCATAAATGTATATATCTAGGCGATGATAGGTGAACAGAGAGCTTGTAGTGATTTTATGCACTTGTCCTCAGGTATGAGTGGCGAGGCGTGCGCATGCGCACCCGCGCCGCAGCGGCTGCTGCCGGAGCCGGAACCGGACCATCTTTACGACCACCATTCCTCCGAGGAAGAACTAGAGGTTAGTAGCTACCAACACTGCTAAATGATTTGCATGGATGGTGTGCTGCTCCGAAACTATCAAACTAAACTCTCATCAGCATTCTTTTTATGTTCCGATTCAATTGCACCATCTGCAGTAAAGCGAAACATTTAAAAACAAAAAAGAATGACGAGTTAATTAAAAGAGCTATCCAAAAGGATGGTCCAATTTGCCATCGCGCCGCAATTACTGCTTTAATTTGTTCTGTTAATCTGGCTAGTCTAGATTCGCATCTAGGTCTCACGCACAGGCCGTAGTTTTATTGCTTAGGTGGCGACCAGATATCGAAACATGACTTCGCTTAAGCATCGCTAAAATTGGAAAGGAATGGAAAGTTTTACAAAAAGATGGATGGGGTGTGAATGAGGATTTTGTGTGAAAGGAGTGATAACGAGCGACAGCGGAAAATGGAGAAGAGAAACATGATATGCTTACCCCTATTCAGTAAGATAAGGGCAGGAAGAAGAAGAAAAAAGTTTTATAAATCATTTCATTTCATTTACAAAATTCAATAAATTCGTAAAGTCCAAAAGCATTAACAAAACTTTTATTTCTCAAAATGTATTAAAAAATATTTTGTATAAAAACCAGATGTTTTTACATTAAAACTGAAAAAACAAAACAATTGCCGATCAGTTTTTAATTTATAAAGGAATGAATTAGTTTCTTGACGCATCCAAATACGTACGCAGTATTAATCTTACCTTTACGATACTACGATAAACTGTTCAGTAATCAGAGCTAAGTACTAGCAGTAGGTACCTAAGTATTTCCTTTTATGAAGATTAAGTGACGAAAGAAGAATCGCTCTAATTTCTTCACGAGCCATTCAACTAAGAGCTAAAGTGCCGACTCAATTACTTAAATGTCAAAATGTGACTAAAATACTCGTAAATCTAGGAAACGTGGAGATCAAAGTGGCATGTCGCGTCATTCGTTAATGTTTTACCTAAATAACATCACGGATTATTTATTCAAAAAACAGTGCCTTTTCATAATTCTTAAAAGTGTTTTGTTTGTATAAAAAGACCAATCATTATTTTCTAATAAAATGGTTGCATACTCATCGCTGCTGTCTAGAAGCCTTTGTCTACAAAAGTACGGCAGTTTACTATAAATTCGTTTTGATGAAATACTAAATAGAAAGGCTCAGTGCTTGTGCATAGCTAGCCTACATTATGTAGCTCAACCTTTGGGGTGAGTGAGGGCTGGAGCAATCAGACATATTAAACTGTTCTTGCTTTATGAATTTTTGATTTCTGGATTTTCCTGACGTTGCATACGGCATCGTTTACCAGAATATCTAAATGGATGTGAATAATTTTCATTCCCTGCGACCGACGCTTACGCTAAAATGTAAATATTAAAAAATGTTACGATACTGGCTGACTGTTACTAAACCAATAGGAATAAAAATGTGGCTTTCTTTCTTGATCTCTGGCTTCGTTCAGTAAGATAAGAAGTTATAGTTTGTAATCAAATAGTTGTAGTCGAGCAAAGTGACGGGCTTTCACTAGTGCAACGTATCGCTGGGCGGAGAGGGCTCGGAATAGAAATGTGGCATTACCGGGGCATCTTAGGTACACTGTACTTAGGGCAAAGCAGGGCAGGAATAAGGTTAGCTGGTACTAAGTTCCTGCATATTTTATGTTAGATAAGATTTTGTACATAATTGAATACTTAACCTAATTATTTATACTTCCTTTTGCTCCTTTCAATTCTAGGATGTCTGGAAGAAATCCGTTTTTGTGTGTGGTATATGTCGTCTGTTGTCGCTTGTCATTGAGGAGTATTATTTGAAATAGTTTTTTTACCCTGATAAGTCACACGCTGGGCTATGTTTATTTACAAATACCTAGTTTATCTTCAGAAATCGTGTCTACCATATTTGTTTAATGTTTTGTCTTTTGCGACGAAAAAATATCTCTCATGATATTTTTTATGTAACATGATCATTACCTTTCTAGAAAAATAAAAGTATATCCTATCGAATAACATCAACACAAAATAAAAGAAAGAAATATACTTGAAGATAAATCTTAGTTTTGTTTTCAAAAAGCTTGTTGTTTATGCCAAGATAAATAAAATGTCCTCATATGGGCTTGAACCAGCCCTGCGCTGGTGGGAATACTGAAGACGGAAGGACGGACAATTTCAGGCTATCGAGAATAGCTGATGTCGTAATTGGCCACCACCCACCACCCATACGACTCCAATTGCAGCACCCCCACCCCCCCTCCCCCCGACCCTATTACCTTTGTCTTTATGCCCGTTTCTTTTGCTACGTCTAATCATCTTTTTAATTTGCAAGTTTCTGTAATAATCGTGTTCGGAAAATATGTAGGTTAATGAAAGTACTATGCTCTAAGCATTTTCACAAACTTACTTTTGCTTTGGTTATTGTGTCTGAATATATAATTGCAAAATCTGTAAGAATTTTACACAAAATAGTAAGTGGGTACCTAAATTTTAATTATCCAGGTACGACTTCATTATCATTCTCAAAAATAGTTAAGGTCACCTGAACTTTTGTTCTATCTCGTACAGTAGTGCACAAACAAGAGGACTTCCTATTGTGGTTGAAGAGCCTGCGAAGCGAACCTCTATCCTAGACTACTCTACATTCTACAATGCCTCGGGCTTGTATATCAACCTGACAGGATAATTATTATGCTAGAACCCAGTACAATAGATAGTTCTAGTGTATGCTTAAAACGAGTCTGCAATTTTTAAGTTATTTAGAATTCAGTGAAATGTTTAAAACGCATAACGATAGAACCCAGCGTAACACAAAGCCCAGTCTCGACTCCAAATTTTGCAATTTACACTAAAGTTTCTCTAACCGTTTGTGCAAGTTAGCTAAAACTAAATAAGCTTATTTACCCTACTGTATCTAACTTGCCTGTGGTCTCGCCGTGTTTAGAGTTCACTACAAGGTACAGTATGGGCATTGCAGTAGGTAATGTGATTTCTTCAAGTGTTGTATTTTGTTTTTCTATAAATTTTTCGTTCTTGATATTTTTGTATCAGGAATATCTTCTTCTTTTCTTCTATAAACCGTGTTTGTTCGTTTGTCTAATGCATCTTTATCTTCTTTGATAACCTTTACCAAACTGGGGCGATGATTTAATGTTTTGTATGTCCTGTTACAAGTGACTTGATCTCTATTAAGTCTCAGTACACTGTGTCGACATATAATAAGTGCAACGTTTTAGCCCGCTTGCTTCGAGCTATCTAAAAACTAACTAGCCATGCCAGACTAATTCAAACTAAGATTAAATAAAGTGTTATTGATTAGTCTACTGCAATTCACCTAAACCATCACATCTATTATGGATCACCAGATTGTCTTTGTAACATTCAGAGGGTGTAAATCGTAAAAGTTCATGTTAACTGTATCACCAGAGGCAGATCTTCAGATGTTTTAGATCCTTTGAAGGTTTGAAGGTTCTTCAAGTTGCTGCAGCACACGCTGAGTGCTGGCCAATTTTTTGTCTAAGTAGTATAATGTACCTACCTACTTAAATTTTTAAATTGAATGTAAGCTTTTTGTGCTTATTAGAACTAAGCGCTTTCAATGTTCTTTTATTATGCACACTGCAAAAATTTGGAATCAGCTTCCCGCGTCTGTATTTCCGCTGAGCTATGACCCTGTTTTAAATTTTATAACGGGACTTAATCGCGTAGGTATAACATTTGTTTATTTACCTCGACGTTTCAGTAGCGTTACAGCTACCGTGGTCACGAGAAGACTGCCCGCCGGTACTCGTTCGCCTCTTCGACCGATGAGAAACTACCCTCATTCGGTCAACACAAAATAACATTAGGGTCGCGACACACTACACTGACAACATCCAAGTTAGTACTAGACGTTCTTACACGACCCGAACACTTTTTTATCACTGGATCCCACGTTGATGACAGTTTGTAGCCGCATTCCCGGTTGAAATTTTTGTGTTTCTTTATTTCAACTGCTTCACGCACAATTCTAGTATAATAATGGCGATCATTGGAAAGGACTAAAGGTTGATGTAACTCGATCCAGTGGTTTGATCCTGATTCTAGCAAGTGCTCCGCTATCGCTGATTTATACACCTGGCGATTTTTGACAGCTGCGATATGTTCTTTGACACGCTCAGCAATAGTCCGCTTGGTCTGTCCAATATAAGAACTGCCGCAACTGCAATCGACCTTGTATACACCAGGTGTTTGATAGGGTATAGTATCCTTGACTGTTCCTACTTGTGAAGCTATCTTGAGTAGTGGAGTGAAGACGGTCTTAATTGCGTACTTCTTCAGCAAAGAACCAACCTTGTCTGTCACCCCTCTAATATACGGCAAGTATGCTCGTTGTCTCGGAACGTCATCTTTCAGTACCCTGTTGTTTTCAAGAAGAGAGTTAATAGGCACCTTCTGGGTAGGCTCGCTCCATCGTAGACCTCATTCTTGCTTATGTTAGTTTCGAGGTCAAGAGCCGATCCATTAATCATAAAAAAAATATCTTCTCGTAATTGTCAGAGGCACATCCAATGTTGTACAGTTTACAAGCCCATTGCGGAATATTAAAATGCCAATCAATGTTTTCTGTAGATACATTGAAGCACAACTGGGGTTTGGAACTCTAACTTTAGGTCGAAAATAGGCGATATCGCTCTCGCTCGGCCAATACGGTCTGTTATAGCTTCACTGAGCTTTTTACGGTCATAAAACAACAAAAACTTAGCCGGTGTATTCGTTTATTTTTAAATCGCAGTTATTTCATTCTGCATCCTCCTTGCCTCTTAGCCTCTTAAAAAAAATAATTTGGCATGGATCAAAGCATCGCCTGAACTAAAGGGATTTTTCCCGTGCATGAAGATTTCATCCCGTAATGTAGGGAAACAAAAAGGTTGTAAACACTTTTTTTCGTAGCTTTTTGGAATGCTTTCTGCAGGTTCTCCAAGTCGCCAGCCGGTGGCAGCAGACAGCATTGCTCTCCAGCCCACTGGTCCGAAGTCAGGGACTCTCACTCTGACCGGGGCCAAAGAGCCTGGCTTCAGTCATTAAAGTAGAAGAATTTTCTCTTGCGTGTTTGATATCAGCATCTCCAACGATAATGTTTAAAT
The DNA here is from genome assembly GCA_963565295.1 of Epirrhoe alternata. Classification (NCBI taxonomy): domain Eukaryota; kingdom Metazoa; phylum Arthropoda; class Insecta; order Lepidoptera; family Geometridae; genus Epirrhoe; species Epirrhoe alternata. Next base: position 12,908,404 of record OY751384.1, on the reverse strand, counting down.
AGTAAATTGTCAGATCGTATGAAGGCAAGAAAGAAAAGGGTTCAACTGGCATGGGACTAGAAGAACTAGCGGGAAAATGAGAAGACTTATGTGGATTGGATTTTGGCTGATTAGATAGTGTTTTGATGGAATATATCGGTGGCGATGTTACTATAAGAAGGCTTACGACTTTGCCCCACAGGGCGTCTCGGACCCCGACTTAGTCTGGCCCTGTCTACACATTCTTCTTTAGTTGTCGGCTCGTCGCCGTCTCACTCGCTTTCCACCGAAAAGACAAAACAATCCGCGTTTTATTCATTTTTGCGTCTGCAGCCTGCATAACATTTGTTTATCTTTCGCCTGGCTTCAAATTACAAATTCTTTTGTCTCCGCTCTTTTTTAATTGCAAAAAGGAAACGGAAATAACTTTCTAGCGAAGGAAAAATGTCGTGTGATAGCATTTAAGTGAGGTTACATGTTCATTGTTCACATGTCTCATATTTGAAGCGGTTTTTTACAAAACTTTTTTGAAGATAACGAACTGAGTCAAAGGAAAAAAATTGTAACACTTTAACCAAAGTAAAGCCGCATAAAATTAAAAAGGAAAACTTTGAGAATGTGTAAACTTTGTGCCTGAGTTTTATATTTCTAGTTGCTCCTGTTTTGCAAGTTGAATTTTTAACAATTGTAATTCAAATGAATTCTTACAATATATTCATAGGTTATTTTCAGCTACTAAGTAGGTTCCTTCATCTGTATGAATAGGTAGATAAGATACATTTTCGTAACGAAAACATTGTATTGTACCTATGGATGGCACATGATTTTGTAAAGATATTGGCTAAAACTAAAATGTAAATGATCGCTTTGTGAGGCATCGATGTGAAACCTGTCTGTTGCCCAGCTGACAGGCTAGTAGCGTAGGTAGCCGTCTTTACCGTTCAATTAGTTTCCTATGGAGAATATTGTAAAACCCGTGTTTGAACACCAAACTGGTAAATCTAATACACATCAAGTAAAAGCTGTAAAAAAACAAAATTATATTCTTTATTTTTGATTCGGAAGAGTGCCCAAATAATCTTTATTCGTTTATCGTCCCCTTGTATTATCTGATAGTAATCATCGCCATTGAACCGGATGCCAAGCCTTGAGATCGTGATACGGACTTCCTAGTCCCGATATCCTGTCCGATCCGTCGCCGGATTGCGCACCCCGCTCAAAAACTATCCGCTAATCCCACCGTCGGCCTTGAAACCCTCGGCATTAAGCTTCCAAATTGAAGTGATCCCTTCGGAAGTGCCATTCGCCATGCAATCGCTTTGAGTCGGAATCGATGGATTTTCCCAAACCCCAACTTTCAAGCTCAAGCTTTTGAATAGAACTGATCCAAATATCAAGGTATAACTTAATGTTAAAGTACGAGCTTGACCTGTGGGTTTAGCAAGGTACAATCTTGAAGACCTTTGTTGCATTTCTGAACTATACCAGGGATATTAACTAGTCTGAATGAGGAACACGAAGGCTACAGAAGCCGGGGTTTTGTTCTGGCGGACTCGTCCATAATAAACGAGTGGCCGGCCTGCCATTACGCTCGTAGGGCGTTTTTTGGTGCAAACGACTTGCTCTTAAGCCGCATTCAGATGCCAATGAAAAGTCAGGAGGGATGGTCAGAGCTTCTGGAAGCCGGTGTTTTTTCTAAAAAGTCGGATCACTGACATTAAATCCATCACTTTTTATTCCAATATTAGTGTCTTATTTGTCGACTTCTCTAATTCAGGTAGGTCTTACGTACTGGACTTTAGGCCAGGGACGTATCTTCAATGACGTCTCTTGGCTTGTTAGACTTGTGTATTTGTTTTAAAATCTTGTAGTGTCCTATGTAATTTAACAATGTTTATGAAATAAAATTATCTTATCTTATCTTGTAAATCTTTTTTTCATATTGCGTTGCGACATTAAACAATGATGCTTTATTCTATCTGGAAGCAAAGCAAATCTATTGTTTCTTTTTGCATGTCTTAGATTTAGCTAGAACTGCTATGTTTGTTGTCTAGTTTAGAAACTATTTATATTAAATTTCAGAATGTTTTGCAAGAATTGGGCGTCCGACCTCGGGGTCAGCCCTGCCTGCAATTAAACTGTGAAATATTCAACGTCTCTTAACATTTGTTCCCTCGTCTTGACTTCCCTTTGCGTTTCCTTGAGTCACAGCTTTCTAACAGTTTCATGTTCTCGGGCTCTCGGCTACAACCTGCTACAGGGCTCTGTTCATTATTGCTAGTAGTGTACGTACATAGACTGAATCATATACACATCAGAGTTATTTTGACAAAGCAGGTAAAATACGTTTAATAAACGATTCAAATCGGTCGATCGATCGATCGATTCGGTACGGTCAGCATCACCAACTTGTGACCCTGCACAAGACACGCAGTTCAAACCGAGGGTGTTTCAAATTGGCGACGCTGACTGCAGCTACATTACTGCTGCTATGTTTTGTAATCATAGTCGTTGTGGTTGTAAAGTTGGAACATGACTCGGTCACCCTGAAGCAATCACTTTAGCGGGATGAATGCACGCGATGCATCGATATTGTCCTCGCAAACGTTGACATGCCGCGTGAGTGATCGCCTGTACTGACAACGACTGAACCCTTACCGATATTAAGTTGGTACATCTTACTTTGTACTAAAATAACATGTACGTTTAAAAAAAAATATCTTTCAAAACTGGTCTGAACTATCGGTACCCGAACGCTGGACTACTGAATTATGAAACGAATGAACTCGTACAATACTTAAGCTATTGGAAACAATGAGCAAAATATTCTAGATAGTTGTGTCGTTGTCTCTATATTTCTTGCCTACGACGGGAATAGAATGCGGCGTCGAATGTACGGTTATGTTGAGTTCACGATGTGACATGCAGGAAATGCAAGTCTTTTGACTGCGATGCGATGATAGGCTAGCTGGTACTTGTACAATTGGAAGCTCTTAAAACCCTCCCAAAATAGTGTCTAAAAAGGTCTCTTAACTGATTTGAAACGTTTAGGAAGATAATATTGAAATTAAGTTGTTTGTTACTCCTCGCAAAATGGTTATAGAGCATCAGTATTTAATAACAACAAGTTCTGCGATGCGAACCGCTGTTTTTAGGTATTTTAGACCCCTCGCAGACTGCAGACTTTCTATCGGCCGATATTTGAGACGGAATAAGTATTAAATAATGAGTGTAGAAAAGTATAGCCCGTCTCAACTATCGGCTGATAGAAAGTCTGTAGTCAGCGAGGGGTCTTAGGAAGGTTCCAAGGAACTCTCCAATTTTGTATTTATCATGCCTCACATACCTCACATGTTGCGTGACACTTAACACTTGTGTGTGTGTGGAGGATTAACTTGTAAATAGTAATATTTGAAGCTAGGCTTCGGAGCTACCTATTGGGTCTTCTGTTTTTTTTGAAAAAATACCAAAAAGACCTGCATCATACAAATTCGCGAATCCGACAACATTCCACTGTAGCTCATTATAAACGTTTTAGAAGCGTTACGTTGTAGTACGAACAAGAAAGAAACCATCTAGCACTTTGTGTCTAACAAAACCATAGACCATGTGTATAGTCGCATCTCATCATTGTCCACCAGGTGATAAACGGCGCGCCGAGTGGGCCCGGGGCGGCGTGCGAGTCTCGGCGGCGGGGGGCTTCCTCCCCGCCCCCCTCTGCGCCTGAGAAACGCAAGTGGCCGGCCAACAACTACGACCGGGATCGGGAGGCCAGGCCACCTTCTTCTGATGATGATGATACCAAGGTATGATATGATGTTCATCAGGAAAAGCGGTTTCAAAGTGCCGCTGGGTTTACGAGAGAAGCTAGTTGCTGTTTTTTTGCCCTTTAGCACCAGGAGACGCTAAACTTATTCGAGAATAAGATCAGTTCCCAAATAGAAAGGCTTATTTTGGCTCTTATTTTCTGATAGAGCCATCAGTAAAAGAGAGCCGACTCTCAGGACTCTCAAAACCACGTGCTATGTTTGATAGGACTGACAACTTGAATGTTATTTGAAGCATTCGCTTAGTTGACAATTGGCAACCTCCAGCAGTGACGTCTGATGACCGTTGTCATCGATGCACATGGTGGACAAAAAGGCTCCTCAAAAATATGCAATTAACGCGTTCACTTGACTACAAACCAAAGTCTAAATCGAAAAGCTATCCAATAGAACCGCTGGGATCACAGAATAGTCTTATGAACTAGGAGATTCTCATGTTCCTTCGCGAGTTTCACGACCAATACCTACCGTGAAGAGCCAGGGCAAGTTGGTTTGTGAACCAGAGATGACGTCTCCATATGGTATTCCAGGTGGAGACTCCGGTGCGGTTCCGTACGTCCCCGCCGCTGGAGGCGCTGAAGCCGCGGCGCGGGGCGGCGGGAGGCGCGCCCCCCCCCTCCCCGCGCCGCCGCCGCGCGCCCCTCGCCGCGCCCCGCAGGCATCGTCCCGCGCTCGACTTCGATAAGATGCAGCAGGTAATACAAACTTCGACGTGTCAAATGCAAACAGGAGCCTCTTAGAGGCGCTCTCGAAATCCTTTCCCTACACTGGATCGAAAGAACTGGTAGAAGAAGCAGGTCTTACTTTACAGGTCTAGATGATAGTTTAGGTGCTGGGCATCAATTTCTTCTCAAACAATGTCCCAGGCATTACAGCAAGCGTAGTGTAGGCAGGGGTTGCCTTCCTGAAGTCCTGATGATTTATAAATCAGCTAGCTACATGCAAAGAAACTTATATTAACGTTAACTATACTGATCTCTACACATCCAGGTTATGCAGCAAGGGACTAAAATAGGCATAACCTGGAATGTATAAATCTGTTTTAATAATAAAACAGAGCCTAGGAAGCCTAGGATGCCTAGCTATATTGACGAGTGGCATGTACCGCGAGGTCAGGGTCCCCGCCCTCGAATGGGGCCAGAACCGCCCGCCCAGCATCACTCGCTGAAAATTTACTTATACACCAGTTATATTACGTAAAACCAATTACTTGATATTTACCTGACATTTGCGAGGTTTCCAGAGGTCAAATACCCAAACTCAGAGTTAAATTACTACTAAAACATAAATTACTTATTAATTGGTAGATCTTTATTGAAGGATGGGTAGGTAGGTAGGTACTTATTGGAATTGAAAGTTTTACAAGCAGCATATTTTTGTATTTATATATTTTATCCAATTATGGGAAAGTCAGAAAACCATTTGGTCCAAAGAGTCCTTTGTTTGATATTAAAACGAATTAAATAACTAATTCCAAATAAGATTTATGTTAACCAAAGTCGCGTACGAAAGCTAACGTAGGCCCACAAGCATAATGTCCTTCCATAGTGCCATGTTAACGTTAAAAATGCTTTTACCAGTAAAAGCATTAATCGCGAAATAACGACCGGACGTACACTGCATTATGTCTTTGTCATATTGTTAGTAGCTTAAATCCCCGGGTTTGTTTGGATATGATGTAAATGCCCGTCAAATCTGTAGGAACAGACATCGGCCTTCACCCTTCAAAGGTTTTAGAAACAAAAAAGAACACGATCCCCAAAGCTTAGATCAATTTTTGTGAGGAATGCGGAAACTTTGCCCATTACAAAAGGAATTGTCAGAGACACTTTAGCATTCCAGCACGTTCTTTACGTTTTAAGCCCATCGTCAGTAATACATACTCAAGTAGGTGTAGGTACTTCATCATCATCCTCATCATTAGCAGCTCAAATGATAGCCCACTGCTGGACATAAACCTCCTCCCTCAAACACCACTCCAATCGGCCCTGTGCGGATCTTATCCAAGTCTTATAGGTACTTATCAAAAGTAAATCAAAATCAATACACTTATATTCAGATGTTTCGTTAATTTTGCCTGAACATTATCCTGGCCAACTTTCCACAGCAGTAGGAGTGATGGATGAAGTCCAACTATCTAGATTGTGACAGCCTACGTTTCTATTTTAGCACTAATACGATCGACTACAAATACAATGTTGCTCGACACGCTCGCTGCCTGTTCACGCTTTTTAGTTAGCCTCAATTCGTCATGGTTTCCAATGGATGGGTGACCGTTGACAGCCTCCGTTATGTTGTCACTAACCATGTGAGTGTTGTTCACATGGTAGTAGTCAACTCTACACGTTTAGTAGCTTGGTGTGGACCAGGGTTTACCTACAAGTAGTTTATCATCACGAATTTCAGTTTATTTGAGAGTAGGCAGTACCTGCTAGAACAACTAACCGTTCACGTATGGAATGCTAAGTTGTGCCAAATATGGACGTGCCTGACTACCTCCTTGCATCATCAAAGGAAGTTCAAGCCTATAGATTTGGGAGAATCTCTACCGTGGATTGATGCTACAATAGTGATCTTGTTTTTCTAACTACTAGTGGCAAAATCTAAACAGCAGTTATAACTTGATCGTGTCGATTATCCAACAGTTAGACGTAAGCTCATGCTTCATTACCGGAGCGGATATCGCCGTCTCGCTCTGGCGCGGCGCGAGTGAGCGAGACGGCGCTAGCGTGTCTGTGACCCTTGACCGGACTTGTTGCTCTCGAAGTGGATTTGCGAAGATTACTTGGAATGTGCGAATTTCTTGCTTTTATTCAGCCTTTGTTCAGCTAGGTTTACGTCACTTTCTTCGATTTTACCTCTGTAAATGAAGTACTTATGTAAAATACTGAAAGAGGCTGTAGTACGAAATCCCCAAGTGAGGTAGACATTCCATGATCTTTTAGTATTATCTTTGGAGGCCAAAGTGGTAATCAGAAGCTTTGGAACATGAAGAAAAGGTTTTGGAACATAAGATTTTTTCATGTAATTTTCACCGTGTCGGCACAAGCGAAAGTACTCTACCTAGTACGTACGTGCTGTACTACGTAGTACGTACTGTACTACCGAACCTTCCTACTACAGTTTCACAAATCAATGATTTTTCCACCCAGCCAGACAGTTGTTTAGGAACATAAAGAATCCTTGTTCTTTGTGTCGATGTCGTGGGCATCATAAACTACAACCCGGAACAAATATCTGCAGAACATGCAAACACTTGCGAGAATTGAACCCACACCTTGCGTCGCGAACAAAAGTCTTAGTTTTGTTGCATTTTCGTCTCGAATAGGCAGTGAATTCCATTCTAGCTATAAGTAATAACCGGTGGGTGTCTACACATGTCGCCGCATAATGCGTGCACATGTAAACGTGTTCCCAGCGCCCGCTGACGTGGGGCAGAACTACGCACGGGGAAGCTTCTACTCGTAATACTGATGCATTTTAATTTAACCGACTTCAAAAATATTTTAGGAGCTTTAAATCATAATGCTTAATGGACAGAGATTACCAAAATATGATTGTCGCCCACTTTGAATTAATTAAGTAGGTAGGTAAGTATTTTCCAGTGCTCTTCAAATTTTTTGATAACTATAGCATGTACCTAACGCGCGGGACAAATACAAGAGGCGAGGCGCGGGCGCGGCGCCCACTTTGATATTTCAAATACAAAATGTAGTAGGTACCTACTATAGAACGCAATTTTAGCTTTGTGAACACTCAAAGAGACGTGAACAAGATGAACATTTTCTAACATCTTCTGACATTTCGAAGGAGCTTTCCAAAGTCTAGAACTAAGAATTTATCGCACTGTTTTATTACTATTTCATCTGTTCATTGTCGTTGATACCATGAGCAAAGCCACGTTCGAGAGCAACTACTTACCACACACCATGCTCGTATTCGCAAGAACTTGTCTCCCATTCAAGCCTTCTGTCACTATCCAGTTAACGTAACGGTCAGACCAGCAGCTATTAAGCAGCTGTCTGTAATTACTTCACTAACAAGGAAATAACTATATTCCTGGGCGAGTTTAAAAAACAAATACCTAGGGAATGGGTAGGTACTTTGTAATGAACATAGTATTTATATTAATAGTTATTAAGAACCTGTACTGTCACACTGCAGGGCAAAGGCCTCCCTTTCCTCTTTCATAACTTAGGCTAAGAAAAATATACCACCTACAGATCCCACCTAGGTAAAAGTAAGTTCGTATGAGTGGCCAACTCTGGTGACGGAGTTTTTAGGCCGCCTTAAGGCCTCCGTCATGGCTTAACGACTTTAATAGCCGGGACCGACAATTTAACGTACCCTCCGAAGCACGGAAGCGCTCAGATGAAAATGTCACTGGCGGTCACCCATCCACTTACAGACCATTTCGAACGTTGCTTAACTTCGACGATCTATCAAGAACGACTAAGCAAGCACGACCACGAGCGCTTCTTTATAGGTATATTCACGGATTTATTTTTATAAATCCGTGGGTATATTGGATACCTAGTACGAAATAATGTTACCCTCACACGTAGAGATTCGAAGGCCTCTCCGAAATGACCTTAGTGTTCGCTCGTAGGTATCGATGAACTAGCCCTAAAACTTACGTAACCTATCAAATTACCTACCATGTGCATTTATCAAGATATCGGTGGGTCACACGGCGCCGGCGTTGTATCGCTGATAACGTTATCAGTTATCAGCGGGTCGATGGCCTCATGCCCTCCATGCTTTGCAGCCTTCCGTGTTATCTCTTGTTTGTTGGAAAACATTAGTTTTTCACTATTTTATCTGGAAAACCGGAACAGAATTTAGGATTCCTTCATTTTATTTTATTTATTTATTAACAAAATCCACAGCTCTTATGATAAATTTATAAACTTAAAGATTTACCTAACTTACAGCCAATAATGGATTTATATTATTTTTAACCAGCTAACCGACAATAAAATGACAAAAGTTGAAAGTTTGAATACATGTATGTGTGTGTATATGTGTGTGTGTGTGAGTGTGTGTGTGTGAGAGAGGTAAAATAGATAAATACACTACAATATATAAGGTACAACAACATTTAGGTAAGTAAGTAATCTATCAGAGCAATCAGAAATAGTAGGTACAGTCAGAGACAGAAGTTCATGAACAATTGGAGATTTTAAAGCTTCGTTTTCTTTATATTTGGGGGAAATTCTGTATTTTTTTTTCACAAATAATAATGGTGTGAGTCAAAGCATCCAATATAATTTACAGTTTTAGTTACAACCCTATGAGTTTCGAAGATATAGAAGATTCAAAAACATGAAATGTTCATGAACATGTTCCGTCGCTGACTGGCAACGCTATTGCCAGTAAAATATTTTGAAGTGTATCAGTCGTATTGAGTTCACTTGGATAAAGAACATCACTTAATAAACCTTAAACTTATTCATATTCTCTTCGGATTAACGAAGCTTTAGGACTGCTGCTGATTAGAAGATTTTAACAGAGTCGAGGCAAATTATGTCTACGCTCAGTGAGATTCTTTAGTGACTAGGATCTAAGACATTGTTTGGAATGAAATTAGCTTTCCCAGCACAATGACATAACTTGGACAGATTCACAATAATTGCTTAGACTAGATTGGGCGTTAAAAGCCGCTGTAACCACTGAATGAGCCCATTGATCCATGCGCGTGAATGGCCGCACGCCTGCCGCGTCACTCCATATAAGGCTGGATTCAACTCCTCGTTTTTGCCTCAAGACTTGAACGATGAGAATCGTCTCATATTTCTCAGAGAGAATCTTTGAGATATGAAGCTTTTTATTATTAGGTATTTCGTGTTAGTTCTAGACAAATATCTCTTCCATTCCCTACACATGCCACCATCTTTGGATAGTGATTGAATAGCGTACATTGATAGTAACTTGTTTTTTCGACAAATTAAATAAAAAACAGAAATTTTAAAGGACCATAGGTGTTTTTACTTTTTATCGGAATTGTCCTATAGTTTCCAACAAAACCATTTAACTACAAAAGAAAAGTTGCTCTCAATGAGATAAAACTGTAGGTAGGTACCGCACCCTATTTCGACCTTTATTTTATTTTAAGCAAGGTTCGGACTTGCATACCTACCATCTGCTTACCCGAGAAGTCAAAAGAGATAGGAACAATCCCCTTAACCGTTCACGAGCCTCTGAAATCGAATTTAACCCATCGAACTTATTTCCTGTCGGTAAATCTTACCGCTGTAGGTAGGTAGGTACCTACATGTCTTAAATTAAGATTCTGTCACATGTTTGATTGAACTCTTATTTAAACATTACTAGCAAACCCAGCGAACTCCGTTTCGCCACCAGATGCCACCAGATTTTTCCTGAATTTTCATTGCTATAAACCTCACGGAGCCCGAGACCTTTCCAACGAATGCATAACCGTGGAAATCGGTTCGTGCGTTCTGGAGTTATAGCGTCAGGAAGGAAAACCCGTCTTATTTTTATATAGGTAGTAGATTTGCAAATCTAATGAAAGACGGCGACATGAATCTAACAACAAGAACAGAAAATCATCAAAAATACACAGTCACGTGATGAAAAACAAGTATTTTTCATTAATCAAATCTTTGTTTCAAATCAAATAACTTTTACTTAGAAACATTCAGCTTTACAAAACCAAGACTGAGCACCTGTTCTGTAACTTTGGGGGTTCATCCAGCTTCTCTCCCATCGCCTTAGATGGTGTATTCCTACCAGTCTGCTCCGACTTTCGATACCTCGGATCATTGATACAAGATGACGGCGGAATTGACCGAGACGTAAAAAATAGAATGAATGCGGGATGGATGAAGTGGCGACAGGTCTCAGGAACAACATGTGACCCTTGTATGCCCCTTAAACTTAAGGGGAAAATTTACAAGACGGTCATTAGACCTGTCGTGCTGTATGGATCTGAGTGCTGGGCCACGAAAGCGACGGATGAAAGAAGAGTGCATGCGACAGAGATGCGAATGTTGAGATGGATGTGCGGAGTGACGCGAATGGATAAGGTGAGGAATGAATATATTAGGGGAAGTCTGAAAGTAGCGCCAGTGACTGAAAAGTTGAGGAGCAATAGGTTAGCGTGGTATGGGCACGTTATGCGGAGGGATGAAACTCATTTAACTAAAAGGGTGATGGAAATGAATGTGGATGGATATGTGAGTAGAGGTAGACCTAAGAAAAGATGGATGGATTGTGTGAAAGAAGATATGGGTAAGAAAGGAGTGGATATGGAGATGACGAGTGATAGAGGAGAGTGGAGAAACAGAACATGTTGTGCCGACCCCGCATGAGCGGGATAAGGGCAGGCCAATGATGATTCAGCTTTACAAACTGGTAATGGTAACCCCCTCGTACGAGGCTCGCAGGAACAAACTGCCTACCTATAAAAAATAAAATAAAAAAAATAAAAAGAGCTTTATTCTCCTTACCTATTGTTACAATACAAGTACTTAAAACTATCTTAATTAGGTTCAATTGTCCGGTAAGGACTGCCTATGGCAGTGAAAGCCTCCTCCAAGCCTTTCCACTGTTTACGGTCTCGTGATATTCTTGGCCACGTATTACCTGCGACACCCACGATGTCATCGCACCATCTTTTCATTGGTCGGCCTCGCCTTCGTTTTTTGTCTCTAGGGATCCAATTTGTTGCGATTTGCGACCACCTATTTGGCTCTAGTCTTTGCAAATGACCTGCCCATTGCCATTTAAGCTCTAGGATTTTTTGTACAATGTCTTTGGTCTTTGTTTTTTTCCTAATAGTTGTATTTTTAATTTTATCTTTAAGCCGTATTCCCATGAGACTTCTCTCCATTCCCCTCTGGCATACTCTTAGTCTTTCAAGCTGTGTTTTTGTTAGTGGCCAGGTTTGGCAAGCATATGTCAGACATGGTGCTAGGCATATATTCATAGCTTTTGATTTAAGGGGTATGGGTAGCGAACTCTTGAATATTTCTTTCATAGCCCAGTATTTGTTCCACGTGCTTTTTATTCTTTGTGTTATTTCTTTTTCTGTACTTTGCTTGAATGATATTATTTGACCCAGATAAGTGTAGTCTTCTACATACTCTATGATTGTTGAGTTTATCTCTATTGGTATTCTGTTATTGTTAGTCATAACCTTGGTTTTTCCTTTATTCATTTCTAGCCCTACGGCCTTGCTTTCGATGTTGAGTGACTCTACCATATATTTTAGGTCTTCGGAGTTTTCTGCCAGTAAAACAATGTCGTCTGCAAACCTCAGATGCGAGAGGTACTTTCCGTCAAGTTTTATCCCTTTCTCATGCCAGTCCAGGTTTCTGAAAATATTTTCTAGCACCGCTATAAAAATGTATGGAGAAAGGGGGTCTCCTTGTTTTACTCCCCGCTGTATTTTGAACGAAGGTCCCGTAGTTTCCATCTTTACTCTAGCCTTGCTGTGCTTGTATATTTCTTTGATAATGTCAATATAGGTTTTGTTGACTCCTTGCTCTACCAGTGATGCCCATATCGATTTGTGCGTTATTGTGTCAAACGCTTTACAATAATCTATGAAGCATAGGTATAAAGGTTTGTTATACTCCATATACTTTTCTACAATCTGTTTTAATGTGTGTATATGGTCTATAGTGGAATATGTTTTTCGAAAACCTGCTTGCTCTACTGGTTGACTTTCGTTTAGAATTGTTGTTATGCGTCGAAGCAGCGTTGCTGTGAAAACTTTATAGAGACATGGCATTAGGCTTATGGGTCTATAGTTTGTTATTAATTTTGCATCACCTTTCTTGTATAATAGTATTATTTCTGAGTTCATCCATTGCTCCGGGATTGTTTTTGTATGTAATATAAGGTTAAATAATTTTGTAAGGGTTCCGGTTATCATGCTCTTGCCAGCTATAATAGTCTCGTTTGTGATTTTATCCGGACCTGGGCATTTTTCAAGCTTTAGGTTTTTAATAGTTAGCTCTACTTCGCTTTCTAGAAAGGGTGGTGCAGGGTCTAAGTTCCCGTTGTAGGTGGGGTTGTAGTTTGTAATCTCGCTGTGGTCCGGGCTGCTGTACAGATCTTGGTAGAACCTAGTAGCTATCATTAGTATTTCTTTCCTATTTGTTACTAATGTTCCAGTTGTGTTGCACAGATGAGTCATGAGTTGTTTCTTATTATTCAATTTGGTATAAGCCTTTTTAATTCCACCTGTTTTTTCTATAAAACCCTTGAGTACGTTTTGTCTATAATTTCGTAAGTTATGTTTTATTTTCTTGTTTATTTGTCTATATAACATAGTAAGCCTCAACTTTTCCTTTTTTGTTTTGTTTTCTTTGTTTTTCAGGTTATGCCTTTGGTTCTTTAGTAAAATTAATTCATCAGTTATTATGTTTTCTATGTAGCTTATCTTATTAGGCAAACTTGAGGGTTTTGAGCAATTTATAAGATTGCTCTCTAGGTTATTGTAAAATGACTGAACTGAAGCATTTTCAGGTAGTATACTATTGTTCATCTTTTGTTCAAATTTTTCGTAGTCTACTTTGTGTGTAAGATGTTTTCCAAAATTTGCACGTGATTGTTTTTTCTGTTCAAATGAAAGGGTTAGTCGTACCATTCTATGATCACTTGAGTGTTTTATTGAGAGAATACTTGTGTTCTCTACATGTTTCGTCTTGTTCGTGGTAATAAAATCTATTTCATTTTTCGATTTACCGTCAGGAGACGTCCAGGTCCATCTCAATTTTTCAGGTTTTCTATACATAGTGTTTGTTATTTTTAATTTATGTTCCATACAAAACTCTACAAATTTTTGTCCTCTTTTATTTCTTGTTCCATAGCCGTATTCTCCCATAATAAGGTTTTCATTCGACTCTGGTTTTCCAATTTTGGCGTTCATGTCTCCCATCAAAATTATGTGTTTTATTTTTGTTTTGCTAAGGGCTTTTTGAAGATCACTGTAGAATTTATCCATTTCGTTTTTCTTTGCAGAACCAGTTGGCGCATAGACTTGGATAATTGATACTTCCCTATCATATATCTTTACTTCTAATGTGGCAACTCTTTCTGAAATTGCATAAAAATCCTGAACTTCGGTATGCTTTTGTTTTTTAACAATAAATCCAATTCCTTTTTCTCCTTGTATTTGGCCATAATAATAAAAAATGTATTTATCTCTGTCTTCTATTTTTAGTCCTTCGCGTCTGACCTCTGATAGGCCTATGATATCCCAATTCAAGAGTGATATACTATGCTCTAATTCAATGATCCTCGCTTCATTAGCCAGTGATCTAACATTGAATGTAGATATGTAGTATTTGTTTTTTCTTGGAGGGTGGTAGTCTACTGCCCCCGCGGTGACCGGCCGTACTGGGGGAGGTTTTTCTATGTTTGTTTCGTTGTTGGTTGTGTCTAATTTCAGAATCCTAGAGGTAGCAGTGTCGTTAATTGAATGGTGGAGGGGCGTTCTTCGTTGCTATTTATCCGATTCATCTGATGATAGAGCTGTGGCATATGTAGGTGTGTTGCTTGTTTTGTTAAAGTAACTTGTCACCGAATTTTGACTTTTCTGAGCAACAGTTTTCTTGATCTTTGTTTTCTTAACTGCCTGGTATCTAGCCGGTGAACCCACATTAGGCCTAGGTGCATAGCTTAGGGATATTTGGTTTGGTGGAGTTGTTTCCAATTCTCGTTTTTTTAAATTTTTTTGGTTCCCGTTCGAATGTTGCCCATGCTGCTCTTCATTAACAACTGGTTCTCGGACTATCAACTTATCGTAGCGTAGAAAAGCTGTTTTCCCCTCTGCTCTCTCTTTTTGTACCTGCTCTTGGAGTTTCTTTCTATTCTGTAAAATTTGAAGAGGATAATCTTCTTTAAGGTAGATTTCACTTTCATTTAAGTTTTTCTTGTTTTTCAAGATTTCGAGTTTTTTACCATATGTAGTAAATGTAACCACGATGGGCCGTGTCTTTGTTTCTTGTTTTTTCCCCATTCTTCTCACCAATTCTAGCTCATTTTTGTTGCATAAAACTTTTATTTCATCGTTGATAATATTTAGGACCTTTCTCTCTAGATCTTCGTAGGACTTTTCGCCCTCTTCTACAGCAAAAAATATTATATTTCTAATCCGGATTTGCTTTTCAACTTCCAAGATTCTTTTGTTGTGCTCGGAATTGGTTTGTTTTATTTTTTCTATTTCTCCATGTATCACAGAAATTTGTTGGTCAGTGTGTTCATTTATCGTGCTTGTTATTCTTTTTTCTATTTTATTTAGTGATTCCTCAGAGTCATTCTTTATGTCGGCTCTGAGTTCTCGGAGCATTTTTTCAAAGTTGTCCATAGCGCCCTCTAGTTACTTTAATTGGTACTAATTTGATTTCCCGTTAGCTTAGTAGTAGTAACGCAGTTAGTACAGCAGTTGGTACAGGGAGCTAGAGATAGATGTCGCCCTCTGAGTGTAGTTGGATTTAGTATGACAGTCTGCTCACAGATGTCGCTTATTTACAGATTTTCGATCGATAGTGATTTGCAGTTTTTGATTTGATATAGTATTATCACTGATACTGGTTAAATTGTCCACTTTCCCTTGAGTGTCACTAGAACCCTTCCCAGTGTTCATATAAGTCACTTTTTCTTGTTGTCTTTATGTTTTTCCCTCACTTTTAGTTAATTTACACAGATAAAAGCGGTCCGATAATGTTTGTTATTTATCACTATTTCACTGTTTATTTAGCACTGTTTTCTTTACTGACGACGCGTCTTGAGATTATTTCTTCACTTTTAGGTGTAGTATGTTGTTGAAATAACTTAAATTTATTTGATTTTAATTTAAAACCGATGAGCAGTTTTGGCACAATATTTACAGTAAAGCGCCCTCTAGCGAAAAAAAAAAAAAAAAAAAAAAAAAAAAAAAAAAAAAAAAAAACTGCCTACCTACTAGAGTATATTGTCTATGTAATGTTATTGTTGTTGTTTCCAGCTGAAGGTGGGCGGAGGAGTGCGGTCGTGGCGCGCGGTGGGCGGCGCGGGCGGCGAGCTGTCCGTCTTCTGCTGGTGAGCGCCAGGTACTGTCTTACTGCCACCACGAGCTGATATCCTGGTACTGCCTCTGCCTACCTAGTGACCTAGCCTAGCTGTTATTCTAATCCCTGTTTGTATATTTGTTTCAATCACGCCTAAACCAGTGAACCTATTTGGATGTAACTTGGAATATGCGTAAATGACCTGGAATACCATAAAGGCTTTTCAAAATATTGGTACCACGTGGGCGAAGCCGCACGCAGTAGCTAGTGATTATTTTATAAAAGTCAGGTAGCCTTAGGTACTCCAACCATTCACCATCACGAGTTGCTGATACCCTGGTACCTACAGAGCTACAATAACCATGAGTAGAAAGTTTGTAAGCGACATTTAATAACTAGATTCCTTAGTCACTCTATCCATTGACCATCACTCTTAGATACCCTGGGATGCATTATTCAATATGGTATATGGTCCAGTTAAATGGTACTTCGATCCGGATCTTCTTATCGGTTCGAAGGACCACACGTTTTTTGTACGTCTTATTAACTATGTCTTTTCTCTTTCCAGAAGCTCATGCGTCTGTCGCTCTTGCGCCCCTCACGGAGTGGCGCCAACCAGCCGGAGTCCCCGCGACGTCTTTGTGACGTCTCACGTCTCTGCGACATCTTTGTGACGTCTCCAGCGCCGACGTCTGTCGCTACGGACGTGTTGCTGAGTGGTCTCTGTGTGCCGCGGGTCTCCGCGTCCCCGCGCGTCGGGACGTGTAAAGTACAAACTGTAACCTGCGGGCATCGGCGCGCTAAACCAACATTTTCGAAGTATTTACCGATTTTGAGTACCGTTCGCGATTCGCTACCGGGATTATATAGATTTGATACCGAGAGGTTTCGGGGTTTTGTATCGGGGTCCGAGGGCAGCCCGCGCTCGGTCGGGGCGAAGCGGTCTGTAGCGTAAGTTTAAACTAGTATTTGACTGTCGTGACACGAAACACCCCAATTTAGAGCTCCGTGGATGATACAAGCTCGAGACATGTTCGTGTCGTTGTGTCTGAGCGCGAGTCCGCATCATTTGATCTCGAGTGGCGGCGCGCCGCGTGTCCCGCCGCCTGTCGCTACACTGTCCCGCGTTGTATTACTTCCTTCCGTTTATTCCTGCTCGACCAATGTTCGCGCGGACAGTCGCTCAGCCGGCTTCGGAGACATGCGGCGCCGTCGCGACTCCTTCTAGATTAACGTATGATTTACCAATGTGAAGTGTCAATTGTTACGAAGGCGGGACCGCGCCCCAACACTTTCGGAGCCCTAATTGATGCTAAAAAGGGTCTTATTCTGAAAATACTACCTGATAAAATTGTATTACCTACGTATTTAATACACTTCGATAAGTACCCTACTGTTCTTTGCTGTACAACACAATTTTCAGAATCTGACCCTTGGAACTAGATTTTTAAATTCACAAAGTACTGAAAACAGATCACAACAGGCTTATCAGTTTAGTCACGCATCAGTCAGGCTCCGAATGTTGGGTATTGTGCGATTCTCTGGAGCTATCGTTGCATTAATACGTTCGTCAGTTCGTCATGTATCGGAGCCAACGTCAGCTCTTGAGATTCGCACGTCTGAAATAGTTCTAGAATCACATTAAATTTAAGATCAATGTACAAAATGTCAGAATAAACGCAACGTCTCAGTGTCATTCTTGTTGTAAACTTGAGTAGAGGTGTGTTCAGTTTGTGTGTGGTTCTAGTTCGGTCGCGGTGGTCGCCGCTCGTACATAAGTGTCGGTTGTACTATAGTATGTTATGTTGTAGTGTTATGTTGTAGCGGGGCTGAAACGTTTATTTCATCGTGTATTGTGTTAAAGTTACATATTAAAAGTGCGAGTGAAGTGGAAAAAAAAATATGAAGACATTTAACAAATTTTCAAATTAATACGATAAAAAGTACTAAGACTTTTTTAAAAATTTGCTTGATAAATTGTATGTACATAGGGTTAAGTGCGTAGTTTAAGTGCAGATTAGATGTAGTAGGTATAACAAATTGTCGGCGCCGAAGCACCGTCTTTAACGTGTTATTTTTTATTTCTGCTACGATTATTGATTATTTCGTTACGACACTGTTATCCACCAACCAGAGGCTGCGAGCCTGCCGCAATACTAACCAACTACGATCTCCAACATCTGTTCAAGACGTTGTCTGTCCCTTTCCATATACGAGAGATAAGATAAGGTTCTTGAGACCATTCGGGCTTCTGTTTCGTTGCCTGAAAGTACCAACAAACAGTTACCAATTTCGCCATAATCACCAACACAAACTGTCTGTGTGTTTGTTTTAGATTTTACGCTATTTTATTCACGCTTTGACACGTTTTTGTACCTACGTAATTATAATCTAGGTATAGACTGGTGATCTAAACCTGCGAGGTTTTGGAGAGTAGTTCCAGTTGGTTAATATTGCTCTGGCGTCATTCT
Organism: Epirrhoe alternata; assembly: GCA_963565295.1. Classification (NCBI taxonomy): domain Eukaryota; kingdom Metazoa; phylum Arthropoda; class Insecta; order Lepidoptera; family Geometridae; genus Epirrhoe; species Epirrhoe alternata. The sequence goes on along the minus strand of OY751384.1, from coordinate 12,890,104 downwards.
AGTAGTGATGTGCTCAGCGAGACATTTTATCGATATCTCTGTGATTGTTCAGCACATCACTACTCAAACATACAATACGTTCTGCTTATAAACCCAATTTTTACACTTCGACCTGTGCATTAAATCATTGTATGTGTGCGAGAGATAATTAATAAACATCTATGTAATCGGTATGAGGTTCGCAGTTGCTTTGTATCGAAGGTGATATTTTAAAAGAATAATTTATATTATGTTTTATATATTGATTAACAAGCGTAATAAAGAGTGAGCATCGGCACATCTTACATTAGTGTTTCATTATTCCCATCCGTTTGTTTTGTACCTGGCTGAAGGAAACTGCAGATAGAAATGAAACAAAGGCACGAAGAGTTGAGCTGGTTTATTGAAGCTCTGCCCAAAAAGTAAATAGTATCACTTCATCGAAACAAGGACCAAGTCTCATAGTCATAGCAAAAGCTAGATACAGTCTTGAAGAAGTTACCAATCGTGGGGCTCGGTTACTCCATGTTCCTAGTGTGGGACAATCAACTAGTGATGTAGTAAAATTATCATATCGATAGAACACACGTCTAGGAGCTGCTCACAATTATAGCTAAAATCTTTGGTTATTGAATAAGTAACAAGTCCCTTTAGTACCTATTAGTCAGTAACCTATTGTAGGTAGCGATTTTTGGTATTACAAGCAGATGAGCACCTCCTCTTATAATTTTCAATCGTCTGTGGATATAAAACGAATCTGTGGTGCTTCTACAATATTTTTGACACCATGACATAATTTACAAAAAAATCAGTTTATTGGGATATTCATTTTCTATACTAAATACTCCCAATCAATTAGGAAGTCAACATGGATTCCCTCATTGTATTGAGACGTCCGATCAAAAAGCGAACTTGCAAGCCAGTGAAAACTTTAAAAAATAGGAAACCAACGACGCCTCGAACGCCCAAGCTCGAGTCCGCATCGCTCACTTTCTCAGACAACCAAGACTCGTGCAAGGAGAAGATCTCCTTCGTCAGACTCTACAATGATTTCTGTGTAAACATCGGTAAGGAGGTAGGCAGAAGATCCAAGTCTGCGAACGATACTACAGATATCAAGGAGTCGTTCGAGAAGACGAATCTCAGGAGTACACAGTCCAAGGAGAATGTATCTACCGCCGTACTGAGAGGTAGTCCAGCCAAACATGTGAAACGTGCTGCGTCTAGAAGACAAGCGAGAGCTGAGGTCGTTTTGGAAATCGATTACCTTTACAAAGAGCAAGAAAAAACTAAATCAAAGCGATGATAACAACTGTAGGTATTTTTTTACAAAATTAAACTTATTTGGTGTGACCTATAGATGAGGAAATCGAAAAACATTATAAATTGTATTGTAATTCTGAGTTCATCTTTGTTCGAAAAAAATAAACGATTTGTGACTTTACAACTTTTTATTAACTTTTCAGGAACTTTTTAACATTAACGAATGCCTTAAATTATCACCGATTCTATGATTAGGTAAGCTCACGGCTGGCATTAAAACTAAAAGGAGATTTGTTATTGTCTAATAAACTATAGGGATTCGTCTGTATTCATAAAATGTCAAATTGATTTAAAATGTATAAAGAAAATGATATAACTAATAACACTTGGCTAGTTATTAATTTTCTGGTCTCTCTCAGAGTTTCATTTTTAAAAGTATTGAAGCATGCTTTCTGTGTTCAAAGGATAAAAATTATAATCGAACAGTAGCAATCGAGTTTTGCATACCAGAGTTAAGATAAAAATTCATTGGCTTACTTTAAAAATTAATCTATACTTACAAAATGCACCAGATCATAAATTATTACTTTAACATCACAATCGAAATTCAAGAATTAACCCAATAATAAATGCAATGGGCAGACATACAATCCAACTTCGGCCTCTTGAATTTATTTCTAAAATAAATATCAGTCAGGTTCTACTTACTACTTCTTCGTTGTGATGTTAAAGTACTTCAATAGCGTCCGAGCTTTTTTGTTCGACTTCGGAGTTCGTTCGGAAACCGAACTCCTGCGAGGCGGGACTTCTTTAGGACTAGAAGGAGTCGCAGGTTTATCAGACCCCAATTTTTCAAGCATGGCCTTGTCACAGAGCTGTTTTTCTTCAGCATTCTTCCATTTCTTATCCCGCGAGATCTGCGTGAGCCAATTCGGTCGGTCCTGTTTCTTTTTCACGGGAGACATCAACCTGAGATGCGGCGCTTCCCCGTTCATTACGAAATTCGGTAAATCCTTCGTCGGAGTCCGGAACGAGATAATCCTGCACTTGGGAGAAGTTTCTTCCGGCGATCTGTACTCGTCAGAGAGGTCAGTCAGGCCCTTAGGGGATAGCAGCTTGCAGCTCCTGGCTTCGTAGTTCTTAGTCGGCGTCATGAAAGAAGTGCCGGCTTTAGGTGAGATGTAGCCCCAATCATCGCCGATGCTTCTGGTCGGACTGGATTCTGAAATATGTCTTTTGATGCCAGCGGGAAGCAGCTTCTCTTCTTCATCGATCGTCGATAAATTATCCAGTTTCAATCGCTTAACCATCGATTCAGCTTCGTCCGCTTCTTTGCTAGCGTTCATCAGATCGGTGAGACATCTTTTAGTTTTTCTTGCGGACGGGGCCTGGGATCGCATCCTTTTGGTGCTGTAGGAGCCGGCGGGAGCTTTGCGTTTGAGAGAGCTCGGAGTACGGTCCGATGCGCCCCACTGGGGCAGACTCGCCACGTCCGTGCGCGGCACCGCCTCCGCTCGGCCTCTGCACTCGAAGTCAGGCTCGGGGAGCTCCCTCCCGATCCGCCAGATCTTGTGCCGAGCGTCGTCGCTGCAGGTCACGATCTTGGGGTCTCCCCTGCGGCACCAGGCGGCGCACGTGACCTCCGCCCAGTGTCCGCTCAGCTTGACGACCGGCTCGGAGTACTTCACGTTCCAGATGTAGGCGTGCTTGTCGCTGCTGCCGCTCACGAGGTACATGCAGTCCGGACTGAGGCTCGTCTTGATGTAGAAGGTTGTGTTCTCGTGTCCGACGTAGCGCTGCTCCGGCGTGGCGCTGTACGTCGATATGTTGAAGCAGTAGATGACGTTGTCCATGCAGCTGGCGTACAGCCTCATCCGCGCGTCGTCCACGATCAGATTGGTGTATCCGTTCTTCGTGGAGCTGCCGCAGTAGGGGATGGAATGCTTCGGCAGCGGTTCCCGTTTGTATATGTTGTAGTTTTTACGCAGATCCCAAACTTTGATATTCCCGTCGCACTCCCCGCACGAGAGCAGAGTGAGATCATCCTGGAAGACGAGGCCGGTGATGCTGATCGCTCGGTGATCGATCCTCGGTCTTTTGCCGTGGGATCCTGGGGTTTTGGGGGTGAAGCTGGAGTGGCAGTTCATGAGGCAGTTGTCCGGTTTGAGCACCACGGCGGAGGGCTGAGCGGAGGCTCGGATGTCCCAGATGAGGATGTGGCCATCTCGAGCCCCGGTGGCGAACACGGAGGGCTCGTTGGGCCTGAACACGGCCGTCTTCACTGACCTGTTGTGGTTAGAGAACATCAGCACCTGCTTCGGCGTCCCTTCGTTGATGTCCCAGAGGCAAGCGGTGTGGTCTCCTGAAAAAATATATATTTATTGTTAAATATTTTTTTATTCATCCAAGTCCAAATCAATAAGTGATTATAATTATTATAGATGTAATGGAGGATCCTTTAGTATGTAAGTATAGTTCATTAACTGAGTAGTTTTGCACCTACCCAAAAGGTTAAGATAATTTAATTACATAAACATTGTTAAATTACATAGATAGATAGAAAATACAATATTGCACACCACATAATAAAAACAAATAAAAATAGAAAACTAAACAAAAAAACATACATAGGACCCTTAAGTATAATTATAGTTACAAATATTGTAAGTACATAGTAGAGGGAGGGAGGCAGAAATAGTAGAGTGAATGCCTACACCTTAGTACGTATAGAGTGGAGTTAAGGTGGTAAATTGTTGTAGATGAATATTGAGAATAGTATGTTCATTGATTGGTCTGGGCATGAAGATGTATGATAGTTGTTGAGCAAGCTACCAATCGTGTATTTTACATGAACATATACACCTTTTCAGTTTTGTAAGTAAGTACAGAATTTAGATAAAAAACCCGAGAATCATTTAAAACTAATCTTGAAAATGTTTGGTTTGCTAGTGTAAGCGTCTAAGGCCACATACATCCTGAATGTCTTGCTTAAATCAGAATCTGAAATTCAGATAATTTATTTAGAAAGCCCGTAAAAATCATCTGAAAAAATCAGTATGTGTGTGGCAAAAGAAAGAAAGAAACTTTTATTTTGTGCCACAGACAGAAGAATATTATAATGCAGGTACATTGTTAATGTATAGAATTCCGGGCTTTCTGAAATGAATTTTAAGATTCTGATTTCAGAAAGCGAAGGTCGTGGGATCGAATCCCTGCCGTGCATCAATGAATTTTGCTTTTCGTAAAATGTAAAGTGCGCTTTGTTACGTGCTCTAAACGGCGAAGATAAACATCGTGATAAAACCAGTTAGTATAGGCGGCGATGGGCTTGCAACCTGTCATATATGGAATATTTTAAATTTTATAACGGGACTTAATCGCGTAGGTATAACATTTGTTTATTTACCTCGACGTTTCAGTAGCGTTACAGCTACCGTGGTCACGAGAAGACTCACAATCAAACTCGTAATAAAATTTAAAATGTCTTCAAGTCGCGAAAGTTTAAAATGTGTATACATAAATGGAATACTTCTGCAAGATGTGGGCATGTATAAAATATATGTATTTGGACTTTATACATGCCTTTGAATAAGCCCTTAGACATCTTCAAACAATCTGGAATACACAAAATGTCTGAAAGAATGACTTCTGCGACATGGGGATACAGTAGTGACCCTGTGATTTCAGCAAGACATTCAGGTTGTAGGTGGCCGGCCTAAAACATATTATCTTTCTTGGTGTTGTGCAGTCCCAAGCAAAGTTTAGACACACAAGGTTACAACAAGTTTGTTGTAAAACTGCTATGAGAATGGTACAGCTGGGAGGAGAAGCTACAGTTCCATGTGTTTTTTTCTTACTTAATGGCTCAATGCACACTGAATTGGCCGCGACGAAACGTATACATTTGTAACAAGCGTTTCTGTATCTTGTAACATTGTTCATAAGGTTTATAATGTCTTTTTATTGTAACTGATTGTCGCGTCGCTGCCAATTAAACGTGCATTGAGCCTAAGCTTCTTCAGCTATTAACTCACCAGATACAGTAACAAAGTTCATGTTCCCTGGCATCCAGGCCAGGTCGAAGATGGCATTGTTGTGGCATTGGAACCCATCCAGTAAGCGAGCTGTTTTGACACTGGATGTGTCCTGTAAAAGAACAGTTCATAATGTAATGTCTTCAGTTACTGCAGGAGTGTCACATTCTGATAGACCTGTGTGAGCTGTAAATATATGTATATGTACTATCTGCGCTCCCTTGGGATTTTTTCGGGATAAAAGTAGTCTATGTCCTTAAGGTAACAGACAGACAGAGTTCCTTTCACATTTATGATATTAGTATGGATTAAATGCTTCACATAGAGAAGGCCATGCTGTGGCTTTTTCTTTCTAGCACTGAGGTAATTTTTTTATATCTGTATGAAGATCATGGAAATTTACTGAACTTGAAGATAATAAATATTCCTAGCATAACTTGGTCCCAAAGTAAGAGCTTGTTATAGCAACCACAGGACTGAAAGTAGGTTCGAGTTCAGCCAACCCTGGTACCCTGGTGGTGGTGGTGGTGGTGGTGGAAGCTAGAGATGGATGGCACCTCAGTAGTCGGGTACCTGTATAGCGAGCCGTCCGTCCTCGTTGGCGAGCGCGAGGATGTGCTCGTGGCCGGCCGCCTCCGCGAAGCGGCACGCGAAGATCGGGGGATCCTGCTCCAGCGGCACCGCGCCCGCGGCACCCTGCAGCCCGTAGAACGACTCCTCACCGCTCACCACCAGCCTCTTCAATATACTGTCGTAGTTTAACCTACAATCTGAGAAAACGACACTGTTGCACTCATCCTCAGAATTTGCTAAACACCGCGTTTCTATACTTACAAATGCCGAGTTGACGGTCGATGAGACTTTGGATTCCGTTCATGTTGTTAGCATATCTTATCTTAGAAGTTTGATGAAACAGTTGAGATTATGAGATTGTGCTAGACTTTTCTGAGAATTCCTAGAAAATTAAATATTATTTGTTTGTTTTCTTTTCGATCCTTCCTTTCCTTGAGATTGAATGAGTGAGAGTGAGGGAACTGGGAAACTGTTAGAAACAGGCGCGAAAAGTTGACATTGACATATCAGTTTCATATTTTTTGTTTTCGTTCTGTCTGAGTTTTGTTCAGTGCTCTTTGGTTCTGTGTAATTTCCAGAAATTTCACACGTTTAATCACACTTAGGATTGCGAAATAGGTCTGTGATTGCTTCACTTCAAGCAAATCGGTTACTCAGATATATATTGGTTAATATTTTTCTACTTACAGTAGATTTTTTTTCTAATAATCCTGCGACGTCAGTGCAGTCGTTCGTTAAGTTAGGTTCATTCATTTCATTCATTCACTCTTTTTATCTTTCGCTTGATATTTTGATGTATTTTATTTGGTGTGCCTAAAATTTACGAAATACTTGAAAAATCTACATAATTTGGAATTATCTAGTCTTCATTCATCATCTCCATCGCGATCGGCATCCTCGAAACCACGCTTCGAGGATCACGCCTCGAAAAAAATCATCCAATATCCCGCCAAGCAACGCCGACCCAGCGGCGGCTCCGTTTTCCTTCTCGGACCGAGTCGGAGTCTCCGCGGCGGCCCTCGAGGGATCTAATCCTACCGAAATCAACCCAAGAAGTGAGCACAGTAAGATCGAGACAGGATCTCGCCAGATATATCGCAGCATCTGATGTTGACATCCGCGTTTCCAGGTGGATGGAATGTGAGGATTCGGAGGTGAGACGCAATGTCCCCGGCGGGTCTGCAGGGCTGGGGCCCCTCCTCGGGCAGCTCGGGTGGGCGCGCAGCTTGCGCCTGGGGCGCGGCGCTCGGCTGCCTCGCGCGCCTGCTGCGCCCCCTGCGAGCCCCGCGCGCCCCGCAGCCCCTCCCCCTCATAACCTGCACCTTCGCTTCGCTCCCTTTATGAGCGAGATGGACGAGATATCCTACTGGATTCACACCAAGCGGGCTCCTTGCCTTATGAACTATGACAATCCAATCAAGAAGCGTGATAAGCATGGTCCCGGGGAGCCCGGCAGCGTGACCGACGAGACCCGCTCGCCGAAGAAGAAGAAGAAGAGAAAACTGTCTCTGCTGGATGACGAGTCCATCTCATCAGAGAGACGGCAGAACGTCTACTTTGAGTCCCAGAAGAAGACCCGGCCGGTCGAGGCGGAGCGCCGGTCAGACACGTTGGGCTCGGATGTCGATTTTGATATAAAGAACACATCTATTCAAGAGAAACGTCGGAAGACGAAGCTGCAGAAGAGCAACCGAACCACTCTACATAAGAAGAACAAGGTGATCACCTCCACACCCAAGACCGCTGTGAACCTGAGAAGGAGTCTCCGACACAACAAGGGGGTCAATCACCACTGGAATAGTTCTTATGAGATATTCACCACTAGCGTAACGAATGGTGCTCATGTTTCTAATAATATTAATGCAGCGGAGAAACCAATACAAAAACTTGATCAGTCAGAGTTGCTCGCCGGCGGGGACCAGACTGTTGACAGTAAGCGGAGCTCTAATATTAAAAATAAGTTGAAAACACCCGCACAGAATGGACAATTTGATGATGTGAGTGATGTTTCTGGTTTCACAGCCAATTACATCAGATCCACTAAAGTTCAGTCAAACAAAACACCCAGGAAACTCAGATGTAAACCAAACAGAAACTTGGTGAAGGAGTCATTACAAGCTCCGAATGAAACTGATATGGTGGTGACAGTGAACAAGGCGGTGAACACCGGCATGCCCAATAATATCTTGAACTGCAGTACTGACTCGTCACAAAATTTAATAAACCTAGTTTCCAATAAGAACAATGACAAGTCAGCCAAAATTGACAAAAGCACATCCCTGCTGAAATTCATGGATACTAAACCCAAGGGAAAAGATGTTAAAGTTGACAGCAGAAGGAGCAAGCCAAATCTGAATATCTCATTCCAATCTCAGAGTAGTGGCACCTCTCGGTATCCCACAAGGAACAAAACTGCCGCTACCAGTAATATAGCTGATGCAACACGATCAGCTAACAAAAAGAAAGGTAACAATAATTGCCTAGAATTCAATAACTCTGACAAGAAAGAGAATCCAGAAGAAAAAACTTCTAAAACTCGTAGTGGAAGGAATATTGGGCTGAGTGTCTTGCAAAGGGAAAACTCTGTGCTAGTTGTGAGCAACTCCACCGAGCCCGTCAGTTCTATGGTGAGTTTGAATGTAGCGAGCCCTAATCTTGCTCAATCTAGTAAGAAAAAGCGTCCCGTGCGGCAAAGCCGTGCTAAGAAGGCCGTGGGTGATGTGCAATCCCGAAGAATGGACTCATTGAGGGATAGGAGCGGTTTTGCTGCCTGCTTTTCAGAGAGTGAGGACGACAGTGAGCCTTTGGTTCAAAGGAAGTATTTCTGTGCTTGATGTGATGTGAACATGGACTTATTGGTGTAATCTATATGCTTGTTGGATATTGTAATGTAACAGCAGGTCTGAAGTACAGTTCCCAGAACCAATAGACTATGATTAGATATTGAGACATATTCTAGCTGCACCGAGAATTCTAAATATCCTAGCTCTTTCCTGATTGGATAAATTATAGTAGGATCTGAAATTTACAATAGTGATTATACATTTTGCAATAAAAAATGGCCCCCTATTTAGCTGGAGAATAATCTAGAGGTAGATTAGCTAGAACAAGGCTTCAAAAGTTAGAAGGTACTGTTTGTATAAAGTTGCTCGGTGCCTGTATGAACTTCTGCACTGTATTATATCTGCATACTATTATACATTTTAGAAATTAGATATAATTGTAAATTTTACCAATTAACACAAAATATTTTAGTTGTGCTGCGAAAACGCTCGTGTTCTATTTAATTTTATAATTTCTACAAAACAATTTTGGTAATTACATTACAAAGCTGATATCATTTTGTTGATTTCTGAAGATAGACTGAATTCCCATGTGATAAGTTATTTTAACCTTACAACACTATTTCAATTGCAAGTTTTGGTATTTCAATTGCACTGTGTTCTGTGAAAACTAGTGTTATGAATGGAAAATGGTGTATGTTACATGGTAATAAAAAAAAACTTTGTACTACCTGGGGTACTACAAAAATCAATTAATCTGAGTATGTAATTCTAAGAAAAATTTACAGTTGCCTTCTAGATGGCGTCACTTGTACTTGCATATTAATTTCTGTCGAGTTGAAGACCATCCAGGCAGTAAGGTTTCGAGACTAGAATTAATTTTCCCTGTTGAAACATTGATTTCAGTAAAAATGTAATTCGAGAAGTGTGTATGATAAATAATTCTGCAAGGTTTTTATTTGTAAAGTGCCATGAGAACGATTACTATTAATGAAATTCATTATTTATCTTACATTTTCTATATTATATCCACAGTTAGAGAAAGCATTTGCAATGTTTGTGCGCTGATGATTCGTATTTTGTGTATCTTTTTCGTGATAATTTAATTACTACATAGTAATAATCAACTTTTTAATTAAATAATAATAATAAATTACTCCATTCTGTGGATAGAATGTTGAAAAATCTATAATTTAAGATGTACCTAATTGATCCATGACTGCAACTCGATTTTATCGAATTTTATAAAAGTATGTGTAATGCTGAGCAGGTTTCGTTTACGGTTTGTGTATATTTAAACATTTTATAGCTTTTATGTATGTTTAAAATCACATAGTAAAGGTATGATATCCCTCAGGTAAATTAGTTTTATTTAGTTACCTAAAGTACCTATTAGGTAACTTTTAAATTGGTTCAGTGGTTCCAGTTTAAAATAGTTCATAATATACACAAAGTAGGTATCTTAGATGTCCAGATTACATTGTATTCGAAAGTATAATCTCATTAATTTATTTGTAAAAGCTAGTTTTAAACTGACATTGTTAAGTCTTTATTCAAAAAGCGATGCCCTCAATTTAGAATAAACTCGCAGACTAATCCTTCATCTGCTCCGTTGCATAAGTACTTAAGTTCCCGAATCTCAGGCCTCCGTCCACGGGCAGGATAGTCCCGGTGAGCAGGCGGCTCGCTTTGCTCGCCAGGAACACGACCGCGTTGGCCACATCGTCGCCGCGGCACACTTCGCCCATCGGCACGCGGCGAGCGCAGCCCTCCAGCCACGTCGAGTACTGCTCGGGAGAGAACTCCATGAGACGAGGGATCAGGGACGATACCTGGATTATAATTAAAAAATTATGAAGTTGCTGTAATTATTCCTTTTGTTCGAATACTTGTACAGAATCAATAGTGTCATTATTCTCATTGTTATAGTGACTTTGAACACACAGTAGTAGTAGGTAAAATATACTTACGGTGATCCCAGGACTAACGGTGTTGACCCTAACTCCTTTGGGAGCCAGCTCCAATGCTATCAGCCGTGTGAAGTGGTCCAATGCAGCCTAAAATTTAAAGTCATTATCAAGCTCAATGGCCATAGCATGGTAATAGGGTTAAGTATGTACCTACCTAACCCTTACACACTTGTCTTGACAAGATTGTAGTAGGAAGAACTTACAGGTAGGTAGGTACTCAAGTTACCTTCGTAGTAGGTCTGTTACCTTAGCCATACCATAAGGCAAGCTGCCTACAGCGACCACAGTGGCAGAAATGCTGGAGATATTCACAATATTCCCCTTCGAGGCTATCAGCGCGAGCGTGAGCAGACGCGTGAGGTTGTACACGCCTCGCACGTTGAGGTTGAACACGGCGTCGAATGTGGACATGTCTGCACGCTCCAGGTTTGTGCGCGTTGTCATCCCAACGTTGTTTACAAGCACGTCCAATCTAGGGGTTGATAAGACTAATAATTATTATCTTTGGACCTACTGTAAGAGCCCTTTGGACTTATACCTAAGGGTGGGTAGGTACTCACTTTCCAAAGTGGTCAAGAGTCTGTTTTGCGGTGGTCTCGCAGCCAGCATCCGTGGCTAGATCTGCCACCACGATCAGCGGCTTCAGCCCTTTCTCAGACTCGCAAGCTTCTGCAACTCTTCGCAGGTTCTCCTCATTCCTCCCGACCAGTGACAATTTCGCGCCATATTTTGCAAACAAGATGGCGGTCGCCTCACCGATTCCCGCGCTTGCGCCCGTTACAAGAACTACTTTCTCCGCAAAATCGATCTCCATGATGTTCACTTTTTATCTAAAAAAATAGCTTATTGAAGAGTTATAGGTAGGTTGTAACCTACGCAGTTAATTGTTTTGAGACTGGAACTTAAAAAAGCAAATATCCTGTAGAGATCTCGCTTTAATCAAGGTGATTTCTGACACGAGTAGCTTCTATGTTTGCTTGCAAAGAACTGAGGCAAAATAACCGGGCAATGTGCTCAAAACCTACTTATCAATGCTTGTTTAACTTATCTTCAGACGTAACTATGTTTGCAAAGTCATTGCCAGAGACGTGCTGGCCTACCCAGTGATTTGATAAACAGCATAACAAATCACCACCGGGCTTACCACAAATGACTACGTAACCAAAAAACAGCAGCTAGGTATCAGATTTACATAGGTAGGTACCTAGGTAGGTTACCTACTACTACTAGGTAGACTAGGTAAGTAGGTACCTACTTAAATGCAACGCGGTCGATGTAGGTATACTAAGCAGGTAAATGTAGTTAGTAGGTACCTATTACATCGGGAACGAAATCGAAGGCAGCTTTTTATTTATTAATCGAAGGTGTAAGAGCAAAAAGGAAATAAATATAAACGAGATCTACCTACCACCTCTCCTACCTACCTACATCGTGACGAACAAAAGACACTCAGCATAGCACAATGAAATGTGTCAGAAAGTCACTCAAACTCCTCAAATTATTTCGACTCGACTGATTTCGAGTGAGTATTGGCAGTGCGTTTCAACTTGTGTTGACGTGGGAATAATGGACATCAAGAGAAGGTGTTGAAAATGCATGCTTCACTGAAATTGAATTGTAGAATTAAATAAATAATCAGATTACTGCGTATTTTTACATTTTATTAAAAGAAGAAGAAAGCTATGTGATTTAAAATGTCTTATTTTGTATTGTAGGCAGGTAGGTACCTAAATTATGTATTTGTACATGCCTCTGACTACCCCCTTAGACATCTTCAAAAGGATCTGGAATATAAAGATCTGAGAAAATGTCTACCGCGCCTTGGGGATACAGTCGTGACCCTGTTTACGTTTTAGGTACCTAAATTAGGTATTTCTGGAAGTAAAATACGAAATGATGTGACCAAGCTAATAATTAACGTGATAAAAAAGCCTTTAGTAAACACAAAAACACAAACGTGCTTTAAATAATTATTTAAAATCAGCTTTAAAACTACCTCTACTTTTTATAGTAACGCTACTGCACAGTAGATGGCGCTAATAGTCCGATCGTGGGTAACTTATGATTTTTTCTAAAAGGATAGTTTTTTTTTTCCTAAAATTTTATTAGTTAGGAGTGGTTAATTTTTAAAATTCAATTTCTAAACTTATGTACATTATTCCCTTCATTATTAAAACTTTAAGAATTATACTCGTATTTTAGAACCTGCTACTCGTTACTAGATGGCGCTGCAAGTACTTTACATGTAACTTTATGTAAAGCTTTAGCTAAAACTGTGATTGGCACAAACTAATAAAGCAGAGTAAATTGGTACTAAAAATGTTATATTTTGAGAAATTATTATTAGTCCGTTTTTTTGATTATAACTTATCTACACACCTAGAAACTTATTGACTCTACCAGCCCTCATACGTACCCTACCAAAGCGACAGATTTGCTGTGTATACATACACACACAGCCTATATTGTATTTTGGAAACCGTGAAGTTCACGGTTCACGTTCACGGCGTGAACGTTGTAAAACAATCTGTTTTCTCAAAATCTAACACAACACTTGCATCCAATCAACCACTGTCGTTCGTGAAACCTAATATTGCTACACAAGTGGCTACTGTTTACAAAACTGTTTTCTTCATTTGATTTCTGTAAAAACTAGAAAAACATCCCTCGTATCAGTTACAAGGAAAGTGATACCGGTCGTGGTGACTTTGGTTAAGAAATAAAAATATAACAACACTACCTACATCCACACTGGTCTACGTCTACATACCTAGGGACCTAAATGTGACCGGTGCGCAGCAGCGAGGCGCGTGTTGAATCGAACGCAATCAGAATTTTAGCGAATGTTGACATTATGTATGATTTGACATATACCTACTATTGGACGATCGATTCGCAGCGCCGCGCCGCGCCACATCGAATCGCATCTACTAACCTACAGGATGTTTGGTTGGAGGACCTACTTAAGGAAAAAAAAGAATAATGAAGACTACTTAAGAAAAGATATAATGAAGATGACTCCCGTAATTTCTGAACACATTTTATTTCAGTAGTTTCTATTCGTTTCTACTCGCAGTTCTTTGATCTTTTTCCAAGGTGTTTAGGATCTGTATTCTGAAGTTTAGGGCTTCTAGCTCGCTTTAGCCAGCAACACAGCTCAATAAGTAGGTATGTACCTACCTAGTACCTATACTGTAAGTAGGTAGGTAAAAAATAATTAGAATCGGTACCTACCGATTCTAATTATTTTTTAGAGCTATTGAGATGTTTTTGAGTTCCTATAACACCTAAGTAGTTTCGTAACTCGTGGTGTTGGCACCCTCGCGTAACTGGATCTGCCTATTTGTACAAATGTTTCGGCGTCTGATTCCCGAAGCTAACAAGCATAAAACTGTCTCGGAATCGGATGTTTTGAGATGTCTTTTTATTATTTTTGTTGGTTTTTTTGACACATTTTGTACCTTCTTATTTAGCTAAGTGGTACCTAGGTACTTATTTATTATTAATATTATAATTAGATGCTTATACCTTAGAATTTTTAAACTTGTGTAAGTACCTACCTAATATAAGTACTTACCTACATTATATTTTATATGTTTTGTTTGCATGTGTTCCTTAGTTTTATTTGATTTAATATTCCCATGTCTTACAAGCTTCCAGGCTTCTGTTCACACGTCCCACACAAAAATATTGGCTATCAACCCGACAGCACGCATTGTTGTGAGCCACCGACACTACACACAAAAGCCTTTGGGCTCCTGTTCTATTTACCTTAGTCCGAGAGCTGATTGCCGCTTATTTGCGGGATAAAGGCACAATGCGTGGGTGTCAGGTGTCCCGTAAGTTGAGAGCACACGAAGAGTTGAATCGAAGTTTTTACAAAAGGGCACGCCGCTGTTCCATCCGAAGCCTACCTATATATCGCCGCCCCCAGCGAATAAAATCGTAATCGACCATTACGATAGGAGTGTTTTTATTTGAAATAATTGTTCTAGAGGTCCCATTACACCTTGTGAATTTTTTTCAGCTGATTCGTACGAGTACTTTTTGATTTAGAGATTTTGTAATGGATTTTACAATAATATTCACTGAAAAATATCTCACCTTTTTATCTCGTAACAGATTAATACTTACACCGCTTTATCTTCATTTTTACAGTAAACTGTTGTTGCGTGTTTATTCCAGTAAAAAATAATGTTTTGATTTCGGTAATGTACATTACCATATTATTCGGGTAAAAATGTTTCATAACTTTTCAAAGTAACAGTTGTTTGCGATTTCGCTTTGAAACATTTTAAACTGTTTGCATTTCATTCTATACCCTATATTACTACAAAAATGGCACAATCCGTTTTATTATTAGAGGTCGCAATGATTTCAATTAATTATTATATGGTTTAGCAAGTCTAGCGATATTTGATTTCATAATAACAATAGTAACACGCAAAATTATTTTTATAAAGTTCGATTGTTCATCAAATTTCATTGAGTACTTTACTTACCTAATATTTTTTTGCTGAAAAATGAATAAATTCATTTAAAAAATGAATGTATAAATCTTAGAAGGAAGACATTAACTACTAACGACCTCTGTGGCGCAGTGGGTGAAAGCCCGCTTGGGACGCAGAAGGTTGCGGGTTCGATCCCCGCCGCGGGATAAATGTTTGTATGATCTGCAAATATTTATCACGGGTCTGGGTGTTTCTATGTATAATATGTATGTATTTACGAACAAAAAGTATATAAGTAGTATATCAGTTATCTGGTTCCCATAGTACAAGCTTTGCTTAGTTTGGGGCTAGATGATGCTGTGTGAAATGTCCAGCATTATTATTATTATTATTATTATTATTATTACTAACATTATTATTATGAGATTCTATGCTCTCCCTGTTAATCTTTAGATCTTGCAGATAAAAAAATCTAAGATAATAGGTAATATAATCTGGATAAAACAGGTTCTTAAAACAAAACTATTTCAGGTACCAGTTTCTCACAAAGATATACGTAGGTCTACCATTAGACTGCCACTTCAGGAATATAAAAATAAACACCGCGAGAGGGTTCAAACCATATTTCTTGATTCAAAATTACTCAGTACCAAATCCAGGAACTAAAAGACTCAGAAGAAAAAAAAAGTAATTATATCCAGGAAAGAAGTCGTGTCGGTAAATAAATTGTCTTAAACTTACTTGTGAGCACAAATCATGTTTATTTAACAGTTAGAAAACAGAATAGGCTTCACTATTTCAGTAAGGGTTTAAACTGAAAATGAGTCGTACAAATTTTAATCTTAGTCTGCTTTTAACTACGAAATGTTCATATAAACCAATTTCAACAAAAGTACCTACAAAATCATTGCAAAATATTTTTTGTCGTCGAGGTCTTCAATTCCATAATATCTGAGGATGAATTTGTAGTAGTATCATTCGAATAAGGCGTGGTCATCAACAACCTTACATGCTTATCGCTCACCGTCTTTTACATCTTTGCTTCTAACGACTTAGAACCATCTGGATTAAAATACGGAACCCTAAAAACATTGTCTCTTTGAGACTATTAAAAAATGAAAACATCAATCAGTATCAGTCCATTACTGTGATGGGTCGCGCGCTCTACCGAATTTCAGTGATTTTACTAATATTTTTTTTACGTTGTATTGTGTTAGTATGTGTTTATATTGCAAGATAAACTCAGTGAGCAGTTGTTTATGATATAGTTTTGTGTTGACAGTGATTTAATTCAAGAAAATATCCAACATTGTTATTGTTTGTGAAATTTTGGTAAGTCTGTATTTTCACTTCAAATTTTATTGTATTTAGTATGTTGAATGCTACAATCAAACCTAAATATTGATATGAAGCAATGCCCAAACATTACCATGACTTTTACGAGTACTTTATAAGCCGTGGAAGCCAGACTGATGACATTCAGTCGAACTTATGAGTTTAGACTTAGATAAAGGTGAAATATGTGTGTAACTAAATTTGTGATAGCGTGTCGTTTCTGAATTTTTTTTATTGTGTTATTGTTAAGTTAAGTTTCATATATTTTAATTGAAACATCTGAAATTCCAGACAAAACTAGGTTTTTTCCCATATTTTGACATTTTATTACCTCGCATTTGATTCAGGAGACTTTTCGGTAATCGATATTTACACAAACCAAAATGATCTACCTTGCCATGGAATATAAACGTAATCTAGTTTTACTATACTAGCCATACTTAATTTAACGCCGAATAATATGGTAACATTGCATTACTGTTATAGTCAAAATCGCTTGTTTACCGTTTAAAGTGTCGTATTCGACTATTACTGTATAGGTCCATGTCCATAATTTACACGAAGAAAATCGTAATGTTTATTACCGTTGCAAAATATGTTTTCATTTGTGGTAATATATATTTTTAGCGATAGTTTTAATAGGGTGCACGTAGATTTTTTTTTTAAAATACTATATTATTGCAATAAAAATTACCTATCTTTTGGTGTATAAACGATCTCGTTACGTTAACAAACAAAGGAGATACTAACAAAAATCGGTTTTTTGCTTCTCCTGTAAAATTTGAATTTTGCTATTACGATTTTCTTCGTTGGGGACGGCGATATGTTTAATCAAATCACCGGTTGGGAATTTCGACAGGTGAGAATGATTTTTTGGGAGGAGACAATATCAACATCCATTGATCATTTTGAATTTATTGTAGACAAACATTTACCTAGTATGTATTTCAGTAACTACCAAAACATTGAACGATTGTAATTGACTGCTATCGAATGAAAAAATTAAGCTACTTGTAATAATAATCAGAAGAAGAATAACTGCAAGAGCCTTGTCCAGATCCGGATCCAGATGTAGTGTTTTCAAATTCTAAATGCGCATTCATGGAAATTATGAAATATATTGGGATAAGCTTCTGACTACCCTTTTTAATATCTTAGTAAGATCTTGAATTAGATAGGCAAATAGGTACTCGTACTTTTACACAAAATATGTCTATAGTGCCTTAGGAAATAACTTCATTCATTGATTGTGTTTCCCTATCTTATTTTTATGTCACTAAGCTTTAGTAATGCAAAACAACATAGGTATACCTACTCGTAGACAAAATCTAGCCTTACCCAGTCTCAAGTCTAGATAGAAGAGCTTTCAATAATAATCTAGGTTCCGCACAAGCCATACAAGCACTTATTCTAGATAGAAAGAGCTAAAGAGCTTTCAAATCTCATCTAGGTTCCAAGCTCAATGGCTGCAGGCTCCAAGCTCAGGAGGCGGGGCACGCCCCTCCGGAAAACGTGGGTGAGGTTACACTTCCTCTACATTCTCCCTTGTCTCTTTCATCGGGGGATGTTGGTACCAACGTGTGAGACAAAACACTAGTAGTTGGCGACGTAGGTAAGCATCTATGTAGTTTAATATGGAGGTAAGTAAATAAGGAGGTAATTATGGATGGTGGGTTTTGTAACCACGCTTACAAAACCTCATTTTAATGATATTAAACAGTACAATAAAACTACTGTATCTGGATGGATGGAGACATTCTCTTCAGATCTTAAGAGTTTTTTAATGATTGAAGGTGTAGTCACTGGGGGGTAGTCTACTTGGACGTGCCACGGACTACCCTATCCAACATATTTAAAGCCTAAAGGAAACAATGTTCTTTGTTTCATTCTTACATTTTGTTAAAAGTAAGATCTTAATACGTATAAGTATGAAAATATCCTAAGATTAGTGTTTCAATCGCCCGATCGAATAAGTGATCTATGACTAGTGATGATGACGTCGGTCCTAACCAAAGAAGCCAATTAATAAAACAACTCAATAAGAACCGTAACAAAAACTAATCCATTTCCAATAAACCTACTTTCATCGGACTCTCTAAAATACAATCGATATCATAATCGATAATTTATCACTCGGCCGCACTTACATAGAAAGTTACTGGTAGGAAGGTACCTGTTTTTTTATTGACGTAATAAATTAGTAAAGTAAAGTAAAGTAAAGTAAAAGTTTATTTTGCTAAATTTGTGGTAGGTACAAGTTACAAGGTACAAGTTACATTACTAACGAGATCAAGCTGTAGGTAGTAGATATTCCTAGGATAGGGTACCTAGATACCTATTCTGTCAGATCATTGGACATTACTTGAAGTTATGATATAATGTAAGGTTAATCAGTACTTAATCACTTAATCAGTACCTAAAATTTGCAGTCTAAGCCAGCAGTCGTTAAGTTTCCATGGTAAAGCTTTCTTTCTCTTGCACTGTATTATAATTATCAATGCAAATTTTTACTTTTAGCTTCATAAATAATGATAAGAGGATTCAAGTAACTTTACTTTTTACCCAGTCAGTGCTTTGTCGTGCATCTCTGAGCATCCTTGTTTCTGTGCAAATGCGGCGTGGAGCCGGAACGATCGCCTAATGATCGATAAACATCGATGCTCTAAACTTCTTACACAACACTAACACGTTATAATTTTGATGTATGAGCGGAGATAAATCTATTAAGGGCTTGACATCTCCATCGGGCGGCGGATCAGACGATTATTATTATTTTAATGTTATTATTCGAATTATTATAATCTCGGAGGCCATATTTATGGCAGAAGAATAATCCCTTTTGATACGCCGCTTAAATGGTAAGGCTGGTCGTTCATTGAACGACACACACGAACGTGTGGGTACAGGGAAATTCGATCGTGGCTTTTAGTGTTTGATATCAAGTAAGTATGCTTCTCAAGTATGCTGAATACTCAATAGTTCATACAATAATTATAAGCTATCTGTTTTATTCATCCAGTTTAAATCGATCGTAGACCGAATGAATACCTACAACAGAAGCCATAGGTAAAGGTCATAGTAAAGAACAGATTGTTTAGTTTGAATATCTCAATGTGCGTCGACGCTACGAAGGTGTAAATGCATCGTGAATTACGTGGCGGGATACATCTGGGACAATTTATTCAAAGGAGAGGAGACCCACTCCCTTCCTTCCTCCTAAGTCCTACAGCCAATAAATTATCTAAACCAGATATAAATAGAGTTGTATTCGGCATGGTAAGAAATTGAGGCTGGAATCTTATTGCTAGCTCATAGATTTTGAGTCGTAAACTTAACAGAATTAGAGTCGTTTTCGGTTAATGGCAGATGTAAGGCTTCGTAAGTACAAGTTTCATGCTGAGCTTGGATGATTGCGAATTTAAATCGAACAAATAAATGATCGCATGTGGAGGTGTCCAACTAATTTAGTTGTCAAGCGCGATTCGACGTTTATTTTTAAACACTTTTGAATTAAAATGCAATGAGAGATAATTCTATTCAAGGAGCGTTGTAAATGAAATAAAGTCGGCTAGGCGAGTTATGGACGACTGAGGTGCAATCTTATTGTGGATTTTAGTTTTGTATCACATTTTAAAAAAGCTTTGTACCTCGGTACCTTAAGTAATTAGTTTAGGATCAAAATTCAGATGTAGTTTCGTGTGTTAATTATGTAAGACTCTACCAAGCTCTACAAAATTTAGCTAATGCAATTTATTTGATATCCCCTGATTTTTTTTTTGAAAATTCATTGAACCAAATGACTCCGTCAACTCAATTTCCCTAATATACGATCAATTACAAAAATCCATCACAAAAGCAACGCATTTTCAGCTCAGTGATCGCATTGACACGTCACAGTTCCCGCGCTTTCTGACGCGCCATGTTGGACGCGTTCAGAAACTACACGTCGCAAGCCAGTGGGTGGTTTATTGTTTTACAACAGTTTTACAAGCGGCATTACACGCTTTACCCGGCTTTGTTCAACTTTCGTGGACAATGACGGGACAAATCGTAAGAATTCAACCCTACGTCAGATCGTTTGATAGAGTGTCGTAATCTTTCTTCCTGTCACATATTTGTATGTCCGCCTGCACTGAGGCCTACGCATGATGTGATGATACTAAATAAGCGATAGTGTCTCTTTATAAAGATAAATTATTTTGTTGACTCATAAACCGTGATCGGTCGGGGCCGAGAGAATGCTTTTATTATGTCCGCTTATGTTTGTGAATAATAAAGTTAAATTACGAATTTTAAGGTTTGTTTTCTTTCATATTTTACTACTAGGAGACATAACGGTTTGACTTTTAAATTAATGAATGAAAAACTCTTTAATGTACACAATACTTACAAAACACACACATAAGAGACAATGTGATTTTTGCGATTAATTTTGAATTGTCTACGAATATTTTTACACTTGTCTTTCGCAATCTTCTCTAATGCATAATTTTGTGATTATGCTAATCGAACAACTAAACATCCCATTTATAAATAAATCACAGTTTCAATCTGAATTATGACTAATTCTCATCTCATCAACAGCCAATCTATCGATAACACGCGTCATAGCAATCAAAATTTAGTTTTTTGCTCATGTTGCGTAGGAGAGACATAAATAAACAGGAATTATGACAAGTGTAACAACAGTTTGAGTTCATTTCTCTGAATTATCGTGTATTGTGTAGTGTCCGGGGCCGTGCTGTGTTTACGCGCATTGTTTTACGACGCCTGCTGGCAGGACGATGTTTTGTTTTTTGTAGAAACAGGGAAAGACGTTGTTTAAGTAGGAGCTTCAGGGGCGTCCGTGATCCGTCACCCACGCGGGCTACTGCGCGGTTTTCGAACGAACTGCTATATTTTTTTTGTTTTGTCTATGCTACAGCGTGTTGCAATTTTAAGTTATTGCAAGTATTCGTATTCATATCGAAATACTTAAGTACTTCCAAACATAAGTTGAATGAGAAGACATAAGATTTTTATGTAAAAAAGAGAGAAAAAAATTAGTTTTTAAAAACGATACACATGCTAATTACTATGAATAATAATGAATATTAATTTGTTACAAATATTCAACATTAAAAAGCTTTTAGTTCCCTTAAATACCTATATCTCAAACAAAAAATAAGCAATAAAACGGTAATAAGCAATAAAGTTATTTAAATGTGGTGTCGGCATTGTACTAACTTATGACAATTGCCTGTCTTCAGAGTTGAGCCGTTAACTGTACAGTTTATTTCTCCATTACATAACTATTTCTGTTACCTATATCTAGATTTGATTGTTTTACATAACAATTAATTCAATATTGATTTGCATCAAGTTGACAATTAGGTATCTACTAGGTTAATGGTTACAACCAGTAGGTAATCACTTATTTATAAACATAAATATTCTAAGTAGGTATTCATATTCAATCTTGTTTCCGTCACATTTGTATTTTTTGTACAATGTCCGGATACATTTTGGTGGAACGATTTTAACGATTTATCGAGGCAATATCTACGATCTGGTAGTTCGCGGTAGGTAATGGTCGGACTTTGTGTTTGTAAGATAAGAGAAATCAAAGATCGTGCTGCGTGTAAATGGCGAGGTTGATGATGATGATTGTGACGAGAAAAATTTCTAGAACACCCTGTGCAGTGCGAGGTGCGTCATTATGTCTCGGACATTGTTGGCATTCGCCACATTGTCCGCACAGTGGCCCTCAATGGCATCTAATGCTATTTACAATTGTTTAACTTTACAAAATTACCAAAAAAACTCCTTTCAGCTAGAACAATGCAGTCGAGGACATCATGTGGCTGAATAGCAAGCTTGCCTTAGCCTTCCACGAATGACAGTAAAGTGACAGATCGAGTTTGGAATTGATCGCGATCGATCACAGACAACGGGATGTTTTTTCGATAACAGTCGATCGATCGATGGGCTTAGGTAATAATAAACCCCCTTATATGAATGAAATGTTTGTATATTTTTAAAAAAGGTTGTCTTTCAGGAAGGCTGTATGTGTGATTATGTACATTTATTATTTGATGATTACCTATTAGCGGTTATTATAGTTATGAAGTATTATTTTAGAATCAACTCGGTGAAGGGCCTACCTACCTTTCTGTTGGTTTTAAAGCGAGTAAACTTTACATAACAATCATAAAAATCATAATTTACCTGGTGTATTATTTATGATACTATAGCAATAATACCTAATACTCCCACATAGAAACGGAATCCTACTTAAATATAAACAGAAAGCAGTATTTCAAACATGATTTATATTTATAAAACAAAGTCCTTCGCATATCCAAGTATTTTCCAAAACATCTCTTCAGCACATTCCTACAATCCCCCGCAGATTTGAAACAAAAATTCAAATCAAAACAATAAATTTGGGAGACAGAGACACAATTGAACTTAACCAAAACAAATTAAACGGGACCATTGTAGTGCATTAGTTTTGTAGGAAATGTAACCATTCAGGGGCTCAATAAATCTGTGTTTCAAAAAAGTGGATATATGGCCGCCGTAAACTTTGGACGCAAACATAGAGAGAGCGTAAAATATTTATAGCTCTTGTGCGAACAATATTATGAACTTCGTTTTAGGGGTCCTTGTATTTATCGAAAGTCCCTAACTGCTGGAGATTATTAAATACTTAGGTCTTTTTAGAGCGTAGGTTCTCTTCTATACCCACAAAAAGCACCTAGGTACTTACTAATAAAAACAAAAAAAAAACTACAAAAAACTGATTTTATATTTGTTTAATAGTTATAGTCAATGTTAATTTTAATAATGATGTCACTCAGAATGTAAAAATAGCGTATTATAGATTTTAAGAAGATTTTAAGACGTGGAAGACCTAGGATGAGATGGCGGGACGAGCTGGACTCTCACCTGAGAACTTGGCCTGTTACTGCGTTAAATCGCGAAGAGTGGAAGGAGGGAAGGGAGGCCTATGCCCTGCAGTGGGACAACACGGGCTAAATTATAACAATAATAGATTTTAATAAGCTCCAGTATTCGGAACCCTTGCATCGCCCATCATCATTTTTTCTAATCTAGTAGCAGTTAGTGGTCTAGCCCAGGCCAGAGAGGGCACATCGCGGAACAAAGCAGCAACGTTACAAAGACAATGAGGCCCGCACGGCACGGGGCATGTTACAACACGGCACAATGCAGCCATTGTAGTGTTAAACTAGCACGTAAACAATTGTAAAACGTTAAGATTTATGGTAGAAAGAGTTGATGAACTAAATTTGATGCTGTTGCTGTTATTCAAACTTTTACAATTATTTAGGATTAGCTTCTGCGCGCGGCTTCGCCCGCGTGGTACCAACATTTACAATAGCCTATATGTTATTCCAGGTCACTATCTACGCCTATTCCGAGTTTCATCCAAATAGGTTCACTCGTTTAGGCGTGATTGATACACAAACATACAAACATCTAAACAAACTTTCAGCTTTATTATATGTTCACTTATACGAACCACGGGGCAAATGTTTGTATGTTTTAGGTATAGCTCAAACTTCAGAAGATATGTACCTACCTACCTAAGTACATTATACAAACTTCTCAGCCTCTGTTGACTTAGGAGTAATGTTTTTTTTCATTCAGAAAAATATATTTTCGAGAGGGATATTACCGGGAGCGTCGCTGGCCAATACAAAATGCTATAAAATTCTTTAGATAATTTTAATATTATGTCACACCCTAAAATATTTAATACTTAACTAAGGAACTGCCCGCGGGCCAAACAATATATCACCATTAGAACTTTCTATCCATATAATCAGGTCTAAGCGAGTCGATTTAAGAATAAATCAATAATTCACGGCGAGCTTGAGCTGGTTCAACGGTCTAATGATAAAGACGTGGGGTAAATAATGACCCACATCTCAATTAAAATATGATCAGAGAGAAGAAAACTAATAGAAGTGCAATGAAGCCACATTTTTAAATGTAGCCTGTTGAAAATGTAACTTTTTTTTCGAATGTCAAAATTTTTGAAGTTGCCCAAATTCAATTAACTTTGACAGAAAAGTTCTGCGACCATATGCCAAACAGTTAATTAAAAAAAGTTGCAAATCAACCGGAGAGATCTGTTGAATTTGAATCCTATTTTGAAAATATTTTCGGAATGACATACCGATCGGGCACCTGTTGACGTCAGCCGCTGGTGTAATTGATCGCGGGTCACGGGGCTATCGGACCAAGCCGCAAGCAGTGGAGGGTTAAAAGCTCTGAATTAAGAAACCTAAGAATAAAACATAATGAATACAAATAATCTGGGGACACGTAAGAATTGACCAAGACAAATATACAGAAGCTGAGCACTAACTCCCTTTTCTGGATGCGTTTTGTTGTATTTTCGAACCGTTTTGACGGGTTTTGAGCTTATAAACATACCAGAACTTGTTAACTCGAATAAAGTCATTCTATGTATAGTACCTACCTAAGTAAACTAAAAGACGTATTCTAAATGGAACACGAAAGTTTTTAATGCATCGATGACACATTCTCTATTGGCTGTTAGTAACGATGATTCAAATACAAAAATACAAATACAAAATAGTTTATTTACCAAAATAATAGTTACAACATTAAGAAAATGTACATGGGTAGTTACTTATGGTCCCCGCACTAGGCAAGCCTGTGTCGCGGGAGACCGGGAACAAAGAGTTTGACAATAAGTTATTTTTACCATTGTGACAGGACAAACAAATAAAAAGAAAATTAATTGAACAAAGCAGAAACAAAAAAAACAATGAACAAACAAAAATCAGTTACCTATAATAAAAAAATGTAGCTTTCAATTAAATGAATTTTCTGAATTTACTTCTTTTACGTGTGTTTGTGTGTGTATGTGAGTGTGTGTGTATATATGAGTGTGTGTGGGTGTGTGTGATTCAACGTTACAGTTTATTTTGGATGTGGCCCGCTATCTCTCAAGACTTGGTCCTCCACGTTCATCAAACGCCGGGCCGCATCTTGCCAAAATAAAACATTAATAATAACAATGTAATAAAACGCCACACCTGTCTTAATTGTGGAAAAACTTTGTTTATATCTTAATTTCTTTGTTTTGCTTTTGTTTGAACTTCGGTTGTTTCCTTGATCGAAATGAAAGGATTCAAGAGTCACAATCTCTAAAAACACTCAAAAAATGTCCGAGCACCATTCTTTGATGACATTTGCTCGAATGTAGACGTTATCTCACTTGTATAAGTGTTCAATGTCGCTTGTACGCAAAAACAAAACTCGGCGCACTGCGTAGCGTGCGCCGAGTTTTGGCGCGGACTTTATTTGTCAGATTGTAAGTCTAATGTTCCAAATACATAAAAGCTTAGCTCTTGTCTGTGCAATACCAAAATTATTTTATTATATTTTCGGTATGAAAAAAGTTCATAATATCTACTATAGATTTTTATCCATTCTTAGAGATTGGTTAGTTCTCTGTTTCAAGTCAATTTGACTACTGTTATGGGCCCTCTACACATTCGCCAATGATAGACGAATGTCGACGGTCACGAATGTGTAGAGGGCCTCATCGCCTGTATTCACCTGTCATCTATCCAAATAATAGTTCGGCGAATAGTTTGGCAAATAGTTCGGCGAATATAGTAGCCATTATTCTGTACAGATTCCAAAAACAGTCACTACTCGCTCAGATAGCCGGTAAAACACATTTTATAAACGAGCGTTTTGTTGACGTCTAAACTGGAGAAGCATTAAAACTAAATGTGTTCCAATATCGGTATCTAAATGCAGCAGACGAGAGTTTATTGTTATTAGAAAACAAGAAAGGGGTCCAAACAGTGGCTTTCTAAGGTAAGTCCTCATCAACATGTTTCGAAATTGGTACTTTATTAAAATTTAAAACATGTGCCGTCTTCGATTGGAAAATACTTACTGTTTTGTAAACGTAAAAATAAATAGATAGTAATTCCAGTTTAGTTTTTTTATAATTTATGCTGGATAGTTCACACAGCGTCATCTAGCCCCAAACTAAGCAAGTTGTTTCTTTGAATAGACTGAAATTTCGTAAAAATATACCTCCGTTACTTATGTTGTACTTACCTAGTTTTATTTCTTTTTCGGAAGGCCTAATACTAATGGCCTATGAGGCCGTTTTAGCCCGTTTGCAGGCTGCAGACTTTCTGAGAGACGGAATATACTTCGGCTCGTAATGAGTATGGAGAAGCCCGTCTCAACTTACAGGCTTAGTGTTACCGGACTTTGGTGGGCACTGAAGGTGCCGAGGCGCCTAGAGAGAAGACCTAGTCTACCTACTAAGTTTAGATAGGTAATGCTTTTAGTCAACACGTAAAAAAAACATGGTCAAATTCAGTTATCAGTTTATTTATTCACTTTAAATTATCATTACAGACACTTTGTAATGTAATGCGACAGTAAAATTCAGGTTTCGTTTGACTAAGATGTTATGAATACGAAATAAGTGACTGGGTTCACAGCAGACGAGAAAGTGGGAGAAGAAAACTCGTTGTACCTACTGACCCCAGCGTGGGATACCTAAGGGCAGGGGAATGATGATTATGTTATATTTTGTTGAAAGAAATAAAATGTTGACGAAACCCTGATTTGTAACATATAATGAAGAGAAAACACAGCAATTACTCAAATAATCGTACAATGTTTAATGAGTACGTAAGGGCGCGAGTAAAGTTACAAAAGCCTTGTTTGCCACCCAGCAGGGGGCTTGTTAACAAAAACTACTACTCAACACAAAAACTGCACAAAAATCAACCTTACATCCTCACAATAAGAGCCATAGACATCCTGTTAAACAGCGAAGTGACCCCTCAAAGAAAAACTGTTTGCTCCATTTTGAACTCTATGTTATAGTAATAAGTGTGTGGAGTTTTGTTATAAAAATACATCGTTTACAATGGTAACACATTTGTTAGTGTTCAGATTGTTATCCAACTTAATTTGGAGTCGTGTTTAATTTGAATTTTGGCGTGAAAATATTTTTAAAGCTTTATAGAGCGTATCACAATTAGTTAGAGAATTTACTTAGGTTAGTAGGCTGACTACTTGTTTGTTATTTCATCATCTTCATCATCATTTACAGTCCATGTCCGCCCAATAGGCCTCCTCCATTATATGCCAATCATTCATTCGCTTGTTATTTACTTACATATAATTATTTTTAGAACTATTAAGCACCTACTAACTGTTGAAAACGAAATCTTCGTTCATTCGAACCAGTGTGGAGAAAGGAATTTAAGTGGCACCCTTGAAAAAAATTACCCTCTGGGTACGGAACCCTAAAAAGGAGTTTAATCAAACAGGAGAAAAGTTGTTGGCAACTATTTTGTAATGTTGTTGTTTTACCTCCATATTTTATTTACATTCTGTAAACTTGCATATTTTTTTCAGTGTTATTGAATGTTTTGTAGGTAGCCAGATTTAATGGCCAATTTTATTGGCGTACAAGTGATAAAAGGAGCATAAAGTTTTAGTTTAATTTATGTCCAACGATTGTGCGATAAGCGACAGTAACTTTATTACGTAAAAACACAGTAAAAGACAAACAAAGTGTGTAAATAAAAGGGCCAGTGAGAAACTTTCATGCAAACGGGGACTATGGAATGCGTACCATTTTTATTCTTGAATTCTTATTGTACAAATAAAAACACACATAAAGTAAGGACATTATAAAGGCGAGCTTAGCCCTACAAAGAGTTTTATTCCAGCAATCCTTTGGATTGGCCATTTGAGTTGGCCACTGACTCATATGAACTTATAATCATCTGTAGAAAAAGATGATTCTACTCTGTCTGTATGTATGCATGATTATTTTGTAATGTGCTCATCGACAGTTTGGTTTAAAATTTGATATTTTTACTCGAAAGAAGGAATACTTACGGAGTGGCCGTAGTATGGCCGCTAGTTTATAATTAATTGTAGTATTTATGAATAAAATTGATTGATTGATTGATATAGATAGGCTATACAAATAATAGTTCGGCGAATAGTTCGGCGAATAGTTCGGCGAATGTGTAGAGTGGCCGTCAGACGTTACTATTGTCGTAAGAATTCAATTTCGGTTTAAATTTTATTAGGTTTCAAATACTTGTGAAATAAAATGCACCAACACAATATCAATCAAGGCTATTTTAAAATTGTTTTTATACGTTCCAAAAGTCTTTAAAGTGTCACCCGTTTCTCAGTCCTCGAAAGTAAATTTTTAAACAGATTGTTGCCATTAAAAAATATTATGACCATCATCAATTTAGGGTGTCACCGAGGCTTTAAGCCACACTGGACATTTATTGGCTTAGACTGATAATATACCTTTATAGGGTAGCTTAATAAAACACATCATTTGATTACTCAATAAGTACATCAAGCCTTGTAGCATACTGGTAGTTCACTTACATATTTGTCAAATGAATTCTTATTTTTAAATTAATATTAAAAGATTCATCGTGACGGATCGGTGAAGGTTGCGGGTTCCTAAATCCCGCATAGGTGCAATTGGGATGCTGTTTTTTTTTTAATTCAAAATGTTTTATTCAGAACAAAGTACATAGAAACATTGGTTACAATAGAACGATGAGAACTGCAAAAGTTTAATAAACTGTGTAGTAGTCTCAATCTCAACGCTACCTCCTTGACATTATTACAACATAGTTCTGAAGGAAACTTTATGTATCATTATACGAGTATGTTTAAATCAAAAGTGTGAGGTAAAACATATTCACCATGTCTTTTCTGTGTATATGGCCAAATAAGCTGACTGAAAGGTGCTGAATATATGTTACATCTCCAACAATATCCCAGGCTCTACAGCGTCCCTTTGAGGGAAGGTATAGGTTGTGTGACCCCTGAAGCACCATTTGCTTCCACTCTTATGCTATTGTGCCACTCTATGCTGCCAGCTAGTTTAAGCATAATAAAAACATCACAATCAATTATTATTAACTGCTGTATAGTGTAGTCGTATAAGTTATTGGCGACAAAAACAGCAGTAAAACCGAATGTACGCGGTGGGCCGCAATTAAAACTACTTCAAGATAAACATATCAAACGAATAAAAATTTTATGAGCAATAAAATAAGGGATGGAATAGCTTCTATATCAATTACACGTGACGAGGCTGCTTCGGAGATCATTGATTGGAACTACATCTATTTTATCAAAGTAGGTTCCAGTACATTTATTGAATCATTAAACTTCAACGTAATAATTATATGGAGTGTGGTATTTTTATGGAGTCCATACCTAGTTAAACTTTTGAATGTATAGACATAGAGATACTTATACGTAAATATTGTAGATAAGATATTATGGGCAAGGCAGGTAAGATATTATTTGGGATATTTTGCATGAGATAATTTACAATCCTATTCTCCACATTTGTTTACGCTCTAAGCTCGAGCAAAGCGATGATACCACTTATTTAGGCCTAAGTATGAGGAAAACATTATTTCAAGAAAAATCATGTATCATTTTCTAAGAAAATGAACAATATTTCTCGCTAGATCTCGCCAGGCAGGTCGCCGGCAGCTGGCCCGGCGCGTGCTACCGACTTCCTCTGATCTTTGACTCGCCAATTGCCACCAGCTGCCTTCTGACATAAGACCTGCTCAATTGAACCAATCATTCCCCTCCGCGGGGCGGAGGAGGCCCGTCTTCAACGGAATGGATTAGTTGAGACCACAAATATATTCATGCTGATGAATCAGACGCTAATTCAATGCAACAAGGTTGATTGTAGCTCCGTGCGGTTGATGCTGTATGTGTGTAAGGAAATATGTTACTCAATCCCATATTGTCACGAGGATATGAATTGAAGTGGTTCGCGATCAACTAGGTGTTTCCGCCCGGTGTTTCTGACTATTTTGTTTAGATACTTCTTGGTTTGACGTGAACAAGCAGGAAAACTTCTTTGTTCCGACACTGACAGAGAGAGTGACGTCAAAATTGCAAAGTAAATAAAAACATGAATCAGAAGCCGGTTTATTTTAGCAAAAAGTACCGCAGAAGCAGAACAGAGGGTCGCCATGCGGTCCGGAGGCCTATTTTGTTCAGCATGGAGGATTCGGAGCAGTTGGCCACTGAGAGCTCCCGGGCCAGACTGATGCAGCATCTGACTAAACCCACTTCACCTGAAGAAGAACACCCCAGAGACTTTACAGCGTACTTCCACAGTTCCAACAAAAACGTCAACCCTTCGAGCGCAGGCACCTCTCACTACACCAAAGACTTACTTCCAAAACGTAGAGTAGTAATTCCTACTTATCCCTGCACGCAATCCTTACGCTGGAACCCCTATGTAGAGTCTTCATGCATTGAAGAGGAACCTCAAAACCATGACAAAAGATCTGATAGACAGGACATGAGATGCGATCAGAGTCCTAGAACTGACATGAGAAGTGATCCAAGACCTGAACCCAGATCTGATCCTCAAAATAGGTCGCAAGTGGAGGAACCAAAATTTAATTGCAAATGTGAGACATGTTCCACAAATAGATGCCCATCTAAAGCACCCGTACCCAGCGCAGATAGGCGAATCTTCAGAGACAACATCATGACGTTCTGCGACCAGCAAACCATGACCCCAAAGCTAAACGAAATCGGCTGTGGATGCGCTAAGGTCTCATCCACAATAGTCTCAGATATGTCAGTAACTGCTTCTGATATTGCTATCCGGGACACTCTAGCTAGCGTGCAGATCCACCGTCTTTATTCCCCCGAACAATGCCCCGCATCCATTTTGAAGAAAAACGGTTCATACTTTGAAGAGTGCTTACCAAGCTACTCCAAGTCACACTGTTGTGAGCATGCTTACCAAGCTGCAAACTTTATTCAAGAACCTGAGAGAGATTTGGGTGAAGAATACATCCCGCCTTCTAAGATAAGCTCTATCAAATCATTCTTCAAGTGCAGGAAGAGGAAGGATTGCTTGAACCCACGAAGAAACATTTACAACGAGGGTATCAGTGACCTGGTCGCAGAAAACTTCCCCGTATCCCCAATCAGGGTGCCGTCTCCAACAAGCATCAAAAGCGATAGAAGCAAATCATCCGTGCGGAGCAGATGCTGCCTCGATGAGGGAATTCCGTACTCCCATCGAACTGATTCCCGCTACCATCAGAACTGCAAGAAGTCCAACAGCCGAAACTTTTACGGAGACAACGATGAGGTTCGCCACTTGGTAACCAGCCCTGAGATCGTCAGAAAGACCTATGCGAGTAGACCTATAAAATTCCACAAGATGCCTACGAGTGTAAGGATGCCGAAAAGAGTTCTGACATCAGAAAGAGATATAGAGTCTTATATTGATAGGGGATATCCTACGATCTCTGTTCCTGTCACCAGGAGAGCAAGAGGAAACTAGGAAGAATACACATTATATGCCAGTTTCAAATCTGTAACTCGTTTTATACTTGTTCTTTTGTTAACTTCCATAACTTACTGTAATAAAGGACACCGTTGTTACTTTGCCTAAATGTCCAGTCTTTCATACCTTAATATAAAAAAAATTATCACGACCCCCAAGGCGCGATAGGCATAAAAAAATAAATAAATAAATAAATAAATAAATAATGCTGGACTTTTCACACAGCATCATCTTGCCCCAAAGTAAGCAGAGCTTGTGTTATGGGTACTAAGATGACTGATATACTACTTATATACTTTTTGTTTGTAAATAAATACATATTATACATAGAAACACCCAGACCCGAGACAAATATTTGTAGATCATACAAACATTGGTCCCGCCGCGGGGATCGAACCCGCAACCTCACTAATAACATCACTGCTAATAACATCAAAGTATTGCATTTTATTGTTTTGTAGCATAGGGTTCATATGGGATAAAAATCACACAATTTTAATATTTTATTTTTTGTCCTTAATTTTTTCATTAGGTCCCTAGCCCTCGGCCCGGGAGACCTGACAGCTGGTCAAGTCGGGGTCAGCAGCTGGAGAAAGCATTCCTGCATCCTGCTTGATTGAATAATCTCGGTGCAATTGGCACAGGAGGTCTGAGGAGTGATCAACATTTCCATGTCAAAGTCAAAAAGCATTTATTCAGTAGGACCGCAGGAATCACTTAATGGATTCCACAGTGAGAACTAACTAATTATTATTATTATTATTTATTTAATTTCAGACAGTTTACAGTCCATTGTGTTAGTAGACTTATTTCTAGGGGTTAGTAATTAAAATGTAAAAATGATTTAGTCCTCTGAATTAGTTTGAAAATCAGAGGACAATCAAATTTTTCAGCTATCGCAGTTTGGATGCTGTTGCGGCTGCCTCGAGTTCTGCTGAGCAGTGAGGCTGTCTTCTTCCGCCAGATGGCGTCGAAGGTGTCGGTATGATACTGGGCAAACATGCCCGAGGCGCTACAGAAACGCGGCAATCGCAACAGCAGCCTAAACGCGTTGTTATATTGGATACGCAGAGCATTGTAAGCCTTTTGGGTATAGTTAAACCACAAACTCGCTGAATAAAATGATGTACAGTATGCTTTGAACAGGCAAACCTTAACCGCATCCGTACATCGTGCAAATCTGCGGGCCAACATGTTCGCCCTGACTGACAATGCTCTGCGTTCCCTCTCCATATCATCGTTGTCCTTCATGTTTTCAGTCACCAAGTGCCCTAGGTATTTAAAACTATACACTCTTCTAAGTGGCGTGCCGTTAAGTGTCACAGGTGGAACAAAAGTCGGACACTTGGGACCAGCCTTGAAAACCATGAACTCTGACTTTTTTACATTGTAAGTGAGCCCATGCGACAGCCTGATGACAGACTGATGCCCAGCGTAGGACTCACATACAGTGAGAAGCTTTCGTAAGGCACTGATTGAGGGAGCCAGTAGCACCATGTCATCGGCATAGGTGAGGTTGTTTACACATACCCCACTGACATGACAGCCCACATGCATGCCACTGAGTCGCTCAATCAGCGCGTTCACATACAGGCAGAAGAGTGAAGGCGAACTCAAACCCCCCTGCCTCACACCACACTCCTGCCTATACGTGTCTGAAAATTCACCCGCCCACCTCACTCGGTTCTGCTGGTTGAGGTACCAATACCTGAACAGAGATACCAGCTCGGATGGTAAACCCACGTCTTTCAACTTGTGCCAGAGTACATCATAGGATACCAAGTCAAAGGCTTTTGAAAAGTCCAGGAAACAGGCATACACAGGAGTCTGCCTGTCTGTGTAATACTTGACAGTGTGCTTTAGACTTAGAATCGCACTTTCAGTTGAGAGCCCAGACTGAAACCCGAACTGAGCATCATGCAATTGCAATTGCCTATTGAGGTATGAATTAAGCACACTGTCAAGTACCTTGGCCACAATAGAAGCCAGCGAGATGGGTCTATAATTAGACTTATCTGACATATCCCCAGTTTTATTTTTAACAATGGGCACCACCAGTGTTTGCATCAAGTCGGCAGGCAAGTACGAGTGACTCAAACACACATTAAACAGCAACGCGAGTACTCGAGGGAGGTGGACACCCGCATGCTTCAGGTGCTCGATACTGAGTCCATCATATCATCATACTAATGTAGCTTAGTAAAACCTACATAAACAGAACATACACAACGAAAATTGTGTGTGTGTAAAATAGAAAAATTGCTGTCGTGTAAAATATTAAAATAATAATATTATCATATTATTATTTTAATAATAATATTATCATATTATTATTTTCATATTTGGAATCTGAAAGTGTTTCTTGAACATAATATTCAACTTTATAATTTTGTTTTCTATTGGTTATAAAAATGTGCGGTACCCCTGCACGAGCGGGCCTGCGCACGCGTCGCCTGCGCATCAATTCGCGGTCAGACTTGATACGGTTTATTTAACTTAACTCTCCCTCCGATGTTTGTTTTTATGATTTGCCATTTAATGGAAGTGCGGGATGGCCGGTTAGTTTTGGTATGAGGACAAAAGTGCTGTTGGCCGCTTGAAGGCCTCCGTCATATTTAAACATGAAAATGTTGATGCTGAAATATCATCATCACTGGAGCCTATAGGAGTCCACTGCTGGACATAGGCCTCCCCTAATGAGCGCCATTGCGCCCTGTCCTCGGCTCGACGCATCCAGCTTCTGCCAGAAGCCTTTCGCAGATCGTCACTCCACCTGGCCGCAGGGCGTCCTACACTACGTTTGCCAAGTCGCGGTCTCCACTCAAGAACTCGTTTACCCCAGCGGTTATCGGTTCTTTGGCAGATATGGCCAGCCCACTGCCACTTCAGCTTGCTAATTCTCTGAGCTATGTCGACAACTTTGGTTCTATGTCGGATAGTCTCATTGCGGATTCTATTCTTCAGAGAAACTTCGAGCATAGCTAAGACACTTCCTTTTCTTAGCTTACATTATCAAAGAGGATGTTTTTATTTACTATTTTAGGTATATTAAGTGAAAAACAATGTTCCATAATATCTAATTGTAAATACCTCAATGTCAAGTGGCAAGTTGTAAAACAGCAGTAAACACAGGCAGGTGCGAAGTGAACATAATAATCAAAAGTTATGTTCTAACACCAAAAATATATTAAGTCATAATTGCTTTATTCGATTATAACAAAATTATGCTGATCTAATAAAGATTGTCCGGACTTATCAGTCATAGGAGGCTCCCACTTGGTTATTTGTAGGGTCACCAGGAATACGAATGTTGGTGGACCAAAGTTCTTATTTGTAAAGGTTGTCATCCTATTTATCCTACTCTACTAATCGTTATATTTATCTGCAATTTTAAAGGGATAGTTACAATGATATTTTCACACCCGGTCCAAGAAAACCATATATTTTTTCGTCTCACCTTCTTAACAGAAAGTAAACCATTACTCCCTCCTAAAAAACAAAATGGCCGGCGGGAGGTAAAGTTGTATGGGATTTCATTTCTCCCTCTGAACCTCATGTGAACAGATAAGTAATGAGATTTGAATTTCGAACTATAACATTTCTATTAAATTTTTTACTATTGAGTCCACACCCAATAGAACTTATACGAAAAAAAAAGAAAAAATGTGGCAACTAATCTTTTACTTCCGAATTTATTTTTGATGTTTCTATGAAAATGTTTACCATAGAGACCTGCACCAAGTAGAATTTATTCAAATTTAAGGGAAAAGTGTGGCTAATGCCTCCAAACTATAGAGCGATCTAATGTTGTTGCATATTAATGGTAAAATATTTTTTGAGAACGAAAGGACGACCTCAATAAAATATTTTTTGAGAATAAACGGACGACCTCGACTCCTTCGATAGCGGGTGGTGGGAGCTATCAAAGAAGAGAGATGGTTTGAAAGAATTGGGGGAGACCTTTGCCCAGGAGTGGGACAGTGTAGGTTGAATAAAAAAACGAATAGATTATTATTATTCTACCTATAAAACCTGTTCATTAGACTTGCTTGCTATTTTCTGGGTTCACTATTTTTCTCGCAGTACCTATGTGTGAAAAGCAGAGTATTCACCTCGGGATTAAAGCTGTCTTAGTCTTGGGCGCTCTTGAATCCCTCGCTGTCTCAGGATTCTAGTCATTAACTCCCTCGTTGCACTCGGGAGTTAACTATAAACACCCTCGCTGTCGCTCGGGAGTTAACTAAAGAATCCTTCGATGCGCTTGGGATTCAATATGGCGCCCGTGACATAATACACTGCTTTATCCCCTTGGTGAATAATCTACTATTGTTGTTTCCCGATATTTCAACGTAGTTGCATTACGCCATAATATAAACTGTAGACATCTTCAAAGGATCTGGAATACATAAAAGATCTGAGAGTAGATCTACCGCGCCTTGGGGATACAGTCGTGACCCTGTTTACGTTTTATATTCGTGCATTGTTACCTGCTTTTAAAAGTTGTATAAAAAGCTGCAATTGTATTTTTCTAAGTCATCTATCAAAACTCTACTGTTACATTAAAATCATTTGGTGCCAGAAATCAGGTGACAGAAGTAAATTCAACGAGCTTAATTCTGTGTTTCTTTTTTCAACCCAGTTATGTATCAGAATTCAGAATGACGATTCTAAATAATCCAAAGTGATTTCAATGAATAAACTAATTTTGACTTTTACTTTGTGTCCTGTCTTATCTAAGTCAGTAATTCATATGCACCCTAGACAGGAGTTGTAACGGAATGCATGACAGGACGCCCTCCCATCGATCATCCCCGCGGGGCGAATGTGTGTCAATTCATAACGGTACAAATATTAAACCATCCCTTCACTAATGTAGAAACATGTTTTGTAGAAAAACTACTACATAATTATGTTATGCATGCCCTTATGCCATAATATAATATGTTCTCTTACGCTTTCTTGTTACTAGTCATCTGCGTATTTAAGTAAGTACCTACCTACTCCATTTCTAACCATAATAGCCATTCACACGATCTTTTCTTAGGTCTCTACCCAAATAATCGGTATATTCCCAATGCCCCCACTAACCTCCCCACTAGTGGGGTCCATCCACACTCATTTACATTAAAAACATACTGTACATGTTACTGTGTTATCGATATGTTATATCATCAGTTACTCGCTATACTCAATATCATGCTGTCTTCAACTGTAAGTGTAGAGACACTATGAAAGAATAGTTGTATTGTTTCCATTTATGTTAAGGTGTACTCTGTGTTGGTGAACTAATAAATAAAATTTTTCAAGATTATTGAAAACGATTTTTGATTAAATCGAGATTATAAATCTATGACGGAGGCCTTCAGGAGGCCTAAAACTCCGTCACAACCTGCTTACTATGAATATGAACTTACTTCTATTGAATAGTCTAATGACTTTGTTCAATCTGACATCTATGTACGATGAAAAAACTATTCGGATCTCAATTTTCGCCGAACAATTAGTTTTATATTTGTTTTGTCGGTATTATCAAAGCCTTCATAGAGCCTTCATATCTATAATAACAACTGTGTAATCTGTGGTCTGTTTGAAGTGCCGCGCCAGGGGTGCGCAACTGTCGGACATTTGCATATAAATGTGTTTTATAGTTATTGTTGATATGACAGCTCTATTAGATTATGGTGTCGTTTGGTTTAAGTTAATTTATGTGGTGGGGTGCATTATACTTTCTAGTAATTAATAAATTATCGTGTTTTGTTTCGAAATAGTTCTTATTATAGCAATGAAAGTTTCAATAGTTTTAAAAGCACGCAAAATTAAAAATATTTTGAATTTTAACTTATTATACAAAACAGTACTGTTGGGGGAATGATGTTTCATAATGGGCAATCTACCGGTTGAAGTTATTCTAATTTTTATCCATAGAGCCAACGTGATGTACTCCTGACTATGTACCGAATCAATCACATCCGTCTCCTACATCGTTAGCGATCGGAGATCACTCGCAGCTCACCAACTGTTGGTATAGCATGTGCCCCGTATTCACTAATGTACAGTACTATGCACTCATATGCATACATTCATCATCAAAATGATTACGTTATTATCGATCAATAACTAGTTTTAATATCGCACATTATCATTAAAAAGGTTGTACATTTTATTTCAAAGAAAATCCATACTAATATTAGAAATGTAAAAGTAAGTCTGTCTGTCTATCTGTTTGTTACCTTTTCAAGCCCTAACCGCTGAACAGATTAAGCTGAAATTTGGCATAGATAAACTTTGTATATCAGGGAAGGACATAGGCTACTTTTTATCCCGAAAAAATGAAGTTATTCCGAGGGACCGCGGGTTACACCGCGGGAACGCAACTAGTAATGAATAAGTAAGCCTATGTGTATAATCGATCAGACTATAATCGATCTCTGTACCATACTCATACAAATCTATTCAATAGTTTTTACTTGAAAGAGACAAACATCCATATTTACTCACAAACTTAGTAGGAAATATAGAATTAAAATGAATGGAAATAGAATTAATAGTAGGATATAAAAAGTAAATAAATTCGTATGAACTGGGGTTGAAATTTAGTCCACAAAAGCACGTACTGACTATACTCATAATTTATATTTCCGTTGTAAATTATGACGATCGCTAATATGACAGGACTTCTTCGTGAATACGGGGACATCTGTTTACAAGTCAATAAATAAACAGACGACTGATTGAGACTTATTACTGGCAGTTTTTGCTTGAGCTTTTTAGGGATAATATAAGAAAGTAGCGGTCCCGGTAGGACATTGTTGTTGTTTGTAATTTAAAAAAAAAAAGTTTTTTTTGAAAAAGGTGTAATATAAATGTTGTGCCTTGGAAAATTAGAATCTGGGTCTAAATATCCTCAATGGGTCAAACCAACTAAATGTATGACAAACTCGCTCATCAATAGCAGGATCACGACTGTATCACCAAGGCACAGATCAAGGTAAGACCTACCTAACCTAAGATTTAGAGTTTAATTGTATTGTTTTGTATTTATTTATGCATAGACATAAGTCAAAGTAACAAACATTAATATCATTTGAAGTTTTCTAAAGGGGCGGTATACCTAATTCATCTGCGGTAATTCACCTAGGTGACCTTAGTATACTATTTAGCAGACTTAATTCAGCCAGGTCATTTCAAAGGATCAAAGTGAAAGTCAAAAATTTATTCAGTAGGACCGCTGGGATCACTTAAAATTAATTTGACTCCTGTTTTTGTGCGACCAACGCCGAGAAGAAACTGGGCAACAAACACGGTTTGGGGCCTAGCATTCTTTTAGGTGATCCATTTTAAAACTAAATAGTCAAGCTCCAGTGAGAAGGGAGCGAGTCAAACGAAATTGAGCATGCATCTGCTGTAACTACCCTTAAAATTTTTTAAAATAAAATAGCGGTGTATATTATTATTCATTTATTTCAGACTAGCTGTCCGTCGCGGTGTTACCCCCGCGATCCCTCGGGAAAATTTCACTTCCCCGGGATAAAATATAGCCTATGTTCATCGGGGATAATGTAGGATTCTATTAGTGAAAGAATTTTTCAAATCGGTCCAGTAGTTTCGGAGCCTATTCAATTCAAACAAACAAATCTTTTCTCTTTATAATATTAGTATAGAAAACACTTTTCCAGGTGGAAAGGAATTAAAAAAATATGATTAAAAACAATTTTGATCAAAAATGAAATTAAAAATATTTAAGCTATGAAGGTCAGTGAGCGCGTTGAACTCTTTTGTATGAAAATCCTTCTCAGGGTTTTTGCGGGGGATTGTTCAGGGTTTATCCTTCCCGAACGGCTGAGCTGATTTTAATAAAACTTGTTTTAGATTTGTTTGTGAAAAGCAATAAGAATATTTTTAAGGAGAGTAAAACTGTTCGCTTTATTTCGAAATAAAAAAATGAGGCTCGTTTAGTTAATTATTTTGAATATTGTCAAGAAACTCATAATTTTCTTAGTTAAATAGTCATTTCGGTTTCCATAAAATAAACAATCTATTTTTAACCCTCTGGCGATAAAAAGATGAGTCTTAAAAAAAATGGCCAAACATTTTGATTCTTTTTAATCTTGGCCCGTCCTGTCACATGATTGGTTTTGCCGTAATGTCCCAGAGATGCCGACGGCTTTGATCATACCGCCTACTCACATAACATGAAGCGAAATTGAACTTTACACCGCAAATGATAAGGGTGAGATTGGGTTGAGGAGAAAAATGCACGGCATTTAATATCTTTATTAATGTGGCCAAGCTCCGATGATCGATGATAACTAATTATTAGAAACATTTCGTTGACCATCCGACCTATAGAATCAAACTACAATTAAAATTGAACCTTACTCCATTGGGATAAGGTTTACGGATAGTTTATATGATTAAGCGTAGATAATCGACAGTTATTGTATTTGGTTATCGTTACCTGTAGACTAAAAAGGATTAGAGGCGGCTTAAAAAATGATCTGTCATTTGTTTGCAAAATAATGACAATGGATTGACAATAGTCAGTTATTTTGACAATAGAAACAGTAGATGACAATGGTATCATCATCTTGGCATCACTTGGAATTTGCGTTAGATTATTTTGATTATTGAGGTTTTTAATGCCTAAAAATCCTGAAATCTTTTATAGAAAGCATCTTATTTTTGGGGACAATTTTGACTTAACTGTTAACTTGTTCCTTTCTGCGAATATTTTCAGATTAAGATAAATAATTATAATGGTGACAAGATCTTGTTGAAGATTTATTCTGATCCTTTGCAAACGAATCCATAGCTAAGCATAGGCACTTAACGGAATTCTTAGGAAACATGCTCAAAAGGTGGGACGCTGAAGGTGGCGGGTTCGATCCCCGCCGCGGGATAAATGTTTGTATGATCTGCAAATATTTATCTCGGGTCTGGGTGTTTCTATGTATAGTATGTATTTACAATCAAACAGTATATAAGTAGTATATCAGTTATCTGGTTCCCATAGTGCAAGCTTTGCTTAGTTTGGGGCTAGATGATGCTGTGTGAAATGTCCAGCATTATTTATTTATGCAGTTCGAGAAGAATAGATTGTAAGCTCTATGGTAGATGAAAATCGCAGTATTGGTCCGGTACCAACTACTTATTGCCAAACAATGATACACTAATGGAATTAACTTTATTGCTATTGTCTAATTCATGTCGGATATCCTCCTTTCATTATCGATACTTTATATTTCTTAATTTACTTTTAATGGGGAAATCTTTTGAATAGGGATCGATGCCATATCGTATTATAAGTAGGTGTAGGTAGGTATACTTTATTCTTCAGGTAAACATTTAAGAAATATCCAATAATATAATATCCAATTACAAATATTTTTTAAAGTCGGTTTAATTTTATTAAATTTCATGTTATTCTGTGTAAGTACCTGATTTTAAACGTACTTGATTTTTTTCTGTCACATTGGAAATGAGGTCATAAGGGGAACGTTCAAAACATTTTGGCTTATGACCAAAGCTAT
This sequence comes from Epirrhoe alternata, assembly GCA_963565295.1. Classification (NCBI taxonomy): domain Eukaryota; kingdom Metazoa; phylum Arthropoda; class Insecta; order Lepidoptera; family Geometridae; genus Epirrhoe; species Epirrhoe alternata. The sequence continues at coordinate 12,848,777 of OY751384.1, read as the reverse complement.
CATAAGTTAAGTATGATGATGATGATTAGAAATATGTTTTTATAGCGCTGGTATCATGAGTCAATCCCATCTAAACCCTTCGCTTAATTCATTTAAATACAAAAAGTTTAATCGAATTGTGATGTGGACGCAGTGAGGTGTGCTACCAGAGATTACAACGATCACTACAAGGTGTCCCACTAGCAAAGTCTTTAAATTATTATCAAGTTACATTTTACTTCATGATTTGTACAATGTTAAGTAAAGTTTTATATCAATGTGATACTTTAATATCTGGATAAATAAAAAATAATAAATAATGCTGGACATTTTCACACAGCATCATCTAGCCCCAAACTAAGCATAGCTTGTACTATGGGAACCAGATAACTGATATACTACATAAATACTTTTTGTTTGTAAATACATACATATTATACATAGAAACACCCAGACCCGAGATAAATATTTGCAGATTATACAAACATTTATCCCGCGGCGGGGATCGAACCCGCAACCTTCTGCGTCTCAAGCGGGCTTTCACCCACTGCGCCACAGAGGTCATCGACATGTTTGTTTGTTGCTGGTTGATTAAGCTTAATCTCTCAGCTTAATTGGTCAAACTCCAGAGAAACACTTGAACAAACCATAAGGAGCAGACTAAGCTGCTTTAAGTAGTCACTTGAAGTTCTAGGCAAATATCAAATGTAGTCAAATTGTGTTCCGGGCCATCCGAGACCGACCCCTTTAGCCGTTTAGATTTCTAAGCACTTTTACCGTTTTTAAGACGATTTTAAGTGATCAAACTGGAACTTGAAACCAGAAATCCTAATTAAAACAGATATTACGGCATTAACTAGGACTTTGAGCCAAAATACATTTTTCTAACCGGAAAATCAATGTTGTTTTGGGCACCCTGTAGAGAAGTCTCCGAGCTTCGACCACAGATGACGTAAGAGTAGCTCTGGCTAAAACAGTTTCCATGTCCCACTCACGGGCATCTCACGTTATTATGATTTGATGTCGTACGCTCAATAATAGTGCGACTAATCTTTCTTTTCGTCAAAACAGTAGTAAGTTTGTATGAGTCAGTGGCCAACTCTGGTGATAGTTTTTAGGCCACCTAAAGGCCTCCGTCGTGGCTTAAATACTTTATATCCTTATAAAATAGATTCAGATACCCCATATGTACCCCTTTGACCAACATGGCTATTTAGACCCCTCGCAGACTACAGACTTTCTATCGGCCGATAGTTGAGACGGAATAACCTTCGGCTCGTAATGAGTATGGAGAAGTATAACCCGTCTCAACTATCGGCTGATACAAAGTCTGTAGTCTGCAAGGGGTCTTAGAACTCAAATAAGCACTATACATTTTCATATTTCAATCCCAGTGGTCTTAATTATTGCTTATTGACTTGAATCGCACACAGTCGCACCCTCGCCAGGCGTATGTCCTCTAAATGACTTGTCAAAGTGACATCAATAGAAGCGAGTGCAGCCACGTGCGAACATATGACTTCACTCGCGCCGACTGACAACACACTTTATTTATTTGTAGAGGATTATGATAGGTGATGTAGAGTCTGTCTGGTGACCACAACTTTGCAAATATTTGTAGAAGTACCTACGGCTCAGTTTTCTATTTTCACTCATCACGTAGCCTATAATTTTTGTTATTTAAGCGTTATCTTAAAGTCTTCGGACAATGAGCATGAGTTCACTGAGTGAAACCTGAAGATGGCGCACCTGTGAGCTTATCAAAAATTACGCATTTGACGACTAAGGGTTCCGTGGCCGAGCGGTAAGGCACTCTGGCTTTAGGAGGATCGTCTGATCGCTGCGGGTTTGAATCCCGTCGGAATCCAAAATCTTGATAAGACTTTTCATTTCTTAACTCTTCTAATCGGTTGGTAGTTGGTACTTTAAATTTTTCTCCAGCACCACATCTCGAAGGGGTCAATGCGTTTGCGGTTAGCTGCTCTCAGGGTCCAAGTCTCGGCGGCATATTATGAGAATATCGAAAAAACTAAAATCCGCACCGAGTTGGTCTTAGTCTTAACTCTCAACTTAAAGACCCTATATTGTACTTACACATTTTAAACTTTCGCAACTTGAAGACATTTTAAATTTTATAACGGGACTTAATCGCGTAGGTAGGTAAAACATTTGTTTATTTACCTCGACGTTTCAGGGGGGCTAGCCAAGATGACATAGATTCGTTTCCATTCCATGGCTACTATCAACACTGATTTGGCGATGTTGCACTCATTTTGCACTTGATTCTGCCATAGATTACAAAGAGTATGTATGAAAATTACGCGTCATAATGAGTGGAATGGAAAAAATGGTAGCCAAGATGCACTTTTGATAGTCGCAATTGATACTTTGTTTACGTTTTTGATCGCTGACAAGACAACTGGCAAAGTTGACAAAAACCCAGCGGAATCGCAGTAGAAATAAAATGGTGCCTTGTTTTTGATCGATCATCTGTCACCGTGTAATTTTGTATTGAGTAATAGTTTTCTGTGATTTTGTAAAGCTTTCTAATATTTTTCAAGCTGTAAAATGCATGCTCTAAATTTATTATGGAGCGATCAAAATGAGGACTGTTATTTACAACGCCAGAAAGGGTATCTTCTTAGACAAACATTGGATCCCGTCGAAGAGTCTTTCGGATTAAAAAAGAAGAATTAAAAATTTTGTGTGAAGAGCTACGTGAAAAATCTACCTTGAAGGAATCGAGCGATATTTCCTTGGAACTCAAGGTAAAAGTTTCCGTTTTCTTTGTTTCTACGGCAATAGCACAAGCACAATCTGTGTATAACCCAAAGCTGGGTCCACAGCGCCGTGTTTTCGAGTTTTTAACATGTTATTAACCGAATAAGCACGTACAATTGGTGAAAAACAATGCTAACATATTAGAAAACATTAAAATACGGCGCTGTGGACCCAGCTTAAGATACACGGAATTGTCTCCCATAAACATGTTCAATATGTTCATGCTCCGAAGATCGTTCCCGTCTCACATCGTGATAAAATACTTAATTCTTTCCCCTGAGAGAATCTGATCGATTTCTTTAATAAGTAGGTTATTTTTTATATTAATAAGATAACCTTAATAACCTTAATGTTTGTATAAGTACTTAAAATAATGTTTTGTTTGTCGTTTGTAGGTATTGTGCACGCTTAGTTTTTAGCCACAGGATCCTACCAACGAATCGTGGGGATGAATCACCATCTAGCCCAACGCACAATGAGCCGCTGCATTATAGAAGTTGTGGACGCCCTGAAACACCCAGCTGTAATGGGAAAATGGATTGATTTCCCAAAAACCTGGAGGCAACCTATGCGTAGGCACTACAACGTCCCGTTGAGTGTAGACTCAACGGGACGCTGTAGTGCCTGGGACATTGTTTGACATGGAATAGGCTTGTAGCACCTAAACCATCTTCTCAGCTTAATCTGCCTGCCACAGGAAAGACAACGTCAATACATGTGGAGCTGACTAAGCTGCGGGTTTCCTCACAATGTTTTTTTACACAGATAAGAGCTCGTGTTGAAGTGCATATAAATTTTTCCAAACGAACAATCCATTGATGCACGGCCCAGGATTCAAACCCACAAACTCTGGATTGAAAGTCGAGGCACAACCCCATTCGACCAACACGGCTCTTAAAGTTAATAAATATATTAAAAACAATAATCTTTTTTAAATAGTAAAAAAAAAGGTTTAAAGAAATATTGTTTTCAGGAGACTTTGGATATCCACAACGCCCTTGGCTAATGACGCCAATCCTTGATGCAGTTCCCGGTTCAAGAGAGGAGAACTATACGAAAATCCACATTAAAAATATTTTTTTTTATAGCAAGAACTGTATGGTTTTTATTATTATTTTATTATTAATAGCCTGTGGTGTCCCACTGCAGGGCAAAGGCCTCCCTTCGTTTCTTCCACTCCTCTCTATCGTGTATGGTTTTGACTTTCAAAATACATAATATGATTAACTATTATTGCGTTATGTTTCTCTCAAGAATCCCATAGTAGATAGAGGGAGGGAAAATCTAACCCAGAAAATCTAACACAAACAATCTACATTTCAAAGGTGCACGGGCAGGCATGTATGAAGCGCCGCCCAAGTCAAAAAACGATCGCCCGCAGAGTGGACGTATAGTGGAATGGGTAGACCTTCTAAAACACTACATTTGATTGTATGACAGCAAAAAAATCCATCCTACAGAAATCGAGATATTTGCAGTTAAAGGTGGTGACTTTTACAATCATATTTATTGACTTACAGGCTTCCCGCAGACAAGCCACTATGGGCATTCGATAGAACTTTAGAAGCACTACATTTCATTTTATGACAGCTAAAAAATCCATCCTGCAGAAGTCGAGATATTTGCAGTTAAAGGTGGTGACATTTACCATCATCTTTTTTAACTTACAGGCTTCCCGCAGATAAGCCATTATGGGCATTCGATAGAACTTTAAAAGCACTACATTCGATTGTATGACAGCTAAAAAATCCATCCTACAGAAATCGAGATATTTGCAGTTAAAGGTGGTGACTTTTACCATCATCTTTTTTAACTTATAGGCTTCCCGCAGATAAGCCATTATGGGCATTCGATAGAACTTTAAAAGCACTACATTCGATTGTATGACAGCTAAAAAATCCATCCTGCAGAAGTCCAGATATTTGCAGTTAAAGGTGGTGACTTTAACCATCATCTTTTTTAACTTACAGGCTTCCCGCAGATAAGCCATTATGGGCATTCGATAGAACTTTAAAAGCACTACATTCGATTGTATGACAGCTAAAAAATCCATCCTGCAGAAGTCGAGATATTTGCAGTTAAAGGTGGTGACTTTTACAATCATATTTATTGACTTACAGGCTTCCCGCAGACAAGCCACTATGGGCATTCGATAGAACTTTAGAAGCACTACATTTCATTGTATGACAGCTAAAAAATCCATCCTGCAGAAATCGAGTTATTTGCAGTTGCAAATAACTCGATTTCTGACTTCTGCAGGATGGATTTTTGCAACTGCAAATAACTCGATTTCTGCAGGATGGATTTTTTAGCTGGCATACAATGAATTGTAGTGCTTCTAAAGTTCTATCGAATGCCTATAGTGGCTTATCTGCGGGAAGCCTGTAAGTCAAAAACATGATGGTCACCACCTTTAACTGCAAATAACTCGATTTCTGCAGGATGGATTTTTTAGCTGTCATACAATGAAATGTAGTGCTTCTAAAGTTCTATCGAATGCAAATAGTGGCTTATCTGCGGGAAGCCTGTAAGTCAAAAAACATGATGGTAAGAGTCACCACATTTAACTGCAAATATCTCGATTTCTGTAGGATGGATTTTTTTGCTGTCATACAATGAAATGGAGTGTTTTTGAAGGTCTACCCATTCCACCATACGCCCACTCTGCGGGCGATAGTTTTTTGATTTGGGCGGGGATGCCCATTCTCCTTTCATCACAATCGGTTAAGTCGTCATGGAGATACGTGAAGACAAACATTCGCACACACAGACTTTCGCATTTATAATATTAGTAAGAAGTAAGATTTTTCTCTATGAAAATAGGTAAAGGTGGTGATATAATGTGCCTAAGCATTTACAAACAAAAAATATTTAAGTAGTGTAACAGTCACAAAAAATATTTACGTAGTATACCCGTAGCACATGCCATATTAATTTTTTTTTTTAATAATCCAACATCATTAAATGATGCTGGATTATTAAAAAAAAATTTTTATAAAACAATAAATTTTATTGTTTATTTTTATTATTTGTAAAAACGTTACATTTGTAAATGCTCGATAAAATTCTCTAGTGTGTACCCACCTTAAGACGCTATTTTAAATACGTATACTCTTTGTACTCTGCGGACCATAAGCTGGCCCCAGACGTTCATGCATGACGGCACGTGAGGCATGCCGCATCATCGCAACAGTGGGTGATCGTCTAGAGTGTACGTGGTCTATAGACAATCTGTCTATCCTAGAAGCGTCTTCTAATTGTGCGGTGGAATGATCAACCCGGAATGTCAATGGTAACTTTGCTACTATAATGAATTCTGTGGCAACTTTCCATCCTCGATGTGTCAATCCGACGTTTGATAAAGCCAGGAACTCACATGCCGCGATATTTGGCATAAAACGTATGCAGTGCCATACAAAACGCGTTAAATAATGTCATGCGCCGCACGTGAGTTATAGTCCTTATCTGTCTATGTCCATTTCCATTTCAATGTCTACTTGTTTTTTGGCTAAGGCCCCAGTAGCGTTACAGCTACCGTGGTCACGAGAAGACAACGTCGAGGTAAATAAACAAATGTTATAGGTACCTACGCGATTAAGTCCCGTTATAAAATTTAAAATGCCTATATTCTACTTTTCTCTATATCTCTCTCCTCGATCACATACCCAACGTGGAAATACGACGTCGAACCAAGGTCGTTGACGTAGGTATGCGCATCGCAAGTCTCAAGTGGAGATGGGCAGGACACCTGGCTAGACGGAAAGACGGAAGATGGAATACAGTGATTACGGGATGGTGGCCCAGAGATGCTCAAAGACCACGAGGTAGACCACCCGCCCGATGGTCAAATGACATTGTCAATGTGGCTGGAAAGGTTTGGGAAAGGACTGCGCAGGACCGAACAGAGTGGCGTAATAAAGAGGAGGCCTATACCCAGCAGTGGGTGCAACCGGGCTGATTAGATAGATATTCTACTTTTCGGGAAATACCGCGCCCGGTAGGGAGTTCTGCAATTTGACAGTGTGTATGAAAAATAAAGATTTAGAATAATTTAGCTATGGATCCTTCTGTAGCGCAGTGGGCGAAGGTCCGCTTGCGACGCAAAAGGTTGCGGGTTCGATCCCCGCCGCGGGACAAATGTTTGTATGATCCACAGATATTTGTCTCGGGTCTGGGTGTTTTCTATGTATAATATGACGTATGTATTTACGAACAAAAAGTGTATAAAAGTAGTATATCAGTCATGTAGTACCCATAACACAAGCTCTGTTTACTTTGGGGCTAGATGATGCTGTGTGAAAAGTCCAGCATTATTTATTTTATGGATGGCTTTAGTTAAAGTTCACTAAACTTACCTTAGGTCTAAGTACATAGTTAAGCACCATCTTGACCCAAGCTCGGTCACTCAACACCTCACAGAGGAACTTAATCCCAGAAACTTGACTCACAAAAGCCTCTTTCAGAGATAACCCGTATTGGCTTACAAGCGATGTCATTTGCAAGAATAACTGGTTTTTTTAAGCTAAGAGGATAAATACTTAAATTTTAGCTTATTATTGTTCTTTTGTAATATCGTCTGCGGCGTGGCAATTCTGGCTGCGACATGAGGTGCTAGTTTGATTCTTGCGGTGGTACAAATTTGCGCATGATTAGTTTATTCCTATGGCCTTGTTCATGAGGTACCAGCAAGGTACTCGTGCTTGTTTTTATTTATTGAATGGTTCGAAGTTTAATGGGTCATCACAATCCAAACTATTTTGGCAAATTGCAAAATCTTACAAAATTTTAATAGACTAATATTTTTCTTCGGGTAGGAAATTGCACATAGAGAATATAATGAATCTGTTCTATATTTTTTCAAAATCAAATTTTTCGTTGTTTTCGTGTTCGTTTCTTTCCATCCAAAGGTTTTCTGGAAGAAATCGCATCATATCGATAAGACCGCCCATTGTACATTGTCTCGTTGGATTCATATGTGTATGTTTTGTAATTATTGTGTACAATGAGTTTTTCATTCATTCATTCATTCATTTTTTTCTAAATCAAAAGCTATTTATCGCCGATGACACCCACTCAATGTACCAAAGGTTAGGTAACCAAAGGATTTGTGGATTACCCTATTGTGCGATATTTATCAAGTTACCGTGTTCGGTGTCAAAGGCTCGCCGATTCGCGAATCTTCGGCTTATCTCGTGAGAACTCGTACAGGTGCGAACGGGTAAGATTTGCCGACAAAACTGGTAATATAACTTTTTTGTAACCTTCTATACTGTCTTTTGTAGGTCTTATGCGGGTGATATAGTGTTACGAATAAGTTTTTACGGCAAAAAAGCAACAAAACACATCAATCTTACCTTGTTCGTCAACATAATCTACTCTAACCTTCATTAATCAAAAATGTATCGATTCCCATACACCATTTTTTTTAATTTTGACATATAAATGCTTGGCATTTAGTGATCATCTTTTTGTACCAAAAACTTTACAATATTGTGAACTTTATACTATAGTAATAAGGTTGATTGTTGTCTGTAGTGCACAGTCGTAAAGAAAAGATGCTATTATCTTTTGTAGCGGCTTGACTCAATTAGAGAGGCGGCTTGTATCGTGGCATCTCGATATCTCGATTCGGACTCGATTTATTAATTAATCGATATACAAACATGCGGCCGTCATCGTCCGATGTCATTATGAAGAGATTAACTTTTGTGCCGGTACTTTTGTACACTCGAGTTTAAAGCTGTATTGAAACAGAACACTTACGATTAAAAAAAAAAAACATAGGTACAGGTGAAAGAGAACCTCCTCATTTTTTTGAAGTCGGTTAGAAATTAAAAAATACTTTATATTTTAGGGTTATTATGTTTTATTGATTTATTTATTTTATAATAAATAACTAGCTATGTCTACAGGTGAGTAAAAGCCTAAGAAGCCGTTTACACGATGCTATTCTGTTAGTCATCGAATTTTATTTAATAATAAAGAATATTAGTTTATTAATTAACTTTTAATGGCTTTCACATTACTTTAAATTAATGGCGGTTTTTGTTGTCAATTTAGCAATGAATCACAGAAATATTGTGTGCAATATTATGTGGGTAAACAGGTTCTTGCGTATTTTCAATATTGTATTTGTTAATTTGTTGTGCAAATACTATAATTACCTATTGTAATTAATTCTAGCTTCCTCCTTGAGTCGTATTCCTCAGTGCTGAGGGTCGTGACCTCCTTTAGGTATCACTTTCTCCCTTATTATATTCCTCCATCTTCCTCTGTCCCCGGCAGTATGAAGAGCATTGTGGATCGTGGTGTCGAGAGTGGTGCGAATTTGGTCAGACCAGCGCATCGGACTTCGCCCACGAAGTCTTTTTCCTTCTATTTTTCCGGTCACTATCAGCTTCTCTAGGTTGTCCCCATCTTTCCTTGCAATGTGACCGAAATACTCGAGGATTTTACGCAGACATTCGGATGATAGTCTTTAGTAATTCTAGCTTAGAAAGTTACTAATATTAAAATAATTAATGGAATTTTGAGTCAAACCACACCACCTATTTATATATCTTTAACTACGAGTTACTACTTCCGAAATAAATGTACTGAGATCATGCAAACATTTCCCGGAGCGGAAATCGAATTCGCACTTCTCCATAAATCCAACTCACCGCAAAGTCACAAAGCTAAAACTTAAAGATTAAGTTGAAGTATCTAATTTGCCATATCACTTAAAATTACTTAAAAATATATTCTAAGACATTTGATACTTTCTTTGTCCGTTTACAAGAATATCGGAACACTTAAAAAACCGCTGCCAAAAGCACTTATCAAAATCCGATTACATTAACCTCAGCCATAGAACATACACCCATACAAACCCAATGTAGTGAAAACAACTATATTCATAATCTTTTAATTTTTTAACAGACATAATATTTTAAGTTTTTACTAAGAACCCTTTATATTATAATCCGGCTCGTACTTGTAAGAGCACTTAGGAAATGAATCCCTTTTAAAGCCTTTTTAGAGATCCGTTGCAGAATTAAAACGCTACTGATCATTCCGAAAGAATTACAATCGGAAAATCTATTGACCCGGGATTCGAACAACAACCCTTCGGATTGAAAGCCTATATATCCCTCGGCCGATGGCTCTTTGTTATTATAGTCTAGCTGACAAGATTTGGAAATGTCTATGCCAGTGTTAGTAAAATATCGTTTGCTATAGGTAGGTACTTTTGAACGGTGAAGGATAACATCTTGAGGAAACTGGCATGTTGCTGAACCTAAATATTTCGAGAAATATGTGACTAAGTAGCTTTTTTCAAGCACACTTACAATTACGAGAAGAACAAAACTTTGACATGAAGACTGAAATAAATAAATGAAATAATTTACTATTTTAAGAAAACTTTACAACGTCAATATTTCTCATATTTCATCATCCATCCACGCTGAACGCGCCGAAATGTCAAATCAATAGAGGAAATGCTGAAAGCTAAGCGCATTCTCTGACGTCATCAGTATTTTTTCTATAGAGAAATGACTGCGGCGCGTACGGCGGACATATGTACGATCAGCTTATAAACGTAATAAACGATTTAATTGAATAGCATCTTAACTATTAATACATACCTACGGAACCTTTTATATCTTAGCCAAGCCCATTTAACCTTTTCACCAATCTATAGACCCTAGAAAGATAAAAAGGGTTGTGTGAAATAGCGCGGTAACATTGGAGAGGCGTATGTTTTCGATAAGTTGCGTTTGATACGCTGTACAAGGTTGGCTGTCGGCCGCGGGATTAGTCGAGAATCAGTATTGCAATATTTGTAGGGTGTCCATAATTTCATTTTATCAATGACTCATCATAAGGCTCTAAATACTACACTTCTACTATAAATAGTCGGCTGATGAGCGGATTCAAAGCGGAGCAGGCGAACACGCCGCGGTTCTATTCTGTGACTGAGCGTATTGTGCGTAAACGCGGCGTGTTCGCTGCGCGACCGCGGTGTGTTCCGCTCGTCAACCGCCAGTGTGATATGACGCCAGAATTTTGTTGACTGAATGACATGGCTTTCGAACGTAGGTCTTGGTTTCAAAGCCTGTATTACACATCAAAGTGCAACAATTATGATAAGTGACGACCTCTGTGGCGCAGTGGGTGAAAGCCTGCTTGGGACGCAGAATGTAGCGTGTTATATCCCCGCCGCGGGATAAATGTTTGTATGATCTGCAAATATTTATCTCGGGTCTGGGTGTTTCTATGTATAATATGTATGTATTTACAAACAAAAACTATATGTATAAGTAGTATATCAGTTATCTGGTTCCCATAGTACAAGCTTTGCTTAGTTTGCTAGATGATGCTGTGTGAAATATCCAGTATTATTTATTTATATAAAAAATTATAAACGATTATTGTGATGCCGTTTCTTTTTAACGAGGATATCTGAAGTGTATCTCTCAACTACCATTTTGAAATATTCCGTAGGTGATCAGATCATGGCCACCCTACGACACTCAAGCTTGATCGGTCCGCATGGCTGCCTCCTTTTGCACTTATTAAACATATCTGATATCAATAAATCTTCCCTCAACTTCACACATCCCTATTCCCGCGTTATAAGGTTCAAAATACCATTGAAAGTACCGGCTAAGAGTCGCAGATGTGTAATGTCTTTGTTGTTAATTTGCGTTTTCCGGTTTAGTGAGTGCGTCGAAGGGGATTATTGTACCTTAGATGAAGGGATAATGTTAATTCGCTAAAAAACTGATAATATGAAAGGAGTGAGCTATCTGTTACTTTGTCCCTTTCATATTTTTATCGAGTTCGATTATTTATTTGGATGAATGAATATGGCGGGGAAATTAATATATTTCTTTTTATAAGCCGAAATATCCTAAATTAAGATGTTCTAGTCCTTTTATAAAAACACAAAGATCGCCATAATGACTCAATAAAAACTCCATTGTGATTTAAAAAAATAACATCCGCATTTCAGTACAATAAATCTAATTTAAAAACCAAAACCAAAAGTTAATCTAAACATGTAAAATCCAGCTCTATTACATTCAAAGTAAGTTTGAAATTCGTGTGATCAGTGTTGAATAGGGTAAAGGGTACAATATTGTCATCAACGAGTTAACCCTGTCAGCACGTCCTTGATTTATTGGAAACAATTATTCTTTGGGTACACTTCGGGACACTGTTACATGTGTTGTGTTGTACAAACAGTTTAGATTCAGCTTACCTATTCTGGATACTATTGGAGGCCCCCGCCCGTGACTTCACTCGTGTTAACAATCGACATAGTCTATGATAGGTACTCAGGTATTTACAAATTTTTAACAATTCAATTTTTAAATTAGGTCGCTCTTACAAACAGGTCTTAAAATTTATTTATTTATCAATTTATTTCAGATAACATGATCCATAATACACATATTTTAAAATTTTAATAAAAGAGCACACAAAAGTTTAAGCTACCTACTTACCTATGAACTGTGCATGTACCATACTACAGTGGTTAATGTACTCACAGTCGAAACGGTTTGATAACGCATTCAGTATGTTGTTGGGGCTATTTATGTAAGTATCGAAAAAATAATTTGTCACATTTAAAATTTTAATGTTTCTGTAAAAACAATTCAAAAAAGTAAAACTTGATGAATGATCATTTTTTGCAGACATAATTCATTAAACAAAAACATATAACAACAGAATACCCCGGTATGTGGGAGTAGCGGCGCGGGCGCATCCTTCGATTGAGACATCCAAGCTGCCTTCAAACGCACCGCTTTTCTATACACCTCTATCAAAACTCGTACCTTACGATAACAAAGTTTCTAACCTGATAAACATAAGGTTCAAATCCGCTTGTAGATTAAACTAAAGGTATGGTTTAACCCTTATATTCTAGTATTGTTGTTGAGTCAGTTGTGTGATGTGTAGGACATATTGAGTTTTTTGTTCCATTGTTGGTACATTAGTGAGATATCCGATCTGTAGTGCTAATGTATGTGTGAAGTATTGTCACGGTCGGAGATAAGGTTAGGCTATTACTGAATAACACTATAATTTGATCAAAGATAAACTTATACAGAACTTTGTATCACTTTATCGCGAACTTATAACTTTGATCTCTTTGCCCTTTTTAATAAAGCTCTTGATTTTATAAAAAAAAATCCCTTTTATACAGGGTGTAAAAAGACGTCTACCGAAGCCGCAAGGTGTCAGTATCCCAACACACAACCAAATCCTTAAAGATTTTCCGAAAAAAACATTATATCCGGAGAAAATAGCGTTTGAAGCTGTTTGCGTGTGTTCTGGGCACGTTGTTTTACGTATATTGCTAGATTTTGAGTTTTAACAGTGTCTGCGAGGGGGCTAAGCTAAGTCAAAACTATTTATGCATATTTTTTTCGTGGTCTGATTGCAATCCCTCAGTTTTCAGTAGTTGTCTTTTTACAACCTGTATAACTAGATATTTTATACCACATCAGGAGCTAAAGGTTTTAGGTACCTACACTTAACGAGATGCTGTGGGTTGAAAAAGTGACGTTTTAATCCGAAACCAGAAATTTTCCGTCGACTAGAGTTCAAAACCACGATCTTTAGATCAAAATCCATGGCACTATTCCTTTCGACCTGGCTGACTCAGAAATCGTATAAGTTCACTTTCCCCTTTGAAAATTAACATTATGCCGTGCCAGTTATTTCTGTCGATCGATCTCACAATACTCTCTGCTAATTATGAATTCACCGGACATTTTACCGCGTAATTGTGAACCAAGCAACTAAATATTTTTCTATGGTATGACCACGCCATGACTATGGGATCCTCAGGCTGTCGGCAATTACCATTGCAAGGTATTAAAAATTGATGATCGTGAGTACGGCGCACCTTGGCAACATTTACAAATAACTGCTGATCGTCCCACCCTTCAATAAGGGTTGATTAAAAGGGTAGGAGCGATTAATGAGTGCAGTATGCAATGCATAGAGGCGTCGGAGACGGCATGCAGTTGAAATATTGATGAAGTCGCCGCGTTGACTTTGACGAATATACCTAAGTACCTACACCCTAGTTACATTTCTAGTAATGACGTATGCAAACATTCGTCCCGCTGTGAGAAGCACACAAGCACCTCGCGATGCCATCAAAAGCCAAAGTCAAAGTTTAGAAGCATTGAGACGCAGAAGGTTGCGGGTTCGATCCCCGCCGCGGGATAAATGTTTGTATGATCTGCTAATATTTATCTCGGGTCTAGGTGTTTCTATGTATAATATGTATGTATTTACAAACAAAAAAAAAGTATTTAAGTAGTATATCAGTTATCTGGTTCCCATAGTACAAGCTATGCTTAGTTTGGGGCTAGATGATGCTGTGTGAAATTGCCCAGCATTATTTATTTATTCATGAAGTATTTGGAAATTAGAATAGTCTACGACTCGAGCTAGGTGATGACTCCTGTCCGATACCGTGAACCATCAAACACTTTTTTGGTTAGGGACCTGGCTTTCAGTTACTCACATTGATGACTAGATAATCTAGGTAGCAGATTTAAAAAAATCTTCCACGTGTGGAAAACTGCAATATCCTTAAAGGCTTTACAGCTGAGAGGATGGTTTAGGTGTTGGGCAAGCCTATTCCATCTCAAACAATGACCCAGGCACTACAGCGTCCCCAATCCCTAACGAAAAAAATCATTTAATATGATGTAAAGGCTTCAGTTTTTTATCAGCAAAGACGGGAGTGACAGTTAGTTTATTCCTTTGCAATCGATGTTCTAATAACTTTGTTTGAATGCTCTTTGTGTAGTTTCCCTATGATTAGTGGAGGCAGTTCGTTGAAGGGAACGCTTGCAGTCGGCGCCGGGTGCAGTTCACAACTTTTTTCACATTCCATGAATAAGTCAATAGAGATATGTAGGTCGCGGCATAGTTATTAGATTGGTTGGTTATAAAACCAAGCTGAAACACAAGAAGATTTCATAATTCTCCTGGCGCGTTATCTGAAAGCTGGTACTACATGCTGCACCCAATTCAAAAAGCATTTATTAACATAAAATGGCAATGGTATATACGATACAGTGGTAATGCCTTCAGTATTTTGGCCTTTGGACATAGTTTTTACTGTAGTTTTCGACTATAGATCGCGTTTTCAATGCCTCAACTGGCTATAAGTGTTACTTCTACATACATACATACATAAAGTCACGCCTCTTTCCCAAAGGGGTAGGCAGAGACCACCGATCTCCAGTCGCTACGATCCTGACACACAACTTTCGCCTCATTCACTCTCATTACATTCTTCATACATGCTCGTCGGTTTAGGGTAGTTTTGACCTGGCCCTTCTCCAAAATGTGTGTTTGTTATTATAAGGGCCAAATTAAGTTAGAGATGTCTGCTAGACGCACTTTTTGGCATCATGATTGGGTCGTTAACCTCATTTCTTTGGTCTTCTCTATTTTAAGGCACTCGCCATAATAAATATTCCTCAAAACTAAATCAATTTACCCAACTTATGAGTAAATTGGGGCTTTATGCAACAATTGAATCTCCAAGATAAGCTGCGCTTACTGACTCATAATCTTATCAAGCGGCATGCAGCGGCCAGGTCACGACCGGCGCACGCGCACGCTAACTACACTAAATGTTGCGTTCATTAATTTGACAGATGTAATGTTAGCTGTGTCGGTGAAGTGGGATGTACTTTCTTTCAACTGAAAGACTGTGGCAATTGAAGATTGCAAGTTTGGATCCCGAGCGTAGATATCACTAGGAACAACCAATCTATTAGCTCTCTGAAGTAAGGTGTACTAAACGATTGCGCAGTTTTGCGCATGTAGTACATTGCATGTGTAGAGTAAGCGAGATAGAACGATGCAAACTTAGGCGGGTGAGCGAGGCAGCTTTACACATGCTATCTTCGTTGTCTTCGTCTTATATGGGTCATCAAAAATGGGTTCGGTGCAGCAACTTCGGAGAGATAAAGATTGTACTGTAATTATTTTTCTTGGGAAATTGTATTGTGTTTAACACAAGCTTTCAATGAACGAAGAACTTTATCGTGAGGGAAAATGTTAATACGACCAAATTGTAGGTATATTTATGCGGCCCAGCAGCTTCTAGAAGTAAAACGTAAACAGGGTCACGACTGTATCCCCGAGGCGCGGTAGACATTGTCTCAGATCTTTTATATTCCAAATCCTTTGATGATGTCTAAGGGGGTAGTCAGAGGCATGTACAAATACATATTTGATACATGCCCACATCTTGCAGAAGTTAGTATTCCATACATGACAGGTTGCAAGCCCATCGCCGCCTATAAGAATAACTAACTGGTTTCCTCACGATGTTTTCCTTCACCGTTCAGAGCTCGTGTTAGAGCGCATATAAATTTTACGAAACGCAAAATCCATTGATGCACGGCCGAGATTCGATCCCACGACCTTCGGATTGAAAGTCGAGATACAACCCCATTCGGCCAACACGGCTCTTTTGCTTCTAGAAGTTTCAGAAGTTTTTTCAGCTTTAACCTTCTGTGTCACTTCTGACGTCAGCAGAATTTTCTCTATTGAATTGACAGTTGGGCGCGTTCGGCTCAGCTAGACTATGCGACCACCCTAATTCGTATTTTCTGCATTGACAGTAGTCTCTTACCCTGTTATTAATAAACACGAACTTGGGTGGTATTAGAGCTAATCCAAAGCATAAGTCAGTAGTAGGTCAAATCTGTATTAATAAATAAAGACCAAGGAAGAAATAAGCTAATCCGACTATGCTGTCGGAGCAAGAGTTACGCCTAGGTGCAACCTAGTATAGATATGGAGTAAGCACACTCTATCATGAATTTTGACATTTTACTTCATAATATTCATATCATAACCAAAAAAAAAGGTTGTGCAAATAGGATATGTTGATGGTTTGAGGAAAACTTTAATGAGGTTGGATACCAACTACGATAAATGGGGCGAGTGAAAATTTACAATATTCGTAAAATTTTATTGTATGATCTCGAAGAAACTGAATTTAAAATCCAAGTAAGTATAGATTTTGAGATGAAAAATCATTTAGCATTAGCAAGAAACAAAAACACAGTTAAAAATGACTAAACACAGTAAATACTTTTTTATGACTAAAAACTTTTTGACCAAAAATGTTGAGAAGAATAAAACCTAACCTCTTTGAATAAAACAGATTGTCAAATACAAATTATTGTCTATCTCTGTCATTCATATAATTAGTGACAGAGACACACAATATTTTAAATGATGATAATATTATTCGTTCATTCACTCGTTTTTATTTTCAATTTTATGGGTTGCCATAACGCACGCGCTAGTCCCGATGCAAGAAATGTATTACTGATTCGAGATAACTACCGATTTATTAATAACCTTGAACTCATCATGTTACTCCAAGAAGTAACAGTTCTGAGAGCAGTCTCGGATTTAGCTAGAATTAGGGTTTTCTAATTAATAAGGCGGTTAGCGTTAAAGTTAGTAAAAAGTATAAATATGTTTATTCAGAACAAATTACAGTTGAGCAAAATTACAATTAAAACGATGAAACTGCAAAAGTTGTAAAACTGTGAAGCAGTTTCAACGCCCACCTCCAGAACTGGTGAGTAGATTCTGATGGAAACTATATGTAAGTTCGTATGAGCTAGTTGCCAATTTTAATAAGAACTTATAGCTCACATCCATTTCGGCAGCGACCAGGAAACTGACGGCCATTGCTTATGTAACAAATCATACGCAATCACAATAGTCAGCCGAGATGGGGCTCGTCCTGTGATGCAAGACAACGCAGTTCTTTTGCAGAATAGGGCTAGGCCAGAAAAAAACATCAAAAAGTCATACAATTTCTATGTATATGTCTAATTTTGATTTTATAATGCATCACAAGAACTGCATCCACGCGGGAACCCACGACCTCGCCGTTCCGTATAGTCAGAAAACATTTATGCAGTAGGACTGCTGGGATCATAAAGTTTTAAGAGCTAGGAGATTCTACTCGTGTTTCTGCCCGACCAATACCGTGAAGAACCAGGGCAACAAACACGGTTTGGGCTACCTTTCTTTCCGGTGATCGATCAACTAGCCTCAAATGCTTGACACCTCGTATAACAAAACTTACAGCTCCCAATTCTGCCCTTATCATCCCCTGAAATCAATTTAGGTTGTCCTAAAACTAGGCTACGAGCGCAACCAAACTCTGAGGCAGCCCTAGAGGGACTACTCTCAGTAATAGTGTTTGAGGAGCGCGGGCAACGCGACGCGGAACACAATTGTTGACACGTACCTTAATATCCTTAGCCAGTGGTTCTCAATGTGGATTAGGCTTACACAAGCAGACAAGTTCCTTTCCTCGGGGGAGGAAATAAGACCCCTCTAGCTAGTGTTTTTTTTATATTTAATAGATTTTTAAGTTTTTTTGTTTGTAAATTATCATTCCACGAAGCCGTTTGCAAGTATAGGGCAGCTTCGGATTTGTAAGTATTAAGGCAGGATCTCAAAATTTCTTTAAAAGTATCTTAACCAAAAATTTTGAATTAAAAACTCATACGGGAAAGGAGCGTGACGTAATGTATGTAGGTAATCATACTTCTCTTAATCAATCGTTAATCGCACAAAATGTTAGTTTAAGAATCAAGGAATTGAAGAAGAATCGAGAATTAGAAGGTAGAACAACCAGGTTGTAGCAGTAGTTTGTAATCTCACGTTGTTGAAATAAGCATACATACTCGTTTTATTGTCTATGACATTGTTTTAGTATTTATGAATAATAAAACTGTCAGGTTGAACTTGAGCCTCGTCAACGAATACACTAGTCAAATAATTTATATTCTGGTATTTTATTTAATCCGAAGTGGGAAAGTCCAAACAGTTCATCATCAATGATTGTGATGATATAGTTGACGTCACCAGCTCCTGGCCAGTAACAATGATCCGCACTGTTATCTTAGGTTTACCTTTGATTTGTCGTAATCGGAGCTCGGCTGATCCGCAGTGACGATGGTTATTGATAGCGTTTCACGATCCGATTTGATGCGGATTTGTAATTATCGTGTCATATGATCATGTTCCTGTGTGTGTGCGTGTTGTGAGTGTGTGTAAGACTGACTTACTGACTGAATTACTTTTTCCGCAAAAGAAACTCATCTGCGCTTGTTATTTTCTAGGCGGTAAAATACTATAGTCAGTTTTATTTGTATAAGTATTCTACTTTATCATGTAACAGCAGAAAATAAATTGCCAGACTGAATTGATTTGAAATTCCCATTGTAATAAGAGAGATGAGAGATTGATACTTTTTTCACAAAATGTTAATTTTTTCACAAGCAGTTAATAAAACTGCGATGATCGGTCCACCTATGTAGATTGTGTATAAACCACCTATGTAGATTGTCTTTATTCTGAAATTAGATAAAACTCCTCGTATCTACGATTACATAAAGAAGTACAACACAGACTTATATTGTTGTTTTGTCGCTCAAGATAAAAACAATATTCATAGTATTTGTAATCTTTACAGCAAGCGGAAGTCGAGCTGATCTTCCATAAATATTATTGGATAACTCTCATATCTCGTAAAAAATACTCCAAATAATTTGGCACAACTTCTATTCTGGGCAATAGTCACTTACGTTTAGTAGCTTCATTTGCCTCTGGATCTCGGGATCAAAGGACCAAACTAATCAGGATCACGGGTGGATATAATCTGATCCCGATATCAGGGGTCAAGTACTCATAGGCCAAGATTGTACTCGTTTCGACAGTTTTCCGGTCTCTTCATCCAAATTCGCAAGAGAAGTACTTAGTTAATTGTAAAGATGATGCTCTTTTTTAGCCGGGGGTTCAAAAATATAACTAGTA
The DNA here is from genome assembly GCA_963565295.1 of Epirrhoe alternata. Lineage (NCBI taxonomy): Eukaryota > Metazoa > Arthropoda > Insecta > Lepidoptera > Geometridae > Epirrhoe > Epirrhoe alternata. Next base: position 12,829,136 of record OY751384.1, on the reverse strand, counting down.
GTAAAAGAGGTCATGGTATAAAAGTTTGAGATCCATGTTTCTCAACTAGCGCTACAGGAGTGCCCGCCAACAATTGCGCGCAAGTGAACACATCCTCATCAGCTCTGAGAACTCTTCCATCCTACTGCGATGTGCTTCTCGCTTCCTCTTGTTTACTTATTGACTCTACCAATAGGCTGTTTCTCTTCTAGGCGTGTTCTTACGAGCTACATATACAAAATTACAGTATCTGGGACTAGGTGACAGCCGAGTTCGAATCCTAGTGCGACTGTAATTTTTTGCACCATATTCTTTTTTTTTACTTTTCTAGTTTTAGATACTTAAAAGTTAATTAAGTTCAAGTTTTCACTTCTGTCTTTCACTGGTTTTTTTTGTTTCATAATAAAGATAAATAAGATTTTTGAAATACAACAATTGTTAATTGACCAGGAAAAAATCGCGTGAAACAAATAAACAAACAAAATTAATTCGGAATCTAGTCCCAAAATAACTAATTTATAATTAATTGGAAACAAATTGGTTTTGCTATAAGCAAATAGTTTGTTTTCACGAGCGTGTCTTCGGTCACGTACGCATCTTAATGATGATGATTATCACCAAATAATTAATCTAATTGAGTGTAATTGCATAATGCGACTTTTCAAAACCTTAGACCTCAACTATTGAAATTACAAATGTTTTAACACTATTATCGGGATATGCTCTCTGACAATTTTTTCTTAAACTAGAGCACCAGTGAGTTTTTCTTTTTTTTTTCGTTGTGTGAGTAGATTTAAATACATAGGTACTTGTTCCTATAACTTTGTATTGTTCGTCCACATACTGTTATAGCATACCTACTTAGATTTATGACTATCAGTGTAAACTTTTAATTGGCCCTATGCTGGCATGTGTTACCTTACATGTGTTATTTTAATGTTTTATAAATTTACCTAGCTGTTAGTTTACCGAAAATTCAAAAATAAAATAAAATATTGAATCATGGTAAATATCCTGATATTTGTGTTAAAAGTGTTGTACATACAAAAATCCTTTAAATTAAAATAATAATTAAATAAATAAATAATTACATTTCACACAAAAAACAATTGATATCTATCGATTGTTAGAACAGCTAAAATATAAGAAACAAATTTTTATTCCGTCAAAAATATTTTCGTGTGAAAATACGAATTAGAATTTTTTGCATATGTCGATAAAACCGATTAACATTATTGTTATCAAATACGTCGACGATCATGGTACGGGCATGTCATGAGAAGTGACAAACGTCATGTGATGATAAGAAACCAATGATGTTATATACTACGAGTATAGATTTATAAGTATAGAATTCTGTGTAAGAAACTCATGTATGTGGGTGTAAGATACCAACGAAAACATGACTGGAACAAAAGTGAATGTTGACGATAGAGGAGAGTAGCGTCAATGGCCTTACAACCTGTCACGTAAGAAGTGCTAACTTTTGCAATATGTGGGCATGTGCAAAAAACACATCAAAAGGTATAAAAATAATGTTTATTTCTTTTGAGCCACCCAAGGACACGTCTCTAGAGACCCATCACTCTACCGTCAAGCACGGTGGTATCCACGACTCTTGACGTCCATCCCCAGAGGTAGATCCATCTTAGGCCTCCATCCGCGTCCAAACTATTAGGCACGGCTGTCTGAAGCCTGGGTTTATGATTAATGTATCCTTGATAGGTCTTTGGAGACCTTTACTTTATACCTAGTCTTGCCATAAATATTGTCACGAAGAAAAAAAAAAAATTTTTTATTGCAAATAATATTTATTACTTTTACAGTGTGTTAGTTTAATACATAAATATAAAACAATTTAAAATATAAAAGCTTATTCGAAGTGATCTCCATTGGCTGCAATACAGTCCTTTAAACGTTGAGGCCAGTTATCAATAGAAGCACGCACTCTTTCCATGGGAAAATTCTTCACTGCCAATCGTATGGATTGTTTTAGGGACTCCAAATTATCATGGCGTTTAGAGCAAGCCATACTCTCTAAAACTGACCATAAATCATAATCCAGCGGATTAAGATCAGGACTAGACGACGGCCAGTCTTCAGCTCTGATGAAGTCCGAAACGTTCACTTCTAACCAAGACTGCGTGGACCGAGCTTTATGACCTGGCGCCGAGTCTTGTTGGAAGGACCATACTTGGTTATTGAACATGGTGTTGTTAAGGGGCTTAACTACCTTCTCAAGAATGGTATTTTGATACACTTGTGCCGATGTTTTGATACCTTTTTCACAAAAATATGGCTCAGTCACTCCTTCATAGCTAACACCCCACCAAACCATCACTGAAGTCGGATAATGCCCACGTTGCACTCTGTCGACTAATTGGGAAGCTTCCTTAGAGCTTTGAGCATAAATACGGTCATTTTGTTTGTTAAAATGTTGCTCAATTGTAAAGATTTTCTCATCCGTAAACAAAATTTTTCTGTGACAAAAGTTTGCGTACCGCTTCAGTAGTTGTTTCGATTTTACCACCCTATTCTTTTTTAAATTATCAGTTAAAAAATGACCAGTGCGTCTCTTATAGGCTGCAAGTCCTAAGTCATCTTTTAAAATACGCGACATGGTTCTGGGTGCTATCTCCATCTCCCGAGATAAAATCTTTTGCTTTCGGACAGGATTTCTTCGAATTCTTTCCCTTACTGCTTTGACCACCTTTTTCGTACGAACACTACGTGGACGGCCAGATCTTTTTCTGTCACAAACAGAGGAGGTCTCATTGTACCTATTAATAGCCCGGTACACAAACATTTGACTAATACCAAGCGTATGGAGAGTTTTAAAAATTGCATTTGGCTCCATACCAACTTTGTGTAATGCAATCACAGCGATTCGGTTCTCTTTATCACCCCACTCCATTTTAATATCGCAAAATATTGTACAATGTATTGGCGCCAAAATTAGAAAACTCAATGAACAATCGTATAAAAATGACAGATTCCAAATTCAAATGTAATATCTTTCTTATTTTTAACTGTAACAGTATTTATGGCCAGACTAAGTAGACTGTGTCGTTTTTGGTTCACATAGCGTACAAAATTGCAATCACAGTCACTGTTATAATTATTATGATGGCACTATGTATTAAATAAATAAATAAAAGCTTAATTTTGGAACAACATTACATAGGAGCAAAAATACATAGTGGAAACGCTGACTGCCGCAAAAGTTGTAAAACTGAGTAGCGGAGTCAGTGCTCTTCACTCAAACCGAAAACTGAGGGGTTGCAATCAGACCATGATTCTAAACATATTTAGCGAAATAAAACGCAATATTTTTTTTTGCCTTAGCTTCGTCATGCTATGTTATTTTCGGTTATTTACTACTATTACAACATAATAAGACGATACCTACCTAATAATTTCATTTATAAAAGAAAAAAACATTTAAAATCGAAATCCAGCAATCTACGTAAGAAAACGCGCCCAAAACATACGCATACAGTACTCTTCAAACGCTGTTTTCTCCGGATGTAGTGCATATTTCGGAAAATCCTTTTGGATTTGGATGTGTGTTGGGATGTACATACCCTTTCGGCTTCGGTAGACGTCTTTTTACACCCTGTATTATTGCACTAACAGATGCCCTATAAACTCTATATTGCACTAATCATCATCATCTTCCTGTCCTTGTCCCATATTATGTGGAGACAGCAACATGATTTCTTCTTCCATTCTCCTTTACCAGCCGTCAATCAATCACCACCAACCAGGATGAAAAAGCTTAGTGGGAAAAACGTCAATATTTTTTTGATAATTGTCGTAATTCCCACTGGTGGAGAAAACTCAGTGGGGATTACGATAATAAACCGTCATCTCAACACTCACTCTAAAAGTTTGAGTCTGTTAGTCTGACTCTTTCTTTCTTCGTCAGACTCCATGTTCTGGCCACCATTTCTACAAAAAACTTTCCATAAAATGCTTACAATCTCTTTGTTATTATTTCCTTATTTTGATTGACGCGTATTTAGCCAAAATAATATAAATAAAGAGTTCGATTATGCCCCTTTCACACCATCTACGGGTTAATTCAAATAACCCCACATTCTTGCAAACAGTTACCTACGAATCAATGTATTCACAATATCACAGTATGCAACACTAGAAACAGTAAGATGAGTATTGACCTCGAGGGACCGCTGGAAAACAAATTGTCTACACAAATACCTGAATCATTTTTGAGCACAATTTTATATAAAAATAATGGTTCGATGACAATTATGTTTGAAATTGGGCGTTATCAGATACTTATTTGGTTTTATTACGTTCTGATCACATTGCAGGCATTTGCTCCATGCTCATGGGTACTAGGTATACCTACTGAATGTCTGATTGAGAACATTTATTTAGGTTCATTGTCCGGGTCTTGGTTCTCTCTATTGAACAAAAAGATCTTTACTTACTTTCTATTAAATAGAAGTCTCTATTTAGAGTCTATTCGATTCCCGCTGATCGCCAGCAGTAAGACGGATGCTAACTATGCAAGCAACTCTACTGTTTTTAATAATGCTTACCGTGTCAAAAGTTTTGATTCAGGCACAATAGAACAAGTGAAATCTCAGGGTTCCTGCGATGATGGATGATTAACGATGGCTTCCTACTGACAGCCGCGTCTGATTGTCTGTTTGTTTGTGTGATTGTATTCAAATACTCAGGTAACTGTTTGTACTGGCACAAGTTATAAGATTAGGCAGAAAAATTGTACAGTCACGTACACTTTAAAGTAGGTTACTGAGTCGGCATTTACGCTGCCTTAACATTATAATAATCATAACGAGTCAGTGCGAATTTAGCTACCCATCGGGGGAACATGGGTCGGAAACACCAATCTGTAATAGTGATTTACTTCCGCGAATTAACTTTTAACTTACATATTTTTAAACTTAAATACATTCAGTGTTTTGCTATCTCAGTGTTTTACCTTAACTTTAACAGTGTACTCAAACTCAAACTAACTTTAAATTCATGTACAGTCTAACGGGACTGTACAAAAATAAATTTTGCAAAAATATCTAACACAATAAACTTGAAGGCACCATAAATCATACTCATTTTACTATTATGTAATGTATGCAGTGAATAGTATCGGAATGTGTATCGTGTGTTCATTCATCATTCAGATAATTTCTTAGTCACACATTTCGATTATATGTTTTAAAATGTTTTGTGAATTCCCTCCAACAAAAATATATTTATGGTCTGTTCGCCGCTTGTCCCCCTTTCTGATTTCGTCTATTATTTCTAGCCATCAATAGATTGTGGATCTTTGCCCCTTTTTGAAGTCTGGTATTTTTTTATTAGTTCATCGCCCACTTTCGTTATTTGCCCCCTTTTATACATATATTTTTTCGATAACGTGTAACTAGAGCATTTTTCAATCGCTTTCGCTTATGAATCACACCACAAGTTGAGGTGATAGATGAAGGAAGGATGAATGTTAGCACATTGCAAATTCTATTGTTGCAGTACTGTTTTTGTGGCAGCTTTCGGGTAGTTGTTTCTGGTAGCATGGCCATCATATAATAACACAAGAATTTATTTACAGAAGCTAAACTACTGAATTGAACACATTCAACAAAATACACAGGAATTAGTTGAACCATCTAAGGATCGTTAAAAACGATCTATAGATAGCTCAACTAATCATTCTTGGTTCAAATAGCCGGGACCGACAATTTAACTCGCGTTAATTAACGCTCAGATGAAAATGCCACTGGCGGTCACCCATCCACTTACAGACCGTTTCGAACGTTGCTTAACTTCGACGATCTATCAAGAATGACTAAGCAAGACAATGCGATCTGTTGATCCAAATTATGCGGCAGCTCCAAATGAAATAATTTGGAGCTGCCGAAATAAGGGAATAATGGGAATAAGGGATATTGAGAAAGAAAAAAAGGTAAATATAATCACAAGACGTACAATGACGTCCATATTGTTTACATATATTTACTTTTGATAATTTATTCAGCACGTGTAAGTTTTCAGTTAAATGTTATTTATTTATACATTACGTGGAACTACAAAGACAATCGACATCATTTGATATTCAAAGCATCAAATAATATAACAAGGCTGTTTTGTAAAGGGTGAATAATGATACTCTCTGAAATAAAATTGGTACTCTCATAGATTTTGGTGAATTTAGGATTAAAACACACACACAAATTAAAATAATTAAAATCTTATACTTTAAGAGATATTCCCTGTACCGACTTAAGTGAAGTAAAATTGGATTTTTATTTATTCATTGTAGAGATAAAAACGAATCTAAAGTAAAGAACTAATCCACTTTAACAGTTTCATTCCAATCCACTAAGATTTTAATCATTTTATTTTTAGTTTCCAGAAACGGAACGTAACCTCATCTTAATCCGAGGAATGTAATCCCAAACCATTGTTTATTCTAACTGTATTGTGATCAGGGAAAAGCCTGGGATTATTTGCGACTTTTTATTCTGACGTTTATGTCCGGCGAAAATAGATTGTGGATTTATACGTGGATTAAAAGAGTTTTAAGACGCCATTAACACGATACCATTCTGACATAACATTCTTGACTCTTGCCCATTGGATAGGATACTAGTTCTCTAATTGACAACACTCAAAAAATATCCAAACACCGTTTTTTGATGACATTTGCTCGAATGTAGACGTTATCTCACTTGTATAAGTGTTCAATGTCGCTTGTATGCAAAAACAAAAACTTTTTGGAGCGGACATTTTATTTGTCAAATTGTAACTATATTATCCTAGCTCAATGCTCGTGCCACAGAAATTAGATCTTGTTCCTTTGACTTTGAGAAAGCAAGAGACAAGAATGGTATCCTGTAAATGGCGGACATTAAATTCAATCCCAGTAATTCAGTAGGTACCTACAGAGAACAGAGACGGGTTTGCATTTGCGGAGGTTTGTGGTTTTGTGTATGCACTTTTTTATTAAATAAACGGTGTATTTAGTATAAATATTTTCTGTTTTATTTACATAACATATCTACTCAATTTACATAGATAACCTTGCAAAATAAGGTTGGACTGGTTCTATTTATTTAACTTTACTGTCCTGGATAATAATAATGCTGGACATTTCACACAGCATCATCTAGCCCCAAACTAAGCAAAGCTTGTACTATGGGAACCAGATAACTGATATACTACTTATGTACTTTGTAAATACATACATATTATACATAGAAACACCCAGACCCGAGATAAATATTTGCAGATCATACAAATATTTATCCGATATCGGGATCGAACCCGCAACCTTCTGCGTCCCAAGCGGGCTTTCACCCACAACGCCACAGAGGTCGTCAAATCAAGTCAAATCAAGGATGCATTTGTATAGTGTTACAAGGATAGTAGCCAGTATCATGTAGCCAATCAAACTGTCAAAAAGGCATCTGTAGGTTGGCTTCGACCCCATGCTTAACCACATGCTTTCTAGGGTTAAAAGTCCGGGACTCCTTATTCCCGTGATTTTCAACTTTGACAAACACAATAATAATAATCTTCACAATGTTTTGTGTAATACATTATACTTATCTGCTTTAAATTGTAAAAAGATAGCAAAATATCGTGAGGCAACTAGCTAGTGTACGCGAGACCATCCTCGCGTACACTGGTTACCTCACGCTGCAAGCCCATGCTTGGAACCTGTCATGTATAATACTTTTTTTTCTCAACCTATATTTCCCACAGCTGGGCAAAGTCACGTATTACTTACTTTGGAATAATCGTTTTTCCAAGCTTTCCGAAGGAGCTTATTTATAAAGAATAAGATCTAAGAAATTGTCTACCGTGCCTTGCATAGGCTACTATTGTGGTCCTGATAAAGGTGATTCTACTAGTAAATAAACTCACATTGCCTATGGTTTTAAATAATTTGAATATTAATATATAAAAAAATAAGTACATACTTAATAAAAATAAGTCTGTTGTATAAGTAAAGTTAAGTATGTTTCTGGGATCCTCTAATACTTACAGGTATTTTCTTACTTAAAAGAGAATCCCAAACCCATGAAGTGTATTTTAGTTTAAGATAAAGAAATAAAATGTATTTTGTATGTTTAAAATTTAATGAGTGTCTAGAACTTCTGAATCTAACCTATGTTTTGATAAAAAATACTATTTAGTTTGATTTCAATGTCTATATTTTAAATTTAACAATATGTAAGTGTACTTACTAAAATATAATAATTTTTAATATTGTTACGGTGGATAACTCATAACGAAATATTAAGCTACGTTTAAATAATATATGCTTTACTTACATGAGTATCTATTCATGTATTATGAAATACCAAAAACAAACAAACTTTCTCTTTTTTCAGTATATTATACTGCGAATTATATTTCGACATGTTGTGAAATAGTTGTGCAATAATTTAATCTGTGTTATCACTATTGATTACACTGGTTTATTTGTAATCTCCATCTGTCTTATTTTATATTTTATGTCGGTTTATTTTGTCCCATAGATAACTTACATACATACATAAAGTCATGCCTCTTTCCCAAAGGGGTAGGCAGAGACTACGGATCTCCAGTCGCTACGATCCTGACACACAACTTTCGCCTCATTCACTCTCATTACATTCTTCATACATGCTCGTCGGTTTAGGGTACTGACCTGGCCTTTCTCCAAAATGTCGCCAATTTGATCCAAGAAGGTTCGCCTAGGCCTTCCCCTTCCAGCTGTCCCATAGATTACTCTTAAATAAAATTAACTTAAATAAAATAAACAGCCATGGCGCTCCGAGATTCAATGTGAGTGTGAGTTTACAACGTTATTTAATTTTATCGAAAAAAATAACGCGATAAAAGATAATTGTCCGTCCCTATCACGGGCATTATACTTTTTCGATTTACTATATAATTATAATAAACTCAAAACAAATAGTATAATTGTCATCGAACCAGTGTTACAGACACAGCATATTATCTTCTGGAGTACGTAGACAACTTTAGGCTATTTGTCGTAAGTCGCTTGAAACTCCGTTTCGCCAAAATATCGTTCATGAGAATTTTACTAAAAGTTTTTTACCAGTAAATTATAAAAATGTATTTTTTTTATAAACTTAGCTGTACCTATACAGGGTGTAAAAAGACGTCTACCGAAGCCGAAAGGGGTAGGTACAGCATCCCAACACACAACCAAATCCAAAAAGATTTTCCGAAATAATCATTATATCCAGAGAAAACAGCGTTTGAAGATTATTATTTGCGTATGTTCTGGGCGCTTTTTTTTATGTAGAATGCTGGATTTTGAGTTTAAACTATTTTTTTCTTTTATAAACGAAATTATTAGGCAGGTATGGTCTTATTATGTTGTACTAGTAGTAAATAACCGAAAATAACATAAAATGACTTAACTAAGTAAAATTTTTTTTTTGCGTTTTTTTCGCTAAATATGTTTAGAATCATGGTCTGATTGCAACCCCTCAGTTTTCGGTAGTTGTCTTTTTACACCCTGTATAGTTATTTTCTTCCCATAAACCAATGAATTTAACGAGATAAAGTTTTATAAATCTAATGAAATGCGTTAAAATGGCAAGTTTACCTTGATGGCAAGTTAACTCAAACTATATTCTCTTGTGAGTTGAATTTATAAAACTACATGTCTTTTAGTAACAAATCAAGAGACTTCAGAAAAGGAGAAATTCTATGTTCTGTTATATATTTTTTTTATTTCTAAGTTCACCGATTTTCCATAAAACTACAAAAACCTTCATCCTAACTTGTAATTTGCGCCAGTTCCACATATCCCTTCTAATCTATCCCTACTGGTAGGGAAGAAAAGAACTAACATTGAAGTCGGTGTTCTTTTAAGATTTTAAAGCCTAGGTGAACTTAGAGAATATTTATAGGTATCAAAGCTTTTTATTGGAAAAATGTTCAAAAAAGTAATCGTCGGCAATCTTAGATATAATTAAGATTATATATTCTGTCTGAGTTTTTGAAATTAGCCTTTCCCAAACCCTGGTATTATTCCAAGAGTTCCAAGGAACTCTACAAATTCCAAATTTTATCCTTATCAGTTCAGCAATATGAACCGAAAACAGACTGACAAACTTGCACGTGATAGCTACATATTTATGAACTGCGATGATTACGGCACGAGGTAGAAACCTACAGATTTAATCTGCGTTATCATTATCAATGAATTTGGCAACAATATTTATATCATACACGTGCCTGTGTTTAGCTACGAGGTATCTATTAAATCTTATCTTTGTATTATCTATATCCGTACCGTGTGATTACAATAATATTAGGTACGAAGTAAATTATTTAATAACCTACACTTCTAAATATTTTCTGGTGAGTGAATTCAAAAAATTGCGCGAACAATTTAGAAATATGGAAAAATCTGTAGCAATTGAACATAAACTCGTTTGGACGAAATAATGTCGGTCAGATTAGCTAGTTTCAAAATAAATCATCTTATTTCTTATCCCAGATTGAAATGATCTTTTTCTTTGTTAAGACCTAAACATTGAAAGATCTGAGTTTAGCAAGCTAACGGTTAATTGTAACTAATCTAAGATTATTGATTTAGGCCTACCTGCGGGCCGCGTTCCGCGAAGCAGCGGACGCGCCAGTTAGAGGAAATAAAAGTAAAGTTTAAGGAGAACAATAATTTGTTTATTATAATCTTTTATCTTATCCTTACGCTAAATCAATAAATATACAACTTTGGAATTATTTACAGAGAACAACGGTGACAGCGGAATGCTACTTACATCAAGGTTAACAAGTGCGCTAATATTGCAATATTCAGTGCTTATCATACAACACAAGGAGATCACCTCTCGATGCCACTGGTCCTTTGCACACTAAAACTAAATCACAGATAAAAAATACAAAGTCTCAACACGCTCCGAGTGTTTGGTCGTAATCACTGCCGCGTGAGCACCGTGACGGGCTTGTAGATGTGAGGGGAGAGTGGATGGTGCGAGGGTGAGGGCAGCTCCGGGCTGGAGGCGCCCGACGTGGGTGGGGAGTGCAGCATCGGCGGCGACGGCGGCAGCAGCGGCGACGTCTGCGCCAGCAGCGCCGAGCTCTGCAGCAGCTGCTGCTGGCTGAGGAACGGCGCCGACGGCATGCGCTCGTACATCGCGGGTGAGTACGGCAGGCTGCAGTATCCCATCGAGTCTCCGCGGAACGCTGGGTGCACCGCGCTCGGGGCCACCGGCGGCGTCTTCATCTGCATCGGAGCGTATCTTTGGTACAGCAGCTGGGAGTATAGTCCGACTAGCTGCGAGTAGGTCGCCGGAGGGTAGGCCCCAGGAAGTGCCGCGCCGGGGAACAGCGGCCGCTTGAAGCAAGCGAGCCTCGACCGCCCGTTCAGAGCGGAGCGACGTCGAAGCTTCCCTGTGGTTCCACCGATGAACACATCCTCGGCCGAAGCATCCAGCATCCAATAGTTGCCCTTGCCGGGGTCGTCGTAGTGGCGTGGCACCTTCACGAAGCACTTGTTCAGGCTGAGGTTGTGGCGGATCGAGTTCTGCCAGCCCTGGCGGTTCTCCCTGTAGTACGGGAAGTTAGTCATGATGTACTCGTAGATGCCGTTCAGCGTGAGCCGCTTCTCGGGGCTGTTGCGGATCGCCATCATGATGAGAGCGTTGTAGCTGTACGCCGGCTTCTCGTGCTTTTTGTCTTTCTTGTCGTCGCCGTCCTTCGGCTTGGTGCAGTCGACAGGCTCGGTGCCGGTGACGTCCAGCTCGGAGTCGCTGAGGTCCGCCTCGGAGGGCGATGCGCCCGTCGACGAGGTCGTCGGCGACGGCGGCGGCTTGGAAGCCGCGTGATTCATCAGTATAGAGTTGATACTGAAATCTCCTTCGAACTTCACCATGTTGATACACTTGTGGACACTTGATAAATGAGAGCGCAGTACGCGTGCGTTGACACTGCGAGCGGCGAGTGAACTGACGTGCGTGGAGGCGGGAGAGGGTATTTATAGTTGAGTGGTGCGGCGCCGCCCCGGCAGGTCGGGGCGCGCGGCTCGGCCAATCAGCGCTCGAGCTTTCATACATAGCGCCACGCCCCGGGGACAGAGAAGCTCCCCTCTCGAGCTTCGCCGTCTCTGTCCCGTACTGCAGTGCGGTGTCTGCGCGCGCGCAGACATCCATCACTGTGTGCGCGGTTATTGGTGAGCAGCGCCACACGTTAAATCGCGGTTCACGTGATTAATGGCGTTATTGAGTTATTCAAAACCGAACCAATGTTAATCTTTTATGTTTTCCTTATTATCAAACGAAATAAGCTATAATCGGTAGTTTGCTGAAACAAAATATTGATAAGTATTGAAATTATTTATCATTTTGATACTGCAGATAAGTCTAGTTTTTGCGTTTTGTCGATGTATATTTTTTTATTTATCTGATAGCATTGAAATGTTTATCAAAGTTCTAAAGGGAGATAGGTAAACTGGAAATTACGCCAGAATGAGATATCGAAAAGATATTCAGTCAAAGAGCAACATGTTATAGCCGAGTGCTTAGTTTTTATTTCAAGTTTTATTTTAATCTCTGGTTCTCATCTGGCCAAGAATATCTTTACTCCAAATCAAAGATCTTGGAATTCTAATATACTCGTAGTCCTAGTATAAAGATCCATACATACACTGACATTTTTTACTCACACACGAAAGAATAATCAGAATAGTAGGCTATTTAAAAAAATTATGAGCGTAAGTGAATTAGATCGCGGAAGCTAGTATAGAAATAGGTACAGACAGTGTAATGTAGTTGTAAAACGGCAGACAAGCTGATAACATAGATGAATGAATTTGCAGTTTTTTGTGCGATAATTTCTTATCTGTGTCAATTCTTTCACAGTCATGTGTCATAGTTAGATTTGGTCTTAATATGTATTTGTATTGTATTTATTTATCCATAGACTTATTTACATGTTTTAAGACAAGTCAAAGTAACAAACATTTTAAATAACAATGTGATTGGCCTTGTCTCTAACTACTAACTACCCTTTCATTTATTTATTATGGCACACAAAACAGAGTGTGCATGGGACAGCTGGAAAGGGAAGGCCTAGGCGAACCTTCTTGGATCAAATTGGCTACATTTTAGAGAAGGGCCGGGTCAAAAGTACCCTAAACCGACGAACATGTATGAAGAATTTAATGAGAGTGAATGAGGCGAAAGTTGTGTGTCAGGATCGTAGCGAGTGAAGATCCGTGGTCTCTGCCTACCCCTTTGGGAAAGAGGCGTGACTTTATGTATGTATGTGCAAAACAGAACTCAATCATAGAAAAGCCATACAAATTATAGAACTAGGTAGATTGTATCCCAAAACATGTGTACACAGCATAAACTAAATACAAAACAGTTCTGTGTTTTCAGAGCTTCAAATCTTGAATTATATCATAAATTACTCAGTCAAAGTCAAAAAGTGTTTATTCCAGTAGGATCGCTAGAATAAATACTTTTTAAACTTAGAATACCCAGGTGGTAAGGTTCGTCTTATTTTATGTCTTGAAAACTAACTTGAATACTCCTGTTGTAGGAGCGTAGGTAAGTGGGTAGTTTTTCGGGAAATTTCTCTTAAAAAATGTATTCCTCCTAGGCAGATCGTATGTCCGTATATATGACAAGACAAAACTTTATCTTACGCATGTTTGTGGAAATTGAGCTGAGTATTTGAATCTTTTTTAGTAACTAATATCGATTCCACGTGTAAGCATATCCGAAATAATATCTATTTGATAATATTATCTTCATACGATAAACCTTCTATTTATACGTAGAATTGTACCTAATACCTACCTTCGTCGAATTCAGATAATCTTGTTTTATGAAAACTTTGAGGTTCATAAAATTTTAAGATATTTTATTGTTTTCCAAATTATATTGTAGTATTTTAATAAATAATTATGTTACGTATCCTACTTTTTTTTTTTATTAACTTAGTGTATAATAATGATTATAATCAACCCTAATAATATTAAAATCTGGCCAAGTAGGCCAATGAGTAATTTGTCTCTGACATAGTTTTATAAAGAATAATATAGCTAAGAATGTGTCCAATGGCACTTTTCTTACTGTCTCTAATTAAGAAGAATAGAATAGAAGAAAATAGAATATTGCTTTATTGCACACCATGAGAAAAAAAAAACAACAAATAAAACAGTTTTCGCTTAAATATTAAGTGGAGCAATGGGCGACCTTATCGCTAAAAGCGATCTCTTCCAGGTAACCTTTGGATGGACAGGATAAAAATTGACTGATGAGGACGGGGGCATACATAAAAGCAATGAATATTTTAAGATGAATGAGTAGGCTTTTAATAAATGATATAAAAACTGTAATATATACTTAATAAACTTACATATACCTAATAATGACAGAAATACATATATAGACAATACAATAAAATACATAAATTCCTAAGCACAATACACTTATAAACAAATATAACAATGGAATAATGATAATAATAATAGAACAACTACAATGATAAGTAATGACGACGAACAAGGTTTTTAAAAATAGTATGCGATTTTGCAAATCTGATTGAAACGGGAAGAGCATTCCATAGCTTGACAGCTTGTATAGAAAAAGACTTCCCATAAAAATCAGTGCAATGGGCAGGAGTTTTTAATTGACGACTGTCAGAGGATCGCAAGGAACGGGTATTGGAGAGATGGAGGAACTCAAAACGTTCTTTGAGATATAAAGGAGTGGAAGGAAGGAAAAGGATATTATGTAGTAGTGAAAGGATGTGCAAATTTCTGCGAAGACGAATAGGAAGCCACTGAAGTTGGTTACGATAAACAGACACATGGTCATATTTACGCAAGCCGAAAATAAATCTAATAGAAAAATTCTGAAGACGCTCAAGCTTGCTAAGTTGATCTTCAGTTAAATCAAGATAACAAGCATCAGCGTAATCTAGAATTGGAAGCAAAAGAGATTGTGTTAGCGCAATTTTGGTAGCAGTTGGAAGGAAATTTCGCAATCGCCTAAGGGAAGCAGAAGCAGCAAAAGTCTTGCGGCTAACCGCGGCTAATTGTGGCCTCCAAGACAAATTCCTGTCTATAAGGACACCTAGGTTCTTGACCACCTCACTAATTTCTATGGTACTACCATCAAATACAACTTGAGGGAGATCGGACCAATCAACAACAGACAACGTACGAGAGCTTCCTATAACAATTACTTGAGTTTTCTTAGCGTTTACTGCAAGACCGTAAGATTTGCTCCATTCAAGTATGTTATCTAGATCGCAGTTCGTGCAGTTAATGGCTTCACTTAGCCACTCAACTGGTGCTTGAGTGTAGATTTGTAAGTCATCTGCATAAAGGTGGTAGGAAGAAGAGAGTTGTTTAGAGATGGAGTTAATAAATATGGCAAATAAAAGAGGAGATAAAACGCCGCCCTGGGGTACACCAGCACTCAGTTGACACCAAGAAGAATAGGTATTGTCAATACAGATACGTTGCCGGCGACCGTACAGGTAACTATGAAACCAGTCAATTACTGTTGGAGATATGTTAAGAGAGCAAAGAAGAGCTAAAAGAATATCGTAATCAACATTATTAAATGCGTTACTAAAGTCTAGTAGTGAAAGAACGGTAACTAGTCCATTTTCCATGCCAAGTCTTATATCGTCAGTTATTTTGACAAGAGCTGAAACAGTACTATGACCTGGACGGAAACCAGACTGGAAGGGGTTAAGGAGATTGTTTTTATTAAGAAAGAGGCTCAACTGCTGATGCACGAGGCGCTCTAGGACCTTGGATAGGAACGAAAGAATGGAGATAGGGCGGTACTCGGCAAAAGAGAGAGGGTTACATTTTTTAGGGATAGGAGTAACTTGGGCTTCTTTCCATAAAACAGGAAAAGTACCGGAGTCAATAGAAAAATTAAAAAGATAGGTGATGACATGCACGATTTCATCCAGTATCGGTATTATCATCTTTTTACTAATGCAGTCACTACCTACTGCATTGGATGAGATGGATGTTATGCTCTTCTTAACATCACAATCAGTGAATTGAGAAAAAGTAAATGGTGAAAAACTTGGAGTTGGTAGTAATGAAAGAGAATTTAAGGTTTGTGTTTTTGCAGACATATCAAAGTCTGACGAAGAAGAAAAATGTGAGTTTAAAGAATTTAAATCAAGATTTTTGGAAACAGAGTCTTGCCGCAGCTTACCAATTCCAAGAGATCGAAGAAATTTCCATACTTTCGCAGGATCACTATTTTCTACAGACTTATGAATGTAACGGCGTTGTGCATCCCTACACACCCTGTTGCAGTGATTTCTAGCATTATTGTACTTCTCCCTGTTTGCATCGGTAGGTCTAAGTTTAAACCTGACCTTAGCTACAAGCTTTTTGTGCATTTCTGCTCGTATCTGTTCAGTCAGCCAAGGCGCTGGGAGATGCTTCATTTTAATAGCTCGTACTGGAGCATGCACATCAAATAAATTGGTCAGTATTTTGTTAAAACTAACAATCTTGTCATCTATAGAGGGTCCATTTAAGACATCAGTCCAATCAATATTACAGGCATCCGCACGCAAAGATTCTACATCCATGCCACCAAAATTGCACTGAAGAAGAATTGTTGGCTTAACTTTAGGAGGTTGAATTTTATAAGAGAGAAATAAGAGATCATGATAAGAAAAGTCATCTGCCGGAAATTGGCCATGTTTAACAACATGACTTGGGGATGAAACTAAAATAAAATCAATGAGGGACGGTTGACAATTAGGAAAGTGATGAGTTGAATTAAGAGGAAGAAGTGTTAATTTACAAGACTGAACAACATGTAGAAGAGTAGAGGAACGCGTGTCATTTTTATTCAAACACGTGTTAAGATCACCCATAATAATGCTGTGATCATGGAGGGGAATGAGCTCCTCGAGCAGATTCTCAAATGAGGCTCAAATTAAGGGGAAGACAGACACTTTTTGCTTGTGTTCTTTAAAATTACACTTATCACTTTAAACATTTCACACTACACGTATCATACTAGTTCTTGCTATTCGTTCTTAATCGAGAATTATAATCATTTCTACTAATTTGTTGGTAGGATACCTAGCAAAATAAAGTGTATCGGTGACCAGATTAGCTGACGATGGCTGGAGCAACATTTAACTAAAGTTGGGCCTGGCATGCCACACAATGAGATGAGTGATGATGATAATGATAATGAGGGATGAAAGTAAGCGGCTCATACTTTTTATCCTGAAAAGTGGGATCAAATAATGATGATTAACACCGCGGAGCAGTTATAAAAATAATTATTGAAGTGAAAACTTCTGTAGGCGCGTTGGGCATTTTTGAGATGAAAAAAATATATTAATCTCAGACTGACAGTGTTACCATTTATCAGCGCCATCTAGTGTTGAACTGCGTAACTAAAGACGGTATGAACCTTATCACGGTGTTTCTCACTGCACCGGTGACAATTCAAAAATATTTCCTGGCGATTCAAAAAATACGTAACTGTTCAAGTTTTCACTTCTGTTGGCACTCCTGGAGTGCCACTGTTTTCTTTATTTAAGACAAACTACTGTAAACCTTTATTTGAAAATAAATCTTATCATATCTTATTTTTATTAGTTACTAGCTGTCCGTCGTGGTGTTACCTGCGTTCCCTCGGGAAAACATCACTTTCCCGGGATAAAATATAGCCTATGTTCATCAGGGATAATGTAGGATAATGTTCAGGAGGGACAATCGGTCCGTAGTTTCGGAGCCACTTCGGAGCCTATTCAATTCAATCAGCATTGCCATTCAGCGTGGCACTGCCGCCAGTGTTTTGGGCACGCTTCCGACTGGCAGTGACCTGGATCAGTTGAGCTATCTATAGATCGTTTTTACGACGATCCTTAGATAGCTTGACTGATTCTATTGTATTTTTTAATTTTATGTACATATTGTAGCAGCTTAGTTTCTGTAAATAAATTCCATTCAAACAAACAAACAAATCTTTCCTCTTTAATATTAGTGTAGACAAAGAAGGACATTGAGAACACTTGCAAAAGGTATAATTATATTCAAACTTTACACGTGTAGGTAGAGCTAACAATAGCTACTTGTAGGTACTTCTCTTGTTTGGAAACACGCCGGGCGGAATGGACATCTTTATTTGTACAACTGTTGTGATGTAATTATAATTACATTTTCTAAAGTCGTATTGGTAACACTACCCAGTAAAAGTAAAAAATCAGAAATACCTAGTTCCCATAAAAAGGGTAGCCATATTCGGTATTCTTCTCTGTACATCCGACGGTTGACTGGAAGGGATTGCTCCTAGTGATAAGGCTGACAATCAAAGAATTCTCATTCATTAATTCATACTATCTTGATATCTTTAAAATAGAACAAATCAAGTACTTAATGTTGCAAATATGAACACAGCTTTATATCTAAGAAGATTACTTTTTGCGTCAATAATGTGTCAATAATGTTACACGAGTTTTTGTATTTGCTCCTTTTTACCTACTTTAGCAATTGTCCGACCTCGGGCGACTGAGCGGCAAGCGATCAGCGATTTTATCGCTCAAGAGATGAACAAATGGTATAAAATTCCGTGTCAATAAAAGAGACATAAATATTTATAGTCCAACGCCCGCCGTTCACATTGCCGGCGGTAAAAGTTTAGTAGCGATAGCGAGCGACAAAATTCGCACGGCGTAATCGCGCAGCGTTCAAAACTCACGCCAAGCGATGAAGAAGTCATAGCCCAGCGACAGAACCATACTCGCTTCAACGCTCACGCTCATCGCCCGGCACTTTACGCCCAACGCTCAACGCTCGCGGTCTGACAACTGCCTAAGGTACTGCCTGCTGTAAAAAGGAGGTATTGATTATTAATTTATTCAACACTGCTATTTTGGTAACGAGGTAAATTGGGCCTCTACAATGCTTATACCTATTCAGCCTACCATGACACCTCAATGGTAAATAGAGTAAAATTACATAAGGTTCTGTCTCTTCTGTGATTTTAGTCTTTTAGCGTAAGGAACCTTGAATGCCATAGTAGAACTCAAAGCTCCATAGTAAATTTTCTTTGAACCATACCTGAAAACTAAATCATTTTGAATCGCCATCTTTCCAGGTTTGTCTGATCTAGAACTGAGTCTAGATCAGTCCATGAATCATAAGAGGGTCTCAATTGGTCCATTGTGGCGCGGTGTTTGTGACCCGCACCTTAAGTAAGGTTAAATAATTGATGGCCATTCGGGTCAATGGGGCTAGGGAGGTGCAATACATATCGAGCACGGTAGACACTGTCTAAGGCATCCGGTGCCGTCACTTAGATCCCTTTTAATTACCTAAAGATCACAAAAATCCTCTTTCAAACAAGATGAGAAGAATCAATACACCCAAAAGATTATCCTAATCTTTTTCCTGCAAAGGGGTCAGGGAATCACCTTTATTCTATTTGGAGAGATAAGCGTCTATTCTCGCAAACGATGATCCGGATGGACGAAAATTATAATAATTGACTTTTATAATAAGATTTAGGTTATTTTTTAGACGAAACAGCAGGATCATGGTTGTATTCCCCAAGCACGGAGACATGCTCTTATAGATATCTTTATGAAGTTTGTAAGAATGAGACAAAACTTGACTGAGTCAAAGTCAAAGTCAAAAGTCAAAGTCAAAAAGCATTTATTCAATAGGACCGCTGGGGTCACTTTGAAACGTCTTATAGAGGTAGGTACTATCCCACTCATGTAATAAAGCTGAAAGTTTGTGAGTTGGTTTAGATGTTTGGATGTCTGTATATTGTTTCAATCACACCTAAACCAGTCAACCGATTTGGATGAAACTTGGTATAGGCGTAAATGGACCTAGAATAGCATATAGGCTATTCAAAATGTTGGTACCACGCGGGCAAAGCCGCGCGCAGATGCTAGTTCCATAATAATCCGAAGGGTTGAAAGCAATGGGTCAAGATGTGTAATGAATTGTTTTGGAAAAAAATATGCATTATTAGATACTGAACGAGCTAAACAAGTACCTAAACGAAAATCGCGAGGAAAGCATTTGTATTTTAGGTATATGGTGACGTTTGGTTTGCAACCCGTCACGAACAGAATGCTTTGCTTTAGGCATGTGTAAAATAATAGTAAATGTAACAATTTTTCAATCTACATGTCGGTCACATCTCTACGGCGTGTGTATGTATGGATGTATAAAATTGAATTATAACTCCGCGCGTGGGCGACACGAATGTCACAAAGAGGGACTGACGGAACTACTAATGAAACTCGAACGGCACTCGAAAGTAAAAATATGACTATTATAACAACTAGATTAACGGCCGGTTTCTCGAACGCTTTTCAAATTGACAAGCTGATTAAACTTGAAATACTTGGTCCTCATTGGTCAAATGATAGATTTGACAAATGATTAGTTAATTTTGAAGATGATATGCGTTCGAGAAACCGGCCGTAACTAAAGGAAAACTACTCTAACACTAATTCATACAAAAGTTTTTATACAGCGGCTTATGCCTACTACGGTAAACTATAATGCCTAGGGTTTTAGACCTCTCGCAGACTACAAACTTTCTATCGGCCGATATTTGAGACGGAATATACTTCGGCTCGTAATGAGTATGGAGAAGTATACCGTCTCAGCTATTGGCCGATAGAAAGTCTGTAGTCTGCGAGGGTTCTTATACAGGTAAAATCCACTTAACTTAATCTGTCCTATCTACAGAAAATACATTGAAAAATAGCTTAAAATTTGATTAACAAGTAATCTATCATATCTGATAAGCTAGGTCAATCGGATTAAATTATTGTGGTGTTATGACAACACAATCTTAAGAATTAAATGTTTCCAAAAAAGGCTAAACGGTCTCTTATTTTAACCGGATTAAAATTGTTACGGTAGTTTACCTAACTGTACTTTTGAGTTCAATGAATATAACGAAATTGGTAGCATAATTATTGACTTCATAATGTAAAATATGTTATTTAGAATAATGTGTTTCAGTGATAGTACCTTGACTTTTGATCGAAAGGTTGTGCGTTCAAAAACCTGCTATGGATTTAAATGGAACTCTACGAGGGAACCAATCTGGTAGTACCTATGTGTGATGTGCTTGCAACCACTCCTACTGAAAAATAATAAATAAATAATATAATAAATAATGCTGGACTTTTCACACAGCATCATCTAGCCCCAAAGTAAAATGTGTGCATGTTCTAAATAGGAATTTAAACGTGTGCCTTTGTGAGGAAGTCAATGTAAAAAAACATTTTATTCAGTAAATCCGCTGGGATCACTTATGTCTTAAAACTTTTTACTCCTGTTCTTTCGCGACCAATACCGTGACGAATAAGGGCAGCAAACACGATTTGGAGGCGTGAGGCCTAGCATTCTTTTAGGTGGTCTATCAAGCTCCAATGGGGCTCGTCAAACTAAGTTTAGATGCTCATAAAGTACAATGAAATAACGCCTCAACAAAGAATTCGAGATAATGTTGACCGTGTCTTGGAGCTACCATCACGATCGTGTTTGGTTTATTGTCACAGTAGTAGGGGTTTGCTCGTTGAATTAATTAGATCACGGCATCACTCGCATTGAAGATGTGTGCATTATCCACTTCCTTATTTAGACCACAAGTGGACCTTGGAGCGGGGCACTTTCTTGTTGTCACTTTGGGACATCGTGACAACAATGGAGACTTGTAGACTAGCGATTTTTTATTTTTATTTATTGAGCTCCCGCGGTGTAACCCGCGGTCCCTCGGGAATTTTTCGGGATAAAAAGTAGCCTATGTCCGTCCCTGGGATACAACCTTTATCCATTCCAATTTTCAGCCTAATCTGTTCAGTGGTTTGGGCGTGAAAAGGTAACAAACAGACAGACAGACAGAGTTACTTTCACATTTATAATATTAAGTATGGATAGATTGTATAGCTAGTACTTAGGTTCTATGAATGTAACCAGCCCCGCTATCCACAAATTAAGTAATAACAAATTGAAAGGGCAAACCTTAAAGCAAAGGATCTAAGTAAATATGTTATAGGTATATCTAGGAAGTACAGTAGCGATTTAAAATATAAAATGTCTAGAGTACGTAATTATTAAGGTACTCGAGTTTTGAGCAGAGTTGGCTTTTATCTTGTTTTTAGGGTTCCGTAACCAAAGGGTAAAACCTATTACTAAGACTCCGCTGTCCGTCCGTCTGTCCGTCTGTCACCAGGCAGACCGTCTCATGAACCGTGGTAAACAGCTGAAATTTTCTCAGATATTGTATTTCTGTTGCCGCTATAACAACAAATACTAAAAAACAAAATAAAGGACTCTCATACAACAAACGTGATTTTTTTGCCATTTTATAGATAATGGTACGGAACCCTTTGTGCGCGAGTACGACTCGCACTTGGCCGGTTTAGTTTATGTAACCCCTAAAAAAACCGTTTCATCATTGCGTGTTTCATTGTTAATGATTACTTAGTCCATAAGCAGGTTTAGCAGATAATATTTAGGACTAGCAGTCTTTTTAATGAATAAGCATATGAGTACATTATGTATGTACTCATATGCTTATTCATTAAAAAGATAGTAAATCTGCCCATTAATAATGACAGTAGGTACGTTTCGAGCTGGCCATGACTTGAGCTAGTGCCCGATTCATGTCTATACGCTATCAAAGTCGTGGTATTTTATCTCGTAAAACCAAAAAACCAGTGGGTTTTCCCGTGATAAGTGTTGGATAAAATCTACAACTAAATCGGGAAATTGTGATTTGATATCAATCCTCTGATATCATGCTTCCTTCGATTTCATACGCATGATTACTTGTAAAGATTAACGTTGTGTTTCATAGTAACGAGTCGAGAAAACGTCTTAATTTTGTACTACTACAGGGTCACGACTGTATCCCCAAGGCGCGGTAGACATTCTATCAGATCTTTATATTCCAGATCCTTTGAAGATGTCTAAAGGGGTAGTCAGAGGCATGTACAAATACATATTTGATACATGCCCACATCTTGCAGAAGTTAGTATTCTATACGTGACAGGTTGCATGATTTTGTACTGTAACTAAGAAATTGATGTTGACCTACCACAGAATATTTATGCTCAACTATCTGTTCAACCAGTTGAATATATTAGACAACTTACTTCCAATATGTCAAGTCTTTATCACACCGTAAGTACCTATGTATTTATTTTTTTTAAGTGAAAACTTATTTAGGCGCGTTGGGTAATTTTGAGGTGAGAATAAATTCTTGGATTCGCCTCGAAAAGGTCACGTGTGAGTCACGTGATTGCTCACCGACACCTACCAGTAGCGCCATCTAGTTCTGCACTCGGTAAACTTTTATGACAATATTTTTACATCATTTTATAACTAAACGGATGAATTCATTATCTATCGATATTTTTCGATTTACTGACGATTCAAAAAATACACTATACACCGCAATTTTATGACTACCAAAAAAAATTTTAGGACAGTTGCAGCAGATGCGGAAAATGATATTGGCATGGCCAGAACTTTTTTTTATTTAACTATCACAAAGTTATCGAGGATTGTAGTCGACCAAAACCGAACAAAATTTTATGAAAACTGTACAAATAAGTACTATAGCCAACAATCGCGTACAGACTCTCATTCGAACTATGTTCTCGTATCATCCCCAGTCAGTAAAACCGCAGTAGCTATCATAAATCCATGTCTGACTCGTCTCGTCTCCTTTTGAGGTTATAATTTTTTTTTCTCTTTTTTTGAGTTTTAACCACATAAATGTGATCAGTAACAGACACCGAGACCATGTTTAAAATTTTTTTGGTAATTAAAAAATAGGGGTGTATAGGCACCTAATTGTTCATGTTTTCACTTCAAAGACAGAAGGCAACTTGTCATGAAATTCTTCTTCTTAAATGTGGTTGCTTTTTTACTTCTAGGCTCAAAGACATTACAATTTATAATACAATTGCGCGCGC
This sequence comes from Epirrhoe alternata, assembly GCA_963565295.1. Classification (NCBI taxonomy): domain Eukaryota; kingdom Metazoa; phylum Arthropoda; class Insecta; order Lepidoptera; family Geometridae; genus Epirrhoe; species Epirrhoe alternata. The sequence continues at coordinate 12,805,150 of OY751384.1, read as the reverse complement.
AGTGGGGAGCATCGGTAGCTATTACATGCGCAGGCGCAGCGGATAGAGCCATTCATTATTATAGCCCGGATAGTGACTTGCTTTGGATAAGCGCTAAACTGATATCCATTTTATTTTTTGGAGATCTGATTGGAGACTTATACCCGAAATAATAAACTTAACAAAAATATGCATTTTTTATAGCGGGCATTATCATACACAAATACAATGTAGTTGCCATGTTATCTACAACAAAATGATGTCACTTCTGTATCATTGTAGATACCATAATATAATCAAAGCACATAAAACTTTATGAAACCTCTGTACTTCTAAAGTTAATCATATAGCAAACGAAAGTTTTAAACAAATGTTTACTAATCTGCCTTGAGTTACTCCGGACTCTCGACTCGATTTCGACCCTCGCTTGCAACTCAACTCACTCCAATCGTGTTTATCTTGCTGAAAAGTATGGCAGATAATTTTATTAATGCAAAAAGGTTATATTGAAAAGGTTTTGTTTGAGGTTAGGAAACTAAATTTAAAAAATCATATATAAATTATTATTATTATTTGTGCTCTACTTACTGTATAATTTAATTTATTTTCTATTTAATTGCACACAAATTAGAAAAGACATGCATCATTGGTACGCAAAGTCCGCACAAGGCTTAAGTTTGTCAAAATCCATACACAAAAGAAAATATCATAATCATAATCATTTATTCATTCATACCTATTGAAAACTCTAACGGCCGGTTTTTCGAACGCAAATCATCTTAAAAATTAACTAAATATTTGTCAAATCTGTCATTCGACCAATGAGGACCAAGTATTTCAAGTTTAATCAGCTTGTCAATTTGAAAAGCGTTCGAGAAACCGGCCGTTAGTGTTAGAATCGGGAATCGAGTGCCAATAGTATGCTCAGCCCAGTGTGCTAATGATTTCTCGCCAAAATAATTTTATGCATGAGTGTGTCGCGCGTGACAGCACGATATATGCGACTTGCATTTACTTTATACCAGAAAATATCGAGTGTGAACCGGGACCGAATCAATAACTCAACTATAACTGTAGAGGACGACGACATAACTAATTATATTTTTGTAATGTCACTTTATTGACCAGTGACAGGTGTTTGTGCAATTAGTGCTGACTGTGCAAAACGACAAAACATGATTATGTTATTAAAATTTTTAGGTACCTACTTGATATTTTATTTTACTTATCGCAGTTTTATCGTTTCCCGCAAACAATTTACAACAACAATAATATAAATTCGTAAACAAATATAATACAATCACAACATATCTTACACAATAAAGTTGCAGTACTAAATAAACTTAGCACTAAGCAATAAAGATATTGAATTGGATAAAAAAATTATAAAAATGTGCGCGTGCGCCGGTCGCGGCCATGTTTCACGGAACTGTGACATTCAATTTTTAAGCGGCGAGAAAAAGAAATTAAAATTGTCAAAAGGGATCGTTATAAGCCGATTGTACAGGTTTATGTGCGTTCGCTGAGAAGTCGCTACTTTATGCTCATAAAAAGTTAAGCAAGAGGCAATATGCAAGGTGCTGGTTCCCTCGACATGGAATAGATTCAATAATTACTTTAGTAAGCGATATCTTTAGAAGTGCGGCTGATAATACTATTAAGCCCTGACTCTACTTCGCCCTTGGGACTGTTGCAGAGTCATTTCACTTCTCTATGGCTACAAAGATGCGCAGCACAACCGGAGCTAGGCGATTGGCTCTACTATAGTCCTTTTCACGTAGGAAGGGTTCCGTGCACAAGGCGCTTTTATGTTAATATCTGAAATAATTAAAAAGGAAATAGACAAAATCCTTTTTATTGAAGTTGTATCTTTTAGTATTATCACTAGATTTCATTTATTTTAAAATTTTTCATCGTTGTGCAGCGTAAAACGTAAAAGTTATATGTGTCAGGGATACGTTCCTACGTGAAAAACACTATAGTAGAGATCTCGAGTTTTTACAGTAAAAGATCCATGAACTTGTAGTCTTTGCAAACAATTTTATATTGAAAGTTTTAATAGGATTGATATCTTGAAAGGCGCGCAAAACGAAACGTTCTCAATGCTTACAAACTTCCAAGTATCATCATCATCATCTCAGCCATCTGACGTCCACTGCTGAACCTCCCCTAGGCCTCCCCCATACAGGGTCTTTTATTTTAAACTACACAAACTGACAGGGCTTCATTTTCGGGTTGTAAATAGACGTTTGACCGTATCAATTTAATTCCTAAGCAGATTTGAATTTTCACTTCAAAAAGTATCTTTTATTGATTTTTTATGACATGTTGAATAACATTTTTAAGGAGAACAGACGTTGACCAATCATAGCGTAGCAACATCACATCGCACGCTCGAATGGACTAAGTTATACAAGAAGCAACAATCAATTAAAAGGATAGTCTTTATCGATTTTCTCGAGACTTTCATAACATATGTATTTGTACATGCTTCTGACTACCCCCTTAGACATCTTCAAAGGATCTGGAATATAAAGATCTGAGAGAATGTCTACCGCGCCTTGGGGATACAGTCGTGACCCTGTTTTTTTTTCATAACAAAACAAAAAAAACATTACATAAATACTTATTTTTTATTTATTTGCTGAACCCAATTCCTGAATATAGTTAGTTTAAAATGAAAGACCACAGCGATCGATCTTGTGCAGCCTGCGCCCAACGGCTCCCAGCAACCTTTACAAGATCGTCTATATAAGTATACCACCAGCTATAAAGTTCTGCTGTGATTCAGGTGCCATAACAGTGGCACACGTAATTGGATTCCAAATTGTTTTCTCAAAGCACATAGCACACTGCAATTACATTAAAACCTCAGAAACATAAATGTCTTGATAACACATTTTGTTGAATTCAGTTTGTTTGAGCTAGACTGTTGACAGTTTTTATGCCGCCTAAAGCCAATTAAGGCAATTGAAATTTGAGTTTAGGATCTTTGGAGGGTAATCAGGCAAGACCAAACTTTGGCATCCATTAAGATACCACCTATTTTGTTGAATAACTATAGGTACGTAAACAGGGTAAAACAGGGTCACGACTGTATCCCCAAGGCGCGGTAGACATTCTCTCAGATCTTTTATATTCCAGATCCTTTGACGATGTCTGAGGGGGTAGTCAGAGGCATGAACAAATACATATTTGATACATGCCCACATCTTTCAGAAGTTAGTATTCCATACGTGACAGGTTGCAAGCCCATCGCCGCCTATAAGAATACTAACTGGTTTCCTCACGATGTTTTCCTTCACCGTTCAGAGCTCGTGTTAAAGCGGATATATATTTTACGAATCGCAAAATCCATTGATGCACGGCCGGGATTCGATCCCACGACCTTCTGCGTCGCAAGCGGACCTTCGCCCACTGCGCTACTACACTCTATAAGTTAGAACGTAAACAGGGTCACGACTGTATCCCCAAGGCGCGGTAGACATTCTCTCAGATCTTTATATTCCAGATCCTTTGAAGATGTCTAAGGGGGGTATAAGTTAGATCTTAGCTAATATCTTCACCCTGCCACATAAAAAATGCAAACTTATTAAAAAATATGGACATTTTATATTTGACTCGTAAAATAAGTATCTACTACACAACTTGCAACAGGGACAGTCGTTATGCAGCCCGTCATGACTATGCTCGGGCATAATGGAACTTATTCCCTTCAAATTATTGCAAAATATTTTCAAATCCAGCCAAAAAACTTCAAATCATGAACTTTCCTTGTTGACTTTACAAGTACAATATGTAGTCACTTTCTACTATACTGAATACACATATCGTTTTTATTTAATTTTCCTTGTTTTATCGCGTCATGGACGGAACTTCAAGTTAGAGGTAACTTTAGTAAAATAGCGATTGATCGGCGTTGAATAATAGAGCATGTCTACAAGAGGGTAGCTGTAAAGCTGTGTTGCCACAATAATTTATACAAACGGCTGGTAGAACTTGTTCTATCGGAAGGAAATAAAGAACTATAACATGACATTCTACCTAACTTATCCTACTATTAGATAAGAAACCTAAGCATCTATAAACATATTATACTTTGGCCGTACCAAGTATCTAACGACCACTCTACACATTCGCCGAACTATTTGCCCAACTAGTCGCAGTATACCTCTACAGTTATACCCGTACTTTAAACAATTTTTTGGATAGAAGATGACAGGCGAATACAGGCGATGAGGCCCTCTACACGTTCGTGACCGTCGGCATTCGTCCATCATCGGCGAGTAGAGGGCCCTTAACACCATTTTGTAGATATCGGGACTCTAGAAAGAAAATAAATATATATCTGTGCTAGGAAAATATATGAAAATACCAACATAATTTCGACTTTTTCAATTCAGTTACTTTTTTGCAAACTTTTCATAAGTTGTTCCAAAGCTCTGTGGATTTAACTTGGCCCATAACATGCCTTTACATAGTTAAGTAGAGCACGGATGGCAAGCGTGCGAAACACCACCTGACATTAAATTGTCTAACTACACGTTTTGATTTGATTGCCGTCGGTTCTAGGGGACGTAATATTTAATATCGGGAATATTAAGGGGACAGTTTTGTTGTAGGTTTAGAAATTTCATGGTAAATTGTAATTATAGAAATATTATTTAGCTACCTTCTTGTGATTACTTGGTACACACGTATTTTATATTACTGTTGCAATCTTTTGTCTCGATATTGTATCTAATTATGTACATAATTCACTCTTTTTCTTGATTATTCACTAACGAACCCACAACCGCCTACAGACATCCTTCCTTATTCTTGTCATCGCCCAAAAGTATATTTTTCCCAATCGTATTTAGATTTGATATTCTGAGAAAAAGTAACATTCCCAAGCACTTGTTCACAGACACTTGAGTACCAAGGTGTGACGTCACAGGGGGTGATGCTGATTTGACGTCATCAACGCCGTTCACACACAAGTGTTTCTCATAGATGTGAATTAACATTGTTTACTTCAAGTAGATTTGTGAGAATGTTCAATAATAATGTAAAAATACTTTTCATACGTTACTTTATCAATGCGCAAAAAAAAAGTTACAATGTCAAAAAGCAATAAAAATTATTTACAAAATGCATATGAAATTATATGTCACGAAGTATTCAAAACAAAAAATATTTTTTTGAAATATTTATCTGTCGGTTTATTTGCTCTAAAGATCTTCAAACAACAATACCGATTTCAATTATACATCCATATGCTCATGCAAACACATCTTAATACTTTTTATAAGATCCTTTTTAGGTATTGCTTCTTGTATTTACAATACCATTGTATTGTAGAACCAGCGCGGCTCCGTCATTGTTGAATAAAATATCGTTCGGCGACTAAATAACAGTTTTATACCGTTTGCCAGACATTACCGCACGGTCAGACGCACTGCGATTAATCGTTTGCATATTCTAGTAGTGTTACTATTGAATTGAGCATCATACATTGCTGGATTTGTTAAAAAATATAGTAACGTGCGTAGAGTCAGTAGTCAAATCTTCCAAATTTTAGGCTCCTGGCATGACTACTTGCCTAGACTCTAAATCTCGGAAGTATTCAGTTGTTGCCACTTGTTGGACTCCCAACCATTATGTGATCGCGCAGAACGACGCTTTAGGATCTATCAAGAAGTGAAAGTGTCCTAGCGTCTGCCCTTTTCAGAGTAAAGTATATTACAGTGAAAAAGGCAGACGAACGATAAATCGAGAAACAGACAGTGCCGATTCTGTTTAGAGTCTCATGTTCAGCTTTACTGGGCAAGATTCTAAGTAGTCAATGTAGACCATACAACGTTTCCCCTCGGCAGACCATTTCCTCAGGACCCTGGGAACCACCAGCTGCCTCCAGCCCTCCCCGATCAAGAGGTTGTTGTGGTCGCAGTTCGGTGATTACCCTCATCACTTAAACATCACTTAATTATACACCGATACTAAGTTATGGAAAATGTTTTTCAATGTTTTAGGGGGCTGTTGTGACTGGACATGTGTTCCACTTCAATAGTTTGATAGATTTGTGATTTATTAACATTTTAAGTATTTAACTCAATCCCACGTCTCACCTTTAGGGATCAGCATAACGTTATTATCTTCTTCCGCTCTACTCACCCCTACACCACTATTTCCATATTAACTCCTTTTGTACCCATCGTCTTTCTCACATTCATGATGAAATGCCAAAAATGGAAGTCAAATAAGGTGAAAGTCATGTTTTAAAAGCGATTTTACCGTATGCCTGTTTGCAAACTACAAACTCTAATCAAGTATTATAGCCCCCTGTGGTTTGGCCACTTTGCCAAAAAAAATAAAAGCCCACTTTGAATTGGTCTTGATGTTTGGTGTTTTTAAATAACAACCAAAATCCTGAAAATATCAACATATCTGAAACCATGCAGTCATTTGAATATTTAATCAAAATTGGTATGTTCTAAAGTCCAAATGATACCTAAAGACATTTAATAGTTGAGAAGCCGTAATTATAGACAAATGGAGGTCTCGATGGTAATATTGAGGAGTTATGTACTGTCTGTCTGACACGCCCGGTAGTCGGTATGTTCGAGCATAGGAGACATAAGACGCGAATTTTTGTCGCGTTTTAGAATTTGTTGATGATGTCAAGGAACTTGATGGTATTTAAAAAATTGGACCGTTTAAATAAAACTGAAGTTCTAGGTATTTTATTAGGGTCTAAGTAAATGTATGGTTTTCTAAACATGTGCCTTAAAATCGCGTCAGAGAAACTGGAAATTTGTCGTAATAATACGTCGAGATACAAATTACTATTTGTTGTAAATATTCAATTGACATAGTACTAGTAAGTTAGTAAGTGTTCGTAAATTCCAACAATTTTCTAGTCATTTAAGTGTTAGCCATGTTTTCAGTAGTACATAGTAACATTTTATAATTAGGTAACATTAAAAAGTCTCTAAATATTTATCGCCCTTTTTAAAATTAAAATAACCAACAAAAATATATTTTATGAACTATCTTACTTTTGATGCTATGTACCTCAGTCATATATCAACTATTTTGAAATACAATTTACCAAACAAAGTGATCAAATACCGACAAACTATGACTGGCAGGCTGCGGCAAGGCTTCGGTAGCGGAGCGCGCGTGAACTGTCAAAAAGCTGTCAAATCTGACAGCTCCATGTAGTGACGTGCAGGAATCTGAGCGGTGTGGACGCAGCAGTGGTGTGTTGTGATGGTGGCGGCGCGGCGGCGCAGCATTGATGTGCACTGCTTTGGTTGCTGGTAGGTCAGGTAGGGTGCTCTTAATTTACGAAGGAAATAGTAGGTCTAGGTACTTGCACGATTACAATGTTCAATTTATTTGAGACTGTTTAGATGAGGATATATCAGTAAAATCACAAATATAGGTCCTTATTGACGACCTCCTCGGTAGAGCGGCGACGGCGTGGTGGAACGAATGCTCATTGTGACGCAAAAGGTGCGAGTCGCATTCTCGTGCCGGGACAAATAAATAAATAATAAATAAATAAATAATGCTGGACAATATCACACAGCATCATCTAGCCCCAAACTAAGCATAGCTTGTACTATGAAAAAAAAAAAAAATGTTTGCATAATCTGCAGGTATTTGTTCCGAGTCTGTCACAACAGACATCGTACCACAGTACGATAACATTTGTCGATTGACGACGTTGGGTGACCTGACGCGAACGCGTTTGCGAAGCGAAGCGATGCGTGTATGCGAATCGTCCTACATAGTTTACGTCAAATCATACATACTTACCTAGTGTCAAAATTCGCAAAAATTCTGATCGCGTTCGATTCAACACGCGCCGCGCCTCTCCGCACCGGTCACGTAGGACACTTCAATAGTAATCGACTGTTTGTTATTTCCGCACCGCACCGCGCTGCTTCGCGTTCGCGTCCAGATCACCCACATAAGACGCAGGGTAATTCTTTAACATAGATATGTTACGCTGTGAGAATCAAACTCTTGCGTCTGTCGATAGCTCGCCCGCAGTGCCACCGAAGTTGTAGTTATTATAAATTTTATATCCCTAATTTGAAACTCATGGTCACCCCAGGTCAAGTGTCAAAACTGGTGCGTTACCTGTCACTGTCAGATTGCCTATCTCCGCATCTGTATGTCGTGGTCTCAATCTGACGGACTACGGTCCACTTACTACTTGTTGCCTCTGTGTTGCCTGTGTGTATGTACTATAATTTATATGTTTTATTCATTGAGCTCTTTTTTTTGTACCGCAGATGATATGATTGTACCTACTTGCTGGTAGGGGTGGTAGTTACCTAAATGAAAGTATTATTTTCATGAGATCAAAAATAATGAATTTTAAATAAATATTGCAACTGTATTGCCGCCAGGTCTTTGGGTACTCTTACTGGCTGAAATCATAGATAATATTAAATAATCTTTAGATAGGTAAACTGATCCTTAGTGTACTTTAATGTTAAAAAAACCAGTGGCACTCCAGAGAGTGTCGACAGAAGTGAAAAACTAAACTTAAAAAAAAGTAAAAGTACAAAAATAAGCCGGTGCTATCACATCACGTTACAGGTCACGTGACTCGCGAGGCGAATCTAAATTTTATATCCATCCCAAAACTGCTCAACGCGCCTAAGAATTTTTCACTTCAAAAAACCTATGTATGTGAAGTAGAGTATTTATTTATAATTTTAGTAGAGGTAGCTAAAGTTGAGAAATGAAATGAAAAGTCTTATCAAAATTTTCGATTCCTACGGGATTCGAACCCGAAAATTCGAGTGGTTAGGTAAGGCACTCTGGCTATAAGAGGATCGTCTGATCTTTGCTGGTTTGAATCCCGTCAGAATCGAAAATTTTGATAAGACTTTTCTTTTCATTTCTCAATGAAATACCTTAGTGGTTAAACAGTTTAAAATTACAAAAAATGTAGCTAAAGTTGTCGATATTTATAGTGTTTTACTTTAACAAAAACCTGCTGTGTCAATACATAATGCACACAAACACAGTATTGTTATATAAATGATACATAGAGGTAAAACATTAAAACAAGTATCATTCTGTTTTCAAATATTGCTATTTCTTATAACTAGTGTTTATATAGTTATTTATAGTTGAAAACAAAGTCTAGTCTGTATGACAATATTTATAAGAAAAGCAACTGAACACACTAAAGAAAACACACATTTCACTTGTGACGAAAGATCATACACACAGACCAACATATTAAGTATCTTACTAACACGACTAGAACTAAATGCGCTAGGCGAGACCTAAACGAAAAACATAATTACGTATTTTTTAAACTAAAAAAACTGACTTCAATGTTTGACCGTATTTCGGTATTTCGGCCACATTGTGAGACGTGGAGCCGACAATCTAGAAAAGTTGGTCATCGTTGGCCACGTGGAGGGAAAACGATCCCGTGGGAGATCACCGACCAGATGGACTGACCAACTTCGAGACCGGGAGACGTCGTTCTACAGTGTGGTACAGATGGCGACAAACCGGAGTCGCTGGAGACAAGCCGTCCATACTTGCAGAACGACGCATGGTGATCACGACCTTCAGAAATGAAGTACCGACCATAGAGAGAGATCAATTCCTCAGGAATAAAATTTTTATGGAACCACCTCGAAAGTATACCCAAACAAAAAAAGAGATATATCAAACAAAAAAGAATTTAGGAAATCTGTACACGGTTGACGTAGATATCGGTTAACGTAACTAACTAACTTAGGCCTTTACATCTATATTAGATGATTTATACAGCGTCAGGAAGTAACCTATGCCTACACTCAACTGGACGCTGTAGTGCCTGGGACATTGTTTGAGATGGAATAGGCTTGCCCAGCACCTAAACCGTCCTCTCAGCTTAATCGGCCTGATCCACAGGAAAGACGACGTCAATACGTGTGGAGCTGACTAAGCTGCGGTTAACTTAAGTAGGTACATAAAAATATCCTCCTTTTTTTGAAGTCGGTTAAAAACTGTCACGACTGCCCCAAGGCATGGAAGACATTTTTGTTTATATTTTGGAACTCGCAACCTCTTCAAATTTAAAACATTATTCAATAGGACCGCTGCGCTGGGATCACTAGAACTAGTTGATTCTACTCCTTACTTAATGTTTACCTTTATTACATCTGTCGTTACAAAATATTTTAAATTAGGTAGCGTGGCGCGTAATCCATATATGTTGAGGTAAACGAGTTCTTGAGTGGAGACTGCGACTCGGCAAACGTAGTGTAGGACGCCCTCCGGCCAGGTGGAGTGACGATCTGCGAAAGGCTGCTGGCAGAAGCTGGATGCGTCGAGCCGAGGACAGGGCGCAATGGCGCTCATTAGAGGAGGCCTATGTCCAGCAGTGGACTGCTATCGGCTGATGATGTTGCACCCACTGATGGGTATGGCCTCCTCGATGCTACTGTTCGATATATCTTGAAATACTTACTGCAATTTATTGCATAATACATCTATCTTAAATCATTAGACGGAATAACAATGAATAACTTTTATAAGTTCCATTACAATGGTAATGCGACACCGAGCAGTCGTCAATGGGAGCGACAAATAGATAAAGATCTAAAAACATATTATTTTTCACTCAACTAAACATGTTTTGTGTCGGGTTTGATGCTATCACGATTGCGCAAGTTATTGGCGTGAGATATGGTTATTTTTAAAACTACTAGCTGTTGTCCATGACTTTGTACTCATTCTACTTCGGACACCAAACAAAATCACAACTGTATTCCTCGAATCACGTCATCATCTCATCGTACAGTCTCATACAAGCTCGTGTAGTGTTCATAGAAATTTTCCAAAACAAACGATTTTCCTGTATAATACTTACCTACTACAGTAAGTAGGTACTACAGTTTGTTAGATATAGGTTGATACGTGAGACATTGACATCACGTGATAACACGCACTCGAATCGACCAATCACAAAGCAAAAACAGATATTTCGAGACTTTGATTCATCCGCTCGAGCTTCGTGATTGGTCAATTGCATGATCACGTGATGTCAATGTCTCTTATCAATCGAAATTTAACAAATTGTAAGTTGACGCAGTGATTTTTATATCGATTGATGTTATCTAGATACCAGACAAAATCAAAGTCAATGGGCATTCATTCAAAAATATCTCACAAATCACTTCAGATTGTAAACCTAGAACAAGGTGATTTTTCTTCTGTCTTTACAAAATCTAACTATCGATAACAACAGAGCGCTTCCATGCTTCTGAAGGCAGTTTAAATTATCAATCCCAGCTAAAATTGTTAAGCCATGACGGAAACTTGTATACTTGAGTATAAACAAACATACAGTATTTTTTTATTAGTATTCGAGTTTTATGTAAAAAGTTTTTTAATGAAGCAATTACTGATCTCATAAGTTAAGAGGCAGCCATTAGCTACTCCATAGAAAATGAAATTAAGATATCGTTCGAAATAAATGACGAATTTAAATAATAGTTTAAAAGCTGCATCCAAATGGTTTGTTAACGGAAAATACATTTATTTTTAAATTAGACATAATAAAAATGAATACCTACTTTAATCTCAATATTTTTTCATTAACAGTCAATGCGTACAAAGTAAGAAAAATTTCATAGTTTACATTGCACAAACAACTTTTCATATTTATTGACAATTTTTTGATCTTTATCAGTTTTTTTGAAATAACTACCAGAAACCGGACATACAATAACCGCAATGAAGTGTCATTTGAGAACTTTATTTATCGAAAAAAATCTTTTATTCCATATTTCCCAAACACTGAATAGGATTATCAATTATTTGGTCACCCCATAGAGATGCAATCAGTGGAAATACGATCGGTTTATTATAACGATATTCGCTAGATTAAATGTCCGTGTGTCACTTGCACATCTCCCAAACAACAATGATCTCTATCACCATCGTTTAAGGTTCATTATCAATTATATCTAGAGTTCTAAATTCGAAAAGGACTAGTCTGATTTTCGAAATTCAAATTTTTGCCTTGGCGCCGAAGTTCTCTTTACTCAATACGAATTACAACCGTGTCTAGGCCTCTTTAAGGTTGAAAATTGCTTGGAATGACTAAGATTAGTTTTGTAGTGAATTGGAACTATAAAGTAATATTTTCTTTTGTAAGGCCAGCATTGTTGAATGATGCTAGATACTGCCTTTTGTGATAGCTAATGTGACAATATTATGTTTCCGATACAATGGTGGTTTGTTTTTGATTTTGAAGATATGCAACTGTCATTTTAGATATTTAAACGTACACCAGTCTTTTATTACCTACGTGTATGCATTCATATCAAAAGATAAGTACCTATAACTTAGTAGAAAAAGAAACTCCATCAAAAATTAAGAACTTGCCAGAGTAGCATGGAGAGAAGTGTCCTGGGCTACAGAACAAGAGACAGGAAGCGAGCCACTGAAATAAAGCAGATAACAACATTTGAAGACGTAAATACAAAGTGTAAACAACTGAAATGAAGATGGACCGGCCACATCCGAGAGACAACACAAAAATTGACCAAAAGCGGGCAGTGCGCGCTATAGTGGGTGCGCCGAACGACACATCCTGCAGGGAACTGTTTAGGGACCTAAATATTATGACACTTCCAGGTGAACTAATATATCAAGTAGCCCTGTTCACCCACACAAACCTGGATCTGTTCCAGCGGTGTGGAATAAATACAGCCCGTGCCCTACGGAGGAATAGGTACCACTACCGCCTAGCATCCGTTACATGCAAATTAAAAAAAAACCGAAAGGTCGGTATACGTAATGGGGCCCGAGGTATACAACAGGCTACCGGAGAGGATCCGAGACGCGGCTTCCACGCCTTTATTTAAAAGTAGACTTAAGAAATGGCTTGTCGAGGCGGTGTTCTATGATGTAAGCGACTTTCTCGAGCTTCCTCTAATATAATATAATTATAAATTTGATATATTTTAATAATTACTAAATAGCTTATAAAAAATTAATGACATGTAACCATGGTGTTATGAATAAATTCTGTATTTCTGTATTTCTGACCAAAACCTCAACGGATTGGACACCGAGATACACCACCCACTAAAAAACTGTAAAAATTCTCAGTTAATAAAGGCATTGAAATTGAAATGAATTACTTAGAAGCGTTCTTGATTGAACTGGGTAGTTCACTCTGAACATACAATTTTTTCAAAGACATACAAAAATCTGCTAAATATTTCTATTGACATCACCGCCTTCTACTGACTTCGCTCTGAAAACGACAGACGGTTGAAACGTTCGTAGTACATTTTGATGGCTGACACATCAAAATCCCAACACGTGTGGAAGGCTAAACTTAATAACAGAATGACCGACAAAAATATTTCTTTGTATGTATGCAAATAATTCGGGTAACGCTTCTTTACACGGCCATTACAGAAATTATATTAGATTCTATTGTTAGTGTTATTATGGTGATTATGTTTGTTCTGGGGGAAAGGAAACGGATATTTTTAATTTGTGCTACAACGGTGCCAAAGATTACACCATAATGGGCCCTCTACATATTCGCCGATGATAGACGAATCGTACACATCCAATAGTAAAATCCTGTTTATTGTGCAATAAAGTCTATAGATTATTAGTGTAGTGACCCCCCCCCCCAAATTTCAGTAGTGACCCCCCCCCCCCCCCCCAAATTTCAGGCTGCGACCGCGCCTGGGTCACGAACGTGTAGTGGGCCTCATCGCCTGTATTCGCCTGTCATCGTCTATCCAAATAATAGTTCGGCGAATGTGTAGAGTGCCGTTATACAAGGTGTTCTATTCGTACACCAGTCACCAACTTAAAAGGAAGGTGTTATAAAGGGTGTTTTATGTAAAACAAACATTTACTAGGCCAAACATTGACGGAACAGGAGTAAAATCACCTAGTCTTTATGACGATATCAAGTGATTAAACTCGTTCTAAATCAATATATTTTGGTTTTGACTTTGAATAGTAAGACCCCTCGCAGACTACCGACTTTCTATCGGCCGATAGTTGAGACAGGCGATACTTCTCCATACTCACTACGAGTCGAAGTATATTCCGTCTCAACTATCGGCCGATAGAAAGTCTGTAGTCTGCGAGGGGTCTAACTTCTACAAAACTGTTCCTACATGCGTCAAACATGTATTTGGACGTTCCTGACTACCCCTTAGATAATTTAAAAGGTTCTGGAATACGCAAACAAAATCCTCAAACGAAACCTCGAAACTTCGACTTTGACTTAGTTTTAAGATGGATCACCTAAAAGAAAGCTAGGCCATTTGCTTTTGTTCTTCAGGGTATTAGAACAGGAGTAGAGGCACCAAGTGGTCCCAGCGGTCCTGCTGAATAAATGCGTTTTGACTTTGACTACATACATTATTCAGTAAGAATAGTATCTATGCATGTTTGTTGGCGGGACGGCTATGAAGCCGCTAGTCACGCTCATTAGCCCCGCCCCAATTAGCGAGAACAGGTGCGCCTCGGCCCATTGTCCGACCTGAAGGGTGGAATTATATGTTGGCTCGGTTTTCTCTTCTTCTGCTTACATATGCCTTCACCTTTATTTAAAGACTGAGATATCTTCTGACAGAATTATCTGTAAGTATGGTTGATGATCTTCAGGCATTGTAGTATGATTTGATCAGAAAATGTAGATACATAAAAAATTAAGAATCGCCGCGCTCGTCACCCTCCTGCCCCCTAGGCCGTCTGATGGTGTGCTGGCCGGCCCGTGCACAATTATACTGAATTTTTGCTACAAAATAAATCCGCAATCCTCTACCGTATTTATTAGGGAACACGTACACGAAATTTCATTAAAAAAATTTAAACAACCAGCAAATGAAACTGCTTTTTGATGAAGATTTAGAGGTAACTTTGTGATTTTTTTCTATCGAGTCAAATTAAGTCAATCGTGTTTCGACTCCCATAACTAATATCCTAAACTATTCATTGACATAAAAAAAATAAAAAAAATCGGTGTTTTTATGCCTTAAAAATTACTTGACGTACAGTCAAAACGTGAGTTTTGCGACATACATCACTCTAATAAGCCATGTATTTGTTTCTCAAGGAAAGACATCTTTAAACACTCCTATGAATGTCTACTGCGGATGATAAAATGGTTATCCCGTTTCGTTTTACTCCCTTTTTGAAGTAAAGTCGGAGCGTGTGGACAACCGCGCTATTTGGAGTAACGACTCAAACACATATTAATTTGAATATTAATTGTCGCATTGGGCCGACGGCTGCCGCTATTAGCGACCGGACCGATGCGTCTGTGTCCATTCACACACGACATTTTAATAATTTAATACTTTCTTCTTCAAAATGTAGGATTGTTACACTATGAAACCAAAGAATGTAGAATAAGGCAAGGCACTGTAATGTGTGGTAAAGTCCAGAATTGCAATCGTGTTTCGCTTATTTTTAAGTATGACTGAAGATGAGATTAATATGAACCAGACCATAGTAGCTATCTGGAAAATTTCTAATCATCATCATTATCATCAACAGCCTGATTTCACCCACTGCTGGATATAGGCCTCCCTAAGTTTGTGTCATCCACCACAAATAAAAAAAATCTAATGAAACTTCTAAAATAATTGGGGAAAAACCTGTGATTTGTAGTGTTTTATTTACAGGGTTTTTTCGAGTTTCAAATCGTATCGTCTCCAAGAATGGAAACTTTTTATCTCCCCAATAAAGTGGCGTACATAGGAGGTAGCTAATGCGTTGCAGCTTCATCACCAATAACTCCTGGCAACACCCGGAGATGCTGTTCCTCATTCGATCTTCAAGTTATTTTTATTGGGGCAGGTTTGGACATGGGGCCCTGTGCCACAACCCTGCAAATTTCCATATAAATAATATTTTTGTTTATTATTAAAAGTTATTGTAAATTGTCTAAGTATTTATATGGCTGAAAAGACTTTAGTAAATGTGATTTTCGTCGTTGTAATCTGGTTAAAAATTGATATAAAATAGGGTTATATTTTCCTGATCTTTTAAAATAAATAAATAATGCTGGACTTTTTCACACAGCATCATCTAGACTCAAAGTAAGCAGAGCTTGTGTTATGGGTACTAGATGACTAATACACCTACTACTACATAATTCTTGTTTGTAAATACATAAATAGGTACTATACAAAGAAAACACCCAGACCCGAGAAAAATATTTGTAGATCATACAAACAATGGTCCCGCCGCGGAGATCGAACCCGCAACCTCCTGTGTCGCAGGCGGATCAATTTTAATTAGAGTCGCTTTTTCATAGTTTCCACTTAATTATTAAATCTTTTATAAGTACATTTAGCTCTTTGGGATAAACATTATTTTTGATATTTTTAATATTTTTTTCCTGCGCAATCACCAGAAATACCGAAAATCACGGAGTTTACTTTCATGATACAGGGCCCAGGTATGTCCAACGGACCCCATCGAGTTGTTTTCCATTCCGTATTTGGACGTTTAAAGCCATTTCAAGAGATATCTTAATTATACCATCTTCTAAATATCGGAATAATTTATAAAACTCAGCTGGTCTGAAACTTCGAGTGTATGGATGAAGTGAAGAGGTTCAGATAAATATTATTAAACAGATATAAATATTGTTATGTTGTGAGACAGTTCGTCTTGTGTCTGGACGTCGTTATCTGCGTCTCAATAAGATAAACTATCTGTAGATTTTCAGTCATATTTGTTACTATACACCGCTATTTTATGACTACCAAAAAAAAATTAAGGACAGTTGCAGCAGATGCAGAAAATGATAATGGCATGGTTAGAACTTTTTTTTATTTAACTATCACAAAGTTATCGAGGTTTGTAGTCAACCAAAACCGAACAAAATTTTATGAAAACTGTACAAATAAGTAGGTACTATAGCCAACAATCGCGTACAGACTCTCATTGTAACTATGTTTTCGTATCATCTCCAGTCAGTAAAACCGCAGTAGCTATCATAAATCCGTGTCTGACTCATCTCGTCTCCTTTTGAGGTTATAATTTTTTTACTCTTTTTTTGAGTTTTAACTACAAAATTGTGATCAGTAACAGACACCGACACCATGTTTAAAATTTTTTTGGTAATTAAAATAGGGGTGTATTATGAACTTCAAAAATTTGTGTTATATTTAAAGTAACTACCCTAAATCGACGAGCATGTATGAAGAATGTAATGAGAGTGAATGAGGCGAAAGTTGTGTGTCAGGATCGTAGCGAGAATCCATGGTCTCTACCTACCCCTTTGGGAAAGAGGCGTGATTTTATGTATTTGACTGTATGTGTTTTTTTACATATTATTACATTCACTTATATACCTGAATATGAAACAATTTTAAAGATTTTGTAGGTACAGACGAACAAATCTATTCTATTTTTATTGACATAAAAGGGATTAGAAATTAGTAATAGGGTCCCGTTTTACCCTTTAGTTACGGAACCCTAAAACAGTTGAATTGGCAGTTGTATTTATTTATCTAAACATACTTGTTCTTAATTCAAAAATATATCATCAAACCAATCAGTGTAATCGCTGCCGCCTCTCCCCAGCACCACAGCACATCATCATCATCGCACCAATACCGTTGCGGCCCGCACCGATAAATATCGATTAAGATACAAAAACTACTGATGTCCCAACACTAGCGAGGTACAGTCAACTACAGAAACTATTTATCACTTTTAAAACTCGTTTCATCATATAATACTTATTACCGAAATTTAACTGAAGCGTTCGTGGTCGTGCTTGCTTAGTCGTTCTTGATAGATCGTCGAAGTTAAGCAACGTTCGAAACGGTCTGTAAATGGATGGGTGACCGCCAGTGGCATTTTCATCTGAGCGCTTCCGTGCTTCGGAGGGCACGTTAAATTGTCGGTCCCGGCTTTTTAAGTCGTTAAGCCATGACGGAGGCCTTTAGGCGGCCTAAAAACTCCGTCACCAGAGTTGGCCACTGACTCATACGAACTTACTTACTTACTTTACTGAGACCAGCCAGCAGAGTTAGCTATTAGCTTTCTAGATTTATGCCGCGTCAGCCTATGCCTACACTTAACGGGACGCTGTAGTGCTTGACACATTGTTTGAGATGAAATAAGCTTGCCCAGCATCTAAACCTTTCCACTTAATCTGCCTTAAGCTGATCGCACATTTTGTCCACGCCGCAATAATTTATCTATACAAAAAATAGTGATGACGTCAGAAAATGCGACTCACTGACGTCTCAGCATTTCCTCTATTTACTTGACAGTTTGGTGCGGATGGATTGTGCGACCACCTTTATCCACAAGAAAGATGTCATGAGCAAGACATGTGGAGCTAACTAAGATGCGGGTTTTCTCACAATGTTTGTGTAGGTATCAGGGTACATGTACACACACAACACTAAAATCCGAAAAAAAAACAAATCAGGCGAGCATTTCGACACGCCACTGAAGTGGTATTTATCAATGAACTTCTCTAGCCGACTGTACGTAAGAGAATCGTCTTGTTAATGAGATTCCATAATCAGTCGATTAAATTAGTGACGGAATTCGGTCGCTTTGTAGAGTTTATGGTCGTTGCCTCTGTTTATGCTACTTGGACTGGACCGTGGGCACCCATGGACCTATACATACGGAGTTGCTGAGTTTACATTTATAAGTCAAGTTTGTTATTTTGCGATTTGATAAAAATGTGTTGTTCCACATATAATACTAGGTATATCAAATTTTTATTAGTATGCTCTAAAACAATGCCTAATCTAGGTAGAGTTAAAATCCAGACTTTATCTCGTTGACTCTCTCTTTATCTCTCACTCTCTTTGTCTCATTCAGAAACAAACTAACGTTTAACGTTTATAACGTTTATTTGTCTCACACAATGGTTCATAACACGTTGTTAGGCATAATATAAAAGTTAGAGCGAAATTGTTGAACTGTTTGTGCGAGACTGGTGCCTGAGATAGGTTTATGAAAAACCTGTAAACTTGATCAAGAATCCCTAAGCCATGGTACACATTATTTCAGTTCTTTCACTAAAAAGTAAACACAGTTTCACTGAATATAATCTTAGTAAAATCAACAACACCAAGTGAATGGGAGCGTCGTGTCCGGGAGCGGCTAATGGAAGAGTATCGGTATTCTGGTAGCATTTAGTAGAACATTACTTATTATGTTTATTGCGATATAGAAAGTCGGGGATTACTAAAGGTGCACTTACACGATGCGATTATCCGTATATTTGCTAAGCCCCGCTCAGAACCTGCCGACGAGCGCAGGCGCGGATCCACCGTTACGGGCATAGTGGGCATGCCCACAACCTAAATTGACCGAAATTTCGACATTAGCCAAAAAATGTGTTTGTCTATCGGTCAGTCTGAATGTTCTCGTCCGCAGGTCGCATTTTTTTTATTTACGCCGATTTTTGCGAAAATGGGCGCATAAAGTTCCTTGAGGTGACGGGGACCTATGCACCAAGTTATGTTCCAAGACCCGGGACAGGTACCAGATGCGGAGCCACAAGAGAGTTATCGACCTGCACTCTCCCTCCTAGGTCGTGAAGCAGGTCACATCCATCAACATTGAGCCCGGTGTAGAGGTCAGGTCGAAGTCACAATGTCAATAAACATTTGAAACATTTGAAGTTTACGACCGAAATATCGACCAAAACTCAGAACCGGTCCGAGACTAAAGTAGGTGTGCACTAATTTTGATTAGGAGCGAGTTCATCCTCCGACTCGCACTTAGCCATTTATGGTTGTGCCCACAGCCTTTTTTGAGGGCTCGAACCACGCCTGGACGAGCGTCATGCTATGAAAAATCGCATACGATAACCGTTTACACGTAAAAATTGCCGTGCGACATCGAGCTCAAAGTCAAAAAGCATTTACAGGACCGCTGGGATCACTTTGAATCGTCTTAAAACAAGATCATTCTACTCCTGTTCTTTCATCGTATGGGTTAAAATCGCATCGTGTAAATGCACCTAGATATGGAGAGGTATTCACTCTAGTTGAATCACACTAACATTAAGTAGTGTATGCACTATTAATGCGAAAGTTTGTCGGTATGTTTATAGAAGTTACTATACACGACAAACTAGCACTTGTCATTAAAAACGGCTGAGCTGCTTTCGATGAAATTTATTGTGCACCTAGCTGGATTTACTTAAATAGGCTACGATGTCCAACTAACTTTGTACCTATGTTAAAATGCATTACAACTAAAAAGTTTTATTTAAATAAATAAATACCTGTACCTACTCGTGATAACTGAAAGCCAAGCTAAAATTTTATTTAAATTGATGTACATAATAACAAGCTCATAGTGCAATAAAGATAATAATTGTCATTATTCTCTGATATACAAAAATATACAATAACCTACACAATGATCACAAGATTTTTTATATAACATCAATTTATTTTAATTTGTAACACGACTTTTTTAATCCTATACGTCGTCAAATAAAACATAATTTATCGCATGTTTTTATTGTTAATAAAACATAAGTTATACCGCATCAAAAACGATACAGCCATTTTAGGGTAGGCGCATCAACCCTTGGCGAAAAACTTTCATGATTTATGATCAAAAAACACAACATCATTTTACCATTCCCCCAATCAAATATCACCCTTATTTCATGACCATTAAGCCTGGGAATTCATTTTAATAATTGTAGAGTTAGGGTTGTCCGCGGTATTTGACTTTATTTATCTATTACTAAGGTTTTTGTGTTCGATCCCACAGATTTGAACGAATCGCCGACCAGAATGCGTAGCAAATGTGACATCTCAATTTAGGGGTATTGTCTGTCTGCACAAAGCCGCTTGTGTATGCCATTAAATAAATCACCATGTTTCCGTACAACCCTAGGTCGGAACGGTGCTAGAAAACTATACACTCGGCCGAAAAAATGGTGAAACGGTTTACCATTTTTTCGGTTTTCACATTATGATAGCAAAAAGAACTCTGCGTCTAACCAGTGTTTCGATTTGATAATCGTTCTTGATAGATCGTCGTCTTAATGGTGCGTAAATGGATGACGGCCAGTAGCATTTTCATCTGAGCGCTTCCAAGCTTCAGATTCAGAGGGCACGTTAAACTGTTGGCTCCAGCTATAGTCTTAGGGGAGGCCTTAAGGCGGACTAAAAACTCCGTCACCAGAGTTGGCCACTGACTCATATGAACTTACTTATTTCCAATGTTTTTGGCGCTTTGACTGACAGGAAGAAGGGACTTGAACCAGTTGATCTATAGCTCAACTGGTTGATCAGATTTTATACTTTAATTTGTTTCAACAGTTGAAGTGGTGCTATCTTTATATCGTTCTCAACGATTCTCAGGTGGCTCAATGGATTTGAGTGTTTTTTAAACGAGCTTATCTCTACCAATATTTTGATAAAAATCGTAAAAGTCATAAAACCTATGTAGCTGACTGTACTGGCACACTCACGCGAATTGATATGTCGTACAAAACCGTTAATGTATTGTATGGAAGCTTGTATGTAATGTATGAAACACTATCTCGTCAGAAATGGAGTAATGAGTTGGCGGTTTCTCACACACTTTATTCGTATATTTGAATTTTCTTTCTTGGATCAGTTAAGCTATCTATAGCTAAAGATCGTTTTCAAAGATTTTTAGCTGACTCTAGTGACTCTCTGACTACCCCCAGACATCTTCAAAGAATCTAGAATACTTATAAGATCTAAGTGAATGTCTACCGCGCCTTGGAGATACAGCCGTGACCATGTTTTTTTCTAGTGAAAAATCTAGAATATTTTGTAATTAGATTTTGCCTGTGGCTTTGCTTGCGTGGTACCAACATTTTAAATAGCCTTTATGATGCTATGCCAGCTTAGTAGGTAACTATATTTTCAAGATTCATCCAATAATTGAAACACAAACATTCAAACTGTTAGTTTTATAATATTAGTAAGATGGGATCTAGTGGCTAATAGTGTCTGTAAATAAATATCTTAAAGTCTACATTTTCAAGAAATAGAAAAATATCTTTCATGTTTGTCGCAAGTAACATTTAGTCACGCTGGTAATGTTATCCAACATGGCCCCGGCGGCGTCAGGCCCGCCACCCCTCATACTTACAATGTGAATTATTTTTATTTCATTATTAACAATACATTTCACCCGTTTTGAAATATGATTTGCGGCCATATTTTTTACCCTTGCGCATACGCATTTGAGACTGTGCGCACTGTGCACGCACACATGTGTGACCGTAAATAATTGTATAAAAAAATATTATAATTCCTATATTTATAACCATGTCGAATAAAACTGGTTTGGGATAGATATGTTATGACATGTTTAAATAAGACTCGATTGAAGTCCGCGAATCAAATCTGGTTTTAAAACCGTGAAGTAACCGGTTAGGTCTTACTTGTGTATGGATGTGACTTCTGGCTACCCCCAGACTTTGTATGGAAGTTGCATACATTAGCCCATTTACACGATACCATTGTTGTATCTTGCTTTATTATTAACGGAGCAAGAACTAATAAATGATGAAATGCACATGCACCCACGGTTACATCCCCATCTCTCTCTCTCCCATAAGGTTTGCTGTAAGAGAACTCTTTTTAGGGTTTAGCTCGCCTTTGCCATTACTTCTCTAGATTAAGTGTTTATACAGGGTGTAAAAAGACGTCTACCGAAGCCGAAAGGGGTAGGTACAGCATCCCAACACACAACCAAATCCAAAAGGATTTTCCGAAAAAATCATTATATCCGGAGAAAACAGCGTTTGAAGAGTGCTGTTTGCATATGTTTTGGGTGCGTTTTTTTGCGTAGATTGCTGGATTTTGAGTTTTAATTGTTTTTTTCTTTTATAAATGCAATTATTAGGTAGGTATTAGTGTTGCCAACCGTCCCGTATTTCACGGGACGTCCCGTATTTCATGCATAAATTTAAATGTCCCGGCGGGACAGCTCATGTCCCGTATTTTGGTAAGCATACAGTAGCTAGGTAGGTAGGTACGCACTCTACG
This sequence comes from Epirrhoe alternata, assembly GCA_963565295.1. Classification (NCBI taxonomy): domain Eukaryota; kingdom Metazoa; phylum Arthropoda; class Insecta; order Lepidoptera; family Geometridae; genus Epirrhoe; species Epirrhoe alternata. The sequence goes on along the minus strand of OY751384.1, from coordinate 12,782,138 downwards.
CACTACGCAGTCTACGCACTGACAAACATCTAAGCTGACCACCCGCGTTAGCGCGTGTTTCGCACGCTGAGTGCGTAGGTGCGTGTCAAATGTGGCAATGTCAACGCGGGCTGAGTGAGTGAACTAAATAATTAGCAAAAAACCTATCGCACGAGAACTTTCGTTCGTTCGTGTTTTGTTTGCTTTACTTACTCATTGTATTGATTGAAGTGGCGGAAAAACTCTTTAATAAATTTGAAATTGTTCAATAATCTAAAAATGGGTGACGGCAAAGATAGTGATAGTGATGTTTCAATAAGTGGTTCTGTTGTTCCCATCAAAAAATGTAAAAGGCTGACCAAATACAATTCCAGTTGGGAATGCAACTTTTCCTGGTTACGGCATGTGAAGGATAATTCTTACAAAGCATTTTGTCAGTAAAGTCTGTAACAAAGTATAGTTTTAAGTCTAAATAAAATACCTAACTGAAAATGCAATGTTTTTTTTTCTGTCCCGGGTAAAAATTATAAATCCCGTATTTTTTAAGATTTTTAATCGTTTGTCCCTTGAGGCCGAAAAAAAAAGTTGGCAACCCTAGTAGGTATGGTCTTATTATGTCGTACTAGTAGTAAATAAACGAAAATAACATAACATGACGAAGCTAAGTCAAAATTTTTTTTTGCGTTTTTTTTTTCGCTAAATAAGTTTAGAGTCATAGTCTGATTGCAACCCCTCAGTTTTCGGTAGCAGTCTTTTTACACCCTGTATATGTTATTTCTTTGTGCAATAAAGAATAAATAAATAAATAAATAATATTCAGTGGCAAGAAGAAATTTTAGTATAAGTAACATCTATTATTAGCTTTCTGTTTTATTATGTACGCATCCACTTTTGTTCTTGGCTTTTTCCTAAACTCAAAGGTTTGCTGGTTGAAAACTCTTTTAGGGTTAAGCTCGCCTTTGTACATGTACTTTATAACATCTTTATCTCTATGTGTTCTATTATGTATAATAAAAAATTACAGAATTACAGAAGAAGTATCGTGTAAATCGTTTCTTCTCCTAGTCTTGACATTCCTACTTAGATAAACTCAAGAATTATTTTTATATACAATTCTTTATATACAACTTCACACAACAATTTAACTTATCAAAATCACGAATGTTAAAATAGATTAATTCTTATCTTATTTCATATTATCAATTAAAAAAATAAAAACATAAAATAAAAAATTATAAAAATTTGGATTGTGACGACTAGGGTTCTGTGGTCGAGCGGTAAGGCACTCCGACTTTAGTAGGATCGTCTGATCGTTGCGGGTTCGAATCCCGTCGGAATCCAAAATTTTTGATAAGACTTTTCATTTCTTAATGAAATACCAAGTGTGGATTGGCACTATAAAATTACAAAATTATAGTCTTATAACGTCATCATTTGACGGTCTTATCGCCAAGCGATCTCTTCCAACTCTGATCAAATACAAGCTAGGTCTCCTGGGTGTTGCGCGTGCGCCTGTAACGTGGAGACCCCGCTGCGCTGCGCTGCGCACAAATATTTGTAAATGTTATTTCTCGCAGCGTGGATCAACTGGATCATATTTTGGGGGATGGTTTAAGTTAAATGCTATAGCGATATGAGCTATTTACGCGTTGTCGACTGAGCAACCAATAGGCGACAATTGCTCTGGACTGAGATAACGCGACTAGTCAACAGCGTGTAGGATGACTATAAAACATAATTAATCAAAAACTTCTCATCTTTAAAATATAATTATTACCTACTAGAGTTATAAAACTGTAATCGCGTAAGAATTTTTTTTTATATCATGATCTCCTGAACTACTCGTAATAACAAAAAGTATTTTAAAAAAGTGATTTCTTAGCCACTTACACAATATCCCAGTCTTAACAATTAGCTTCATAGATAGATAGAAAAGATAGAAAATACTTTATTGCACACCACATAATAAAAATAAACAAAAATGGAAAACTAAACAAAAAAACACAATGACATCCAATCGGCGGTCTTATCGCTAAATAGCGATCTCTACCAGACATCTTCATGTTTTAAAAGCATAATATTTTTATGATTTCTATGTTTTGTTCCATTAGTTTAAACGTAAAATCGCTGTGCGTCAGCGCCCGCGCTCGCTCCCTCTACCTCCTTTAACTTAGAACCCCACAATTAGCCGTATTGTGCGCACCCTAATCTGAGCCGATGTAGATCGAATTATGTTTGCACACATGCTTATGATGCTTAGGTACTATTGTCGCTGTTTTACAGCAACAGTTTGTGGGGAATTAAACGGGTTAGCCTGAGGGTAGTTTTGTTAGGGTGAAAGATGTGGGTTTTTATTAATAAAAATAATCATAGAAAAGATTGTTGAATCAAAATTATGTATGGTTATAGTAATAACCGGTCAAGTGTGAGTCAGAAACGCAATTCGTTCTGTCTAGCGTAGGTATCATATCTTTTTATTTAAACCATCGCCATTTGTAAACATTTCAGGTAAAACACGAATAACCAATCTTTAGCTCTCTGAAATAGCTGCACAGAACCCATTTTTGATGACGCCTAAAAGACGAAGACAGCGTTGGATAGCTGCCTCGCTCACTCGCTTAGTTTGTTGCATCGTGCTATCTCGCCTATTCACGCAAATCGTTTAGGCGTACTGTACTTACATAAGTATTTTTCTTCTTGTCGACTTGTCACTATTTCTTTTGAACCAGTGTCATGAAAGGCCTAAAAAGGCTCTTTGCTTGCAATTAATATCTATTTGTAATTTTTTTTATAAGTAGTAATATTTGATAAAACAATGATATATGAACCCGGATACACTTATTGAAGTTATAAGCTAATGGCCGCTTCACACGCGACGATTTATTAAAAGCGCGGTCACACTCGCACCTACTTAATTACTAATTAAGTTATCTCGAAATTTTAATTGGTTAATTGTCATTAATATTAAGAACTAATTTTATAGAAACAATTCAAAAATACTGAAATAAAATAAATTATTTTATACTATAACAAAGATTATTTTATTTTCAGACACTACGGCACTGAAATGCTTATTCAAAAGAAATACATTAGTCAATACCTGTATAATAGAGCTGACTGAGCTGCGCTGAGATCTCGTGTTTTAGCAATAATTACGTTTTAAAACTAAAAGAAAAACCGACTTCAATGTTCGACTCTACACACGGCGTGACTCAGGGAATCAATAAGCCATCCATAAAAATCTAAATAAGAAAAGAAATCAAATCGGCAGATAATGCTTAGGCTCCACCGCCGTCTAAGGGCATTAATTAGCACAACGACATACATTTTATGTCAAGTTTCGCGGCACGTGAGTTCCTGGCATTAGTAAATCGTCAGTTTGACATAATGCATAAAGAGTCTTAGACTTAGGTATCTGTCGATTCGATTTACAATGGCTAGGCGGGAAGGTTTTTAGAGTTTTACGGGAAAACTAGCAAACCCTCAGGAATAAAATTTATATGGGACCACCTCTAGAGTATACCATTTCAAACAAAAAAATAATTTTGAAAATCGGTCCACAATTGGCGGAGTAATCGCGTAACATGATACAAAAAAAAAAAGAAAAAAACATACAGGCGAATTGAGAACCTCCTCCTTTTTTTGAAGTCGGTTAAAAATAAGTTCTACAGACGTAACGCCCATTGAAGCTTGACCGGAATTCAAACTAACAACTTTTGAATTATTTTTAAGTTAACAAAGCCACAGATATATGTACCTACAGATTATTAAAAGCGGTCGTTAGAAACATCACAACATTTCAAAGATTTACGGTTAAAATTGTATCAAAAATCTAAGCTATAAAAAATCAGTTAAATAACACCTCAAAACGACCAGGAAGACTGACAATACTACAAAATATATTCATACAAAACGTGATATAAACGTCCAAGTGACAGACAGACAGACTTACAATAGAGTGACATCAATGTGAACTAATTCCTTACGGTCTCCCGCTTTTACTACACAATACTGTAAAAATCACACCCTTATCTAAAACTTATAGATAGATTTTGAACTTTAATGATACTGAAATATGACTCATTATTGCGTGAGATATAACCTTATAGGGTGACAATAATTTTGACTTCCGCGCGACATCACAAACCCACACATTAGCGGTAGAGTGCATCGCTTCTTTGTGTTACTATCCAAGTTTGAATCTAAGCTTTTTGCTTTTTGTATCAAACTCATCTCTTTTTAGAGACTTTCAACCCAAAATTGCTCTCGGGGGAAGAAATTCAATCAATTTTTGGTTCTAATATTTCAAAAATTTTAGTAATATAAAAATCACGTAATCTAATGATCCACAAAAACACTGATCTGGAATATCAAACAAATAATATTAGTAACTATAATAATATGCCATATTAGTAAATGCTGATTGAATATTTATTTCAAGTAGGTAGTGCGGTACCGGAGATCATAGGTAATATTAAAAAAAAACCATTACGTAAGTAATTAATTAGGTAAGCGAATAAAAGTAGGTAAGATTATGTTATCAACAGTTGATTACACATAATAAATAATAATAGATAATATAAGAAATCTGGAAAAATCTAGAAAGATAAAACTCTAACGTCAATTCAAACTGAGCCAGTGACTTGCACAGATAACTTTATTACGTGCAGTTAGACTCAGATAAGGGCGCCATTGTTCACTCAAAATATTTTCAAATGTTCATAAAATATCATTCATGCGAGTTAGATTAGATTATTTAGTCGGGATATGATAATGTTGAAATTGAATGAAGTTACGTCGAGAACCATTTTATTAGACCTTGGTGGCGTAGCGTGCATGATAGGTATTTGTTAGTTCAATATGCTTTCAAGATGTCTTAAGGTGTAATCAGATGCACGTCTTAATAAATACTTGGCACATGCTCACATAAAAACAGGGTGACGACTGTATCTCCAAGGCGCGGTAGACATTCTCTCAGATCTTTATATTAGATCAGATTTTTATTTGTATTTTTTAGGTTTAGCAAGTACTATACATATATGTTTAGCAAGTTTATAAGAGCCTACTAACAAAATATGGACTATGTTTGAAATAAACGAATTTTATTTATTTATTTACATTGCAGATCCTTTGAAGATGTCTAAGGGGGTAGTCAGAGGCATGTCCTAATAAATATTTGGCACATGATCACATTTTCTCTCTAAAAAGTATAGCTATAATCTAAAATGATAATTATTTTCGATAACTCTATTGCGGTCTGTTCATTGACTCAAACGCATATTATAATTATCATAAATACGATGGAGTTGTTATAATAAAGGTATTCGTCCACTCGATCAATGCCGAGTCCTATCACAAAGCGGGCGCAGCGTAAAATCCTCCACTTGTAATGTAACACATTAGAACATCTTAATTTCAATCCCGATAAAACGCATAAAGAACAGTTTTATAAAACCGCCGCGGATTAAAGACGGCCATTCATGGAGCGACACCGGCCGACGCGAGACTTTGGGAAAATATTTTTTAAATCGGTTGAAGACTTGAAGTACAAAGTCAATGTCAAAAAGCATTTATTCAGTATCACTTCGAATCGACGTTCGATGTGGCAGTATAGAATGTTGATATAGAGCGTTTTAGTCATTGGTGATTTAGGTAGGTAGGTATTGTAAGCTTTTTTTTTAATTCGTTAACAAAATTTTGAATTTATTTTTATTTCATAAAATCTAACATATTTTCTGTAATCAGATGACAGTAATGACCGTGATCACGAAAATTACTCCTGTAAAGTTCCAATAGGTAGTGCAAAAAATACCTATAATATATCTTATGAATTGCGTCCTCTCTGTAACACCACTCTTTTCGCCCTAAGCTAAGCGATATAGAAAAATCATGAAAGTCGCTTCATGAACAGCATTTTTATCTCAATTTATAACGCGACAGTAACAGGCGACGACGGCGCGCGATTATCGTAATCACGCGGTGTCCCTTTGCAGCCTTTGATGTACCGCCCTCGGGTGACCACACGCTACTTGTCACGTGAGACGGGTTAAGAACCGCTAAAATTATAATATGGTCAAAAAATGCTTAAAACACGAATACAAATAGATTTACAAGGGTCTATTATGTAAGTATCGTTTTTCTTAAGAAGTAGATAACTCAGTAGCTAAGTAGGTATACTATATCATAAAAAAACAATAAGTTTGTAAGATTTTAAAGGATGCCAAACTTAATTAATTCATTATTTCTTTTAAAAATTCTTGTTTATATCAATTATGCAAAATATAGTCAAAACAATGAACTAATTCTATAAGTTTTGTTTAAATATTTATAAAAATGATTATTAATTTTTAAGATAAGTTTCTGCGTAATAGCTAATTAACAAAATATTATTACACAACATTATGAAAAGTAATTACTTAAAATTCAGATAAGTAAAACCCACAGATAAGTTATCTAAGGCACGAGACAGATATGAGGTAATAATTATGCCTAAAAAAATTGTGTGCCTGGGAGATACAGTAGTAATCCTATTTGTTATTATATTATTACATCATTAAAATGATAAAAAATCACATTTTTCATAACCATATCTCAACAATTTCCCAAAAAATGAAACATTCAGACGCTATATAAAAAATAAATCAGCTAGTAAAGACGTCAAGGCCTAAAGAGAAAAAGAGACACGAGGCAAATGTTGTCTCGTCGCTATCCCCTAAGCCGATGCCATTTAGTGACCGAGCTGGCGTTAGCTAAGCTTTTTAGCAGCCGGTGTATAAGTTGACTGTCTTCCGTGTAAATAATAAAATAATAATAATAAATAATGCTGGACTATTCACACAGCATCATCTAGCCCCAAAGTAAGCAGAGCTTGTGTTAAATGCACTATAAGACACAACCATTTCCATATTATGGTCTCCCTACTCCGCCCACCTAAAGACTACATCGATGGGCTTAGCGATGAAAATTATTAAGATATTGTCATCATCATTACAACTATATACCGAACCATCTCATTAGGTTTACAGCAGCTCAACGCATAGCGGTACTAAAATCACAATAAAAATTATATTGTTATACATAACTTGTCAAGAGCGAGTCAGACTCACACAAGAGTTCCTTATCAGTAAAAAAAATATAATTGTATTATTTTTCATTTTCTATTTTTGTTTAGTGGTCATGGGCCAACAGGTATTATGCCTAAACTCAGTGAACATTACAAGTGACTTAGTTCCTAATACTCCCGCATGAACAAGGCCTACGGTTCAAAAATCCAAATAAGAGAGACTAACAGACAGCCAGACAGAGGAGTCTTAGGAATGTAAACGGAACCCCATAAAAAACTAAGTAAGTATTATAAAAATGGAGCGGTAAATAATCCGCATTTTATAGTTTTGTTCTGTAAAGTAAAATGCTTGTATTCCAGTTTCTTTCTTGTAAATACATACAATTATAAGCTAAGTCTAAGACCAATCATTATGTAGTTTGGAAATAAGAGACGAGTACGAGTTGAAAATAAAGTTCTGGCATCGCACATGACTACAATTTTAAAAACCGAATGTGATGATTCTTCTAATACGAAACTCAAAAAGGAATAGCGTCATTTAGCCCACCTGATTGGATCACCAAGAATGCAGATGTCAGAAATCTAACAAAATGTCATCTATAAATGAACAGCTGGCTAAACCTAGTCATGGTGGTCCAAATCGGACAGACTCAAGTATATTTACGCGCACAACAAAACTTCATGGACAATTTAAACCCCAACAATGATCTGGAATAAACGAGATCAACAAAAAGACGTTCGCCATTTCGGCCTCAAATAAAGTGATTACAGACCGATGCGTGCCGTGTTTGGCGTTGTCCTTTCGACGGATAAATAAATAAATCCTTCGGAAATAATCCGCCATGAATAAATAACTGAGATCAGCCGCTTTGTCATCATGACGTATTGTCTATTGACAAGTTTTGCCAATGAAAAAGTGCATCACGTCGCTTGCACCCATCCCTCAAGACACAAGCAATTTTGAACTCTTAGTTCATTGCAATAGAAATTATTGATCAATTTATCTACTGTGGAAAAAAGTTGTTGAAGATTAAGGACTAAATCAGCGCAGATGCAACGCTAACACAAAGTAACAAAGTGCATAATCGCGTACTGATTTCTGCCTCAATCCGTGCGTCGTAATCCGTCGGCGCTTAGTTTTGATGTTTTTGAGGATTTTTTGAGAGGAAACATTCACTTTCAACGACATCTGTCTTTGAGATAATTAGCTGTCTCGTGGGTGGGCGAGGAACTTTTGCGACACAAATCTATTATTCTTTATAATAACCCTTTTGTTGTCCGTCAACGTTTTCACTTTCAATGCAAATCTACGTAAACAGAAATCGATATTCCAACAGAAATGATCACGTCTGAGCGGACAAAAGCGGCGGCGTATTTTCACACAGAATTTGAAGAATCATTATTCTATTGTGGTTAAAATATATGCCTTATTAGTGGATAAAAAGCGTATTGTTTCGCGTCGCGAGTGTGAAGTTGATATGTTTATTAAGGAGCGGCGCAGCGGGCGGGGCGTCGGCGCTGCTAATGACAGCTTGCCGACAATGCTGAACGGTATCTACCTCTGAAATTATAGCGCCTTCTGCTGTGAAGAAAAAGTAGGTGTTTGAATTTATGTAGCATAGAATGAAGATATGTGAGAAGGGATCTGTGTGAATGTAATAATTTTACAGTTACAACTGTCCGAGTAGACTTATCAAGCTAGTAATTAGGCATTGTCTTTTGCAAATGAAAAACAAATCTAGGGCGCATGTGTAGGATTGAGTACTTTACAAAAATTCTTTAGCTAAAACTCATACTGCGATATAAACCAAATGCGCATGTCATTAAAGAGACATGACTTATTAATTGTTATTTCATTAAATTACCGAAAACAAAGTTCATAAATTCAAACGATTGATTTGTCCTGTCTATCGTTTTCCAACTCTATGCATAGTACCGCGTCATTCGCGCTAATAAGCCAAGCCGCGAATAATTGAGTAATCTAATATAATTTCTAACACAATATTAATATAATAATATAATAGTATCCGTAATTGTAGCGGCGGTGTTGTGTTTCATAACCATTCAATTGTGTTCACTCTGGTTTTGTTCAGCTACTATGCCGATGTCTACTATGCTTTGCACCTGTGAATACACCCCCCACACGGTTTTTATAGAAATTGTAAAAAACTGCGAAGCCTTTTGTCGGCGAATCAAAAAGCTACTTGAATAAAGTTATAAGTTATTGGTCAACTCTGGGGACGGAGTTTTAAGATCTGAAGACCTCCATAGCAAAGTCAAAGTCAAAATTAGTTTATTCATTGAAATCACTTTGTTCGTCATTTAGCATAATACATTTACAGGATATCAAGTAAAACACACTTATCTGTAAATCGTTCTAGCCGCACTGATGATAATTATGTTATTAAGTTAATGGAACAGTGTGGAGTGAAAGAAGATGTAGTGTTGAGGATCGAGAAAGGTATGTTAAGATGGTTTGGCCATGTAGAGAAGATGGATGACAGCCGTTTGACAGAGCAAGTGTATGAGGCGAGTGTGTATGAGACAGCTGGAAGGGGAAGGCCTAGGCGAACCTTCTTGGATCAAATTGGCGACATTTTGGATAAGGGCTAGGTCAAAAGTACCCTAAACCAACGAGCATGTATGAAGAATGTAATGAGAGTGAATGAGGCGAAAGTTGTGTGTCAGGATCGTAGCGAGTGGAGATCCATGGTCTCTGCCTACCCCTTTGGGAAAGAGGCGTGATTTTATGTATGTATGTATTAAGTTAATTTATGTATGTTGCCCGCAGTTCAGAACACTGCACTTTTTCCTATGTTCAAGAGTCTAAGCTCAATCTAGGATATCCTTACAACTTTCAACCTGATCCATCCACCCGTTCTAGCGTAGTTAACCGGTCTGTAAGTGGATGGGTGACGGCCAGTGGCATTTTCATCCGCGCTTCGGAGGGCACGTTAGATTGTTGGCCACTGACTCATACGAACTTACTTTAGCGCAGCAACAAACAATTTCTTCATCATTTATTACAATAGATATCAACTGACGAAAATTAGCGTAATCGTCCGAAGTATCAAAATCAAATCACCCTTCAACCTTAAGAAACCCCTCCTTAAACGGAATCAACGATCTGCGACACTTCACCCTCTTAAAACGACATTTACACGATACCATACCATACCTTGCACCTTGCCACAGAATATTAGCTCTTACTCCGTTGAGAATTATGCCAGAACGGTATTGTGTAGTGACGTTTAAGATTATATCGGAGGGATGATATCATAATTGATAGAGGGTCCCGGAGGAGCCAGGTGGGCTCTGTAAGTCAGACTATAGAATGCTTGTTACGTGCTTGAGTGGTTGTGCTTTGTCAATCGTTCTGTTAGGGGTTATGATTCCAGCAAAGATTTTGTTCGATAGATAATTGACGACCTCTGTGGCGCAGTGGGTGAAAGCCCGCTTGAGACGCAGAAGATTGCGGGTTCGATCCCCGCCGCGGGATAAATGTTTGCATGATCTGCAAATATTTATCTCGGGTCTGGGTGTTTCTAATTATAATATGTATGTATTTACCAACAAAATATCAGTTATCTGGTTCCCATAGTACAAGCTATGCTTAGTTTGGGGCTAGATGATGCTGTGTGAAAATATCCAGCATTATAATTACGTTTTATCAACTGAAATGAGCTGAATTCAAATGACAATTATTGTTGGATTAGGGAAAATTACTAGTTTTACAGGAAAAATATAAATTCTTGTTCCATAGAATAGATAGAGAGGCAGGAATACAAGTTTTAAGGGATCAACTTCAAAAACAAAGATTTTTTTAAATGAGTCCACAATTGACAAAAATTGGTGTTCTAAAGAATAATGTTTGAAGTCGTAAACAATAATTTTTGAAAAGTAAAAATTTATATAGGACATTTTAACTTTGCATCTCTAGCTCCATTCAAAAACCAAAACCTTGTAAAAACAAATGTTAATGTCACCAAATATTGTGTGGTTCCGAAACGACGTGTTAAGCAATAAAATATCAATAGGTACTAATAAAAGCCATGTGTCTGTCTGTCACGTGGTAACACTCGGGGCTCGGTCATGCGGAACCGTTTCTTTAGGATGTGCACTTGATTAGCTATTTCTTATATCCGTAAACGTATTGTTTTAGGATATAAAAAATTGATGTTACTTTTATTACTTTGATCATATTTTACTTCTTTTTCATGATAATCGTGGTCACAAAGAGGGTGACCACGATTAGTCACCCTCTTCGTTGTCGAAACGTCGAGGTAAGATATTAGTGAGAATATTATCCAAAAAAAAATTTTACAATGTTGTCCTGCTCTGAAAACAATTATTATATTTGTTATGAAAACAATATTGCTTATACCCTGAATTTTCTTAGTTGACATTTTATCCGAAAGAGAAAATTATGAAAATGAATGAATGAATGAAAATACTTTATTGCACAATACACACCTTATAACTACACAATACAGTAAAAAGATAATCATAATACAATGCACAATGGGCGGCCTTATCGCTGAAAAGCGATCTCTTCCAGGCAACCTTTGGATGGAGAGGAATTTAAATGCATGGAACATTGAACGGGTGCAAAAAAATTAAAGGAACTTAAGAGTTGCCTAATCAAAATAGAAATGCCCAATAAATAAAAATGTTAAATTACATATATTGAAGATCCGTCTTCAATATGTGAAAGTGGCGCCAGTGAATGAAAAGATGAGGAGCAACAGGCTAGCATGGTGTGGGCATGTAATGAGAAGGGAAGAATGTCATGTGACCAGAAGAGTACTTGGTATGAACGTTGATGGATTTACCTCTGAGTAGAGGTAGGCCGAAGAAAAGATGGATGGATTGTGTGAAGTATGACATCAGTAAGAAAGGAGTGAGTGTTGAGATGACGGCTGATAGAGGAGAATGGAAGAAGAACACATGTTGTGCCGACCACACATAATGTCGGAAAAGGGCAGGGAGATGATGATGATGAAGTTCCGTCTTAAATATAATTTTCAATTTTTAGGTAACACCGCGGGGAGCAACTAGTGTTGGCAACTCGATCACGGGTTAATTAAGGCGGAGGCACACCGCGGATTACGGAGTGGCGTGCCGAATCGCACCTGTCCGCTCCCATTGTGGCGCAGATTATTTATAACTCTATCACGAATGTTTGGGATATAAATAATATTAACTCTTTAAATTCTCAACTTAACCCTTTACTGTATGCCGATGCCTGATTTATACGTCTGGGGGTCTAGATGCGACCAGTGCTCGCGCTTAATACCTCAAGTACCTGGAAGTAAGAACGTGTTAAAATGACGCTGAAGTATTGCTTATTATAGACTAACTAATATCGATATACCGAATCCTAAGGTAAATCCTACACTTGAACACCTAGACCCAAGATAAATATTTGCAGATCATACAAACATGTGCCCCGTGGCGGGGATCGAACCCGCAACCTTCTGCGTCCCAAGCGGGCTTTCACCCACTGCGCCACAGAGGTCGTCAATAATAATAAATTTGACAATAAGATTCATAATCTTATTCTGTCCTTACAACTATTTTAAAATCCGAACATCTCAATTTCAGTCGATGACAGTCCCCCATGACGGGTGGCAGGCCGCACGACGCGGGTGGCACCAATTAGTGCCGGGATGAAACGTGCCGAGGGCTACACATTTTAAACTTTCGCGACTCGAAGACATTTTAAATTTTATAACGGGACTTAATCGCGTAGGTATAACATTTGTTTATTTACCTCGACGTTTCAGTAGCGTTACAGCTACCGTGGTCACGAGAAGACTCAGTGGGTCTTCTCGTGACCACGGTAGCTGTAACGCTACTGAAACGTCGAGGTAAATAAACAAATGTTATACCTACGCGATTAAGTCCCGTTATAAAATTTAAAGTGCCGAGGGCTGTTCACAATTCGCAACACTTGAATCTGATAATATCTTAGCGATTAGACTTATTAACTCGTAAAAATATGGGATAAGGTGAACAAAGAACAAGTAGATGATGTTATAGCTTCAGGTCAGGAGACTATCTATGTTTCATTGAATGATGCTGTATGTAGTAGGTACCTTAGATTTTATTTGAGATGGAATTATCTTAGGTACACCCTATCCTCTCCAGGGCTCCCCACTGGAGCTAGACTTTTTAGTTTTAAGATAGATCACCTAAAAGAATGCTAGGCTCCAAACCATGTTTGTTGCCCTGATTCTTCACGGTATTGGTCGCGCAAAAACAGGAGTAAAATTAGTTTTAAGACTACCTATGTGATCCCAGCGGTCCTACTGAATAAATTCTTTTTGACTTTGACTTTGACATCCTTCCAAAACTGCGAGTTTCCTCACGATGTCTTCCTTCACCATTTCGAGCTCGTCTTATTCTTCTTCTGAAATGAAAAACACATGATGCACGACCAAGTTTCATACCCAAACCATTGGGCTCACACAGCTACGTCTACATGTAGGTATTTTTGCAATAAGACTAGCATACGTTATCGTTTATGAATTTAGGCAAAATGATTACTGCATAATCAACATAATCCGATTGTTATCAGAAACAGGTTCAAAGCAGTTTTAGATAAAGTATTCAGATAAGAGCTCACAAAGATAAAATTATCACGAATGATAAAACAGTATTGAATTACAAAGTGCTTTAAACATGCAGAAAGATATACAAACAGGAGTAATGCACCGTGGTCACTTACCGAGTTTATTCTGCCGTAATAACTATCCTAAATCTACTATGAAAACAAACTGAAGTCTGTCTGACGGACTAGATTAGACACAATGTTTTATGACGACTTTTTGTTATACAAACCCACCTAGAGTGTAATGAAGGAGTGTTACGCTGCGTACGGACTTACGGCCGACGTACTACGACGTGCCAGTAGCAACGCGTATACATTTTGACATTTTGAAATGCAATGAAATGAAATTATTTATTTGCAATTTTTTTTTACATCGACTCGCGCAAGGCAACCTTTAGGTACGCGTAACCCACCCGCTTTCAATGGCACGCGTGGAACGTGTAATCCATACAAAACTTTAAGAGCGTACCAAGTTAAAATCCTGTCGTCTTAAAACTCTGACAAATGATAATGGCTGTGCAACTTTAATCAAAATTAACATGAGAGTTTTACGTTTTGGCAAGTCCATATCATCTCAAAATTTATGATGGTATTTCAAATCTTAGCAAGTAGAACCGCGGGTGGAGACTAGTTATAAGTTTGCGTGGAGGGTCCGTTTGAGATGGTCCGTTTTCACCCTCGAGTGCGCCACAAAGGACGGAAAGTAAGACCCGAGGCAACGAGACAATATTTCGGGTATTACTTGACCACTCAATTTACTACTCGACATTATACGCAAACTAAATAAAGTGACACAACAACTTCACCTTTAAATCCTTCAAGAAAATCGAACGTTAGTTGAAAGCCAGAAAATTATTTGAACCTTTTTGTTGTTTCTAGCTGGCTAAAGGTGGTCCCAAACTCATAATAAACCTGAATTTATGAAATGGTCTAGTTATTGATCGGTAGTGCCCTTTCAAGACAAACGTAGCGAGGCTCAACCCTATTCTGGAAGCGTTTCGAGAATTTTTCAGCAAACAATTAGCTCAACTTAGATACCATTATGCGAACCAGGTGACGGCCACACAGTTCGAAATGCCTCTCTTTGGCGGTTTCCTCGCTAATGCGTATGAATGCGTCACACCCACTTCTCCGTGAATGCAAACCTCGCTAAGAATGCATCAGGGTGCCACCGAGCTCCTCAACGACATCTTTTACACCAATTTGTAGTTTTAAATGAGAATGAATAGGCATCCAGGATTTTTAAAAGGTGGCTGCCGTTTTATCGCTTTGATGTCATTCCAGATTAACGTGTAGTGTATTTTTGGTACTCACAGTGGAGGTAAAAAGTAAACTCCGCTTGAGCATTATCAAAGTCAGAGTCAAAAAGTAGGATTTCTTAGATTATGATGGATTAATACCAACTGCGCGTGATCATAATGATACTATGTGTAAATGTTTATGTCCTATACACATTTTAAACTTTCGCGACTCGAAGACATTTTAAATTTTATAACGGGACTTAATCGCGTAGGTATAACATTTGTTTATTTACCTCGACGTTTCAGTAGCGTTACAGCTACCGTGGTCACGAGAAGACAACGTCGAGGTAAATAAACAAATGTTATACCTACGCGATTAAGTCCCGTTATAAAATTTAAAATGTTTATGTCCTATGCCTCAACCGATATTATAAAAGTGGAAGTTAATTTTGACGGTTGCTATTTCAGAGGAAGCCCAGGCCTCCAAGGCGGTGAGGAAGTGGCGAAGCGCGTGACGCGCTAATTGGTGATGCGCACCGCCGCTGAAGAGGCGCTGAGGTTGCAGTTGGTACCGTTAAATGGTCTTTGTTTTTGTGGGGAAATTCTACACTCTGGGTGTTGGAGGTCTTTAGTGGAGACATCCTTTATCCATTTTCGGGATTTTGTGTGAGGAATCATCATACTTAAAAGGAGTATGTATGGTAATCAATTCCGAAACTTATACAATTTCAAACATCCACAACCTGATTTTACCCACAGCTAGGAAAAGGCTCCCTAGCTTATGTCTTCGCAAAATACTTCATCATTACCATTGGCAGCTCAAATTCCCACTGCCTCCTCTCTCAATAGCCACACTCTATTCGCCTTTGCTGATAAAGAAATACCGCAATGTATCAAAAACTCTTGTCTTTTGATAAAATAGTATGCTTTAGAGTACTCATTGTTTTTTGACAAGTAATATTCGTCTAATCTGAGGTTAACAATTGATGGTGCTAAGTTCAAAAGGAAGCGAGTTCACGGATTGTTGCACTAATTAGCGGGAGGAGCTGATGATGGATGGTTCGCCAGGAATGCATAGCTGGGGAGTGTTGGAGCGGAGGATTCTATTTCTGGAGAATTTGAGAGGTAAAATCTTAGGTCCGTATTCAGTCCTAACTGCTTGAATTGTCTCAAGCCATGTTTAATGATAAAAGTTCCATGGAGTAGGTACCTACTGACAAAAATAGGTGCTTGAACTTAGACTCAAGTAGGGCGGACTCTGAAAACGGCTTTTAGTGTGTAAGGAAAAATCTTTTAAAGATTTTTGTTTTTGTCGGTTGACATATACATACATACATAAAGTCACGCCTCTTTCCCAAAGGGGTAGGCAGAGACCACGGATCTCCACTCGCTACGATCCTGACAACTTTCGCCTCATTCACTCTCATTACATTATGACATTATTATTATCTCGTATGACATTTTTATAGAAAATCTCATTTATTAAGAGGTAGAGTCACGTAGAGTCCACCAATCGTTATTCGATCTTAGAAAAGCGCTGAAATGATAAATGCTAGTACATTGTTGTATTGTTTTTTTTTGTATTGATGTATATGTGTGCAGTGCATAAACGAATGTCTATGTCTAATATCTACATTTTTCACAATTCATTAACTGCATACTCCATACCCTTCATAATAAATAGTTTTGGAGCTCATTAGCACCTCGTGACGTGGGAGGCGACTTCAAAGTCGCTGACAAATCTCATGACAATAACACATGTTTCTTTAGAATGCCTGTTTGTTCCCCAAAATAAAGTCCTTACCTCATCATCATCATTCACAGCTAGACTTCACCCACTTCTGGGTATCCCTGTACTCCTTACCTTGCTGATGGCCTAGCGGATTACATAACTAGTCTCTTCTTAAGTGGTCTTATTTTCTCGTCTTATCTTATCTTATCTTCCATAATGATCTAGTGCGTGTTTCCAAATATTTTTTTTTCTGTTTTTTTTTATTTGAAAGTCAGTTCAAATCTCATGTCAAGCATCAACAGTAACTTGGTTAAGGCTAAAACTTAGAAAAAATGTGATTGTACGAATTTCCCCGAAGAGTGAAGGAAAAATATCATGAGAAAACGAATTTTTGGGGTAAAATTGTATTAAGACAAATTAGTTTTACAAGTCGATGGAGATACTATTTAACACATAAGTATGTTATTTTATAATTTTTTACGCAAATTTTTGTAAACATGACATATGTTAACCCAAACCATTAATTAAACGCCATTATCCAGTTAACCCAAATTTACGAGCCCACTTGACTAGTGCCACCCAGCTCGGTAGATAACGCGCAGACGTTTTGCTAAGTGTTGCGTTTAGACATCTTATTTGACCTTTAGGGTTCCATAGAATATTGAAAAACTTGTCGGCTCTTCATCAAACTCAGTCAAACTAAAAAGACACTGTATAAAAATATGACAAACAAAGATTTAATATAACTTTTATATACCTATTTATTTATTTTATTACTGACACAATCATAGTACCTAATATATTCCCTTTTATTACTTTTTTCAAACCAAAAAGGATGTAATGAGAGTGAATGAGGCGAAAGTTGTGTGTCAGGATCGTAGCGAATGCAGACCCGTGGTCTCTGCCTACCCCTTTGGGAAAGAGACGTGATTTTATCTATCTATCTAATCAGCCTACATCTACCCACTGCTGAGTATAGGCCTCCTCATTTTCACGCCACTCTTTCCGATCCTGCGCCAGTCGAATCCATTGCCTTCCTGCTACTGCCACAATAATGTATGTATGTATGTTATTACTTTTTATAATTATGCGTCAACAGTTTCATTCAGCAGCAAAGAAAAAAATATAATAACAAACCCTACTAGATGTTCGCTGATTAATGAGTTCAAAAACCTCAAAATACTTTAATTTGTACGGAACCATTTGGCAAAAACTCATTTTTTACCCCATCGGCATGTGTCGTGGGTGGTTTTTGTTTTTTAGCGATCATTTACCCAAAACACGGCGCCCGCGCAGGCACTATGATGCCAGCTAATTGGTGTTTTACTAAAGTGACAGCTGGACCTTATCTACGGCATGTTGCGTAAGATAGAAGCTAGGGTTTTTCGTTATTATACTACCCCTACATTATTTACTACATTTAGAATAGAATAGAATATAACTTTATTGTACATCAAAAGAAAGAAACACAAAAGTAACAAGAACAGTTCATTTATCCTATTTATTCATTCAAAAAATCCTGAAACCGAAGTATCTAAAAGTCGGAGCTTTGAAATGAATAGGTACTTATTTCATCAAAAAACAAATCATAACATAACAATTCTTTATGAATAAAACACGTTAAATACGATAAAACTAATTAAACCGGTTTTAGTGACCAAGCAACAAACAATCATACATTTTATGATAATCAATGTGCCAATAAATACCTAACCCATGCTAGTATTAAGGCTCTTGACCTCTTGAATAGTGAATACAAGTCTGTCGGCTCAAATCGTAAAAGTTCGTTGACCAAAAATGCCTTTTAATTTGTCAATTTTAGACCAGTGTGATTTTATTCATTGTGTTTTTCTTAGTCAGATGAGAACCATCAACACTCTAAACTTACTCACTGTATCGTCTTAATCTTTTTCTTCGTCATCTTCATTGCTGAAGGTCGTGTCTAGTGTGGATTGTCGGCCACTCGATGCATGATGCTGTATCATTCTGTATCATAGATTTTTTTTTGAGATCATAGACCTGTCATGAGTACAAACCTCATTTCTGCCATGTTATTTAAAAAACAAATCATAAATTAAACTTCTTTTTTCGAATCAACCAGTCGCATCTCTATGCGCTGGAATCTATATTTTAAAATTTTCAAATTTAGAACGTAAAATTGAAAGATTTCAAATTTGGAACGTGTGTTTACAATAAACATGCGACGTAGCGTGCGATCTTTTTCATGCGTTCGGCTCGTTTGAGGGCTCAGGGTATTTTGAAAACTTCTCTAGTTCGACATCGGTGAAGCTAAATACGCGAGAAATCCGGTGTTTTAGTTGGATTAGCGATGCCGGTGGGCTCCAGGCTCGGATGGGCAATTATACAGTTTACTAAAATAACAGTACGTTGTACAATAGCGGTGTTTTGATCATGCGGGTCGTTCAAAAGAAATATTCAAAATACAAATGGGTAAGTTTGTAAAACATACAAAATCAAGTAAGCGTAAGAGCAGTGAAAAAACTTTAGTCTATTCTAGAAGATCAGCGTTTGAAAGCAATTTGTTTCTACACAACGGAATAGTGTTTAGGAGCAGGCTTTGGTAGAAAGACATAGTAGTTTTTTAGATCTGTACAAAAATACATAAAAACATACGGATACCGTAAGGTTCTTCACGATTCAACACACGCACTTAAAATGTCGACAGGTAACATTGTAATTTAGTTTTATTTATTGCTCCAAATGTGCATCAAAATTAGCAGATGCAGATGTTTAGGGATGCTGCCCTACATTTACAAGCGGAGTGAGTTTCCAGCAATGTTGTAACAATATTATCTATAAATATTAGCCCGATTGTGCGCACAATGAGGGTTGGCCCTTTGTGCGTCCCACTGTGCGGTTCTAAGACCAACTTATAAATGGACAAAGCAAGAGATTTTGAACCCTCTGCCCTTGTAATAGAGATAATGGTACTTTGTTATAAGTTTGTTACAAAAATATTGACGAATAAAACAGCGTGATCATGTTTGCAATTCACAGGACATGTGGGAACAAGAACTTTTCAATTTAATCGAGATTTATCACTCGCTATCCGATTTCATATTCAAATCTGTAATTTTATAGTGTTGTGGTTTACGAGCGATAACTGCCTCGCTTGTTTCCTCTCATAAATACAACGCGATAGTTTTTGGTGATACCTTGTAATGTTATTCTTGACTTTATTACCCTTAAATTACATCGACGACATTTCGCTTATAAACTTGTCTCCTAAATAAAACATGGCTACGTTTAATGAAGATAAAGCTCACAAAATGAATAATAAATAAATTCTCAAGTTTATACGGACAATATCTAATGCATGGCTTTACGATTTACAAGCCTGAGGTTGCATACACTTGGGTGCGTTTTAAAAAAGCGATGAAGTACCGCACAGTGTGCCGCGGCGTCCCGCGTCTGGACAAAAACGCTCCATTAATGACTTGAACGAATATCGACAATTTGCTACGTGCGATTGAACAACATCAATGCGATTTGTACCCTATGCTGAATTATAACGGCTGCAACAATAATTGTTGTAAAGTAATCCATATCTACAACGTTTTAGGGTCCAATTTTGTAGATGTGGAATTTGTTAGCAAAAATAAAGACATGAGCGTCATGTATTGAGGGCGAATGCCATAAAATATTATCATTTATCATATAGATGTGTTTGTTATTGCAATAGTGGTTATTGTGGTAAACGTCGGCGTTACCATTATTAATAATCAACCGATGACATCTGCACGTTACGGTTTATGCCGACGTGTCGTAAATCTTTGGGAGAAATCATTTTATGTGTACTTACATGTGCGTGAAATAGGCCGCCGAGATCTTGGTATACCTGAATAATAATTAAAATAGAGAGTGACTTTCATTACTGATAGAAACACAAAAAATTCAAACATGTGTGTGTTTAGACAGACCACATTCAAAGTGATATCTAAAAATTCAATGAATTTTTATAATCACAATATTTTCACTACAAAAAATCGCAATTTATTAAATGACTGTTGTAGTCTAAGATTTAAAAATGTTATAAAAGTGTAAACCTGAATATATTGTTACTGAACACAATAAAAATAAAAAGCAGGATTTATTACAAAACGCACATTTTGATAATGTAAACAGCGATTGCAAGAATAAACAAAAAGATCGCAAAATCTTTTAGTACCGCTGTAACACCTCCGATACATTATGCTTTAAATTAAATCAACATATTTACAGCATCCCAGCCAATTTATCATCGTCTGCGCGATGAATGACTTCAGCAAACATTCGCTAATCCATGATATTTGTACAACGCGTATGCGCAGCTTTACCAAAATGGCCGCGCTAATGTTGCGAAACATTTATTTAAATAGGGGATTGTTATTGAGTTGTATTTGACTTCCGCACATTCATCACGATATAAAACCGCTAGGATCGAGCGTGCCAAATCTATTGAGTGAGCTTGCACGTTGCGCTTTTTGTCCACGAGGTCGGCCCACTGTGCGAGCAATGCCATGATGGTTTTATTGCGGGTGCGTTTTGAGAATTATTGGGCTCATTCTGTGAGTGACGAAGTTATATGACTGCTGTAAAACAATAAATAACATCATTGTTTACAGTGTTGGTGGTTTGGGGCATTGTCCGGACCCCATGCGAGGTGGTTAGTCACGGGCACGCCGATGATGGCGTATTAAAGATGCATTCAAGTGAGGTCTGGATACGATGACGAGCTGCATTCATCCTATTTAAAGTAATAAACGACATTTAGCAGTTCTTTTGAGACAAATGAAAGATCTAAGTTTGTATAGAGCCGTGGGACGTCTGCGGTTACTTGAGGAATGGAAAGGTCGTTACGAGCGTAACGTTGTGGCTAGAATTAATTTATTACCGAGTTCTAGAGATAGGAAAAAAATAGAATATTGAACTGCGTGCTACACAAGATCTACGTGAAGAATTCTAAAAACTAGTTAAATCAAATTATATTAAACTTTGTTTCAGTCATTACCGTAGAGTGGTTTATCATAACAAATTACTATACATTATTGTATTTACAGTCAGCATGTTTCAGAATAAAACTGTTCATCGACTTTTGTTGCTCACTGTACCACTACACTATGAAGTGTTTTTTTTAATAATAGTCTGCACTTTGACTTGACTTTGCTGCTTCTCGGTCTTAGATTCTCGGTATTGGTCGCGTTCGTGCAATATCGCCAACCTTTCTATGATCTCAGTGGTCCTGCTAAAATTTGGCTTTGACAAATCTCTAAACTGCCGCCATTATTCAGAAGCACGATGACAAACAAGCCTACCCACTTCCCAGTGTGACTTGGTCAGAACAAAGTGTGGGATGATCCCTCGGGAACACTAATGTTTACTTCATTACTCGGCAGTTTAGCTCCCGGACTTCAGACATCATCGGATTAAAAAAAATCTGAACCGAAAATGAAATACGAATATCACATCATTTTATGTAGGGTCGATACAACAAGTATTTTCCTACATTTTCCTCTATCAGCCGTCACAATTTCTCACTCCTATTTGAGTATAAGTGTGTCTTGCCTCTACTCTACTTCCATTCACTTTCATAGCAAGCAATCTTCTGATATACCCAGACAGATAGACTGAAATCCGCAGCTGTATTTCCTTTATGATTAAGGGTAACTTTTATTTCGATAGCGGTATTTAGACACAATCATATTTCAATGCGTCCTGTAAAAGAATTGACGGCATTTGACTCCTTTTATCGCCACTTAAAACGTTTCCTTTGGTCCAGTCCATTCTCCGGGAGTATTTAACGTAAATCATCGAATCCAATGTCAACCTTCAAAGCCTTCCGGCGGCTTGCATAACCGATCGCTTACCGACACTCTAATTCTATTGTCATCAACACGCATCTACTAAACACGTCAAAGTATCACCAAAAACGAAACGGCACATGTCGACAACGCGAGGACACTTTTCCGATTAGGGTAGTAAGGTTGATTTTTAAGTTATAAAGTCAAAAGTCGGTATCCTTTGCCCTAAAGGGATAAATAGAGATGTCGGTGCCTCGGGCGCAAAGGGACGGGGAAAAAAATAACAAAAGCAGCGAGTTTTGGACACAATGCGACATCGGGAAATAAATTATTTCATCTGTTCAGTCCTTTCACGATAATATTGGCAAATGTTTCCATCTGGGACTGGCCACGCCCTCGTTACGAACCGACACCAGAAAAAAACAACATTAACCAAAACCTTATGTGAAGGGAATAGGGCTGCAAGTCCGAGTGACGGCCGCACAGTGGGTCGGCGGCGTCAAAAAGTAGACAGAAAGTTTCTTTTAATTTTTTCTATTAACGCAAACATATATTTTGACTGTGATGTTTTTATTATTTTTGTTCGGGATCGAAACGTTATTTGTGGATTTTTTCGCAAAGTCGGCGCATACGCATGCCTAATGTGTATTGTTGAAAAATTCGATTCCTAGAAACTTTTTAAATGCCGACAAAGTGTTGCTACTAATTATCTAATCGGCACTTTGACTTTTTGAGTTTTGGCTTCCGTCGGCCATTAATCAGGCGCAAATGGACAGGCCATAGACAATGCTTGATTATCTAGAGATATTTATAACGGTCTCCGCTGAACTATGCAGTTAATTTAGCTATTATTGTCGAATAATCGATTAAATAACCCTTTAAAATTCCTCATTTGTTACTTTTATATCGGTTTCGATAAATAAGCGGTGAGATTGCAAATAAATTGAGCAATAAATCTGAAGAACTGTAAATCCCGATCACATTTGAACGGGTCCCCGAACAACTGATGCTACCTAATGTTGGTCAATACCTCCTCGCTCCTAAAATGTCTGTAACATGAGCTCAAAGTATTTTGTCTGCTTATAAATGTTTATTTTTTTCTGCTCTACAAAAAGTATCAACCTAAATAGCCCGGATTGTCTGTCAAGGTGATTTCAAAAACATTGTGTTAACTCGTCGTTCGGCTTAGTATTCGTCGATGTTTATACGTCAGTTCGTAAGATTGCCAAAATAACACCTGAAAAATGTTGACCACTTCAAGTGAATTGTTCATTTTAAATAAGGTATTTGCTATAACGATTCAGTACATATCTAAACGCTGAAGTTACAAAGTTCTTTGTCGCAACCGTCCTACATTGTCCGCATTATCGCAACTAGCAGCAAAACTATTAAATCTGCACTTCCAAGTACAATAGGTCCATATGTCTCTCCAGCAGTCTTCCACGAACAGACGAGCGCATAGACAAAAGGTAGAACGGAAACCAAACAGTAGTATGCGCTTGCAACGGTTAAATTAAAAAAAACTTATGTCACTGTCAAAGTACTGTTGCATAATGGAGGCGGGTTATTAGTGCGCCCTATAGGGGGCAGCATAAATCAGACTGGTATAATGAGAACAGGAAAGTCGGTTTTTGGAAATGTTTTCGTTTGTAATTGTTTGTTTTGTCGAATGTAATGATGAAAGTTTTATCTTGCTTGGCAGTTTGTGGCATGCTGTGTTCTGGATTGATGTTAGCAGATGTTTTGTTATTCGTCAACAACAATCATTTTAATTTTCATACACCTATGTTACCTAACCTTTAAATATCTTGCATTTCATCACGTTTTAGTAGGTAGAGACATATTATACTAAAGGCCAAAGGGTGATATTTACAGCGAGTATAGTAATACTCGCTGTAAATATCACCATTTATCGTAAAGCGCAGGGATACCATAATGAAGTCGTTGAATTTGGCCTCAGACAGAAACGTTAGCCAAACAACATCAATGAAGATTGGAGGAGGTTACGTGAAATTTAGACCGATAGAAGAGACCGAAGAAGTGGGACGAAATAGGTTGAATGAGAATTCCTTGTTTGAAACTTACAAAACTGCTTCAAGCACCGCCCGTACAGAAGCTATAAAAACGTTAAACAATAGACACATCATTGATTCAAATGGCCGTTCCTCATGCTTGTTACAGAAAAAAATACAAATGAGTTCATACCTCTACGGTTGTTATGCTCGAAAGGACAGGGAGCTGTAGGTACACACAAAAACAGAAGTCATAAAGTATCACAATAAGGGATGAAAAGGCACATTAGTGTAGAAATTGACAGAGGCACGAAAATTAATACCGTGAAATGAATTATCGAAGACACCCAAGTAGGCAGGAGCAGAGCTAATCAGGAACTTGTGACGAATTGAGCACATGGAAATAAATTACTTTTTTGTTCTGATGAATTCAGAACAATTGTATACTTACCTACTAAGTAGGTTGCTGTTTAGCCCAGTTATGCCATCTCTGAATAAAGTGTTGTTATGTTATGTCCTAAATACCTATTTCTATGAAGAAAGGAAAAGTAACCAATAACACCTAAAAATGTAATTATAATTTTTTTCTATAGGTATGTATACAGCGCATCCACATTTGTTTATGGCTTCTCCCTAGACCCAAAGGTTTGCTGGTAGAAAACTCTTTTAGGGTTAAGCTCGCCTTTGTACATGTACTTTTTAACATATTGTTTTTTTGTCACTGTTCTCTTGTGTACAATAAAGAATTACAGAAATGTCTGCTGTGGTTAGTGCTTCTTAGTGATCCCTGTGATAAAATCAGTGACGGCTTTCACTTGCGACACTACTCAGAGATGGTAAAATAAGTATGTATGTTTCAAAAGTACCTATATAATTCCATAAACACTTCCGAAAATTTCTTCCTTGTTGTTGTACTACATTTGAAGATGTTTGCGCGCTGAAGAACAAACTAAACGTAAACGGCTTACGAACATTTAAAAATCGAACATAGTGCTGCCATCTCTTGACACAGAATAATAACAAAACAATTCATCTCCGCACAGTGGGATAGAGACATGTCTCGGTCCAAATTATCGTCAGCTCTAAATCAAAGGCATTCGCAACGCTTCGCTTCAACAGTGAGTTATAGTGTTATTTATGCGTCGTAGAGGTAGTGACTAGCTTTGATTGTTAATGGAACCACTTCAGAAATACCTACTAAAATATTCCACTTGTTATTTGCTCTCGTGTTGTATATGTTTCCTAGTAAAAAAGAGTATTAATATCACAGGGTGATTTGTTCAGTCTTGAACAAGACCAGCTGCATTCTGCGGTGCTCAACGCGGGCAATCGGAAACACTAACATTTTTGGCTAAAAACTAGCCTAGATTTACAATCCACATACTTACCTACATGTTTATGTAGTTATGCCTTCATAAAATGATATACTTATCTTCCTACTAATCAGTCAGTTCATCGTGATAAAGAGTAGCAAATAAATACTATATACGATAACTCTTTTTATTGATTTTTTTGTACTTAATATTATTTCGTTTTGCTGTTTAGGTCTTTTCTTGTTTTGTGTATTGCTTGTACATTGCATGTAGGTGAGTAGGGATAGGCACAGAGGTTCCTAACTTCATAGCTCTGTCACCTACTTACCTCATACCTACTTTTGTATTTTTCTTTGTTGTACCTGTTCTGTGTTGGCAAATAAAGCTTCTATCTATCTATCTATCTAAATACTTACAAACTTCCCAATTATAATATAAGTGTGATCACACCGATCATGCGCGAGGTCGACGTGTGTTTAATAAGAAAAACGTTCTATAGAATACCACAAACGTGTTTCAGCTCTTTCAGAGAAGAGTTTGTTCGCTATATTGAGAAGTTTTTATATAATGGAGATCGAGCTTTTAACTGTTTCCCCAAAACATTAATTACATACAATCAGCGGCGATGCATCATGCGTTTGCGCATGCATAATGGCTCGCCGCGTGCGCTCGGTTTGTAGGCGCGCAACACGAACACAACACATTACTCTTTATTTTGTTTTTTTACTGCGAAATCTTATTTTGGCTCGTTTGAATATGTCACGCCAAATCTTTTATGATGAGCCAAACAACTATAGGTATAATACCTAATACCTATATAGTAATATTATTGTGTTGCTATTTACATAATGAGAGAATAAGAAACGAAAAATACGAGACAAAGTCAAATGAATAAGATCCCTTCATTGTTAAGAGCTCATGTGTAAGTATTTGAATTATACAAAACAAATAATCCATTGCACGGTTGGGATTCAAACCCACGTCCTTACTAAAGTCGAGGCACTATCACTCGCACAGTCAATGATGGCTAGTATCCTATTCAGGTAAGTATAGTTAGAATATTGAGTAGTCATTACGATGTGTAAGTTGTCATTTTAGTGAGTAGCTCATTAAAAAGAGGAAAATGCGTCTTCTACATTGTCTCTGGAAAAAATACGGTGTGTAATTTTGACAGATGAGCGCGCGCGACCTCGGCGCCACTGTGCTGAGATTAACTGTTGCTCCAACTGCCATTTGTTCCTCTATTGTCTATTACTCGTTCGAAATTCAAAATAAACGAGTTCGGCTACTGATTTGAATGTCAATGGCTAATACGGTTAAGTAGACAGCTTTGTTTTTGGCTAACTAATGCGACTCTCGACCCACCATGCGTTGCGTTGCGTATTGTACTGGAAATGTAGTTTTATTTGTGATACAGAAGTCTGTTGTTGAAGCGTATTTGCATATTTTTATAATTATGTATGGCTGGAACCATTTCTCATTAGATTTCTAACAAGATTCTTGTTATTGTGTTGGTTTTGTTAAGGTTTTTTATTCTCAGACCGGATACCAGAACATTTCATTGTTAATATCAAACATAGAATAAGGACTATCTCATCCACAAAATTAGGCAATATAAACTCTACAGTCCATAGACTTCACGAAAAAAAATTATGTCTATGGTTAGGTATGTCCATTGTCCAACGTTATTGGCTTACGGGCTTCGGGCTTCATGTAGCTCAAACAGTTCTTGCGCATGAAAGTGACAAAGAGAACTAGGGACAAGAACTCCTAGACAGGTGTTCCATTAGATAATGCTACACGGTTTGTCGATCACACAACATCAGCCATTCGTCATTGATAAACATCGACACAGTTTTGATCGATTTGCCTCGCTCTACCCACAAGCAACTTAACGTCAAACTATTCAAAATTCATTCAACCTGCTAAATTAATGTGTCTACTGTGTAGTCTTGCTTTCCTAAAAAATAAACGGGTATATTTCCACAATCATCTTCTGCCGAGATTCTGTTTTTGCTTCACCATCATGATTCTTTGTCATTGAAGAGAGAGATTAAATAAATCAAAACATTGTTTTCTTTCACATGTCGATTGCGGTCTTAAGCGGTACGTATTTTTTTTTTTTTTTTTTTTTAATTTATCTAAGGGTTTTGTCGCTTAGCGACCACATCACCCTGATACAACAGAAAATTATAATAAAAAATAACAGAAGAAACTTAAAACTTAACTACTTATGTAAACCACGTATTTTCTAAATGTGAAAATACATGTCATTATTACTGAAAAGGAGGTTTCTAAGGAAGGTTTTATAAATTGAAGTCAGCTAATCGAGACCGTGTGGCCTAATGGATAAGGCGTCGGACTTCGGATCCGAAGATTGCAGGTTCGAGTCCTGTCACGGTCGCACGAATTCCTTTTGTGGAGATGTGTTGTGTTTTTTTTACTTTTTGTGTAGGTAACAAACAGTTATTTAGGTTTATCGGTTAATATAAAAGTAGGCACTTAAGTAATAAAATTTATTTTCAGGTTTACAAACTGTTTCCCCATGTACGGTAGAAATTCATCATTGTGATTAAAATGCTCTAAAGAGATTTTGTAGAACACAATTTACTGACAATCTTGATATTTTTTATTAAAAAAACAACGAAAATAACGTAAAATATTGATAAACAGTCCGATTAGAAGCCGAGCGATCCATCAACGTGCCAACGAAATATTTATGTATGAAATGTACGGAACACTTCCGTGCGACAATCGCGCCATCTACAAATAGTTGACTTGTAATGAACTATTGTACTTCCTCTGGTATTTAGGACAATGCTATTGTGAAAAACACGTCGTGGAGTAACTATACCTACATAATCTTCACTATTATATCGATATGATTTAGTAGGTAT
Source organism: Epirrhoe alternata (assembly GCA_963565295.1). Taxonomy (NCBI): domain Eukaryota; kingdom Metazoa; phylum Arthropoda; class Insecta; order Lepidoptera; family Geometridae; genus Epirrhoe; species Epirrhoe alternata. The sequence continues at coordinate 12,753,487 of OY751384.1, read as the reverse complement.
AGCTCGCGTCACGTAAAAAGAACGCTGGAAAAAAGTGGAGGGGGTATGTTTGCGCATGGGTACACTCGCGCACGAAAGTACTCAACCTACTGTTTTATTTTTGAACTAGCCTTTCGCATTCCGTAAAGAATGTTTAATCGTATTAAAATTATTAAAGATAATGTTAATGTTGAAACTTCCACTAAGTCGTAGTGGTATTCCGAATCTTTTGAACCTTTTACAATTTTATTCGTCTTACTGTAGACTCGGAATGTTTTGTTGCCTTTGTTGTCCGTTTCATACTTTGTTTTACAATATCAAATGCTTTATTATCAACCCCTCTTTTCATACAGCAATAAACCTACCTACGCCATTAATATTTTTCTATTTTTTTTTTATGTTTAACGATTTCATAATTAAAAACTTTTGTGCTCGATGGTATTTTGAGAGAAAAAGTAACGTGGACACTGCGCGAAAGGCAAATGCCAACTGCCTCCGCAATAGCGCGCTGGCAAGCGTGTGGCGCGCGACCATCCCGCCCCGCGCCTCACCCCGTACCGTCAAATGGACCCATAAAGCGTCCATGGCGCAGCATGACAGCCAGCGTTCTTTTTACGTGACGCGATTTATACCTATTATACTGCAATGTTTTACGTGTAAACGCTCAATGGATCGAAAAATAGCGGGTTACACTTCTACATATGTAAATAATTCCTTAATAAAACCCCTCAATGGGGTACCTAAGAAATAAGCAAAGCCGCGGACGGCAGCTTGTTTTTGATATTATATTTTTTATGAAATGGTAGTGAGGCGGAATGAAGAGTTACCCGTGTCAAAGTGACGTCAGCGTCAGTAGCGGCCACTGACGCGGAAACGCTGACGCCTGTCACGGCCTGGGAACCGAACGGCTACAAATATTAATATTATGAGTGATGCGAGCCTCAGTTTTACAAATTCAAATTATCTTTTTTAGCTTGTGTTCAAAAATATTTTTTGTTTCTGTAATTTCCTTCAACATCATTTTTCATTCTCACTGCTGGATAGCCCTCTCATCATACGCTTCTATCGTGTGAATCCCTGTGCCAAACCTGTCCATTACAGTTAGCGTCACCAATTGGTAACCCCCCCTACAATTAAAATTGGTTACAACATTTATGTGATCTAAAAAATGAACTGACAAAAGACAAACATACAAAATACAACCATAAAAAGCTACAGTACGTGACCTACTTCACGCACTCGATAACCGCGTTGAAAGATTAAGTAAAACATTGCCATCAAAGGATTGGCCGACGTAAACAGTGCACGCCACTTCCTGCTGCACTCGTCATTCCTTCCGGGTGTGTTGTTTAGAAACTAGTAAGTATGAGTGTGGCCAACTCTGATGACGGGCTTTTAGGCCGCCTTAAGGCCTCCGTCATGGCTTAATAGCCGGGATCGATAAATCAACGTGTCCGGAAATCAAACTAGTTCGCTAAGTGTGTTCGAATCCCGGCACTGCGTCCCTGGATTTTCCCTAAAATCAAAACATCGTGAAAAAACCTACCACGTATAGAATTCTACCTAGCAGAGTTGGGCATTTGTTAAATAAGTACATGCCTCTGACTAGCCCTCATTATTCTTTTTACAACATAGTGGGCTTCCTACATATTCGCCGATGATAAACGAATGCCGACGGTCACGCACGTGTAGAGAGCCTCATCGCCTGTATTCGCCTGTCATCGTCTATCCAAATAATAGTTCGGCAAATAGTTCGGCGAATGTGTAGAGTGGCCGTAACGTAACACAGTACAATATGAGGTAGGTACCGGCCAAGAAAAACCCAGCATCTGTACAAAGTCGATCGAACGCGAATTCCTCAACATCCGGCCATCCCCTTTGATGCCCGTCCACATGGAAGCATCCATCATCTCGCTGTATTGACACATTTACGATACCCAGCATCGGAATATACATTAAAACATTATTATTTTACACTACACGCTTTGATATATGATTTAGAAGTATTTTATAGAGTTTCCTTTTCGGACTGAGATAATAAACGTTTGGAACTTTCAAAGATAAATTTTTGGATAATTAAAATGGGATTGTAAACATTTTTCTGATTGCTTCCGTGACAGTGCGGCTGATGAAACTGTTTAATTAAACTTATTCACGATTATTTGTGACTAGCTACTGCGCGCGGCTTGGCCCACGTGGTACCAACATTTTGAATAGCCTATATGCTATTCCAGGTTACTATCTACGATTTATTTATTTTTTGTCGCTGGGTATACGTTACGCATCCCCTCCGCCGGGGGCGAGAGGGGTATGTGGGACTCCCCGAGGACTCCCGGTATACCCACTGAACGTCCCAGCGCCTTTCCGGCGTCGCCTGTAATGGAGGGGGTCCGGGAAACCGGCAGAGCCTTTGCATCCAGTCCCCCTCCGGCGATACCCGCCCTTACGGCGGGCCCCGCGTTTTGGTGAGCAGTGCAAGGCGGATGAAGGTGCCCCTGCACCTAGCGTCCGCTACTCACCACCAGAATTCTCCGCTCCCTTCGTCCACTGAGCGCTCTAATGAAAGAGCTGCGCGTGGAGAAGCCTCCGACACTCCTCTTCCACTGGGGCCCCACCGCCAACGCATCAACGGTGCGCCACCGTTTGGTCGCGGAAGATAGGGCGAACGGCAACGACACACCGACACGCCTCTTCTCCCGCGACCCCTCCTGACTGCGGGGGACAGAAATTACTCCGTCCTCCGCACCCGCCTCTACTCTACTCAAACTCACACACTTTCAGCTTTATTATATTAGTGGGATAATCGTCCTATGGTGTGACACGCTGTCTCTTGGGAATACTTAAAACTCCATTTACACGATACCAATCGGGCATATCATTCTTGCCACAGAATATTAGCTCTTGCACCGAGAAAGCTCTGAGACAAGAATGGTATGCCACAATGGTATCGTGGAAATGACGTTTAACTGTTTGGATCTAGAGTTTGAGCTGTTTTTTTTTTTTTTTTTTTTGACTTTTCACACAGCATCATCTAGCCCCAAAGTAAGCAGAGCTTGTGTTATGGGTACTAAGATGACTGATATACTACTTATATACTTTTTTTTTTTGTAAATACATACATATTATACATAGAAACACCCAGACCCGAGACAAATATTTGTAGATCATACAAACATTGGTCCCGCCGCGGGGATCGAACCCGCAACCTTTTGCGTCGCAGGCGGGCCTTCGCCCACTGCGCTACAGAGGTCGTCGTTCGTGTTTTGATATCTATTGCATCTAAATCTGTTCATCCGTTTACTACTGACCTGCGATATTTAAAAATGTATTGGGAATACCATCATTATGCTTGATATTCATTTTTACCATCTTAGTAACTTTAAACCAATTTAAAGTAAGAATTAACCCATCAAGTGCTTTAAGCATTTCCTTCTTAATAAAAGTAGGTGACGCACGACAAATGTGAAACCCACTTTATGCAGCTTATAAAATAATTCAGTATTGGATAAATCCATCCCTCTTAGGTTTCCATACAAGCCTTACAATGCTGAATTTGCATTATCCTATTAAGTTCGATAATTTGAATCATTTTAACGAAAATACGATGGCACTGGTCATTCTGAAGCAAATTTTGTTGAACGTGTTGATAGATAGATAGAAAGTGTTTATTGTTGAAGAGATTACATTTGTTCTGGTTAGTAGTGTCTTAAATCCTATGTTAAGTTTAAAATAGTTTACCAGTTTAACATATTTTATCATCCGATAACGTTTCATTCTATGTATAATATGTATGTATTTACAAACAAAAAGTATTTAAGTAGAGTATATCAGTTATCTGGTTCCATAGTAATATAAATAAATAAATAAATAAATAATGCTGGACTTTTTCACACAGCATCATCTAGCCCCAAAGTAAGCAGAGCTTGTGTTATGGGTACTAAGATGACTGATATACTACTTATATACTTTTTTTGTTTGTAAATACATACATATTATACATAGAAACACCCAGACCCGAGACAAATATTTGTAGATCATACAAACATTGGTCCCGGCGCGGGGTACAAGCTTTGCTTAGTTTGGGGCTAGATGATGCTGTGTGAAATGTCCAGCATTATTTATTTATTAATCTTTGCATTGAACTACATCGTGGTATAGTCATTTTGTAAGAGTACCTATAACTAAACTTTTTGTATTCTAGACTCCACAGATGGAATGGGGGAAACAGTAGAATGTGTGTGTGCACATTCTACTTATGTGAAAAATCATCAATTTTTATTTACATCATGATTTTTGGTAGCGGCCAGCAAAAACCTAAGTAAAATTACAAAAACGCCTAATTGCCAAACAAAAATAAAGTAGAATGTTGCGTCGGAGTTCATAAGTAGCCGATACCACCGCAAACAGAAAATAAACAAACAGTACGTAAATAACCAGAAAGCACTTCAAAGTAAAGATCCGAGAGCCGACTTGCCTCACGCTACGAGATCTAGCGAGATTCATAGATTTATAATTCCACTTGTGACGCAGAAGGTGGCGGGTTCGATTCCCGCTGATGGACAAATCAAAACAGATGGGAGCACATGGTACTCGCTCGTTGCTGATACCCAAAATACAGGGAATCCTAATGTAGTGTCCGGACTATTTAGGAACACCTAAAACCTTAGATCTCACTACTGCTTAACATCAGGCAGAGTAAGGTCAAATGCTGACCTATTTATTAAAAAAAAACCCCCAAACAGTGTTGGCACTAATTATTTAAGGTCGCAAAGGAACAGAAGTTTGAGAAGAATCACCCAGTTTTTAAGACTATACCACAATCCTCTTACTATAGCTACCTTAATTTCGTCATACATTGAATCGTTACAATGGCGGAGGGGTTTAAGTGACCGCCTCTGGTGACAGCCCCGAGTTCGAATTCCAGTGGGACAGTAACATTTTGTTTTGTTTTCACATTATCCAATCCGATATCGGTATCAGACACCGAAACGATATCGGGGGCAAGTAAAATGTTTGAAATATGTACCTGTCATACAGGGTGTAAAAAGACTGCTACCGAAAACTGAGGGGTTGTAACCAGACCATGATTCTAAACATATTTAGCGAAAAAAAATCAAAAAATTTTTTTTACTTAGCTTCGTCATGCTATGTTATTTTCGGCTATTTACTACTATTACAACATAATAAGACCAAACCTACCTAATACTTTCATTTATAAAAAAAAGCATTTAAAACTCAAAATCCAGCAATCTACGTAAAAAAACGCGCCCAAAACATACGCAAACAGTACTCTTCAAACGCTGTTTTCTACGGATTTATTGCATATTTCGGAAAATCCTTTTGGATTTGGTTGCCTATTGGGATGCTGTACCTACCCCTTTCGGCTTAGGTAGACGTCTTTTTTTCTCTATGTCCGACCCGATATCATATCGGTGTTCGATACCGATATCGGATCGGATAGTGTGAAACCGCTCTTAGTCACTGTTCTGTCGGCACTTCTGGAATTCCACTGTTTTTTTTCTCGCGTAATCTCGTACCTTGGGCAAGTAATGAGGATGGAAACCGAATCATCGTGTTTACGTACAACACCGCCCATTGGATCGCGAGAGTTGTAACCCACGTAGGCAGCCATTCATGCCTTATCTAGGGCAATAGGCTTTGGAGATCGTTATCTAGGCCATCTGATGGATGAAAAAGGCTCATCTGGAATTTAGAACACTTAATGGGCGCATAGTTTTATCGCGAATACGACCCTGATGTTTATATGCAAAAACCATTGAAAAAAGTCTTTAAAACGAGAACAAAAATTATTTACGAACTTGGCAAACCATTCTAGCTTCTCAAGTGCATTAAACGACATTTACACGAGCATACCATTATTGCCTTGCCACAGAATATTAGCTCTTGCTCCATTGAGTTTAAGAAAGCAAGACGCCAGAATGGTATTGTGTAAATGGTGTTTTAGCTCAAAGGTCCCCTGCTTAGCGGTCTCGTGTTTCCCCGCAGATGCGTGCAATTTATTTTCAATCATAACACGACCGCATCGGGCGAACTGTTTGTTTAATAGAACACAGGCGCACGCGCAGCGTAAACATCGGCCACATCAAAGCGAGGAGTCTCTCACGGGTGGACTGCTCTTGGTCGTTGGACCATTGGGCTTCCAATTTCTGTCTCACTGACCTTGTAAGCTTGGACACTTGAGAAAACTAAAGTACTACAAACTCAACGGTATCTACTAACACAGACAGACACACTTGTCTGTGAAATCGAATTATGATGATTTCTGATATCTTCATTAATCCCACTCATATAATAAAGCTGAAAGTTTCTGAGTTTGTTTAGATGTTTGTATGTTTGTGTATAAATCACGCCTAAACCAGTGAACTGGATGATTTGGATGAAACTTGGAATAGGCGTAGATACCTGGAATAGCACAAAGGCTATTCAAAATGTTCGTACCACGCGTGCGAAGCAGCGCGCAGAATCTAGTTGTAAACTATTTTAAGAATTACCTACTCTTTGTTTCAAATACTCGTAGTTGGTATGATGTGGTACATTCGAGGTGGTATGATGTGGTTTGAATGCGTGACTTGGAATAAAAAGGCTATGCTGAAAACACTAATTATTTAAGCTACCTATAGCATTTTGCCTAACCCTGCGAAAAAGAGCCCTGTATCCTTTTAAAAACGTTATTAACATATTAATTAGTGTCCCAAACCTGCCATAAATGCAGAAGGATTTATTAATCCTTTTCAAAAGACCAAAAAACAAAGACTGCAACGATCAAGACCCGTTGTTCGCTCGAGTACACATCGGCGGTCTGATCAAACACTTTGATCTTTAGATCGCCCTTTACTTATATTGCTTTGATTTTAAAATACTTCTCACTCACAAAAACAATAGCAACACGCGATAATAACCCCTATTTATATAGCAGCAAAGTTTAAACTACGAATACAACAGTCCCCGCTTGCAACTTTTGAATTTGGAATATTCGAAAACATTTTTTGTTTTGAAACGTCGAATAAGTTCAAACATCAAGTTCTATTTTCAGCTTTATTTGTAGTGTGTTAAAGTTGATTGTGAAGTGAGAAATGTGAGTGGTGATCTCGTTTTAAATTAGAGTGTGTTGGTGTGATCTGTCAAAATTGTGAAGAGTAGCAGAAGTGAGGTGTAAACATTTGAATAATCACCGATGTGTAGAACTACGAGTCTGGGAGAATTTACAGCGTATGTTTAAAAAATCTGCTGCGTTTTCTTGAAACAATGACACATTTTTTCCGTTCTCTTATACTTCTTTGACTTTTATAATTTAATTAATTAATTAATCATACAAATCTGCAAATATTATTAGGTAGTACTTATAAAAAAATAGTAAAAGTTAAAAAATAAAAACTATTCGTAGCGAGCTCGTAGCACCACTGTAGCCTTCGTAGCAGGTGTTCTACGAGAAGATGGTCTACGTTTTCCAAAGTTTACTAAACTCAGCCTTTGTGTCAGTCTCACAGGTCAGTCCGTACCAAGTATTTGCCTATTATTGTTTACGCTTGATATTTTTTTTATAAGCATAGATATTTAGATCCGAAAAAGAAAAAAAAAGATGGATGGATTGTGTGAAAGAAGATATGGGTAAGAAAGGAGTGGATATGGAGATGACGAGTGATAGAGGAGAGTGGAGAAAGAGAACATGTTGTGCCGACCCCGCATGAGCGGGATAAGGGCAGGCCAATGATGATGAGATATTTAGATCCGAGATGCTCAGGCTAGCATAAATAACTTTTTTTAACTTATCTATACATGAGAACAAGTTTAAATCTTAATCTTTTGCGACCTATATCAATATGAATCTAGAATAATATACGAATCGAGGCTGATACCCAGCAGGGACGATACCCGAGATGATGATGACTAGTAGACCTGTCCCCTTCTCCAAGAGTACATTGATTAGCTTCCACAATTACGTACTTGCCCGGTGGGCCGACAGATCAAATTCATTTAATGCAATTACGACAATTAGTCGTCTTGTTGGGGCAATGGAGGAAGGAAATACGAATAAACACTGCGAGTGGGTGTTCTAATTACATGTGTCACCCGTGAAAGTATCAAGAATTGTCCAACTTTTCCACCTGCAAGATGACTTCTGCGAGAATTTCGACAGTAAGGCAGGTCGCTAACAGCAAAGTCGGGATGGCGCAAGGTGGGGTCGGGGCACGAAACGCGCCCGCGCCGCATCCGCGCTTCGACTCTTGCCTTTTGTTTTTTTATTTACTTCTTTTAACGAGATTCGCGCCCGCGCCGCGCCCTCGCCCGCGCCTCGTCTTTCGTTTCTGTTAGCGACACGCCGACCTGCAGTTTTAAAGTGTTACTTCATTTTCTGACACAAAAAAACAAATGATGGTAAACAGAGCTCTTACTTTTCTCTTCTGCTTGCTGTCTTCTAATCTAGATTTTATCTCGACTCCAATTTGTATGAAACATATCGATAATCTATAGCGACCTGCTGCAAAGAAAAAGCTTAACCGAATCACCCCCACGAATCACACCAATTGAAGACCATCAAAATCAGGCTCAACAAATCGCCACCACGTCCATTAGTGGAAATAACCACAACTGACGTAAACAAACACACAAACATCCCGCATAATAAACACAATAGATATTTAACAGAATTGTCGCAAGTTGAAGGATTCCCACATTTTGGAAACAAGATAACTTTAATATACATTGTAGGGATACAATGGAGGTTTATAAAAATTGGATAATTGTGTTCCCGCACCAGATTTTTGATCTGATGTTATAGCATCATATTTCTATGATGTAATGTCTCGAATTGCTTATTGCTACTGACGTACACCCTCAGTGAACTGCTAAGTTGTTGTTTCTATGTATAATATGTATGTATTTACAAACAAAAAGTATATAAGTAGTATATCAGTTATCTGGTTCCCATAGTACAAGCTATGCTTAGTTTGGGGCTAGATGATGCTGTGTGAAATTGTCCAGCATTATTTATATATTTGATTTATTTATGCATTACTTTTCAGAATTATCAGTAGCTATATGAAAAACTGGATCACAACTGATCATTATCCTAATACTAGATGTCTAAGTAGACAGTCTATTACATTTATAGAGATTCCAGATCCTTTAGAGGTGTTTAAGAGGTATTCAGAGTCATGTACTGATATGACCTCACATACACCATACATGGTTGGACCATCTAACAATTTTAGAAACGTTCATAAGATAGCTTAAAGATAGCCTAATGACCTTCAAATGTATCGTCCTACTGTCCATCTTACGAAGCCGATGTTAGTGAAGTGTCCCTCTCATGCGGGAGGGAGTGAGGGTCAGCGAGGGCGGTCATAAATACAAATTATTCTATTATCTGTCGGTTTGTCATAGTTCAGAGGACCCGCACTAAAGCTCAAGTGGATATTGAAATGGGCAATAACAAAGATTTGTCGGAATAATATGACGAACAACCTGTGGAATTAACGTTATCTTTAAAAAAACGGAATATGCAAAATTAATTTTCATTACGTTAGTTGAGAAATCGTTTTTTTTAAGTCTTTCTCGTTGGTAAAGTTCGATTACGCTGAAATAATTTTAATGCTGGGCAAACCACCTCTATCTTAGCAATTCTACTCATAGGCACCGAGTTGACTGATACTATGGGCCTTCACCTTCTTGTCGTACTACTTCTTTGTGGTACTTGTTTCTTTTTTTTGTGGTGAAGAGATTTGAAGTGCGCAAATGCTCCCTTTGTGCACTTTACACAATTCTTTTAAAATTGTAGGCTCTCTATCGATGATCACTTTCTTATTATGGTAGTGATCCTAATATACTTTTGCTTATTAACTATGCAACAAAAATACTGACCTGGTCCACACATCCCGATTGATTGCAATTGAACCACAATGAACCACAATTGACCGATTGTGCTCCAGAGACGGCCATTGTATGCCCACTTGGCTTCCTTTATGTCCACTGATAGGTTATGTAGAATTGGCACTCAGTTGTATAAAGTCGTTGACTTGCGTATGAACCAAGATCTTTCTGGATCATGGTGGCAAGCAATTCTAAAAGAGCATTTACACGGAATAACTTTAATCGAGACGATGTCATATCGCACTGCATTGTTTTATGTGTAAACGGTCATCGTCTGCTAATTTGTAAGTGCGACCCTCACTCGACCGCTAAGACCCCTCGCAGACTGCAGACTTTCTATCGGCCAATAGTTGAGACGGAACATACTTTGGCTTACTTCTCCATACTCATTACAAGCCGAAGTATGTTCCGTCTCAACTATCGGCCGATAGAAAGTCTGTAGTCTGCGAGGAGGCTAAATGGCATTGGTTTAGCAAAACGAGCCAAAAATTGCATCGTGTATGCTCTGTAACATCTTCAAAGGATTTTGAATGTCTAATGGTATCCTACAAGCTGGTTTCCCACTGGAGCATCTAAAAGATAGTTACAGGCATCAGGAAGGAACAGGAGTAATCACATAGATTTAAGACGATTCAAAGTGATCCCAGCGGTCCTACTGAATAAATGCTTTTTAACTTTGACTTTGATTCTTCCTATTTATGACTACCTTTTGTTAGAGTTTGATCGGATCTACATAATCATCACATCTTGGAATTGGATCTTGAGTGATTTTCTACCAAGTCTAAGGACATTCTTAGAAATATGAATGATAGGATATTTGACAACATGGACGTCTCCAAATCTAATTTAAAATGATATTGATTTATCTTCCGTTAACGTGATTGTTATTAATTGCTGGCTAGCGAGGACGCGACAATTGACCCTGGGATGAAGGGGTAACGGCTCTGGTGCAAGCCACGGGAGATTCCGGTTCGGTCATCTCTAAGATGCCGTTTACACGATACTATTTTGACATAAAATTTTTTCCTTTTGCCACAGCACATTAGCTTTTGCTTCGTTGAGTTGGAAAAAGCAAGAGAATGAATGAACGAATGAAAATACTTTATTGCAAAATGCACACCTTATAACTACAAAATACAGTAGAAAAGAGAAACATAATACAACCCGCGGCATTATCGCTGAGAAGCGATATCTTCCAGGCAACCTTTGTATGGAGAGGAATGTGAATGTATGGAAGATTGAAAATCTATGGAGAATGGCATCGTGTTTTGGCGCGGCGTCTATTGAATCAGGAGGAACATTTGGAACATGATCTTGCTCAGCTTGTAGCATTATGAACTGAACGTGCATTTGGCCCTGAGGGTTGTGCAGTTGGCATCTCACCGCAATATGAGCTTCAACTCATACATGGTGAGAGTGCCGACTGCCAGTCTATCAACCTACATGGATGCAGCATTTTGGCCGAAGGGTGTTGTGTTCCGACGGTTCCGTGGGCGCCTGCGAGACACCCCGTTTGTGCGTACAGTTCGTACGTCGTGATAATTTTAGTTTATTATAATCTATATATATTTTATATGTATCTTAAGGTATTTATTATAAATATGTTTATTTAATAATAACACTCGAACTGCCGCGATACAGGCCTAGCCTAGTGCGGGGTTCGATGTAAATTATTTATAATAATTGTAATTTTATGTATTAAGTAAGTTTTTATGAATAAAATTGAATTGAATTTAAAATTTTGACAATATTTCCCAAAAAAAGCACTCCTCACACTCCTGCATTTGGAAGCGACCATTCCGATCCGTAGCAACGCTCTAGTCAACTGAGCATATGGCCAATAGTTTACACTAATTTTATAAAGGGGAAAGATTTGTTTGTTTGTTTGAATTGAATAGGCTCCGAAACTACTGGACTGATTTGAAAAATTCTTTCACCAATAGAATCCTACATTATCCCTGATGAACATAGGCTATATTTTATCCCGGGAAAGCGATTCCCGAGGGAACGCAGGCAGCTAGTAAATAATAAACCACAGAAACATCTAACTAGATGCTATAAAATTCACTTTGAAATTGAATGAAAACGATGAATTTAAATAATGTAATTTTATTACATTATTTCAATTCATCGTTTTCATTCAATCGTAGCGTCGAGGTAAGATAAACGTTTGAATATTATCCTAAAACTTTGTCGTGATCTCGTCCCGTTATTAAAAACGCTCTAAAATTGTCATCATAATGATCTTCACTTGCACCACGACTGAGGGATCAGACAGCCCTGCGACCTTAAACCGATCTGTTCCAGACATGACCACTGTGACCAATCTTAACTTGGGGTCTCAGTACCCTTAGCACTGTTCCTTAAGCTATGAGGTGTCAAGAGAAACCTATTCTCTGATAATTCAGTCTAAAAAAGGACCTACGGATTTGCCTGCTGCTCCAACATCCTCCGTGCATACTGCACCAGGAAAACAGATAATGAAGACGTTTTTGCGGTTGAAATAATACATTTACCTCGTCGTTGAGGAGGCGATAGCGTCAGAAACTAGTGTTAGATATAGAACATAAAACATTTTTTATGATAATGTCATAACTTTTACAAAATATTTTTAGTAGAGCTGGTTTAAAGTAGGAAATATTTAGAAGACCTCTGATTTTACGACTGACGGCACATTTTTGTGATTGAAATGGGTGACGAATTCGAGATATCATTCAGCGTGGCAATGCCTCCAGTATTTCCGACTGGCAGTGACCTGGATCACTTGAGTTATCTATAGATCGTTTTAACGACGATCCTTAGATAGCTTGACTGATTCTATTGTATTTTGTAATTTTATGTCATTCAAATACCTACAAGAAGGTAGTGTACCTACATACCAACACATTTGTTTTTTTTTTCATTTTCTGGTAAGTAGGTATATACTGTAGGACTTATTGATATTTGCTTCATTAATTTCAAAATATGGGCATGTTCAAAATATGTATTTTGGCCCCACTGATAACTCTACCAGAATCTTGAAATCCATAAAAAGATCTGTCTACCGGATGAATAACAGGACAACTGTATATCAACAGGCATGATCAGGGTTTTATCGGCCTATCAAGTCACCAATTTAAATCTACATCACCATTTTACATCTCTGGGTTACATAGCTCAAGTTTTGACACCAAAAAGTTTTACAAGACAGAGCAGTTTAATGAATTATTTCTGCTCATCGGAATCTCAGGACGATGGTGGGGCGCAGTAAGTGGGGCCGTACAAACGGACAGCGTGACTGAGTTATTATAATTGCTATATTAGATGTGCCAGCATGCGGGCTTCTGCCGGTCAAGCAGGGGTCACCAACTTTTGTAAAAAAAATACATTTAAGTACATCAAACCGATTCGGAAATAAAGGAATTTTCCTTATACTCGTAGTATCAGTAGTTTTGAGTTTAAATTACTTAATTTTTTTTACAAAATGACACAGAATGTCTGCATTATTTTTGCTGATGCCACAAGTTCCTCACCAGATTAGAAGATCACCCGATTACGTTGGCAAACAGGTACTGGGACTGTCCATTTCCGGTAAAAGACTTAGAGGGAGACCAAAAACTACCTGCACACCGTGTTGGAACGAGACATGAAGGCATGCAATGTTTCCCATAATGACGTCATGGATAGGGTGAAGTGGAGGAAGTGTTGGGAAGTCTGACCCCACCCGGGATGAGAGGGAGATGGCACAAGTTACCAGTATGGCGATAAACCAAAAGCTATAAAGAAGGTAGGTGTAAGATAAATTATCAAAACAAATTTTCACTAAATATCTTAAAAGGATCGGCAAGAATACAGATATTAGCAAAAATCAATTCGCTTCCATCCCTTGAACCCTATACACCCAATGCTCGGCACCCCTGGCAGAGGGTGCTAATTGCAATGAGTGCCCAAAACCGTCCAATTATGAATATTGACCAACAAATGTTTGTGAACTAGTTCTCTCGTCATCATGACTATTATAACAGTATTTAATAATGGTGACAAAACTGTAGATTCTGAAGGGGAACAAAGAATACTTACCTACAGCATAGGGAACCTAGTTTTGCATCAGAACTATATCACTGTTGTGTGTTATTTATTTATTCGTCTTAGATACTTCGAATAAAACGACGGTAACCCATGCGTTTTCTATTATTTACGAATGAACAGGAGTACCTGATCGCACACTGTCCGTGCACGCCGCAGTTATTTTTCTATACAAAAAATGTTGATGACGTCAGAAAATGGGGCTCGTTTCTGACGTCAGCAGCATTTTCTCTATTGACAGTTTGATGCGTTCGGCTCGGCTGGATTGTGCGACCACCCGAATCAGCTAGTTTTAAGACTATTTTAAGTGATTCCAGCGGTCCTACTGAATAACTTTATGCACAGCAGTCAATGGGACACTACAGTACATTGGATTCTTAATATACTATTTTTGTAATCAAATTATTTTATGATTTCAATTCAAGCTTTATGATGCAGTTCCTCCATTTATCTCTCCAATGCGGTCGTATATAAATGTCATCAGCTTCTGATCAAAATTCTACTTGGTCTTAGGTCCCTTACAAGTCGCCGTTTCCACAATGCCATTCTGGCATACCATTCTTGCCCCTCGACGGATCAAGAACTAATATTCAGTGGAAAGAGGCAGCAATGGTATCGTGTTAACGGCGTCAGATGCAACCGTGGCAATTGTTTAAAACAGAGATCAATTCAATTTGTATGAATCTCTCCGAGTCAATATGAATCGCTAGCTCAAGTCAGACGGTTATTGAATTAGATAGTGGCCGCGCGGAGGTTAACTCGCGTAATTGGACCTCTAGCCTGATTGGCGGGGGCAACAGTTCAGACTGAGTAATGGACGACAATTCCTTTTAGTTTCACTTCTATCCGTAGACTATCATCTGGTAAGGATACTAAACATACTAAACATGGTGATATTAGTCAAAGTAAAAAATAATTTTTAAACATTAGGACCGCTGCACATATGCTTCACATCATCATCATCAGGCCTCCCCTAATGAGCGGCATTGCGCCCTGTCTTCAGCTCGACGCATCCAGCTTCTGCCAGCAGCCTTTCGCAGATCGTCACTCCACCTGGCCGGAGGGCGCCCTACACTACGTTTGCCGAGTCGCGGTATGCTTCACATACACCTACACTATATGTTTTTGCGGTATTTTTATTATATAAGATCTGAAAGAGTGTCTACCGCGCCTTGGGGATACAGTCGTGACCCTATTTTTTTAATAGACAGACTTCAAATAAATTATGTAAAAATTGTAACTGTACTCTGGGTAGGTATGGACCGGGCCCATTGCAGTGTGAAAATAAGCTATGAGTCCAACTAATGGGCAGTTATTCGAATCACAAGTACCTGGTCCATCTCCCCCAAGATTAAGTCGCGCGTGATTACCCCTAATAAGAAAATATCGAGTTACCATTGTACTCCGCTGTTCCGTACAAATATTTCAAACAAAATAAAAAACAATGAAACTCTACACGATACTATAATTACAGCAACAATGACACTTATCTGATTTTGTTTGAAAGCACTTTATTTTGGGGAAAATGTGATAAAAAGACGTATCGGTTTTCACTTTCAAATGTTTGGATAACAGATGAAAAAGTTTTTGAAAAAATATTTTTGAAAATAAGCTTTTAATAAGTAGTCATTATTTTATAGGAATTAGGGGAGAACTAGTGTTGAGTAGAACATGAGTGATTTTTGAAGCCGTGTCCTACTCAATCCAAGGTTGAAAAAATAATGCGATTTAAATAAGCCAAGATAAAAATTTCTGAGGATTTTAGTGACATTCCCAAACCACCAACTGATTCCTAATAGAGACATCTAAACGAAGTCAGGAGCCTCAACTAGTCCAATAAAGAAATCAATAAATAATCTTTACAATCTAATACAGTACATCAAACGCTCACCTCAGCCTTTGATCTTGCCGCTGTTGTTTGAACTCGCCGCCGTAACTGGTTCGTGTAGTAGATTACAGTAAACACAGGAATTCAGGAAAAATCTCAACTTTCAGAGCTACGGTGACCTCGTGATGTAAGTTCGATTAAGAAATGAAAAGTCTTATCAAAATTTTCGATTCTGACGGGATTCGAACCCGCGATGATCAGACGATCCTCCTTAAGCCGGAGTACCTTCAACCGCTCGGCCACAGAACCACTTACCTACGTCAGATTCGAAATTTTTGATAAGCTCATATTTATCGGTTAAACACCGTCAGATCAATTGCTGGGAGACAGCCTACACCAGGCGCGGTCCGAGGGGGGTGGTCACAGGGGACATGACCCCCCCAAAAAATCGTACACGTCTAATAGTAAAATCTTGTTTATTGTGCAATAAAGTCTAATATTAGTGTAGTGACCCCCCCCAAATTTCAGTAGTGACCCCCCCCCTTAAATCTGAGGCTGCGATCGCGCCTGGCCTATACTGCATTTTGCTACTCAACCGGCATGCCGTAGAGTCTAAAAATTCCAAAAATTCCGTCAAGTTAACAAAAGGAGCTTTGAGATGCACTGAAAATCCTTCCTCCACATACGGTTCAAAAGAACTACCGACGTAGACTTGGCTTTCAATCCTATGGCCGTTTGAAAAAAAAAAAAACAAAAAAAAAATCTATAAAGATTATTAAAAGATTTTCTACGATAGCAGTGCCTAACCAAATTCTTACCGTTGGTAACTTCAGCAACTACACGTTCACGAGCATTTCATGATGATGATTGTGTCCACCTCTCTTTCCAACTCCGGCACATATCCTGCCTCACTGGCATTGGGAGCAAAACATCTGATAAACACTACGTTACCCAAACAAAAGTTCCGGGAAGGCGGTTCAATGTTATTAAACACTACTTTAAGAGTTCATAAACTCGGTCTCAGTAAACAACGGTCGTCATACAAATATGTACGTTATAGCTTTGGCCCCTGGCTTCGTACAATTAAACCGTGAAATGGTCTACAGATTGTTGAAAAGGATATGAAAGTACTTATAACTTAAATGAAAAGTAGCATTGATTATTTGAATTTCGAAGACAGTAATTGCTCAATCAAACTGTCAAACTGACGTTCAACAAAAGCTTTTTCGAAGATGAACAAAATTACAAAAAGAAAACGACAATTCTGAATCCATTTCTTACGGTTTAATCACAAACATTCACAAAATATTATGAATGAATTCTGTTAAAGATTATATTTTTTGTTCAAATGTCCAGATTCTATTTTCCAAAACCATTTTAATCCCATTCTATCCCGACAATGTCGTAAGAAAAACATCCGTCCAAAGGGTTAATTCGCTTACTGCAATGTGGACAAATACACACACTGAATAAACTAAATGTGGATATACAACAATAGACAAGTAGAATTTACTATAAATATTTCCGATTGTCCCATTTTATGTCCGAATGCAAACAATCACAAACTCTAAAAAAATTGTTTGGAAAGTTAGAAGGATTAAGAATTTCGATTTGAAACATTTTTAGTACAAATAAAAATGCTCGTAATATTATTTGAATGCATTTGAGCTGGCATAATTCATAAATCGCCGAATTTGTTATTAAGGCCCGATATACAGCATCTTTCGATCGATATATCACAAATGTGTCCGCCATAAAGATTTGTTTTTCATTACAGGATTAGAATCACAAAAACAAACAGGGACATCCCTATTTAGAGCATTTCCCAAACCCGTAACATATTTAAGGCGAGATTAAGGCGGGTTTGGCGGGAAGTCGTCACTTTGGAACCGATCGCGCCGCATAAACTCGAACGTCTCAAACGGGTTAATCTCGGCCCAATAATCCCCTAACAGATGTACGTGTCGTTGCGTTTTGACATAGATTTACAATTATTTACAAGAAATGGTGGATGCACACCGCTTGTCTCCGCTCACGATAAGCCGTGGATTAGCGCGCTCCTTGTTTATGGTGCTGTCATTCGCCTAATTGTCTGTGGTCGGGAAAAAGCGCGGGAACAAAATGGCGGATGATTTATAGCTTGTGGTTTCAGTTTCAGTGCAAGATGTTTTGTGTCGGAAGAGAGATGGCTCATGTTTTTGGGATTATATCGTTGCAGTTCTCGGAGACAGTGATGTTTTTGTTGGCTGTGGAGTACGAAACAGTTCTGTTGGTGAGACGGCGCTGTGACACTCGCAGCACGAGTCGTTCGTAAATAAATGGCGAAGTGTTTGGACGCTGACAGCGGCCTCGTTAACATTTACGATTCAATATTTAACGCGCTAAATGCCAATCCATATTGTTATAAATAACGCGCGCTAAAACAAATATTTTTTTAATTGTTAATCGCTTCGTTGCGGAATTTTGATAGAAATAGGAGCTAATATTCTATTACGTAATTAATTGTCGTCAGTTGACATTTAAAAACACATTTATTTGAAACTAATGGCGGTCGATACAAACGAGACGAGAATAGAACGAAACAAAAACTTTGATGGTCCGTCAACATCGTTTAGAGGTGTTTATTGGGAATAGCAAACCATTATGAGATTCTAATTAGTGGAATAAAAAACTCGTGCTAATGTAGATTAGTTCTACTTTAGAGTCACTAGAAATATTCTAGACTAATATAATAAAACTTCTTTGACTTTTATATTTTCTAGTTCTAATCATTTACATTTTATCTACTGACTGCTCCAAGAGTTTGTAAGTAATCTTATTCTTATTATTATTATTGATAAAAGTTAAAATATTGTCCTAACAGAATCGAATTTTAGGTAAGTGTTACGAGATAAGGAAATATTTATTTAAATAAATAGACAAATCAATTACCTGCATAGATATAGGTAGCTTTAATATAGGTACAATATTTTCATAATAATAATAAATAATTCTGCACTTTTTCACACAGCATCATCTATCCCCAAAGTAAGCAGAGCTTGTGTTATGCTACAAGTCTGATATAATACTTTTTGTTTATTAAGGGATAGGGGATCGAACCCGCAACCTTCTGCGTCGCAACGCCCACAGTTGCTGCGCTACAGAGGTCATCGTATAATTTACTAGCTGACCCGCGCGACTTCGTCTGCGCATTTTTTTCCCGCTTTTCTGTTGAAATTTTTCCTGAATTTTCTTTGCTATAAACCTCAAGGAGCCCGAGACCTTTCCAACGAATGCAAAACCGTGGAAATCGGTTCGTGCGTTCTGGAGTTATAGCGTCAGGAAGGAAAACCCGACTTATTTTTATATAGTAGATTTATATCTCCCAAAAGTAAATAAATCGGATTCAACATTTAATTTACTTTATTTTTATTCGAGTTTTGGTGGTGGTACAGTAAGTTTTACATACAAGCTAGCCAGTTTAGGGAAGGTACTTATTTTGACCTGGCTCTTCATTAAAATATTATCACCAATTTAAGCCTAATCCTACAACAAAAATATATCTCTTTACTTAAATTGTTTAATTTATTTTCGGTAGTTCGGTTTTTTTTTAAGTTTTTATAGGTTATAGGTAACATTAAAGTTTTTTTAATCAAAATATTTCAGAAATTTTACATAAGTAAACACTATATTCCTAAGCCGTCTTTGTTACATGACATGACACAAAGAAACTGTTTTACGGTCAAAGAATAGCCTAGTACTTGTATTTATCATCTTTTTTTCAAACCTACCGTGTCCCACTTCTGGGTAAGTTCCTACAACTTCCACTCCCTGTGCTCCTAGGCCACAACTTTAATGTTTCTCTATGCACGTTTTGATAAAACTACTTTAGTTGTGGCACAGGACCAAATACTTTCCAATTCCCCAAAAGGTTTTTCCCAAAGGGTGTTCAACTTTGTATAGAAAAAATTTTTTTTAGTCGGATTCACTCCAAACTCGGTACAAATAAACTTTAAGCTTTATAAATTAAGTGGATATTGCCCTTATATTAAACTATCAATGTATTCTATTTAAAGTAGGTAACAGAGTATTTTAAATATCATTGTGGGTCTCCTCTACAATTCCGAAGGCCTTTTTTCAACAAATGACCAACGCCACTGCCTTCCAAAAGGTTAATAAATTGATGTCATCAGATGTCTACGTTTGTTAAGTCACGAATATGTAATAACTGAGTATTTTTCAAGGCTTTAGTGCAAATATCTCATCATAGAATGAAAAACAACAGCTCCAACATTTAGGCCTAAGAGACAACGCGCTATGCAATAAAAACGGCAACTGCACTAACTGCTCGATCCTTTATTGCGTAACTTAAATTAAGCCTCTTAAATTAAGAACCTTACGATAATAATAAATAGCGATATCACTTTATACAACGTTTCTATACACTTTCACTATCACAGTCTGTCTACAGTCTTGTTGAATCCTCAACTATGCTTCATTACATGGTCTGGCTCTCCTGGAGGACTCGGGCAGCCCTCCAGCCCGTGTATCCGTCTGTAGAGCTGGTGGTAGGGGTTCGGAGGAGGCGGCAGCCTCAGCAGCGGACTAGGGAGGGCGTAGCGACCGTACACGGACAACAGCGGAGGATACAATCCGACTAAAGACGCATACGGATTCCCGAACATTGGATGAAGTAAAGCACCTCGCTTAAACGCAGCCAGTCGGGACCTCGAAGCCGCTGTCGATCTCCGTCTCAACTTCCCTGTAGTACCACCAATGAAGACGTCGTCAGACGAGGGATCCAACATCCAGTAATTACCCTTCCCGGGGTCGTCGTAATGCCGCGGTACTTTGACAAAACACTTATTCAAACTTAGATTATGCCGGATCGAATTCTGCCATCCTTGTTTATTCTCTTTATAATAGGGAAAGTTCTTCATGATATACTCGTAGATTCCGTTCAGCGTGAGTCTCTTCTCGGGGCTGCTGCGGATCGCCATCATGATGAGAGCGTTGTAGGAGTAGGCTGGTTTCTCGTTTTTCTTCTCGATCTGTGTGGAGGATCCCGGCGGTGGGGTCTCGGTGCCGGTGACGTCGAGCTCGGTGTCGGAGGGCGAGGGGGAGCGGGAGGAGGCTTCGGGCAGGAGATCGCGGATGGCGAAGCTGTGAGGAGGCGTCATAGTGGTGCGGCATCGCGCGCCGCCGCCAGCTTACTGACGAGCCGCCGAGCGCGCCGCGAGGCCACGCCCGACGACCCGCCTAGTCGTTGACCCCTCCCTAGCATCATGCTCATATCCCATATTGACACATCCGCTGTGTGTACACTATCGCTATCAAAATAAAGGTGGTTTTCGCTTATTTGAAAAATGTACAGTATCAAAAATGATAGGGTTGGGGCTAAAACAGAAATCAACGCGATCAGTCATGGCGTGTAAACAGTTTTTTGTAATTCTCCACGCGTTGTTTAGATGTTATTTAGGAGCTTGTCGTAATTGTTAATGGTGTTTTTAAACATCACGGCAGATGTTCTGATTGAACTGTAAATAATGTAAAATTTGACAAATTGTGAAATTCGTTGTGCATTAATTATTAGTAATGATGCTTTTATTTATGAGATCACGATCATAGTTTGAAGATGAAGATGATGTTACAGAATCCACTTACACAATCTTTGTTAACAATAAATAATGAACTTTTAAAGATTGAATTGCAATTAAACTTAAGTAAAATCCATTCACCACACTGGTTCGAAAGAACTAAGGACGGTAAGAAGAAGAAGGGATTGACTTCCATAATCTATCATCAGCTGTTTTCTTTATTTTTGTATGTTTGATCCACGGTTTGAATTTACCAATATTTTATTGTATTTTGTACAATGCATTGCTATGTACGAGGTCTCGCGTAGCCAAATTTCTACTTTCGCGAAACCGCCCACGCGCCACGCCCCCGCTCCTATTTGCACACTTTGTTTGTATTTTATTTGTTTGTCGTACTCGTAATACCTACTCACACAAATATCAACTATATTTGAAAGACTTCGTACACTTTCTAGTAATGAGGTTCGTAGACCCTCTACGAAATTCTGAAAACCGTAGAGCTTCTACAAGTCGTGAAAGTAAACACGATTTCGATAATGTTACTGATACTTTGCATTATGAATGGATCGCCTAAGAAAGCTTAGCTGGCTCTTCACATTATTATTTAACTTAGTAATCCCATTATTCATATTGACCTAGGCTTCCTAAACCTAAAAAGGCTACAAAACATTATCTTCTAGAGACATGAATAATAGTAAATAAATAAATAAATAATGCTGGACTTTTTCACACAGCAAATTCTTGCCCCAAATAATAATAATAATAATAATTTTATTTTATTTTTACTTTTTCAATCCCGAGACAACTTTTTCAATCCCGAAACAACTTTTTCAGTCCCTGGAAATTATAGACCTCCCAAAACACACTTACGTGCTTCTCCAAAAGGCAGCCATACTGAACACCTGTAGAATTGTAAGAAAATTCTTACAGACTGACCCTTGTGAAGTCAGTCCTCATAACTCTTAGGTAGATACTGATATGCACTTGGCTTCGGCCCGTGCATTTCAGTTAATCCCCAGTTTACTTGTGAACTGAGTACTAAAAGTATAACCCTTAAATAATAATAATAATATCGATCGAATAATAGGATCGAACCCACAACCTTTTGCGTCGAAGGCGGGCCTTCGCCCACTGCGCTACAGAGATAGTCTTAAAAGCTAAGAAAACCAAATACTACTAAGCATAGGTAATAAACATTTGATCTTTACTTTATTATAAGTTATAAAGGCATCCCGAAAAAAGAAAAAAATAATAAAAGTAACAGAAATAAAAATAACTTCACAGATAAAAAAGTAAACTCATTATTTCGCGACGTATCGGAGAAGGCTGGGTTCAGAGCTGGTTGTTAAATATTTTACTGGGCATGCCTAAACACGGCCAGCTAACAGCGGCGAAGCACGTCGCTGCTGTCACCACAGGACTTGGAAAATAAGGACTGTCTATGTAATCTGTCTTTACCAGACCGGTAAGTAAGTTCGTACGAGTCAGTGGCTAACTCTAGTGACGGAGTTTTTAGGCCATCTTAAGGCTTCCGTCATGGCTTTATGACTTTATTAGTTTATGGATTTATTTCAGATAATGATCCATGTCACATACATTTTAACAAAAGAGCACACAAGAAATTAGGGATAAATGCACATGATGATGTCCTCCTTTGCGGAGTCCGTCAACGGCGAATCTTAGCAAAGCCAAACTTAGCTTTAAAGGTTCTGTCTTGGAGAAGTATATTCCGTAGAAAGTCTGTAGTCTGCGAGGGTTCTAAAGGTTCTGTCACAGGGTGCAGTGCAACCAGCCTGCGGCGTCATAAGTGTAGGTACAAGAAGGATTAGGTCGGTTCTTCCTAGCAAACCTTTGGTATCGAACTCTTTAAGACGATTTTCTTCAAAACTAGTTGCAGTCTTGTAAACAGAGTTGCGCAAGTCTCCTCTCTGTTGCGCAAGCTCCTCCCACCGTACCTTAGATATGTCATATGCATTAAGATGTCGTTTAAGCACATCCTTGTACCGAAGAAACAGTCCCCCAGGTGTACGCTTGCCTTCCTTTAGCTGTGAGTAGAACATTTTATGCAACCCAGAGTCGTTCATCCGCACAAGATGACCATACCATCTTAACTGCCTCTTAACCAATAGTCTCTATGCCAGACCAAAGTCATATAATAGCTACAATTGCTAAAACGATTCAAAGTATTATCCTACATTCCACAAAACCATGGTCACAGCCGCCCAACTCCGAAGATTGGCTCAATCGTGCTGAAAACACGCGTCGCGGTCGTGCGATGTAACTGTTCCAGCGCTTGTTTGCGGCTGAAGCGTGCTCTACACTCCGCCCCGGAATATAGAAATGTGCCTTCATTTCCTTGAAACAGACGTTCCTTCATCACCCACCTGACATTACTACAAATTTGTAACCAGTCAGATGAAACACCACTTGCAAAGTAAAAGCTAGTAGATCTAGAAATCTCTTCACTCTAAGGCACTGTCACTCTCACTCTCACTCTACGACTCTCTAACTCTAACACTCTCACTCTAAGGGTCGGTTCATATCTAACGGAAGATCCGTCGCGGATTATCGGTCGCGGAACGCCAGAACTGAAAAATGTATAGAAAAACACTCGACCGTTCACACTCGACGGACTAACGTATCATCGGTTGAGTGTGAACGGTCGAGTGTTTTTCTATACATTTGTCAGTTCTGGCGTTCCGCGGCCGATAATCCGCGACGGATCTTCCGTTAGATATGAACCGACCCTAACTCTACGAATGGAACTCTCTATCGTCTTCATTATTTACACGTTAGACGTGCTAATCTCCCGGTATTTATAGATGATGTCATAGATAAATAGTGTCATAACAAAAGTTGAGACAAAATCTAAATTGTGGATTATCAATAAATGAGACTTGACGCGATGAATGACAATCTTGGGGACGTCTAACCTAGCAGTGTTCGGTCTGTCATAATGATGATGAGACAAAATGGCGGAGTCTCGCATCCGCTCGAGGCTCGCTGCTGTTGCCCAGTAAATACAAAGTAAATAAATAAATACGAGCGCGGCGCGTGTTTCCCGCGCAATTGGACCAATCGCGCGCCAGCTCGCATGCCCATAGACAATAAAACGAAACCTATTTTGAATGCCCAAAACACGACAGTCAGTGCTCTAATAGTAACCTATAATTTTAATAGGCAAGGCCTGGTTGGACCATCCTAAGCTGAAACCACCTGAAAGCTAGCTAAAACAACAAATAATTTAAATTTTCTGATTTTTTTTTTGTGAAGAAGTAGAACTTAGGTACATCAGGAATTGTGGCACCATGCTCGTCCAGTTCGTGGCGTCGTGCTCGAGATGTAAGTGGATCTCGTGCGTGGTACCATCAAGGTGCTCTGCAAAGCTATGGTATTTTACACAGACAAGACTTCGCTTAGAATCTACCCTGTAGGCCTTTGTTTTGTTTCTTTAGGTATACAGAAACAAAATATAAACGAATGCCTAGTAACGTTTACGTTAGTCATTTGTCTAGACTAACATTTGGTCTTGCAAAATGGCGCGGCAAGCGTTTTCCAAAGTTATGAGTTTGACGATAACAACTCGACTTCAGAAATGGTTTGTTTTTTGTTGAAACGTTGCTTTGAAGTATTAGAATGAAACAATGTTATTAATTGTTGCTGAAAGCTTTGGATTTCTTTACCAAAGAGTATAATGAAAGCCTAGAAACAAAAACCTAGGTGACCGTTGTTTTAAATAAAATAAATACACACGACACGAGACTCTCAGAAACAACAATGATGATTTCTCTTTATTTTTTCTAAAAATAGAGTTCAGAAGCCCTTTATTGACCATCAACAAGAGACAAATAAAATGAAGCCGCATCACGTCATTCCAATTAGAATGACTGAGGGAAAGTAAACATTCTGCCCCTGCGGCTGCGGGTAATGTTTGTACAGTCGTAAATGTAACTGGCCATTTAGGATAACTTTAGAAAGAGTTTTGAATAAAGAATGAGCTATCGATAGTTTCCTTTTTTGAAAGATGGCGCGTGCAATGCTGGCAGAATAAAACAGGAAATAGAGCATTCGACTTTTGAAAAATGTAAAAATGCATTTTGATCAATTTTACACAGGTTTTTATAACCTACCACAGGCACCAGTTCTCTCACAAAACAGGTTTTACTAAATTTTTGCATTTAAACTTGTGTAAATAACTTGTGTTAACTACTTGTGAGAGAAACAAAAAATAAAGAATTTATTATTTATAAAATAAAGAAAGAATTCTTAGGACCAAATCTTCTCATTCAATGGTTAGAATAACTAGATTATACCTAACAAGAATAAAAGCACAACATTTGCAAAATAACTCTTTGTAGGAAGCTAAGGTGAAGTGTAGGTACGTAGGGAAAAACATCGGAAGTACCCTCCAACCAATATTGAGACAAATAATTTATAAATAAAGAATATTCTCAAAATCCTACTCAGCAAAGTAGGTGTTTCATCTTGAGGAGTCACTCCAGGCGGCTTGCTGTTGTTGAAACATTGATTAATATTGTCGCCATCTTAGATTGGCACTTCACCGGAAGCGAGCGAGAGCGGAAGGCGCGCCCTCGATAACGTTCCGTTCATGCTTACAATAGATACTTCCACCCCCATTGTTTTACAAGAGCCCTTGAAAATACCTTCAAAAATATAAATTCAATTTTGAAAACAATGAAAAATATTTTTAAACCAACAATTAATAACTAAACGCTCAATTGAGCAACCATAGTGAAAAGCCGCGTTCTCTAGGTACATACAAGTCGTAAAGAATATAGTTTGAACAACTTTACTCCTATCAATTTAAAAAAAGAACATTTTACTACATAACAAAGGTTCGCCTCATTCAAACGAAACAGAACCTTACTGCATCGCAATAAGTATAGTTTTTAATACCAACGAAATATCAATCAGTTATTTTAAAAATAAATAGGTTTGGTACGTGTTCGAAATTCAAGTGGCGTTCGAAATTTAAAACGCATTGTAGTGACGCACCTGGATAGCAAGTGCACACAATGAGCGGTAGGTAGGTACACTCGTGAAACAAACAAGAGGTGAGGATGCCTACGGACGTTGTGGCTTGGTCGGACACACAGCGTAAAACGAATGGTTTTATTATCTTTGAATTTTACCATAGCGGTAAACTGTGAAAAGTTAATTCCGAGTTAACAGATCTTATGAATGAATGAATGAACACTTTATTGTACACGAAGAAATTAATAAACACAAAACATTCAAAACAATTGCCGACCTCTGTGGCGCAGTGGGTGAAAGCCCGCTTTGGACGTAGAAGGTTGCGGGTTCGATCCCCGCGGCGGGATAAATGTTTGTATGATCTGCAAATATTTATCTCGGGTCTGGGTGTTTCTATGTATAATATGTATGTATTTACAAACAAAAAGTATATAAGTAGTATATCAGTTATCTGGTTCCCATAGCTTTGCTTAGTTTGAGGCTAGATGATGTTGTGTGAAATGTCCAGCATTATTATTTATTTAATAACAAACAAGTTTTTAGTACAATGGGCGGCCTTATCGCTGAAAGCGATTTCTTCCAAGCAACCTTATACGAGTATGCTTGCTCATTTGACATCTCGCATTTTCGTCTTCGATATTTTCTTCTAGTGAGGAGCATGTGACTTAGGGCATCACCAGTAGATAGGTAAGCGCGTCTCTTCGCGAAAACCAAAAGATTTTTATTGATATGTGCTGCAATTGCAAGGCTTCACCGCTTGCACTACCGCCATCCCTCAAATGATTGTTTCCTTCGGATATAGAAAGTTCAGCTTCCCGCTGCTTTTCCAGTTTACTGAAATAAGTTATTTTAAAACCATTAGCACGGCATTGTCCTTTGGCAATAGAAATGGGGGCAGCTGATTCCAAATATTGTTCAGGTAATTGAGAGGCACGTAGTTTGTTGACAGCTCTGTCTGTAGGTGATGAAGGTGATATTCAAGATGATTTTCTAGAAATAATGGTCACACATTTTGTATTATCGCCTTGTTCCGGAGCTCTTGGCGCTATAAACTACAAGGACATTGTAATATGCGCACTGTCGTACAAGAAAGAGAACAAAAAAATATAGGAGGTTGAAATAATGAAGGTAGTTTCACTCACAGATGTCCGATCCATGATAATTACAACTGTCAAAGTCACAAAATGAACAAAGTTTGTTGGAATTTCAAATCATTATTCGAAAATTAAAGTATTCTTTTAATTATTTGAATTTGGAATTCAAAAAGAACTTCGCAAACAGTATCGGACGACATTCGGGCACCGAGTGTAGGTACCTAATTGCATTCGTTTGGACAAGACACGGATACTTTCGACGCGTGTTGTTTGACAATAACGAACCATTTGGCATTTTTGTTACAATTGTACAAGTAATCACAATTTAGGGAGTTCCATTTTGAATTTGCATGCAGTTCATCATGCTTGCAAATTAGAATTTGATAGAACATAATATTGTAGGTTTAGATAACACAATTACCGAACTTAAATTTCAACAAAACTCTTTGATGCATTTATATGTATTAGTTTAAGTTTTTTTTAAATTAAGTCTGTGGTCGCTTTACAAAGAGCCGTGTTGGCCGAATGGGGTTGTACCTCGACTTTCAATCCGAAGGTCGTGGGATCGAATCCCGGCCGTGCATCAATGGATTTTGCGTAAAATTTATATGCGCTTTAACACGAGCTCTGAACGGTGAAGGAAAACATCGTGAGGAAACCAGTTAGTATTCTTATAGGCGGCGATGGGCTTGCAACCTGTCACGTATGGAATACTAACTTCTGCAAGATATGGGCATGTATCAAATATGTAGGTATTTGTACATGCATCTGACTACCCCCTTAGACGTCTTCAAAGGATCTGGAATATAAAGATCTGAGAGAATGTCTGCCGTGCCTTGGGGATACAGTCGTGACCCTATTTACGTTTTTACGCTTTACAAAGTATGTACCTAAAATTTATTGTGCATACTGGGTGCATGCATACACAACAACGCCACACTCACACCATGCATACTCTAACAAAGCTAATAAAACTCCAATTATCAGACTAAAATAACAATAACGTGAAACATTCCAACAAATTGATCACCACATGCCACCCCTTTGCTGATTTCACTTTACGAAACAATCGGCCCCCGCAAATCGCCAGTAACGAGATTCTGAACGCACCTAAAATTTTTTTCTACTAGCATCTGTCGTGGCCTCGTGTCCATTCTGCCAGATTTTTTTTTGTTTTTTTCGCGCTCCTTTCGCAACGACAAGTCGATCGGCAAGCTTATCATGTAACTCGTGACCAGTATGCAACAGGCGTAAATCTCGCAGTCATTTCTGTCAGACGTCAATTTTGTATTAGCTATCAGCAGAAATCAGCAGTTACAGTAGCAACAGCAGGTCGAGCACTAGGTCGCCCTCTACCGGACAATCAGTAAACTAAAAAGTGCATTCTGATCGTATTCTTGGTACAATTTGATATTACGTAAGCACTTTTGACAGCAGCACGACAGGGGTAGCAAAGCGTTTTGAAGTAACAATCAGCAACAACCCCAGCACTTGTTTTTTGGCGATTGCTGAGATACTTTGTTAAATTTTGTGAAGTAAAAGTTGTGTATGTGCTATGTAAGTTGTAATTTCTAATTTATCACAGCTACTTATTCAATGAGAATGTGCTTTGTACTGTTTTTTTACATAAGTATTCAATAGCCTCTAAGTTACATAAGCAATGTAAATAATCATGAAGTAGTTGGATTGTGCTCTAATTTGGTACCTAATTAAACTTACATCAATTAATGTTTATTGTAGTACCTACTGTATGATTATTGGTACCTAAGTTTATTGTAGTACCTACTGTATGATTATTGGTACCTAATATTATATTATATTGTTTTTCAGATATGGTTCAGTGATTTGAACATTTTACATGTTGATGCAACCTTTGGATGAGCCACCCATGATGCATTCATCTGGGCGTCAGTCAGAAATATATCCACACATCCTACAACTCCATAATGATGGGGAAACTCTCTGGCTTTTAGGTAGGTTCCCCCAATTTTGACCAAACTCTTTGCCAATAATTTAGGTGAGT
Source organism: Epirrhoe alternata (assembly GCA_963565295.1). Classification (NCBI taxonomy): domain Eukaryota; kingdom Metazoa; phylum Arthropoda; class Insecta; order Lepidoptera; family Geometridae; genus Epirrhoe; species Epirrhoe alternata. The sequence continues at coordinate 12,724,036 of OY751384.1, read as the reverse complement.
TGACTAAAACCTTGCTAATATTATATATATGCTTACTTATTTATTTAAATGATTTTCTTGCAGGTTACTCAAGGTATTGTCAATACTGGCCCTGAGACTCCTGAGGAACATTACATAAATGTTCACTGCAAGGTCAGGAACACTGTTAAACGATGCATAGAAGTACTAAAAGGCCCGTTGGCATAGTTTACTGGTTCATAGAGTGCTGCCTTAAGACCACTATACTGTAGCGAAAATAATAAATGTATGCTGTGTCCTACATCACATGGCCAATAGCGAGAGGCGTCCTGTGCCTGAGCTGTCACCCACAGACACCCAAGCTGAAATATATCAGCAAGAATCACATAGGGATCAAGTTGAGGACCAGAATGAATCCCAGAAGTTACAAAATGGTAGTCAACAACTTTCTATAACTGTAAAGAAGTTGTGGGATTATAGAACATAGCTCTGCATCACTATTTATTTTTATTGGGTAATACTGATACTTACTGTGTAGTTCTATATGATCCTTAGTATATGTTGATGTCCATCTAATGTTTATACTTGTGTGTTTTATACCTACTGTGTAAGGTCATCATAATATGTACCTATATTTTACCTACATTGATCTAAAATAAAATAGTGGGCAAGTAAAAAACATTTTTATTTTTTTTTCGACATCACCACGTCACATGTCATAATTTATTGAACATTATACTTGGCTCGTGCACAGCCTTTGCAATAGAGAGATGCCTCCGCCTGCATTCGCGCCTTCTGTTGATATAATGGCGGCATCAGCTGCTTGCACTCTGCTCTCTTCAGTGACATACAATAGATTCATTCTTTGGCCTGTAAAATGTTAAAATAAATTAGGATAACTGTCGATGAGATTATAATAATTAAGTAATATTCTAGTCTTGTATTCTGACCATACATCTAGATACAGCTTTGACTTTTTTAAACATTAAAAATATTATATGCTTAATATATGAGATTTTTTTATTTTTAAATGTGTCGATGACATTTAGTCATTAATAAAAAAAAATAGAAAATAGACTTACCAGTCAAAACAGCTGCCTCCGTGACACTGTTGTTTTGGTTTCTGGACCCTCACGGTTGTCTATAAACTGGGCTTTCTGAAACAACAAAGCAATAGAAATAGTATAATGTTACACTTTTACATAGTAAGTACGGTACCAATTCAACTTTCTGCCTTAGTAATTTGAAAAATGTGCTTTGCATTAGTCTTGGGAACCAAGCTTCCCGTCTACTTGAGGCGGCCCTACTTTTAGTTTTGAACTTCAAGTCCGTCCAGTACTAGGAATATAAGAAAACGTAAAGAAAACCGCTATTGTTACCTAAGGAAACCCAAGCCTCTGTATTCTGTGCCCAAGCATGATACGTGAGCTTGAGATCTAAATGTAAAACAAGAATTCATACACGTTTCCACCGCTGCCCAGTTTTAGTGGCACCTCTTCCGTGAGCGTTGAGCCTGGCAGCGAGAGAGATCATTCCACCCACGATCTATGGTCTTGTTTTGTTCCTTTGATCTAGCTCACAGACCAACGCCTGTGGCAAGGTTCGAGAGCATCATGAGGTGCTGCAGCAACTCGTCCATTTGTTAGGCGGAAACTTGATGTTCCACTGAAATTACAAGAACATGATAGAGACAGAAAGAAAACAAAACTACGCATTAAAGGTACTTCATTGATAACTTACTTTTCCAAATTATTCAAAAACTCTTGGTAAAAAACTCGTCAACAAAGCAAAGCAATAACAAAGTCAACCAACCACAGATTATGAAATCAACAAAAAAGGCGCGCACGGAATGAACATTTTACCACAGATAATGTTAAAAACTGCATTAAACTTGTTTCCGCTTATTGCTGCTATCGCTGGTGGCGCTAGTGTTCACGGAAAAAGTGCATCCAAGCAACAACCTTGCGACAGGCGGGCAAAAGGCTTCCATGATACGGCTTTTAGTAACAATTTGCAACCATTCGCGTCGCGGTCGCGGTCGCGCTGCTTCCACTTTTGCTACTGCAAATTTATACGTGATAAGCCTGCGGCTTTGCCAACGGGGGGTCCGCTCTGCGGCTCTAACGATCGCCTTACATTTTTGTTAATGTTATTGCACGTTTTTGCTCTTTGATTGTCCGAATGCGACGCTTTTGCGATTATAACGCTATTTCTATTGGAAAGGACGTTTGAGCGGCAAAGAGGATTAGAGGAAACCCGACAATAAGTTGTTGTGAATGTAAAACTTTCCTCACAAATGGGATGTAGGACTCATGAGCATTCACTTTGACATCACAATGTAATTAAGATTTCAGCTTTGACAATAACAAACACAATGGCGACAACTGTAAGTAAAAAAAAGTGTTTTTTTTTCTAAAACCTAGGCAAAGGATCTTGATTAAATAAGGCAAGAAGTACCTAAATCGTGAGAATCACTTTCAAAACCTTTCCCATAGAATTTGCATCATTGTAACAAGCCTCCAGAGACTTACCTATACGCAAATAAATCATCTGCCCACGTTACCTACACGATTTAATTAAGTCCTTACGATTTGACACGCGTGGCTGAATAGAGGCGCTGTGCCTTGTATTGTCGGCAAGCAGTGGGAGGTAGACGGATTCCGAACGCACCTGTCATCGGTGCGCGGGAATTTGATTTTGGGTTTAAAGTTGCAGTCATAGGGGTGGAAATAGAATGGCAAATTAGATGTTAAGATGCTGAAAGTATGAATTGGAGATCGTTAGGTTTGATATCCAGTGTTGAAACCTCTATGAGTTATTTCTCATGAGATGAATATTTTTTTATTATCCTTCTAGAACATACTGTTTAATTTCTTTCTGATCCACCAAATAAAAAATACTTTGAAGTAGGTAAAACTCTGCAATCCCTGGTACTAATAAATGGACTGACGGGTAAGTTTTGTACGGCGCGTCGTCAGACTGTGGTCCTCTCTAGGTCCTATAACTAATGAGGAGTCATAATAACAATCGCAGCAATGTAGTATCGCTTGCAGTGGTCTCCGCCCCAACATTGAGACCATAAGAAAGTATTGTCACACCACAATACCGGTAATTGATCGAGTTCTTGGCAGATGGTACACCGCGCTTTGTAACTAGGTATGGATTGGTACATTGTTCAGTATGTAGGTGTGCTTGTAAATCTTTTGACGTGTGATGAGTCAGAGGTGAGACGTACAATCCTGCACTCAATTTGTGTAGGCTTGAACTCAGTGGGTCATCAATTGATCGACAAACCCTCATACACCTAGGTGTGGATGACATTGAGACAGAGATAGAGAGACATACGGAGAATCCGTCAGTTATTGAGCATCTTAGCATAAGAATACATGAATGTGAATGAATAACACCGATAGGCCTAAGAAAAGTATGGAAATGCGGTTAGGTTATAAGTTTTGCTAGAAACATACCTATCGGACGCGGTTGACAGCCGCGATCTGGATAATGATTGTACACTGACTGAGCTGTGTATCAGAGACGTAAGTCGCGGACGTGTCCTTGAGCTTTCGGACGTCCGACAACGATCTAGCGCTGGATGTTTTTGTACTGTGTGTGCATACCTATCTGTCGTGGCTGTCAGCCGCATCCGATAGTTTGTTCATAGCTTTAGTTCTGAGATAACGAGTGATAAAGGGAAATGAGAAAAACATGGGTTACACTTTTGTGGGATGATACCTAATGATTTCTTGACATTGACAGTTACCTACAATGCCTTATCAGTTCCAAATCAATGTTACACGTAACAAAATGTTAATAAGGTAAGAAAAGATCGAAAACAATCCATCAAACTCGACTGTTTGTCTGTCAATAGCTCCGCTGGAGCGCTACCGATATCCAGGATTGCTGTCTTTTGTGTCACTCGCTTTTGTGTCCAGAATGTTAACGTTGATGGAATACGAAACTACATACCTAACCTGAATGGGTTTCAATCTGTGGTTTCAATTTACTACCTAGGTACTTACCTACATATATAGTAAAATAAGTTTATTAATACCTAGTGTGAAATTTAGGTATGTGCTTGTGCTTGCACGATCTCTGAAGTCTCTCTCATCATCTTCCTACTTTAAAAGTTGATTCAATTATTTTTTTATAGAAATGCACTTTTTGTAAAATGTAGTTTTTCTTACGTTTCATTAGGTATACTGAATCCATAACACCGATACATAAAAGAGAGTAAATTGGAAACAAAAATAAATCCTTTCAAGAGCTGAGAAGCACTCACTCAACACTGTTAATCCACATCTCCAGTATTTATTTGTTTAAACTCCCGCTATTTGTTCCCGCCGCCAGACGAGCACACAAATCGCCAAAATAAAAACATTAATCCCTACAATGGTACTCGTCATTATCAAAACATTAGCGCGCGTCCGCAGCGGGGTGCCAATTATTTTCTCTGGCAACCCCATCACGCGTTGATTATTCGCACTAGCAACACAGTTACTCGTTTATCATCGACCGGTCAGTCGCGTGCGAACCGCCGCTCGGCACACGACTCCCTGGGATATTCGTTTTTTCGAAAAACACTGGTTGAGATTGATGATACAATTTCGCCATTATGTTTATTATGCCAGTGGAATAACATGGGGAGATTAGAACAATCGGTCAGATTGTGTATCTACTAGCATGAAACTCTCATGCTTGTGTTATAAATATGTTATACTAGGATTGTAAAGACGAAACGCTGAATAATGAACAGTTTTACATACATTTTGTTTAGAGAATAAGCACTCAATGCTGCGTGCTTTCCCAACCAATTAATCCGAAGCATAAGTTGAAGGGAACCGAATCTGAAGTGGTTCAGACTTCTGATCAGCAAATCGTTTCTCAGGCTTATTAGGCAAAAATCTTGCTCTACAAAAACCAGTGAATCTTAATAACAATTTGAACAATCGATAATCGACACCAGAAAGAGCGGCGGAGCATGCGAGCAATCACAATAGCTACGTGTTTAATACAAATAACCTTAATCTGGAAATTTGCGCCATTATGCCCCTGTTTGACGTTCACCCGCGATTGCACACCCAGTGAGCCAGCGATTCCCATTCGTTCCCGCCCTTTGTCACCGTGTGTTCGAATTTCGAATCGCCACTCGACCGCTCACGGCTTTTACCTTTTCTTTTCTTGCAATTGTGGGAACAGTCGATTTGCAATTTATTCAATTGTGAGAAATCTCAACATCATAATTATTGAGTTTTCAATGGTCATTAAAATGTAGCGAATTCTGTTCTTTAGTTTTAATTGATTTTGAAATCTGTAACCGTTATGGGAACTTGCCAATTGTGAAATAAGAAATCAAGAACCTAAGTAATTTTTTCCTCGTTGTTGTCAATTAAAACCAAATTTCATCAAAGATACGGTAATGTAGCCCATTATAATCGAATCGATAGCATAATTTTGATAGTTAATTTAAATCTTGCAACCAGCTTGCAAACAATTGTCTATCAAGAGCGTAGCCCAATTACATACGGCTGACCTAATCATAATCAATGGTTTGTAGAAGCCGAGCTATTTTCAAAAGAGTTCAATGTTATTTTTAGGCCGCACAATGCACACCAATCCAAAACAAACCGCAACATTTCATTCAAATTAAGAATGTTGACGCAGCGCCGCCCCAGGGCAGTGCTGCCAACCTTCCAAAACAATTAAACACTATAAAATAGAGAAAAAAGGGGATTGCCCGAGGCGCGGCTGTGGGAACCACCTTATTGTTTTAGGGGTTTAGTAAACGTTTATTTTCGTCCTTTGTAACCCAGTCATTTGAGCCGAGGTGTCCCTTCAGAGTAACTCAGTGAGGACTAATTCGCAGTTTTTCAGCCACATGGCGTTATTGTTTGATTGTGATTGAGGACGGATTGATTGGGCACGAATGGGCATTTGGTGGGTTCGATCTGCCTTGCGGGGAATAAACAATAGATCATTTTTATAGATTTACCTACCTCTTACACTTTGGATTTTTTTAATGGAACCATACTTATTTTCTGTGTAGCCAGAAAACTAGCCTGTAGCTAAAGTCATACCTTGCAGGTAGGGGCGGAGTTCGGAGACATAGATGGATTGTTAGGAATTCACCAGTTCCTATTTGGAAGCAGGAACTGGTGAATTCCTAGAGCCTATAGCGCTTTCATCAAGACCTACGGTGCCGAAACGTGGACACTCACAGTACGGCTAGTCCACCAGTTTAAAGCCGCTCAGCGAGCTATGGAACGAGCTATGCTCGGAGTTTCTCTGAAGGATAGAATCCGCAATGAGACTATCCGACATAGAACCAAAGTTGTCGACATAGCTCAGAGAATTAGCAAGCTGAAGTGACAGTAGGCTGGCCATATCTGCCCAGGAACCGACAACCGATGGGGTAAACGAGTTCTTGAGTGGAGACCGCGACTCGGCAAACGTAGGACGCCCCCCGGCCAGGTGGAGTGACAATCTGCGAAAGGCTGCTGGCAGAAGCTGGATGCGTCGAGCCGAGGACAGGGCGCAATGGCGCTCATTAGGGGAGCCTCTGTCCAGCAGTGGACTGCTATCGGCTGATGATGATGATGATGATAGCGCTTTCGTTCCTACCTTATATTTGGGTGTTTCCCTATCTACTAAAAATATGATTTCCAGTGTCTAGATTAGTAGGTAGTAGGTACGTGGGTTATAGGTCGGTACCTAATGGATAGGTAACTATTTAGAGCGTTAAGTTTGTCGTATAAAATTAATATTTGTAGCAGTCTGTAGTCTTCCTGAAACAAGATCAAAGGATCGAATGTCGACCAAATCCAAAGCGTGTTTTTAAACAATCGAATCACTCTTGAAGTAACAGATTTTCCAATTCACCCCGAGATGATGATAACCGCTGTTTTCTATTGTTGGCTAACGTGCTCTCTCCATAGACAACACGTGCTTCATTAGCCCCTCGCGGACACTTGTCTATGGCCGGTAAGCGCGATTCGGCACGTGCCCACTTCATTGTGTCGCGTTCGATATGTTGTCACGTGTCGAGTTGAAATAAAGAGTGCTAGAGGTAACTAAGTGCGCAGGTGGACGTTTTGCTGAAGAGGTTAAAAGCCTAAACTGATGACTAAAGAGGTTAAAAGACTGAACTGAAAAAAAAAAGTTATTACAGTATTCAAGATTATCTAGATGACAATAAAAGATTTAATAAAAGTAAACTCAGCTTCTAAATATTTATTTTAATTGTACTTGAACCAAAACTGTTTAAACTAAATATCTTTAAGGGCTTAGCCAATCTTTATTTATTTAAGTTAGTTCATAAGTTAAAAATGTTGCAGTGCCCCAGCGGGGTTCATGTTATGAAACGCCTACCTATAATAAGACCTTGTAACTAACATGAAGCAATAAACGAATTTGAATTGAATTGAATTGATAACCGGTGCTATTTCCTTGCGATAAAGGAGTCTTTCCTATCAAAGGAAGCATTGGAGATCCTATTAGGCTCGGCTCTGCCTATTTTAAAGCTTTGTTTTGGGTAGGTAGGTATTTGTGACTGAGAAATTGAGCAATAAGTTAGCGTGGTGTGGACGAGCACGTAATGCGGAGGGCTGAAAGACATAAGTAGGTGAATGAATATTGGATGGATTTGTGACTAGAGGTAATACCTAAGAAAAGATGGATTTTTTTTTGTTTTTTATTTTTTTTTATAAATTTATTGCTCAAAATTTAACAATCTTTAGTTAGTAGTGTTTCGGTAAAATTATTATTTTCTAATAACTCACTTACACAATAAATCTTCATTGTGTAATGTAAGCTAAGCTAATGTGACTTAAATCTATTTATTTGAACTAAGTAGATACATTGAATAACTTTTTTCATTACTCTATCTATAAACTGTACAAGTACCGCCATCTATACAGAACTTTGTGTACTACAGAGACCACGCCATCTTCTGACGAGTAGCAGTACTAATCAAAACCAGAATAAAATATATTTTTTTCATTTAGGCTTTATTAATATTTGATATCAGAGCCTGAATAAAATGTAAATTAAAAGTAAATAATGAATAGCTCACTAAACGAAATAAAGCTTCCAGACAAGTGATTGTGATCTTATTATTATTTTTATTATTCGCGCTCGCATTGAATAGGTTATTTTACCCGAAGGCGACCCGTGAGTCTACAAACAAGCAACACGATCATCCCTATGTTGGAAAAGCAAATTGCCTAGTTATTTTTTTCCAACCTAGCACGGCCCTATGATTCCAACTATCACTGAACGCGGCAGAGATCTTGCTACATTGGTTTATCTTCCGGTCAAGTTACGAATTACGATCGTCAGAGGGCCAAACCAGCAAATATTTGACTTCGGTAATTGTCACATGAGCTGGGCATCTCCTTTTACGATACGAATGTCCCTTGTGGGAAAAATTTTTTCGTCCTTGACTGTGGATTTTATTAAGAAATATGTATAAAAATACTTACGTATTAGAATATTCACAAAAATAGTTAGGTGTCGTGTCGCTAGATGGCTTATCTGAACTAGAAACTTTGAATAATTAGCGGGTAGACTTTCGATAGTATTGTTGACAATGATGATAATGATTGTTGATCGAAGGGGTAGACGGTAGACGATATTAAATCTCCTTCGTCTACTTTCGTTGCGTAGTAACAAATGACATTTTGTCCGTCAAAAATAATTCAACTTGGTCTGCCTCAAAACTGCCTTGATTATTTGCTAATTTTTTTCCACTATGAACGTCCACAAGCTATGGGAATACAAGGAATACGTAAACGTAAACGGCATGATGCTGACAAGCGAGCTGATGTCTCTACTTCAGAACTCCTTGACCCTGCTGCAGGTGGAGAATCATTTCCGTCACGTCCAGTACTGGGGGCAGATCTACGCAGTCGACTTCGACTACCACATCGCAGTCGGCATCGGCAACGATGCCATGGATGACAGAAAATACTTCTACACCACAGACTTCAAATTCTGGGGTCTCTTACCCAGAGCGAAAAAGAAATATAAACTGCTGTCTCTGCTCACGACCTTCCCATTCCGCGGTGACCCGTCCCTAAAGATCAAAGTCCTGGATGAAGCGCTGGAAGAAAACCATCCAGAGAGGTGCCAGTTCATGAAGGAGGAAAGCCGCCTGGCTGCAACCATCAGTAACATATGCGACGAAGCCGAAATCTGTGCGAGAGGACAGCTGATAAAGCAGCCAGATGGAACTGTCGTCATTAACCCAAACTTCTACGGTCTTACGGCTGCTGAGGCGAAGCACCTGAAGTCTTTCCTCCACATCAGAGCCGCGCAGCAACGCTGGAACACCAATCTTCTCACCAGACAAGATTACAACTACAGCATGGATTTCCTGGACTCCATAGACCAGGATATCCCCAATGGCTGCTGGAACCTGTCCCTGGAGCAAGCCGGTGCCGTGGTGTACCTGAAGAGTCTGTACTGGCCCGGAATGATGTACTTCCATAAAGTGAAGACTCCAGATGCAGGGTTTCTGTATGTTGGCAATGGACGCAAGAATCTAGATGTTCCTTTTTTGCTCTAGATACATAGAAATAAAGGTTTGTTCGTTACCGTAACACAATAACATTTTTTAATAAAATAAGCTGGATTTTTAGAGTAAAAAATACTTACATAATCTAAACTAAAATAAATACGTTTGGATTTGGACCACTTTGGACGTAGCTGGCAATTCAAAAACGTTCCGTTCTACAGTTCTATTTTACAAAATTGTGATGTGATTGAAGTGAAATGATAAGTTGCCATTCAATAAAATTTTGCATCTGTTTCTGTTTCGTCTGTCGTCCTCCTGTCGATCGAACGAAAAATAACTTCGCGCCTACCTACGTAACCGGCTTTCCAGCCGTTGCAATTATTCGTTCTTTTCTTTGTGTTCTCTTGCTTGTATAACTTCAAGAAGTAGTTGTATTAACGTGGTGTTCTTAGTAAAATGACCACGAACGGCGAAATTTCCTCGGCCGATGCAGAAATGGCGGAATGTGACGGTGAAGAAGTTGTAACTATGATGGACGTTTTGAAAGAACAGCAGGAATTTGAGGACGATGCCAATGCTGTCTTAGGCGGCTCTGATGAGAAGGAATGCACCTACTCCCAGGTAAAATATAAAATAATAATCTAACACTTAGATTAAAAACGACAACCAACATGGCGATTCCATTGAAATTACTTTCATATCCATACATTCCTGGAGCCTCTTGATATTATTTTCCACAAAGGATGTTAGTGTCTATGTAAATTAACTATTACTAAAGTGGATGCCCTAAAAAACAACATAAATCCCCACTGTATCAGTAAGGCGAGCTAGAAATTCTTTCAGATCTTTTTCTTTTTGTGTAAGTACATATTCCAGATAGTTTGAAGTTTAGTCACTTAAAAACCTATTTTTCTTCAGGGCTACATCAAGAGACAGGCCATTTATGCCTGCATGACATGCTGCCCCGAGTCAAAAGATGATCCAACAAAAAGAGCTGGCTTCTGCCTCGCTTGCAGTCTCTCCTGCCACGAGAATCATGACCTTGTAGAGCTGTACACCAAGAGGAACTTCCGATGTGACTGCGGTAACCCTAAATTTAAGTCCCCATGCCAATTCACACCAAACAAACCAGAGCTCAACACTGAAAATGTCTACAACCAAAACTTTATTGGACTTTACTGTAGCTGTAGCAAGCCTTATGGTGACCAAGAATCTACTTTAGATGATGAGATGATCCAATGCATTATTTGTGAAGATTGGTGGCATGCTACACATTTGGATGCTGTAGTTCCAGCACAGGATCAATACTCTGAAATGATCTGCAAACTGTGTATGGCAAAGAATGATTTCCTACATGACTACAGTGACCTCACCGTTAACATTGAAACGGGTGATGTCGATGTTGTCAAAGTAAATGGAGTTGACAACATGGAAACTGATAAACTTACTAATGGTTCTGCCACTGAAGAAAAAGAGGTAAATGGTACTGATGAAAAACTGACAAACGGGATTGAAAAAAGTTCTGTTGAAATTGAAACTGGTGCTACTGAAGCAACCAATGATGAGGTAACTGCTGAAAACGAAGGGAATACTGAGAAAGAAAATCCAAATACTGAAACTGATGAGGCAGCTACTGAAAAGGAAGGGAATACTGAGAAAGAAAATCCAACTATTGAACAATTGGAGAATGAAACTGTTACACCAAACGAACTAAAAGAAACATCTGATGTACCCATGGATACTGACAAAACTGATAAAGCAACTGAAGTATTACCAAAAATTAATTCTGAAGATAAACCAGAAGTCACTAGTGCTGATAAAGCAGACGACAGCGATGCACCTGAACAGTTAGTAACTAGTACCACATCTGACAAAGCAGAAGAAAAAAATGATCTGGATGAAAGAACGGAAGAAAACGAGACTCTGGATGATAAAACAGAAGAAAGTAGTTCAGCTGTGAACAATGTAGAAGTCAGTTCATCTGGAGATAAAGCTATGGATGCTGAAGTAACTGCTGGGAATGCAGAATCTGACCCAATTGAAAAAGAAGCATCTGAAGCACCTAAGGAAAAAGATGAGGGTTCTGCCCCAGCTGTTTTAGAAACAGTCACAGAAAATATTACAGAAGCTACTGAAGAATCTCCTGAAAATATGGATACAACAGAAAATAACACCACTGAAGAACTTGAAAAAAAAACCAATGCTGAAAAAGTGGATGATCATGAAAGCTTAGAAACAAGCCCATGTGAAGAAACTAACAAGTCTAATTCAGCTAACAATGAAACTGACATAACCACTGATGAAGCCAAAGCACAAGATGAAGAAATTAAAGAGGATAACAAAGACATCGAAAATGAAATTGAAGCTAAAGAAAGTTGTGAGAATGAGACTAGTAAACTAGATGTTGCTACAAATGAGACAACAGAAAGTAAGAGTACAAATGAAATCGAATCTGATAGCAATGACATAGTGCCTGAATTAGTTAGTACAGAAAATAAGAGAAAGATAGATGATGTTGACAATATTTCAGCTAAGAAACCGAAATTAGATGATAGCAAGTGTCTTAGACCTAAGGGGGTAAGGAAAGTTCACAAAGGAGCAACTTTCTGGCCCTCAACATTCCGCCAAAAGCTATGCACATGTAATGAATGCATAGAAATGTACAAAGATCTAAGTGTCTTGTTCCTAACAGATCAAGATGATACTGTCTTTGCATATGAGACTCTTGGGAAAGAAAGAACTGCTGGCAAACTTAACCAGTATGAAAAAGGCATGGAAGCTTTGTGTTCACTGGGCAGGACTCAACAAATTGATGCTTTGACAGAGTACAACAAAATGAGAGATAAGCTATTAACCTTCCTTCAAAGTTTTAAAGACAAGAAGGAAATAGTTACGGAAAATGATATTAAATCATTCTTTGCTGGAATGAAGCCTGAAAAACGAACAGACGGAGTCTACTTCTGCAGATAAGATTGATTAGATAAGAAAAAACATTTTAATTTTAGATTCATTCATTTTCAGCGTTCCCTGTGTTATTTCATACCTACTGAAGTCTCATTAAAATAATTACCTTTTTATGAAAATTTCGTTTTATTCATAAATCCATTTTTTTTTTAGTTTTACAATACTCTTTCCTTCACTAAGAGCAATAGCCAGAGTTAAGACTACATCTGATCGATAATAGAGGTTCCAAGTCTTCGCTACTTGCGAATTTTATCAGCCTAGGCTGATGACATAGCTGGTACCTAATTCACATAGGTACTTAGCGTGTTTTTCCACTGCTATGCAAGGTACCTCTACCTATCTCATCATCTTCCTGCCCTTGTCCCACTCTATGTGGGGTCAGCACAACATGTATTCCTTTTCCAATTCCCTCTATCAGCCATCATCTCGGCACTTTCACTTTCTTACTCCATATCATCTTTCACACAATCCATACATCTCTTTTCTCTAAGTCTCCTGTTAATTTAAAATAATCCCTCCTGAATTTTAGTATGAACATGAATGTGTTCGCTTAGTACTCTATTGTTTCATACATACATAAAGTCACGCCTCTTTCCCAAAGGGGTAGGCAGAGACCACGGATCTCCAGTCGCTACGATCCTGACACACAACTTTCGCCTCATTCACTCTCATTACATTCTTCATACATGCTCGTCGGTTTAGGGTACTTTTGACCTGGCCCTTCTCCAAAAAATACAAGTAGTATTTGTACAAAACCGCATCCAAAGTGCTGCTGGCTTGTCTTAAATCTACACTAATAATATTATTTTTTGTTTGTTTGTTTGAATTGAATAGGCTCCGAAACTACTGGATCGATTTGAAAAGTTCTATCACCATTAGAATGCGGCATTATCCCTGATGAACATAGGCTATATTTTATCCCGGGAAAGTGAAGTTTTTCCGAAGGAACGTGGGTAACACCGCAATGGATAACTAGTGTATAAATAAAACAACAGATAATGGAAGTGTTACGTTTATAAGAAGGTAAGGTACACAATCACTTGTACAGAATATCATAGTGTCCGGGCCGATACAGCAGATGCACCAAGGGGGCTGTGCCTTCCGGGAAGTCGTGTGCCATCACCTGTCCAACAAAAAAATATGAATAAAAGCGTGTTCAATGAAACATAGAAGGTCGCGAAGGAACAGGAGTAAAATCACCTAGTTTTAAGACGTTTCAAAGTGATCCCAGTGGTCCTACTGAATAAATGCTTTTTGACTTTGACTTTGAATAGGCAGGCATTTTGCAAACCAAGCTGGATGGGCTTGAAAACTACACAGTACAGTGCCACAAACTGATCTGAACCGTTGAGAGGCGCTGTTTTCGCATTTGGTGTTGGCAGATAGTATTAAATATGTTAGTTCCTCTTTTGGCCACCGGTCCAGGTAAGTTTGTGGCTTAAACCTCTGACGACCTCTGTGGCGCAGTGGGTGAAAGCTCGCTTGAGACGCAGAAGGTTGCGGGTTCGATCCCCGCCGCGGGATAAATGTTTGTATGATCTGCAAATATTTATCTCGGGTCTGGGTGTTTCTATGTATAAAATGTATGTATTTACAAACAAAAAGTATATAAGTAGTATATCAGTTATCTGGTTCCCATAGTACAAGCTATGCTTAGTTTGGGGCTAGATGATGCTGTGTGAAATGTCTAGCATAAAAAAAAAAAACAGAAAGTGTCACCTCACTGCCCTGGCCGCGGTCCATGTATCTGACGCGAACGCCGACTTTCAGGGCATTGCTGAGCGCTATGATGTGGATATGGTCGGACTCCTTGTACATAGGCTCCACTTCCTGGAAACAAACAAAATATGACGACCTCTGTGGCAGTGGGCGAAAGCCCGCCTATAACGCTAAAGGCGAGTACGATTCCCGCCGCGGGATAAATATTTGTATGATCTGCAAATATTTATCTCTGGTTTGGGTGTTTTGTGCTGGTATGTATTTACAAAAAAAAAATACCGTGGCACTCCGACAGTGCCGATAGAAGTGAAAACTTGAACGAGGTTTCCGTAATGGTTCTAAACTTAAAAAAGTATAAAAAGTTACTGTCCCACTGGGATTCGAACTTGGGGCTGTCTCACCAGAGGCAGTCACTCAAACAACTCTACCAATGTGACGAAATTAAGACACCTATTGTAAGAGGATAGTGTTGTAACAGTCATGTGACAGACTTAGATATTTTTCTTCTACAAAAATGCCTAATGCGCCTAAACAAGTTTTCAGTCAAAAAAGCTTTGGGGCTAGATAATGCTGTGTGAAATGTCCTGCATTATTTATTTAGATTACATCTGTGGCTGCAACATCTTCGAAACATAAAGCAAATAAAACAATTAGCTGTTTATGATAAAATATTAAGCAAGAAAGGTATGGTCCTATGAAGTCCTATGTCATCAAATCACGAAAGTTTAAAAAACAAATTGCTTTAGTAATTTAATTAGTCAAGAGTATTAAAAGTTTGTAAATGTTCTTACTTACCTGTCTACAAAACTCCGTAACAGTGCGGGGGCCCTCAATAAAGTTCTGGTAGAATTCCTGATCAGTCTGCAGCTGCCCCGAGGTCACCAGGCGGAGGTACACCACAATATAGTCCGAGTAGCCCTGCTTGTTGAACTTATCATGCAGCTCATCACGGACTGGCTCCAGGTTCTCCAGGGAACCATGGGCTTGTTCTCCTACTCTCTGCACTACTTCCATAAACTGAAATGTTTTAAAATTGAAAGCTAGCTCAAGTGAATTTAATACATATTTTAGGAAGTTGATCCGGGTGTTGCTGGCAATGCACTGTGTTACCAGCATAGGCCAACTTTTCAGTGCCAAAGAAATAAATGATTCCCACATACATAACAAATAACTCTAAAAGTAAATTATCTTCTGATTAAAGAGTGAATTACATGAGTAAAGGGTTTAGACTTGGTTGTGATAAACATAATTTAATTAGTCTTGGTTGCAGTTGACGTTGTATTGACTTTAACAATGAAATGTGTGAAAATTCGCAGTGTAGACTGTGTTAAAAACTTGAAAATATAAAAAAACACAAACAATGGCTGTGGTGTTTTTCATAACAATAACCTCAAACTCACCGTCTCATAGAAGTCTTCCACCGTGAACTGTGAGAATCCTAACGCGACTAGAATTTCTTTTGAATTCTTTGCGATCTCATAGAATTTATCATATTCCTGCTTATCAGTGAGTAATTGCTCTAAATATGCATAAGAAAATGCCCGAAAAAAGCAATTTCCGTCCGGTCGAGTCCTTCTAATTTGTTTGTATTTCGACGAGAGATCTTTTACTTTCAAAAGGTACACCGGATCTTCATTATATTCCTTTTCTAGAGAAGACAAAGCCTCGAGCTCCCCAACAAGCGGTATAGACTCAGATATCTAAAAAAACAAACACAATTATTGAACGTCACCATTGTGAATTTTTTGTATGAGTTACAATTTTTCTAACGATCTCAGAGCTATGTAAATAATTAGAATACCTCTTTTTCTATCTCCCGCTGCTGTTTCATAATCAACTCATCTTGATTTATCGAGTTATCAATATTATTGCCGGCACAACTGCTGCTGCTTGATGCATCGTCCGCCATTTTCAAATAAAAATTGACGAAATGGATTTGACGTTTAGTTGACAAACAAAGCCAACAAATGACAATCGAAACAGCAAAATAAAGTCGCGTTCTTGGACGAAACGTGGTTGCGTTCGCAAAATGAATGAACTGGAAGAACACCTTGATTTTGGAGGTAGGATTTGCATTCTACTTTGAAAGAGAATATTATTTAAGATAAATAACTGGCTCTTTTTAGAAATTGGATTAAAAATATAATGAATATCTGCATCGCACTCTGATCTTATGCTATCCTTCAAAGGTATTGTGGTGTAGATTGGGGGTAGTCTGAAGCACGGCTTAATTATGTACAATATTTGGTAATCATTCAGTTACAAACTATAACATAATAAAAGCCATTTTGTAATTAAATTAATTTGTATTAATTTAATTAACTTATATTTGTATTAACTTAGAATAAAGATCTTTTCGTGTCTAATCAGCAAACATGTCCTCAATTTTCTTCTGCACCTCCTTCTCTGTCTCAGAGTTGAGTTTATCAGGCAAGTCCTTGACAGAATCCAAATCCGCTGGCTCTCCATCGTCAATGGCTGGCTTTTCTCCTTTCGCCTGAAATTGTTATTGACATTAATTTCTTAAAATCCTGGATCCTGGAGACAGGTCCACAGAAAATGCGTTGGCATGACGAGTTGAGGAGAGTTGAGGAGATCTCGACGAGTTTGAGGAGCAGTGGGAGTGGGAGATCGCCAGAGATCGGGACCAATATAAAATGTTGGAAAACCTTTGCCAAGCAGTGGGGTACAATAAATTGTCAAAAAAACAATTTGCAGATCATTCAAAGATTTGTCCTACGAATAGGAGCAGTAACTTCTAGATCGCAAACCTTTGCAGCATTGTCACTAAGGCCTTCAAAATAACAGAAAAACTACCTTCTGCAGCTGAGTCTCTAGCTGCATAATTGCTCGTTCAGTGCGATAGTTGTCAGACACGAGCTGAGCCCAGCGCCGGCGCAGAGCACGCAGCCGCGCGCCGCTCGCTGTCTGTGACCGTTTGCGCTCCCAGTTCACTGAGGCTATTTGTTTCCTGCAAAAAAAAAATTGCAAATAAAGATTGCTAATATTATTCAAGCCTATGGAATAACAGCTATTATAAAGTCAACTGTAGATTTAGTCATCATTGCATACAATCCATAATTTACCAAGTTCAACGGAAATTAGCAGAAGCTATGATCACAGACCTAGATACTAATTGATTAATTCTAATTGAATCTCAAGCTTTACCTTGTTACATTCAAAATATACAGTGCTTCTATACTATATTCTTTCACTTTTTCTATATTTTTGCAATTTTTCTTTTTACTCATAAGGAAAAATAATCAAAGTTTACCTAAGGTTACCATGTGTATTCTGCGACTTGGTGACTAGGTTCTGCAGGGTGTTCAGGTAGGACCTCCAAGCCTCCGTTCCGTACTGTAGTTGGAGCTCCAGGTTCAGCACTCGGATGGCCTGATGGGACAGCTGGGCGTGGGAGTTGTCCACGGATTCCGCCCAAGCTGTTGGCTCACCGAGTCTCCCAGCTGGTGGTGGAGGTAACTCATATCTGCAGATATTTAACAGGTTAGATCTTGACAAGTTTTAAGCTGTAACTGACTCATATTTAAGAATATGATCCCATGAAGGAACTCTAACCTTTTCATTGACAACGGTTCCATTGGTAGTCTCTGTTGCACCCTCTCCATTTCTCTCTGCAGCGCAGGGGTTTCGAACGCAGTACTCGGTTCAGGGCCAGCATTTTCTAGATAGTTCTTTGTAGGTCTGTATCTTCTGCATTCCTCCTCAACCATGGCCAAGGCCTATAATACCCCATATAATATCTAAGGTAAATTTACTCAAATAGAACATGTAGACGCAAAGCTATACAAATTCAATAATTAGTAAACTACGATTGTAAACAGAACGAGAGGTTATGTTTTAAAAGTTCGAATTCTTACCGCTTCTCTGACTCCAGGATCATCGTAGCCCTGGTCTATATAGGGCAAAGCATCTACTACAACTTCTCCTGCCATTTTATTTGTGTTTTTCGTGTTAGAATTGAAATTTGAATTACAAAAGAAAGTGTACAAAAAAGAAACAACCCCTGGCTTCTTCTTCTTTTTTTTATAAACAAATAAAATATGTCTGTGTCTGTCAGTTTTGACAGACAGATTGGGTTGTCAGTCTGTCTTTGAAGACAACATCCCTAGCCTAAAACCTCGGACGAACTATAAAGCCTAAAACTAAGATTCACGCCTCCTGCAACTGCATTGGCATTGCCTCTTTCTGAAAGAGGTGGAACTGGAACAGAACAGAGTGACAGCAACTGATTTAATTTAAATCAGCTGTGCGTCAAAAAACATAACGCCAGAAGCAGTTTGTTTTCTTGCAGCAGATTTTATTTACAATTTTCTAGTTCTTTATCGGCGTTCATTTATTCTAATTTAATCATGAATCCTGAACCTTCTAAAGTGGATCTTGCCAGGGTATTCATTGGACAATACTTACTATGAATAATTGTTTTTTTAACGAAAGCCCCTAGCCAAGTTTTCATGTTTTCAGATGCAAGCATTGCAGCAGAAACGCACCCTGGCGTTCGTAAACCACTGCGTGATGACAAACGTGCAATGTCTAAACAATTTTATGCAGGTCTGCGAGGAGAAACTGATGCAGTTTGAGAGAAAACTGGACAGAGTTGATGCTGCTATGGTCCTGCTGGAATCTAAGGTAACTTTTGCTCCTGTGAATAGACTTACTCTCCAGGGCTCTGGACAAAGTAAACATTCAGTAGACTGCTATAAATGACTGTTCTTAGCTTTCGTGGATAATTACCTTAAGAATAAAGAAATGTAGAGATACCCACTAAAATCCTCTATTCAATTTAGTTAAGGTTTAAACCGTTCTCCTTAATGCCGGCCATACACACTACGGTCTACCGGAGAGTGCAGGTTTTTGAGCCTGCGCAGGCGACTGGCGCAAGATTGAAAATCGATTCTTTCGAGTGACACCGTACGGTGTACCTATGACCGCTCCGATACACCAGAACGTCCCCATACACGCTACCATTGTTCGGTTGACCTGCGCAGGCATACCTGCACAGATTACCTCTCCGGTAGACCGTAGTGTGTATGGCCTACATAAGCCGCGTCCACAGCGCCGTGTTTTCTAACATTTTAGCATTGTTTTCCACCAATGGCACACACCTTTCCGGTTAATAACATGTTGAAAACACAGCACTGTGGACCCGGCTTAATCTTAGAATTGTATTGAAAATACATTTAATCTTATTCATTAATCCCATCTCTTGTTTGCAGCTCCTGTCAGTACCAGAAATCAGTGCTTTAGTGGCAGAATCCAAAGAGGCATCTCAGGACTTAGAACCAATCCAAGAGAACCCAACAACAGATAATGCAGCCACCACCCAAAACACAGAACCAGTGGCAACAAACAAAGATACTCCAGCAACAATTTCTAGGCCAGAATATGATAGATTTGTGAAAATGGTGCAGGTAGGAGTGCCACTGCAGGCAGCCAAGCTGAAGTGTGCATTAGAAGGTCTTGACCCTGATGTACTAGCAGAGTTATTGGGGAAGTAGGCTGCAAGGATCTGCTGAAAGACTGTCTGATATGATTTTGGTTCTGAATGGAAGTTTTCAAAAATGTTTACCTCAGAATTTGAATGTGTTGAGTACCTCTAGATATAAGTGTATAGCTATTTATTTCTTAAGAATAGATTATATCCTATTATTGTACAACTAGCTGTAGGTATCTTCTTTTTCACAATAAAGATCTCAGTTGATATTTCAATGATAAAACTATTGTTTTTATTCAGTCTTCCTATTTCCCTTGTGTCATACAACAAAACTCAAGATTTTATCCCAGCATTGTAGACAATCTTCTTGAATTCCAGATTCTTTGCTAGTGATGTCTAAGGCGGTAATCAGAGGCATGCATAAATACATATTCAGCACATGCCTAACTTTTTAAGTTGCCACAGGTTATACTAATATACCACTACTACTAACACAGGTTACACTACTAATATAAGATATAAGCATATTAAATACTAACCCGAAATGGACTTAAAAGTTGTCTGATATAATAAATCGATTTGATTTGATTTATAAGCCTATTTAGTGCCCAGCAATAATGATACTAAGCACTCATAAATAAAAATATATTACAGACGAGGTCCATACAAATGAGAAGAGATGCTTTCACAGGCACTACCATGCATTTTGAACAATCTCATTGATCAGAAAGGCTACCTAACCTACCTAGTATAGTGATCTGGTTTATTTTCTACAGTTAAACTTATGGAACTACAAATAAAAGATGTTATAGATGGTAGTCTTATTTATTATCCAGCCTAGAACTGAATCATCTGTCCCTTCCTCTTCTTGTCTCCTCCGAGCTCAAAATGCTTGCATCGCTTCAGGGCAACCTGTGACCTGATCTTGCAGTCACCACATTCCAGACGGAGTACAATCTTTTTGGTGGTTTTCGCCTACAACAGAAGATTGCAAGTTAGAAAAAAATCCTTTCTCATCCCACTGGCATTAGCCTCTGTGAGCAATCTCGCCCATGCATGGTCTGTGGATTTCACTATGAAACTAATAAATAATTATAATTTATTCCTGGTAAACAATAATGCCTTGGCTATGATATATTCTCTAGGTAGTGTTCCATCAACCAAGCATGCTGCAACTTCGATAATGAATACAATCTTCAATTGAAAACAATAATAATAGGTAGTATCAGATACATTTGATAATAGTGCATAGTTTCCATGTATAGTGACTATGATGATCAGTTTTATCTTGGGAAATAATAATATCTACCCAATGACAAGTTACCGGCAGAGGTTAGTTTACCTTCTTTTTGAAGATGGGTTTTGACTGTCCACCGTAACCCTGTTGTTTGCGGTCGTAACGTCTTCTACCCTGGGCAGCGTGCCTTTCCTTGGATTTCTTGTACTGCGAAACTTTGTGAGTTTTGTGGCATTTGCATTTTTTGCAGTAGGTCCTGCGCTGTTTGGGTACGTTCACCTGAAATTTTGAAGTCCATGTTGAAATATATCGGGCACTGGAACAATCATCACACAGGCAACTTTTTTCACAGTATTTTTTGGCATTTCGCACAGGAATTACTTAGATTTATTACGATTTATATCACAAAATACACGAACCATTTTTGCGTTCGACTCGCACGGTATCAACAAACGTCAAAAAAGAAATGACAGATGTTTTGATTCGAGTTTGACAGTAAAATTAATATTGTGTTACCAGCTATTTTTTTTTTCATTGTGTTTTTTCGGTTTTTTTATATTTATTTATAGCCAGCAAAACAATATAGTTAAGGAGACCACCCTGCATCCCATACTACATGAAATAAGTATAAGTTTTGATGCATAAGCAAATCCATTGTTCTCAAAAATGCAGATACAGCTGTCTCTGGAACGCCCGGCTGTATCCTGCCCATGTATTATTCATTACTAAAATAAACCTCAAATCGGTCATACGTTTTCTTAGTTTTATTTTTTAGATTAAATTAAATTAAGTTTTTAAAAAAGCAAATTGACGTTCCCAAATTAAGAGTATATACATCTTGTCATGCAAAAATGGTACACTATTTCTTACAAACTAGTTAGATGTTATTATAATTATAGGCGACAGACAGCAAGGTATTAAATTTTACGTCGAGCGAGTACAGTTAAATTAAAAGTATAGTTTTTATCTGTCGTCGCTGCTAGTAGTATTTACGTTTTTTTTAATAGTCTCGTATTTACAGGAACAAAGTGAATTATTAATCACTGCGTTTATTGTATAGTAGCGCATTAACTTTTAAAATGTTTTTTATTGGTTACATCTAGTTATAGTTACTCTGTGGTTACATCCCTATTTCCCAACTTCCACAGAGTAAGTATATCTTAACTTCTCATCATTTCATTTCATTTTTCATTCATTCGTTCTTCGACAAACGACACGAACTATTTCGCTTGTTGTTTTTAATTTTAGGTCGTTTTTGCTAATTTTACTATGCTATCGCATGAGATAATAGTTGCAGAAGTGAGGTTTTGAGAACAGACAGTGTGTGTAAATATTTTTGCGATGGAAATCCCTTCAATGGAAACTGTTTACCAGGCCATCGGCGCGTTGTACGATAACCCCAATGCTAGTGAAAAAGAAAAGGCTTCGTTATGGTTGGGGGATATGCAAAAATCGGTAAGCTTACTCTCTATTTATTACGCCTAAACTGGTTTTCTCACTGTTCTCCATAGTCTGAATACTACAATTCAAATATTATGGTATTTTCAGATTCACTCATGGAAGATCGCCGACGAGCTCCTTCAGCAGAAGAAGGATGTACATTCGTGTTATTTCGCAGCGCAGACGATGCGATCGAAGGTGCAACATAGTCTCTCTGAACTGCCATCAGAATCTCTCATATCCTTGAGGGATTCTCTTATAGCACACTTGGAACGGACAACACCAGAAACAAGTTCTGCCATACTGACTCAGCTGTGTTTAGCGTTAGCAGACCTTGCCCTGCAGATGCCAACATGGCAGAACTGCATAAGTGACCTCATCAAATCGTTTTCCGCCAAAAATGCCTATGCACTTTTGGAAATATTGACTGTATTACCTCAAGAAATTGACTCATCTAGCTTGAAACTAGGAGAGAACAGAAGAGAAGGAATAAAAATGGAATTGAGAAGTAATGCCAGTATTGTATCTATGTTTCTGAAGGAGAGTATCACAACATCTCAGAATACTCAAGTAGCGTTGAAAATAATGAAATGTATGACATCTTGGATACAAGTAAAGGCAATAAATATTCAAGAAATTCCCGATAATGCAGTACTAGGGTTCTGTTTGCAAGTTCTGAGAGATCACAATTCTATAAACACGCTGCACGAAGCAGCCGCTGACTGTGTTTGTGTGTTGCTGCATTGTTTAGAAGAGAATAACAATAATGAGAATATAGAAAGAATGTTGTTTGAGAGCATAGCAGCATTAGAAGAGAGCTACCACTTGGCTGTAGCTCATGAGGAGGAAGAGAAGGCAGCAAACTATGCCAGGGTGTTCACAGAGCTTGGTGAAGCGTTCTTGGAGAAAATTATAGCTTGTACAGCAAGTGGGAACACACACTTTGCTATGAGGAGCTTGCAATTAGCATTGGTTTGTGTTGGGCATCATGATTATGAGGTAATTTTAGCTGAATTATTGAGGCTAAGTGCTGTCTTATGTTTTGTTTATCTGTAAAAGAAAAAATTTGGCTTCATGCCAAATTAGTTTGATGAACTATAAATTATACTGTGATAGTAAAAACAATGCTGTATCCATGGTAGACTATGACCAATAGTTTAGATTCATACATTCATTGTCTAATGCCCAGTTTCTATATTCAACGGACATTCGTAGCTAAGAGCTACAACTCTTTTCCACATACAAAAGTTTGACAGCTAACTGTTACCTGTCAAACTTTTGTATGTGGAAACGAGTCGTAGCTCTTACCTACGAATGTCCGTTGAATATAGGAACCGGGGGTAAGTTAATTTGCGCTTCTGCTTCAAAGTAAATCAGACAAAACAAGTTTATTGTATACGAAATAGATAATGATCATGTAACGACACAATTATCTTCTAATATTACTGCAGTTTACTTAAAATATTCAAGTAGTTAATTAGTTAATGTAGTATTTAATTACACTACATTACATAATGTATTTTTAAAATGTCTATAGATATACCTTGTAAGAGTATTTATATGATAAAATGGACTTTAACTAAGTCATGATCGAGGCCTTAAGGCGGCCTTAAAATTCTTTCACCAGAGTTAGCCACAAACTCATTACAAACTTGGTTTTTTTAAAGAGAACTTATATGTGATTAATTAGAAATAATGTATTTTTTAGGTGGCAGAAATAACCTTTAACCTCTGGTACCGACTATCAGAAGACCTGTACCAAAGAGACTACCTGCCGTTGAACGAGGCATTCAAGCCTCACGTGGAGAGACTTATAGAGGCACTGGCCAGGCACTGTCAGTGTGAGCCCGACCAGACACAACTACCCGATGAAGGAGATGAGTTCTATGTGAGTGTTTGAGTTAAGTTGGTAACAGGTCTTCTTGCCCTTTAGTAGCTATAATCACCACACTCCTTTCCTACTCTTGTTTAATGCAAGGCATATTTTTATTGGTCAATCCATCCACCTCATAATATTAAACACTTGTCCCACCTCAAACACTAGCTCTTCATTTCTATGTTCATTGTAGCTCTTTCACTCCTTTAAATTTATGCATTATTAAGGATGTTGGCTCAAGCTGCATGTGTTTCCAGGAGTTCCGGCACAAAGTGATGGGTGTGATCAAGGATGTGGTGTTCATAGTGGGCTCGAGCGCGGTGTTCCGACAGATGTTCGCCACGCTGCGCCCCGACGGACCCTGGGAGCAGACGGAGGCAGCTCTCTTCATAATGCAATGTGTCGCCAAGAATATACTTCCGTGAGTATCTAAAAGCAAACCCAGAATAATGCATTATCTCAATGTCTACTCTCTGTCTAATCTTTTTCTAGTCTGTTTAATGTGTGAATCTAGCCAGTGAATGTTTTTATAAAAAGCCACCCTAAGCGTATTTCTTGCACCAGTTATTCACGCCGGTCATGAAGGAAAATCACTTAACTTCTATGACAATTTTATTTTGAAACTGATTCTACCAATTAATGTTTCTCAGCTCCGACCAGTTTCAAGCTCTGATTGTGCAATTATTCAACAGAGAGGAATACGAGTATGTACCTCAAGTGGTGGAAGCGATCCTGTCCCTCCCCGCAGAGGGCACACACCCCGCGGTCCGGCAGACCTGCATCCGTCTGCTGGGCGAGCTCTGCGAGTGGGTGGAGCAGCATCCCGCCTGCCTCGAGTCCTGCCTGCGCTGTCTGCTGGGCGCGCTGCACGAGCCGTGCCTGGCGCCCGCCGCCGCCACCGCGCTGCAGGTACATGCCGGAGCCCTGTACACGCCTGGTGCAGGTACACACCGGAGCTCTGTACACGCCTGCTGCAGGTACATCCGAGCTGGAGCCCTGTACACGCCTGCTCATGAGCCGGGTTTGTAAGCGCATGGGCGCGAGCAAGCAGTCTCGTTCGGCAGTGCTACGTCTGCATCGATCGAGACATTCACCCGAGGCTGCCTCACGAGCCTACACGCCCATCGGACACCCCACTATTGATCTCTCATCGGTACCACTGCACTAACTTCCACAGCATATTAATGTCCATTCTGGACAAAGCTGTGAACCTGTTTGTTCACAAGCTGCGTGGCTGTACACAGAGCTGCAGACAGCCAACTGTGCTGACCTGAGTTTTTATGCAGCTGGCCTAAGCTTCGAGCGAACAACTCAATAGCTGGGATCGACAATCAAGGCGGTTCCTTATATGAACAGTTCATTGACCTGTCACCACACAGTACATTAACCTGTTCTCTCGGTTGCAGAGTATCTGCAAGTGTTGCCGCGTGGCGGTGCGGGAGCACGCCAGCCTGGTGCTGTCCGCGGCCGCACACCCGCTCCCCCCCGCCGCCTCCCCCGCACTGATGCGCGCCGTGGCCTCCGCTATAGGCAGCCTGCCGCACCTTCAGGTAGGTACCCTCCGAGGTCATCACTTATAGATATTTACCCGACAATAATCCCAAAACATCATTTTACAAACAAGCAATATGTACTCCGCAGTTAGCGCAAGCGATGCGCGAAGCCACCATCATCCAAGTGACCGGACTAGCTGCCGCGGTGAAGTCCCGCAGCCAGCCCACGCGGGGCTCCGCCCTCGACCCCGTGGTCTGGCTGGACAGGCTCGCGGCGCTGTTCCGGGACGTGGAGGCGGCGCCCGAGCCCGCACAGGAGCACCCCGCTCTGCCCGCTTTGGGGGATGCCTGGCCTACTATCAGAGATACTATGGAGAGGTAAGGGATCCAGTTTCGGGTGTGGAGACAAAATGAGTATACAAATGTTTTTACCCGAAAGTGTATTAATAATGCTGAAATTCACTTGAAGATTATTCTACCTGAATGAAGTGTTTTTTTCCAATGAAAAATTTTATCGTAAAGAACTTGTCGCACGGTACAAACAAAGGGAGGCCTACGCCCGGCAGTGGGCTGTCGAGCTGGGTTTGATAATGATGACACTGTAAAACTTTTTTAGTCTTCTAAAATAGAAATGTGACGCCTTCTGTAACTCCGTAGGTTCGGTGCGGACAGCCGCGTGATGGAGCGGCTGTGTCGCTGCCTGCGGTTCGCGCTGCGCTGCGCGGGCGCGCACGCCGCGCCGCTGTTGCCGCCGCTCGCCGCGGCGCTGCGGGCGCTGTACGCGCAGCACGCGCACTCCTGCGTGCTGTACCTCGCTAGTGTGCTGGTTGGTCTTGTAGGGACCTCTATCCGATATCACCACAAATAAAAAACAGCTACCACCTAGTTATAAGAGTTCCTACTTCAGAGCTTGTACCACTAGATGGCGCTGGGATCACAGATAAGCGTATTCCCATACAAATTTCGAGATTTGTACTAAATCCTAGATCGCGCTTACGTTTTCAAGCACATCTAATCTATATAGAACTATCCGACATCAACTGTCGGCCGAAAGGCCCCGAGGTAAATGGACCAGATGGGTCGACCTTGGATGAGGCGAGTGCTCCCTCTTTGCAGTAATTGGAGAATTCCACCTACCCCTCTAACTATACTCGTTTTATAAAGAGAAATGAATCAAATTTTTTAAGTAAAAGTAAGTTCTCGTGAGTCAGTGGCCAACTTTGGTGACTTCGTTTTTAGGTCGCGTTAAGGCCTTTTTAAAGGTCTTTTCAACGACAACTCAGTACTAACCGAGCATGAAGCTCCGAAGATCCAATTTTCAAGGATCTGTATGTTTATTATGTCGCAAAGACCGCACAATTTTTGTTATAGTAATTTGTTGCTGCCTCTACGAAAAGATCGAACCTAGTCACCTAGTCATCTATCTACGTCATAGGGTTGAAAGGAGAACGGGCAGGCATGTATGAAGCGCCGCCCAAGTCAAAAAACGATCGCCCGCAGAGTGGACGTATAGTGGAATGGGTAGACCTTCTAAAACACTACATTTGATTGTATGACAGCAAAAAAATCCATCCTACAGAAATCGAGATATTTGCAGTTAAAGGTGGTGACTTTTACCATCATGTTTTTTGGCTTCCCGCAGACAAGCCACTATGGGCATTCGATAGAACTTTAGAACCACTACATTTCATTGTATGACAGCTAAAAAATCCATCCTGCAGAAATCAAGATATTTGCAGTTCAAGGTGGTGACTTTTACCATCATGTTTTTTGACTTACAGCCTTTCCGCAGATAAGCCACTATGGGCAATCGATAAAACTTTAGAAGCACTACATTTCATTGTATGACAGCTAAAAAATCCATCCTGCAGAAATCGAGATATTTGCAGTTAAAGGTGGTGACTTATACCATCATCTTTTTTCGACTTACAGGCTTCCCGCAGACAAGCCACTATAGGCATTCGATAGAACTTTAGAAGCACTACATTTCATTGTATAACAGCTAAAAAATCCATCCTGCAGAAGTCGAGATATTTGCAGTTAAAGGTGGTGACTTTTACCATCATGTTTTTTGACTTACAGGCTTCCCGCAGACAAGCCACTATGGGCATTCGATAGAACTTTAGAAGCACTACATTTCATTGTATCACAGCTAAAAAATCCATCCTGCAGAAATCAAGATATTTGCAGTTAAATGTGGGGACTTTTACCATCAATGTTTTTTGACTTATAGCCTTCCCGCAGACAAGCCACTATGGGCATTCGATAGAACTTTAGAAGCACTACATTTCATTGTATGACAGCTAAAAAATCTATCCTGCAGAAATCGAGATATTTGCGATTTTTTTGAAAGGTGGTGACTTTAACCATCATGTTTTTTGACTTATAGGGTGAGAGCCAGCGACCGGCAGACCTTCGTCATTTTATAAAGGCTGAGACTTTGTCTGTGTGTAGTCCCAGTATGGTTATGTACGATCCTCAAATATGAAGTTTGGGTCCGGGTGGCTTTGGGAGATATGAGGCATCAAAGGTGCCCAAAATAGCACCCAAGATTCGTCATTTTACCAAGGCTGAATTTTATAATGTTACTTAGGGAGCTATTAAAAGAGGTTTCCCAAGCGGGCAGACACCTGCGGTGGTTCCTTCATCATGTCGGTCAGCCTCAAAGTCTGCCGTATAAAACAAGTATAAAACATGTATGCAACAAGTATAAAACATGTATGCAACAAGTATAAAACATGTATGCAACAAGTATCAAACAAGTATGCAACAAGTATAAAACATGTATGCAACAAGTATAAAACATGTATGCAACAAGTATAAAACATGTATGCAACAACTATAAAACATGTATGCAACAACTATAAAACATGTATGCAACAAGTATAAAACATGTATGCAACAAGTATAAAACATGTATGCAACATGTATCAAACATGTATGCAACAAGTATAAAACATGTATGCAACAAGTATAAAACAAGTATCAAACATGTATGTAACAAGTATAAAACATGTATGCAACATGTATCAAACATGTATGCTACAAGTATAAAACATGTATGCAACAAGTATAAAACAAGTATCAAACATGTATGTAACAAGTATAAAACATGTATGCAACAAGTATAAAACATGTATGCAACAAGTATAAAACATGTATGCAACAAGTATCAAACATGTATGCAACATGTATCAAACAAGTATGCAACAAGTATAAAACATGTATGCAACAAGTATAAAACATGTATGCAACATGTATCAAACATGTATGCAACATGTATGCAACAAGTATAAAACATGTATGCAACAAGTATAAAACATGTATGCAACAAGTATAAAACATGTATGCAACAAGTATAAAACATGAAGGCAACATGTAGGCAACATGTATGCAACAAGTATCAAACATGTATGCAACAAGTATAAAACATGTATGCAACAAGTATAAAACATGTATGCAACAAGTATAAAACATGTATGCAACCAGTATAAAACATGTATGCAACAAGTATAAAACATGTATGCAACAAGTATCAAACATGTATGCAACAAGTATAAAACATGTATGCAACAAGTATAAAACATGTATGCAACATGTATGCAACAAGTATAAAACATGTATGCAACAAGTATCAAATAAGTATGCAACATGTATCAAACAAGTATGCAACAAGTATAAAACGTAAGTGTAAGTGTTTATTCAGCCTTGGTAAAATGACGAAAGTTGACTCGTAATTTTCCATACTTTGAGGCTGACCGACATGATGAAGGAACCATCGCAGGTGTCTGCCCGCTTGGGAAACCTCTTTTTATAGCTCCCTAAGTAACATATTCAAATTCAGATTTTTTAGCTGTCATACAATGAAATGTAGTGCTTCTAAAGTTCTATCGAATGCCCATAGTGGCTTGTCTGCGGGAAGCCTGTAAGTCAAAAAACATGATGGTTAAAGTCACCTTTAACTGCAAAAATCTCGATTTCTGCAGGATGGATTTTTAGCTGTCATACAATGAAATGTAGTGCTTTTAAAGTTATATCGAATGCCTATAGTGGCTTATCTGCGGGAAGGCTGTAAGTTAAAAAAGATGATGGTAAATGTCACCACCTTTAACTGCAAATATCTCGATTTCTGCAGGATGGATTTTTTCGCTGTCATACAATGAAATGTAGTGCTTCTAAAGTTCTATCGAATGCCTATAGTGGCTTGTCTGCGGGAAGGCTGTAAGTCAAAAAACATTATGGTAAAAGTCACCACCTTTAAATGCAAATATCTCGATTTCTGCAGGATGGATTTTTTTGCTGTCATACAATGAAATGTAGTGCTTCTAAAGTTCTATCGAATGCCCATAGTGGCTTGTCTGCGGGAAGGCTGTAAGTCAAAAAACATGATGGTAAAAGTCACCACCTTTAAATGCAAATATCTCGATTTCTGCAGGATGGATTTTTTAGCTGTCATACAATGAAATGTAATGCTTTTAAAGTTCTATCGATTACCCATAGTGGCTTATCTGCGGGAAGCCTGTAAGTCAAAAAACATGATGGTAAGAGTCACCACCTTTAACTGCAAATATCTCGATTTCTGTAGGATGGATTTTTTAGCTGTCATACAATGAAATGGAGTGTTTTTGAAGGTCTACCCATTCCACCATACGCCTACTCTGCGGGCGATAATTTTTTGATTTGGGCGGGAATGCCCATTCTCCTTTAATTGGTTTCACATTACCGTTTCATCTTCCATTTATCTTTCAACCGTCATCTCCTCACTCCCTTACTCATGTGATCTTTCACTCGAAAGTGTACAGTTAAATTGTAATATTCCTTATATATTTCCAGGTGGACGAGTTAGCGTCCACAGCGGGTTGCGTATCGGAACTGATAGGGCTGCTGCAGGAGCTGATGCCGCGCGCCTTCCGTCTGCTGCAGGAGGAGAACGGACTGCGCGACAACCCTGACACTGTCGACGATCTCTTCAGACTTTGTATCCGGTAAATATTTAAAGCTACAATGGTAGCCTAAATTATGCTATTCGTCTAAAATTATTCCATGTTACACGAAGAATGCTGACAGTAGATAATGTTAAAGAAAAGTAAGTTTGGATGTCTTCAAGTTACGTGCGACCGGCCACCGCTTGAGGCGGAACGTTATTCTACCGTCGGGCTAATGTGCACCATCCGTAGGTTCCTGCAACGCATCCCGCTGGAGTTCCTGCGCTCCGGGCTGGCAGGCGGCGCGCTGCGCTGCGGCGGCGTGGCGGCCGCGCTCGACCACCGCGACGCTAACGCCAGCGTGTGCCGCCTGCTGCACGAGCTGGCCCGCCTGGCGCACTCCGGCAAGGCGGAGCGTCGCAAGGAGAGAGGTATGTTCCATGCAGGTCTACAGGTGTGCCGCCTGCTGCACGAGCTGGCCCGCCTGGCGCACTCCGGCAAGGCGGAGCGTCGCAAGGAGAGAGGTATGTTCCATGCAGGTCTACAGGTGTGCCGCCTGCTGCACGAGCTGGCCCGCCTGGCGCACTCCGGCAAGGCGGAGCGTCGCAAGGAGAGAGGTATGTTCCATGCAGGTCTACAGGTGTGCCGCCTGCTGCACGAGCTGGCCCGCCTGGCGCACTCCGGCAAGGCGGAGCGTCGCAAGGAGAGAGGTATGTTCCATGCAGGTCTACAGGTGTGCCGCCTGCTGCACGAGCTGGCCCGCCTGGCGCACTCCGGCAAGGCGGAGCGTCGCAAGGAGAGAGGTATGTTCCATGCAGGTCTACAGGTGTGCCGCCTGCTGCACGAGCTGGCCCGCCTGGCGCACTCCGGCAAGGCGGAGCGTCGCAAGGAGAGAGGTATGTTCCATGCAGGTCTACAGGTGTGCCGCCTGCTGCACGAGCTGGCCCGCCTGGCGCACTCCGGCAAGGCGGAGCGTCGCAAGGAGAGAGGTATGTTCCATGCAGGTCTACAGGTGTGCCGCCTGCTGCACGAGCTGGCCCGCCTGGCGCACTCCGGCAAGGCGGAGCGTCGCAAGGAGAGAGGTATGTTCCATGCAGGTCTACAGGTGTGCCGCCTGCTGCACGAGCTGGCCCGCCTGGCGCACTCCGGCAAGGCGGAGCGTCGCAAGGAGAGAGGTATGTTCCATGCAGGTCTACAGGTGTGCCGCCTGCTGCACGAGCTGGCCCGCCTGGCGCACTCCGGCAAGGCGGAGCGTCGCAAGGAGAGAGGTATGTTCCATGCAGGTCTACAGGTGTGCCGCCTGCTGCACGAGCTGGCCCGCCTGGCGCACTCCGGCAAGGCGGAGCGTCGCAAGGAGAGAGGTATGTTCCATGCAGGTCTACAGGTGTGCCGCCTGCTGCACGAGCTGGCCCGCCTGGCGCACTCCGGCAAGGCGGAGCGTCGCAAGGAGAGAGGTATGTTCCATGCAGGTCTACAGGTGTGCCGCCTGCTGCACGAGCTGGCCCGCCTGGCGCACTCCGGCAAGGCGGAGCGTCGCAAGGAGAGAGGTATGTTCCATGCAGGTCTACAGGTGTGCCGCCTGCTGCACGAGCTGGCCCGCCTGGCGCACTCCGGCAAGGCGGAGCGTCGCAAGGAGAGAGGTATGTTCCATGCAGGTCTACAGGTGTGCCGCCTGCTGCACGAGCTGGCCCGCCTGGCGCACTCCGGCAAGGCGGAGCGTCGCAAGGAGAGAGGTATGTTCCATGCAGGTCTACAGGTGTGCCGCCTGCTGCACGAGCTGGCCCGCCTGGCGCACTCCGGCAAGGCGGAGCGTCGCAAGGAGAGAGGTATGTTCCATGCAGGTCTACAGGTGTGCCGCCTGCTGCACGAGCTGGCCCGCCTGGCGCACTCCGGCAAGGCGGAGCGTCGCAAGGAGAGAGGTATGTTCCATGCAGGTCTACAGGTGTGCCGCCTGCTGCACGAGCTGGCCCGCCTGGCGCACTCCGGCAAGGCGGAGCGTCGCAAGGAGAGAGGTATGTTCCATGCAGGTCTACAGGTGTGCCGCCTGCTGCACGAGCTGGCCCGCCTGGCGCACTCCGGCAAGGCGGAGCGTCGCAAGGAGAGAGGTATGTTCCATGCAGGTCTACAGGTGTGCCGCCTGCTGCACGAGCTGGCCCGCCTGGCGCACTCCGGCAAGGCGGAGCGTCGCAAGGAGAGAGGTATGTTCCATGCAGGTCTACAGGTGTGCCGCCTGCTGCACGAGCTGGCCCGCCTGGCGCACTCCGGCAAGGCGGAGCGTCGCAAGGAGAGAGGTATGTTCCATGCAGGTCTACAGGTGTGCCGCCTGCTGCACGAGCTGGCCCGCCTGGCGCACTCCGGCAAGGCGGAGCGTCGCAAGGAGAGAGGTATGTTCCATGCAGGTCTACAGGTGTGCCGCCTGCTGCACGAGCTGGCCCGCCTGGCGCACTCCGGCAAGGCGGAGCGTCGCAAGGAGAGAGGTATGTTCCATGCAGGTCTACAGGTGTGCCGCCTGCTGCACGAGCTGGCCCGCCTGGCGCACTCCGGCAAGGCGGAGCGTCGCAAGGAGAGAGGTATGTTCCATGCAGGTCTACAGGTGTGCCGCCTGCTGCACGAGCTGGCCCGCCTGGCGCACTCCGGCAAGGCGGAGCGTCGCAAGGAGAGAGGTATGTTCCATGCAGGTCTACAGGTGTGCCGCCTGCTGCACGAGCTGGCCCGCCTGGCGCACTCCGGCAAGGCGGAGCGTCGCAAGGAGAGAGGTATGTTCCATGCAGGTCTACAGGTGTGCCGCCTGC
Organism: Epirrhoe alternata; assembly: GCA_963565295.1. Classification (NCBI taxonomy): domain Eukaryota; kingdom Metazoa; phylum Arthropoda; class Insecta; order Lepidoptera; family Geometridae; genus Epirrhoe; species Epirrhoe alternata. The sequence goes on along the minus strand of OY751384.1, from coordinate 12,690,669 downwards.
TGCACGAGCTGGCCCGCCTGGCGCACTCCGGCAAGGCGGAGCGTCGCAAGGAGAGAGGTATGTTCCATGCAGGTCTACAGGTGTGCCGCCTGCTGCACGAGCTGGCCCGCCTGGCGCACTCCGGCAAGGCGGAGCGTCGCAAGGAGAGAGGTATGTTCCATGCAGGTCTACAGGTGTGCCGCCTGCTGCACGAGCTGGCCCGCCTGGCGCACTCCGGCAAGGCGGAGCGTCGCAAGGAGAGAGGTATGTTCCATGCAGGTCTACAGGTGTGCCGCCTGCTGCACGAGCTGGCCCGCCTGGCGCACTCCGGCAAGGCGGAGCGTCGCAAGGAGAGAGGTATGTTCCATGCAGGTCTACAGGTGTGCCGCCTGCTGCACGAGCTGGCCCGCCTGGCGCACTCCGGCAAGGCGGAGCGTCGCAAGGAGAGAGGTATGTTCCATGCAGGTCTACAGGTGTGCCGCCTGCTGCACGAGCTGGCCCGCCTGGCGCACTCCGGCAAGGCGGAGCGTCGCAAGGAGAGAGGTATGTTCCATGCAGGTCTACAGGTGTGCCGCCTGCTGCACGAGCTGGCCCGCCTGGCGCACTCCGGCAAGGCGGAGCGTCGCAAGGAGAGAGGTATGTTCCATGCAGGTCTACAGGTGTGCCGCCTGCTGCACGAGCTGGCCCGCCTGGCGCACTCCGGCAAGGCGGAGCGTCGCAAGGAGAGAGGTATGTTCCATGCAGGTCTACAGGTGTGCCGCCTGCTGCACGAGCTGGCCCGCCTGGCGCACTCCGGCAAGGCGGAGCGTCGCAAGGAGAGAGGTATGTTCCATGCAGGTCTACAGGTGTGCCGCCTGCTGCACGAGCTGGCCCGCCTGGCGCACTCCGGCAAGGCGGAGCGTCGCAAGGAGAGAGGTATGTTCCATGCAGGTCTACAGGTGTGCCGCCTGCTGCACGAGCTGGCCCGCCTGGCGCACTCCGGCAAGGCGGAGCGTCGCAAGGAGAGAGGTATGTTCCATGCAGGTCTACAGGTGTGCCGCCTGCTGCACGAGCTGGCCCGCCTGGCGCACTCCGGCAAGGCGGAGCGTCGCAAGGAGAGAGGTATGTTCCATGCAGGTCTACAGGTGTGCCGCCTGCTGCACGAGCTGGCCCGCCTGGCGCACTCCGGCAAGGCGGAGCGTCGCAAGGAGAGAGGTATGTTCCATGCAGGTCTACAGGTGTGCCGCCTGCTGCACGAGCTGGCCCGCCTGGCGCACTCCGGCAAGGCGGAGCGTCGCAAGGAGAGAGGTATGTTCCATGCAGGTCTACAGGTGTGCCGCCTGCTGCACGAGCTGGCCCGCCTGGCGCACTCCGGCAAGGCGGAGCGTCGCAAGGAGAGAGGTATGTTCCATGCAGGTCTACAGGTGTGCCGCCTGCTGCACGAGCTGGCCCGCCTGGCGCACTCCGGCAAGGCGGAGCGTCGCAAGGAGAGAGGTATGTTCCATGCAGGTCTACAGGTGTGCCGCCTGCTGCACGAGCTGGCCCGCCTGGCGCACTCCGGCAAGGCGGAGCGTCGCAAGGAGAGAGGTATGTTCCATGCAGGTCTACAGGTGTGCCGCCTGCTGCACGAGCTGGCCCGCCTGGCGCACTCCGGCAAGGCGGAGCGTCGCAAGGAGAGAGGTATGTTCCATGCAGGTCTACAGGTGTGCCGCCTGCTGCACGAGCTGGCCCGCCTGGCGCACTCCGGCAAGGCGGAGCGTCGCAAGGAGAGAGGTATGTTCCATGCAGGTCTACAGGTGTGCCGCCTGCTGCACGAGCTGGCCCGCCTGGCGCACTCCGGCAAGGCGGAGCGTCGCAAGGAGAGAGGTATGTTCCATGCAGGTCTACAGGTGTGCCGCCTGCTGCACGAGCTGGCCCGCCTGGCGCACTCCGGCAAGGCGGAGCGTCGCAAGGAGAGAGGTATGTTCCATGCAGGTCTACAGGTGTGCCGCCTGCTGCACGAGCTGGCCCGCCTGGCGCACTCCGGCAAGGCGGAGCGTCGCAAGGAGAGAGGTATGTTCCATGCAGGTCTACAGGTGTGCCGCCTGCTGCACGAGCTGGCCCGCCTGGCGCACTCCGGCAAGGCGGAGCGTCGCAAGGAGAGAGGTATGTTCCATGCAGGTCTACAGGTGTGCCGCCTGCTGCACGAGCTGGCCCGCCTGGCGCACTCCGGCAAGGCGGAGCGTCGCAAGGAGAGAGGTATGTTCCATGCAGGTCTACAGGTGTGCCGCCTGCTGCACGAGCTGGCCCGCCTGGCGCACTCCGGCAAGGCGGAGCGTCGCAAGGAGAGAGGTATGTTCCATGCAGGTCTACAGGTGTGCCGCCTGCTGCACGAGCTGGCCCGCCTGGCGCACTCCGGCAAGGCGGAGCGTCGCAAGGAGAGAGGTATGTTCCATGCAGGTCTACAGGTGTGCCGCCTGCTGCACGAGCTGGCCCGCCTGGCGCACTCCGGCAAGGCGGAGCGTCGCAAGGAGAGAGGTATGTTCCATGCAGGTCTACAGGTGTGCCGCCTGCTGCACGAGCTGGCCCGCCTGGCGCACTCCGGCAAGGCGGAGCGTCGCAAGGAGAGAGGTATGTTCCATGCAGGTCTACAGGTGTGCCGCCTGCTGCACGAGCTGGCCCGCCTGGCGCACTCCGGCAAGGCGGAGCGTCGCAAGGAGAGAGGTATGTTCCATGCAGGTCTACAGGTGTGCCGCCTGCTGCACGAGCTGGCCCGCCTGGCGCACTCCGGCAAGGCGGAGCGTCGCAAGGAGAGAGGTATGTTCCATGCAGGTCTACAGGTGTGCCGCCTGCTGCACGAGCTGGCCCGCCTGGCGCACTCCGGCAAGGCGGAGCGTCGCAAGGAGAGAGGTATGTTCCATGCAGGTCTACAGGTGTGCCGCCTGCTGCACGAGCTGGCCCGCCTGGCGCACTCCGGCAAGGCGGAGCGTCGCAAGGAGAGAGGTATGTTCCATGCAGGTCTACAGGTGTGCCGCCTGCTGCACGAGCTGGCCCGCCTGGCGCACTCCGGCAAGGCGGAGCGTCGCAAGGAGAGAGGTATGTTCCATGCAGGTCTACAGGTGTGCCGCCTGCTGCACGAGCTGGCCCGCCTGGCGCACTCCGGCAAGGCGGAGCGTCGCAAGGAGAGAGGTATGTTCCATGCAGGTCTACAGGTGTGCCGCCTGCTGCACGAGCTGGCCCGCCTGGCGCACTCCGGCAAGGCGGAGCGTCGCAAGGAGAGAGGTATGTTCCATGCAGGTCTACAGGTGTGCCGCCTGCTGCACGAGCTGGCCCGCCTGGCGCACTCCGGCAAGGCGGAGCGTCGCAAGGAGAGAGGTATGTTCCATGCAGGTCTACAGGTGTGCCGCCTGCTGCACGAGCTGGCCCGCCTGGCGCACTCCGGCAAGGCGGAGCGTCGCAAGGAGAGAGGTATGTTCCATGCAGGTCTACAGGTGTGCCGCCTGCTGCACGAGCTGGCCCGCCTGGCGCACTCCGGCAAGGCGGAGCGTCGCAAGGAGAGAGGTATGTTCCATGCAGGTCTACAGGTGTGCCGCCTGCTGCACGAGCTGGCCCGCCTGGCGCACTCCGGCAAGGCGGAGCGTCGCAAGGAGAGAGGTATGTTCCATGCAGGTCTACAGGTGTGCCGCCTGCTGCACGAGCTGGCCCGCCTGGCGCACTCCGGCAAGGCGGAGCGTCGCAAGGAGAGAGGTATGTTCCATGCAGGTCTACAGGTGTGCCGCCTGCTGCACGAGCTGGCCCGCCTGGCGCACTCCGGCAAGGCGGAGCGTCGCAAGGAGAGAGGTATGTTCCATGCAGGTCTACAGGTGTGCCGCCTGCTGCACGAGCTGGCCCGCCTGGCGCACTCCGGCAAGGCGGAGCGTCGCAAGGAGAGAGGTATGTTCCATGCAGGTCTACAGGTGTGCCGCCTGCTGCACGAGCTGGCCCGCCTGGCGCACTCCGGCAAGGCGGAGCGTCGCAAGGAGAGAGGTATGTTCCATGCAGGTCTACAGGTGTGCCGCCTGCTGCACGAGCTGGCCCGCCTGGCGCACTCCGGCAAGGCGGAGCGTCGCAAGGAGAGAGGTATGTTCCATGCAGGTCTACAGGTGTGCCGCCTGCTGCACGAGCTGGCCCGCCTGGCGCACTCCGGCAAGGCGGAGCGACGCAAGGAGAGAGGTATGTTCCATGCAGGTCTACAGGTGTGCCGCCTGCTGCACGAGCTGGCCCGCCTGGCGCACTCCGGCAAGGCGGAGCGTCGCAAGGAGAGAGGTATGTTCCATGCAGGTCTACAGGTGTGCCGCCTGCTGCACGAGCTGGCCCGCCTGGCGCACTCCGGCAAGGCGGAGCGTCGCAAGGAGAGAGGTATGTTCCATGCAGGTCTACAGGTGTGCCGCCTGCTGCACGAGCTGGCCCGCCTGGCGCACTCCGGCAAGGCGGAGCGTCGCAAGGAGAGAGGTATGTTCCATGCAGGTCTACAGGTGTGCCGCCTGCTGCACGAGCTGGCCCGCCTGGCGCACTCCGGCAAGGCGGAGCGTCGCAAGGAGAGAGGTATGTTCCATGCAGGTCTACAGGTGTGCCGCCTGCTGCACGAGCTGGCCCGCCTGGCGCACTCCGGCAAGGCGGAGCGTCGCAAGGAGAGAGGTATGTTCCATGCAGGTCTACAGGTGTGCCGCCTGCTGCACGAGCTGGCCCGCCTGGCGCACTCCGGCAAGGCGGAGCGTCGCAAGGAGAGAGGTATGTTCCATGCAGGTCTACAGGTGTGCCGCCTGCTGCACGAGCTGGCCCGCCTGGCGCACTCCGGCAAGGCGGAGCGTCGCAAGGAGAGAGGTATGTTCCATGCAGGTCTACAGGTGTGCCGCCTGCTGCACGAGCTGGCCCGCCTGGCGCACTCCGGCAAGGCGGAGCGTCGCAAGGAGAGAGGTATGTTCCATGCAGGTCTACAGGTGTGCCGCCTGCTGCACGAGCTGGCCCGCCTGGCGCACTCCGGCAAGGCGGAGCGTCGCAAGGAGAGAGGTATGTTCCATGCAGGTCTACAGGTGTGCCGCCTGCTGCACGAGCTGGCCCGCCTGGCGCACTCCGGCAAGGCGGAGCGTCGCAAGGAGAGAGGTATGTTCCATGCAGGTCTACAGGTGTGCCGCCTGCTGCACGAGCTGGCCCGCCTGGCGCACTCCGGCAAGGCGGAGCGTCGCAAGGAGAGAGGTATGTTCCATGCAGGTCTACAGGTGTGCCGCCTGCTGCACGAGCTGGCCCGCCTGGCGCACTCCGGCAAGGCGGAGCGTCGCAAGGAGAGAGGTATGTTCCATGCAGGTCTACAGGTGTGCCGCCTGCTGCACGAGCTGGCCCGCCTGGCGCACTCCGGCAAGGCGGAGCGTCGCAAGGAGAGAGGTATGTTCCATGCAGGTCTACAGGTGTGCCGCCTGCTGCACGAGCTGGCCCGCCTGGCGCACTCCGGCAAGGCGGAGCGTCGCAAGGAGAGAGGTATGTTCCATGCAGGTCTACAGGTGTGCCGCCTGCTGCACGAGCTGGCCCGCCTGGCGCACTCCGGCAAGGCGGAGCGTCGCAAGGAGAGAGGTATGTTCCATGCAGGTCTACAGGTGTGCCGCCTGCTGCACGAGCTGGCCCGCCTGGCGCACTCCGGCAAGGCGGAGCGTCGCAAGGAGAGAGGTATGTTCCATGCAGGTCTACAGGTGTGCCGCCTGCTGCACGAGCTGGCCCGCCTGGCGCACTCCGGCAAGGCGGAGCGTCGCAAGGAGAGAGGTATGTTCCATGCAGGTCTACAGGTGTGCCGCCTGCTGCACGAGCTGGCCCGCCTGGCGCACTCCGGCAAGGCGGAGCGTCGCAAGGAGAGAGGTATGTTCCATGCAGGTCTACAGGTGTGCCGCCTGCTGCACGAGCTGGCCCGCCTGGCGCACTCCGGCAAGGCGGAGCGTCGCAAGGAGAGAGGTATGTTCCATGCAGGTCTACAGGTGTGCCGCCTGCTGCACGAGCTGGCCCGCCTGGCGCACTCCGGCAAGGCGGAGCGTCGCAAGGAGAGAGGTATGTTCCATGCAGGTCTACAGGTGTGCCGCCTGCTGCACGAGCTGGCCCGCCTGGCGCACTCCGGCAAGGCGGAGCGTCGCAAGGAGAGAGGTATGTTCCATGCAGGTCTACAGGTGTGCCGCCTGCTGCACGAGCTGGCCCGCCTGGCGCACTCCGGCAAGGCGGAGCGTCGCAAGGAGAGAGGTATGTTCCATGCAGGTCTACAGGTGTGCCGCCTGCTGCACGAGCTGGCCCGCCTGGCGCACTCCGGCAAGGCGGAGCGTCGCAAGGAGAGAGGTATGTTCCATGCAGGTCTACAGGTGTGCCGCCTGCTGCACGAGCTGGCCCGCCTGGCGCACTCCGGCAAGGCGGAGCGTCGCAAGGAGAGAGGTATGTTCCATGCAGGTCTACAGGTGTGCCGCCTGCTGCACGAGCTGGCCCGCCTGGCGCACTCCGGCAAGGCGGAGCGTCGCAAGGAGAGAGGTATGTTCCATGCAGGTCTACAGGTGTGCCGCCTGCTGCACGAGCTGGCCCGCCTGGCGCACTCCGGCAAGGCGGAGCGTCGCAAGGAGAGAGGTATGTTCCATGCAGGTCTACAGGTGTGCCGCCTGCTGCACGAGCTGGCCCGCCTGGCGCACTCCGGCAAGGCGGAGCGTCGCAAGGAGAGAGGTATGTTCCATGCAGGTCTACAGGTGTGCCGCCTGCTGCACGAGCTGGCCCGCCTGGCGCACTCCGGCAAGGCGGAGCGTCGCAAGGAGAGAGGTATGTTCCATGCAGGTCTACAGGTGTGCCGCCTGCTGCACGAGCTGGCCCGCCTGGCGCACTCCGGCAAGGCGGAGCGTCGCAAGGAGAGAGGTATGTTCCATGCAGGTCTACAGGTGTGCCGCCTGCTGCACGAGCTGGCCCGCCTGGCGCACTCCGGCAAGGCGGAGCGTCGCAAGGAGAGAGGTATGTTCCATGCAGGTCTACAGGTGTGCCGCCTGCTGCACGAGCTGGCCCGCCTGGCGCACTCCGGCAAGGCGGAGCGTCGCAAGGAGAGAGGTATGTTCCATGCAGGTCTACAGGTGTGCCGCCTGCTGCACGAGCTGGCCCGCCTGGCGCACTCCGGCAAGGCGGAGCGTCGCAAGGAGAGAGGTATGTTCCATGCAGGTCTACAGGTGTGCCGCCTGCTGCACGAGCTGGCCCGCCTGGCGCACTCCGGCAAGGCGGAGCGTCGCAAGGAGAGAGGTATGTTCCATGCAGGTCTACAGGTGTGCCGCCTGCTGCACGAGCTGGCCCGCCTGGCGCACTCCGGCAAGGCGGAGCGTCGCAAGGAGAGAGGTATGTTCCATGCAGGTCTACAGGTGTGCCGCCTGCTGCACGAGCTGGCCCGCCTGGCGCACTCCGGCAAGGCGGAGCGTCGCAAGGAGAGAGGTATGTTCCATGCAGGTCTACAGGTGTGCCGCCTGCTGCACGAGCTGGCCCGCCTGGCGCACTCCGGCAAGGCGGAGCGTCGCAAGGAGAGAGGTATGTTCCATGCAGGTCTACAGGTGTGCCGCCTGCTGCACGAGCTGGCCCGCCTGGCGCACTCCGGCAAGGCGGAGCGTCGCAAGGAGAGAGGTATGTTCCATGCAGGTCTACAGGTGTGCCGCCTGCTGCACGAGCTGGCCCGCCTGGCGCACTCCGGCAAGGCGGAGCGTCGCAAGGAGAGAGGTATGTTCCATGCAGGTCTACAGGTGTGCCGCCTGCTGCACGAGCTGGCCCGCCTGGCGCACTCCGGCAAGGCGGAGCGTCGCAAGGAGAGAGGTATGTTCCATGCAGGTCTACAGGTGTGCCGCCTGCTGCACGAGCTGGCCCGCCTGGCGCACTCCGGCAAGGCGGAGCGTCGCAAGGAGAGAGGTATGTTCCATGCAGGTCTACAGGTGTGCCGCCTGCTGCACGAGCTGGCCCGCCTGGCGCACTCCGGCAAGGCGGAGCGTCGCAAGGAGAGAGGTATGTTCCATGCAGGTCTACAGGTGTGCCGCCTGCTGCACGAGCTGGCCCGCCTGGCGCACTCCGGCAAGGCGGAGCGTCGCAAGGAGAGAGGTATGTTCCATGCAGGTCTACAGGTGTGCCGCCTGCTGCACGAGCTGGCCCGCCTGGCGCACTCCGGCAAGGCGGAGCGTCGCAAGGAGAGAGGTATGTTCCATGCAGGTCTACAGGTGTGCCGCCTGCTGCACGAGCTGGCCCGCCTGGCGCACTCCGGCAAGGCGGAGCGTCGCAAGGAGAGAGGTATGTTCCATGCAGGTCTACAGGTGTGCCGCCTGCTGCACGAGCTGGCCCGCCTGGCGCACTCCGGCAAGGCGGAGCGTCGCAAGGAGAGAGGTATGTTCCATGCAGGTCTACAGGTGTGCCGCCTGCTGCACGAGCTGGCCCGCCTGGCGCACTCCGGCAAGGCGGAGCGTCGCAAGGAGAGAGGTATGTTCCATGCAGGTCTACAGGTGTGCCGCCTGCTGCACGAGCTGGCCCGCCTGGCGCACTCCGGCAAGGCGGAGCGTCGCAAGGAGAGAGGTATGTTCCATGCAGGTCTACAGGTGTGCCGCCTGCTGCACGAGCTGGCCCGCCTGGCGCACTCCGGCAAGGCGGAGCGTCGCAAGGAGAGAGGTATGTTCCATGCAGGTCTACAGGTGTGCCGCCTGCTGCACGAGCTGGCCCGCCTGGCGCACTCCGGCAAGGCGGAGCGTCGCAAGGAGAGAGGTATGTTCCATGCAGGTCTACAGGTGTGCCGCCTGCTGCACGAGCTGGCCCGCCTGGCGCACTCCGGCAAGGCGGAGCGTCGCAAGGAGAGAGGTATGTTCCATGCAGGTCTACAGGTGTGCCGCCTGCTGCACGAGCTGGCCCGCCTGGCGCACTCCGGCAAGGCGGAGCGTCGCAAGGAGAGAGGTATGTTCCATGCAGGTCTACAGGTGTGCCGCCTGCTGCACGAGCTGGCCCGCCTGGCGCACTCCGGCAAGGCGGAGCGTCGCAAGGAGAGAGGTATGTTCCATGCAGGACTACAGCAGTCAAACTATATTGTACGCGTGAAAGTAACTCTGATAGATCTGCTTCCTTTCGTATACCTGACTTTTTCAACTTCAAGCCTAAGCTCAAAATTGTACAGACAAGGGGAAAAGGGACATTTTATATTTAGAAAAGCAATACTCTTCACCGAGCATAATCATGGAGACGGAACATCAGAATGTGCTGAGTATGCTAGTCTATAATGCAGAACTGTCTCTACCATAACACAAGTTCTGCTAGATGATATAGCGTATTTCCAGCTTTAGTTATATCTGTGAACCCTCTCCACAGAGCTGGCCGAGGAGATAGTGACGTCACACGGCTCCGAGCTGACGTACGCCCTGCTGGAAGCCAGCGTGCTGCACCTGCACGCCTACATGCTGTGCGACGTGGCCGAGGTGCTGCTGGAGCTGATGGCCTGCCCGCCCGCCGCCGGGGACTGGCTGCCCAACGCGCTGCGCAGGCTGCCCACCGACCGAGCGGCGCGCCCTACCGAGCAGCAGTGCTATATGTTCCATCAGGCGGTACTCAGGTTAGTATTAGTCACAGATAATATAGATAAATAGATAATTCTTTATTGTTACACCTTAATATAAATTACAAAATTAAAAAACTTAAGTCTAAATAATAATATAATATAATTCAATACCTTCAGTTCTTTGTAGTTTAAGAGCATCTAAACTTATTTTGACGAGCCTCAATTTTGTTTGACTGGCTCCCACTGGAGCTTGTGGATCACCTAAAAGAATGCTAGACCCGAAACCGTGTTTGTTGCCCTCATTCTTCACGGTATTGGTCGCGCAAGAACAGGAGTAAAATTAATTTTAAGACTATTCTAAATGATTCCGGCGGTCCTACTGAATAAATGCTTTTTGACTTTAACTCAAGATACAGCTGGTTGTCTGCAGCAAAGATCGCATTATAATCGCGCTGTATTAGTTAGTGCTGCCTCCGCAGGATATTCGTACCTATTACCTACGTAATAAGTTTGAAATTTATTTGGTTTCACATTACCAGTTTAGTCCCAGTGATTGCTGTTTGATTGCAGTGGCGCTTGTTACGCTAATTATCAACCAATTATCGCAAATACATAATCAGGCGGCGCGCATTTGTCTGGAACCTGTCGGGAGCTCCGACCGAGTTTCAGCCGATATGCCCACATATAATCATATTAACGCATAATAGCCGCTATTTAAACCCTTTTTTTCTACTTTCAGAGCGAAAAAGGTGAAGGAATTGACCCGGTCCCTGGAAGAATTCGCGCGACTCTACAGATAAGCGACACCACGCACACGAGCGATTAATTGCTCCACTTATTTGGCAACTGAGCGATACACAAAATTAGTCAAAATCAAAATTAGAAGATTTCTATCGGCAATAAAAGTGATCAGATTGTTCATATTTAATTTCTTCCGTCTTTAACGACACAAAAGTGCCTGAGGAGAACCATTCACTTCAGTTAGCTTTATTTTTGTGTCATCTCATCCTAACCATATAATCGCTTGTGTAACAATGCACATGTTAAAGTTTAAAATTAAAAAAAATATATTGCACCATTCAAGTTCAGTCAGGATAAATTATTTTAATGTCCATACATAAGATCTACGACCGAATGATTGGCATACTGATTGTGTATGTGCTCGGTAGCACAATATGATATTGGTTGTGTGCATTATTAAAGGTTTTGAAACCCAACAGACCTACAAACCTTCTACTGAATAGTTTTCTATTTCAAAGTTGTATTCTGAACAATTTTGATAGTAATACTAGTAATTTGACACATATTAATTAATTGGCAATAAAAATAATGTAATTAGAATGACACTTCCATGATGAGCTTGCTATGTGTTACAAACGATGAGATTCGATAAATACATTCAACAGTCATCATTTTTTTATAAATAACATTTGACATTTTTAATTTTAATATCATCTACTTATTTCAATGCACGAACTATAGTATTTTTCACGTAGGAAAGTATCCCTGACACTTATAACTTTTACGTTTTACGCTGTACAACAATGAAACATATTGAAATAAATGAAATCTAGTGATAATAGTAAAAGATACAATAAAAAAGGATTTTGTATATTTCCTTTTTAATTATTTCAGATATTAACATAAAACCGCCTTGTCAGGAACCGTTCCAACGTGAAAAGGACTATAATATTTGTTTGTTTGAGAGTATCCGTGAAATATAAAAAATGCAGTTGTCAGTTCTAGTCCTACTTGTCCCGTTATTTCATAGATCTTGTTCATCGCATCTCATCGTCTCCGTAAGGCAATAAATAGGTTTTAATAAATTAATTTGACAATTATACCCGAAGGTAAAATATAGAGTATGTGCGATTGAAACATTAAGAGAACATGCTATGATAGTGCTCATTTAAACTAAGGTTAGTCGTAGCTATGTAGTCTTGTACAGGTCTTAATAATAATGGCGATTGTCGAATGGGCGGGTTTATCTATGTAATGTGAAAAAGGATTTCTCATCCATTCTTCAATTCTAAATTAAGCTAAATACGATATTCACACGAGTAAAATTGTAATTTCGAGTTATCACAACTAAGTTCGTTAATTTTCAGTCCTTTGATGTGTAAGGACCAGGCGGCTCCGTCATAATAACGATATTTGTATCGTTATCTATATTTTTTTCAATTATCCATTTGTGAAAATCCTGGTACTGTTTACTTCTGATCGTGTCAACGGCTTTTGCCACAAAGATTACTTACGAAGTTATCTAAATAAGCATCTCCCGTTTTTGTTTTAATCTAAGTTTTAGATCGAAATGTTTTGTGAATGAAACACAACTCGCTAATCCACTTACCGTTTTGATCTTGAGAGGAACTCTTATCGTTACGTGTTTATATTTGGGCGTAAGTCTCTGTAAGTATTCGGTCTGTATTGACAATACTCACGCGAATTCAAGGTAAGTTATGTTTTAGTAATCTGTCGACGCAGTATTGTAAATAAAGACGATTGAAATAATATTGTAACGTAGTCGAGGTGCGTAGCTCTTGACAGATGTTATACCCAACCATTGACTTAGGAAGCCACCTAAGAGGCGTGCTCAAGAATAGCAATTAATTTGACTTAATTCTACACACCTCTTAGCCATGAGTGATCAGGCCGTTAGACATTAATTTTCGTTTGTCAATTTAGTTCTTTGTGTTTTTATTTTGTGTAATTACTAATTAGACATGTGTCCATAGAGACGAGAAAAGAACAAGTACATAGCTAGGTGATCCTAACTTTTCTTTTGAAAACTACTATATTTTGTTATATTTTACTCACTTTTATTTAAAATGTGATAATAAAGGTATGCAATTGTAAATATTTATTAAAATGTTTACTTTTACAAATGGCTTTCATTTATATTATCCTGTAATGTTGACCGACACTGTGTATAATTATCATCTACCTCTAGGGATTGCTGTCAACTGGAACACAAAAGATTTGGACACTTTGCTAAGCTAGCAAGAGCATTTCTCTAGAATCCCTCCCACTTTGGAAGACACTAGCTCCAACTACTCCAATTAATTTACTGTTGGTCTATTCTTCATCACTCTAAAAATGCCGTTTAAAATAAGTAAGTTTAAGAAGACTTGCAATGATACCTACGAGTTCCGCATACATGTCGCCTATGGTATTTTTAAGCTACTCTTAACTCTAATAGTTGTATTATAATTATTTAACCTGACTGTACAAAACAGCTTCAAAATGTTTAGTGTCCGAATTGACATTGAAAAAAATATTTAAAATCAAGTGTCAATTGGGACAAAGTGTCCAAATCTTTTTTGTGTCCCAGTTGACAGCAACCCCAATCTAGTACTCGGTTAACCATGTAGTGAAGTTGCGATTATTAAAAGAATATTGGGAAAAAATTCACCGGCGTCCAACTAGGACCAGATAATTTCTATAATGAAAGACAAATGATTTTGTTAACATTATATTTACTTAAAAACTATAACTTGAACAATATTTAGATTCAAGTTTGTAAACATTTAAAAAATATTACCCAAATCACTGGTTCATTTCAATTCAATACCATAACATTTTTATTCCAAGGCAAATACAAATACTGATTCATACAATCATTTAGTCTGATTTTGTTTTGAGTGAGATTTTTACTTACAGTCGAAAATCAAGAAACTACCTTGCTAAAAATTATTTTACACAAGTCAACTGAAAGAAACGACATTTATATTTTCAAGACAAAGCATTCACCCGATTCATATAAACACCAATTGCTCTGGTCATTCAATACTACTTCTACACTACTTCTTTTTATTTTTAGGACTGGACAAAGTTACAAAGTTCACCCGTCGCGGCGCTTTAGGGCTCGCCACAGACTGAGCGGGCATCGTCTTGACATCCGTCACTTTAGCTTGCTTGAAGAATGTGTTCTCTGCAGCCTTCTCTGGAGAGTTGTTCTTTGGCGATGGTTCCGCGGACTTTGGACCCTCAGTCTCTTCATAAACCAGCTTTATGTCTTCACTGTCTTCGATGATCATCACATCTGGTTTGTCTATCTCCATCTGCTCCGATTCCTTCGGCCGGATAATTTCACTGCTGCTGTTATCAGACCAAGATGGCATGGCTACTTCCTCCAGAACATCGATCTTTACTGGTGTTTTCGGTTGTGGCGTGTTTTTAGATTTGGTCGGAGCCTTGAATTTGATGAACGAGTCTATTTTAGGAGTGCTGGATTTTGATTCCTTTTCTTTAGGTGGTGGTGCCTCGGTTTCTTTAGGAGCTTCAGTTGGCTTCTCCGCTTGCACTTCCATGGGTTCTGTTGAAAATAAATCAAGTACTTGAATTTAAAAATGTAAAGATTTCAATATTATGTATTTGGACATACTTCTGACTTGATAGAGATGAATGGAGATGACGAGTGATAGAGGAGAATGGCGGAAGAAAACGTGTGCCGACCCCGCATGAACGGGATAAGGGCAGGACATACTTCCGACTGACCTTTCAATCATCACTGTTCTGAATGAATTCCAATTAATTAAAGTTCTGTAAAAATGTCGGCATGTGTAAAGGGCTTAAAAGTCCCTTTAAAGTCTTCAAAGGCTCTTGAATGCTTATAGTATGTTTATTATGCCCTAGGAATAAAGTCAGATTGAAGGACACAGGACCTGTGTTCTGCAATTCTTAAACAGGGGTCACGACTGTATCCCCAAGGCGCGGTAGACATTCTCTCAGATCTTTATATTCCAGATCCTTTGAAGATGTCTAAGGGGGTTTGTCATGTACAAATACATATTTGATACATGCCCACATCTTGCAGAAGTTAGTAATCCATACGTGACAGGTTGCAAGCCCATCGCCGCCTATAAGAATACTAACTGGTTTCCTCACGATGTTTTCCTTCACCGTTCAGAGCTCGTGTTAAAGCGCATATAAATTTTACGAAACCCAAAATCCATTGATGCACGGCCGGGATTCGATCCCACGACCTTCGGACCTTCGAAATTCTTACGCAAAAGTTATTAGTGATTACCTGGTGTGGTTTCTTTGGGTCCATCAGGCAGCATCTCCCCGAGCTCCCCCGGGGCGAAGGACACGACGGAGCAGAACCCGTCCGTGCTGCTCGCCACCAGGGTGAGACCGTCGCTGCTCCAGGATAGATCTGTCAATCTGATGTGGAGATAGATATTATTAATTACCTGGTCATTTCAGTTCGTCTGAACTACTGCACTTCGAAATAATCTTTGGCGATGTCTCTGGATAAAGATATTAATCAATTGCAGGTTAAAAAAAAGGTAGGTAAGTTACAGTAATCAACACAAGAATCTTAAATATTATAAATACATGGTTATTTATTTAAATTTTAGTAGAGCCTCACACAGAGACAGAACCCTCTACATCTGGCGTTTGAGGTAAGGTGCGTACAAGTGTGCTATTATTTTAGACGCCTATGATGATGATAATTAGTGTCCGACCGAAGTTTCGGTTTCGGTTTCGGCCAGTTTCGGCCAAAAAAACGGGTTTCGGCCAAAAACCGGCCGAACCTTCGACCGTGCCGAAACTCAGTGTTAGTGGAGTATCGCGTTACTTTCGGATAACTTTTTGTGAGTTCGTGGCTAGTGTTTATCGCCAGTTGAGTCCGCGTGCTGGTGCTGGGGGTAGTTGTGTTGAGATTGGATGTATTTTTTGTTCTCTCGCACATAGAAAATGATTTTGTATTCTAATTTTATTTGTTAACTTAGCATTTATTAAGTACTACGTAAGATTCGAAGTGAAGTTCTTCTTACTATGCCGTTTCACCACCGTTTAGATCTTGCGACGTGTCGGTTTCATAATAGTAGAAGAGAGGTAGGTATGTAGAAATACTAAAATACTGCCCTGCTCTGTACACTTGTCAGCATCTTAGATACATCTTGTTAAACTACTATAGCCATAAGTGTTACCGTCTGCCAATGCGTGGGGGTGGTTTGTGGAGGGCAGACGGTAATAATTTCTTGTTCCTTTTCTCGTGTTGTCCAAGTTTGATATTGTTTGCCTCAACTTTCAATGGAAAGGCTGATCTGAAGCGTGCGAATTCAGGAAGTGAAATGGACTTTCGGAAAATAAATGTACATACACATTTTAACACGAGTTCAAAACGGTGATGGGAACCTCTCACGTATGGAATGGTAACTTCTGCTAAATATTTGAACGTGTCACTAACTAACTAGATCTAAGAGAATGTCAACTATGTCATTGACTGACTATTCGATAAGTACCAATAAAGTTAATATTTCCTTATTTAAACCCATAAAAAAATCAAAAAACCGTCTGCCACTGATATGATATCTACATAATGTATGAGCACATTGACACGATGAATCAATACATAATGTTTTTGAAATAGTCTTTTCACTAGCTTTCATTTGATGCCCTTAATGGTATTGTAAGAAAGAAACCCTCCCCCCCCCCCCCCTTTTGCATATGTGGGCGCCATTTTTTTTATTTATATTGCCTAATCACATCCACACTTCTGACAAATTCAACGACACCTCATATGCCAAATCCTTCCAGCCGTTTGGGCAGTAGGGTGTGCCAAAGAAATGGACATACATACTTACATACATTTGCTCGAAAAAAAAGGGTAAAAATACTTATTTTCTGGCTTCAACAAATTTTTTTATATGAGTATGTAAGTTTCGGTTTCGGCCGAAACTGGGGTCAAGGCCGAAGGTTCGGTTACGGTTTCGGTTTCGGCTGAAAACCTTGTTTCGGTCGGACACTAATGATAATGAAATTCACTTTGTCACTCATATCATTTTCAGTTGGTTGATATCTCACAGAGGTGCAATTTTTTATATGCATTTAAAATTTTAAAGAATGAGTTACCTATACTTTGGCATGGTTTATTAAGCACTCACCTGGTATAATGTATATTGGATATCATAGCGATAGGCGTCTTCTGCTGCGTGTCATACAACAACAACGCCCGCCTGGTGCCCACCGCCAGCAGCAGTCGCGGGGGCAGCGCGGGGGGAGGGCCGCCCGCGCGGGGGCAGAGGGGGCGGGGGCTCCACCGGACCACCAGGGCTGGCTCCCCAGTGGGGAGGATGCAGAGCGGGCTGTACAACAATTGAATATGATAGAAATAGGTACCTGTGGAAAATTATCAGACACCCCAGAAGTGGGACAGAATAGATTCATAATCATTTATTTCACGCACTTAGGCTCATTGGGAAGCGACGCGTCAATTACTTCTATAGCAAGCCATTATAAACCTTATGAACAATGGTACAAGATATGGAAACGCTTGCGGCGAAGCCATCTAGCAGGCCGCGCTGGCTCGAGCGGCTCATTCTGCAAGCGTTTTTATATCTTTTACCATTGTTCATAAGGTTTATAATGGCTTGCTATAAAACTAATAGACGCGCGCTTGCCAATTCAATGTGGCTGGAGCCTTACACACCACACATAGGTGAATCCATTTACCACAATTGTTTGAATGATCTACCTAAAGTTTGTTTAGATGTTTGTATGTTTGATCATTTCAATCAACACGTTCAATCACGCCAAAACCAGTGAACCGATTTGGATGAAACTTGGAATAGGCGTAGATAGTGACCAGGCTATTAAAAATGTCGGTACCACGCAGGCGAAGCTTCGCGCAGTAGCTAGTAAATAAATATAGGTAAAACTGTGTGACTGAGCAAATCTTTTATTTAGAATCACTGGAATGCTAAAAATACCAAGCACCCTTGTAGTGTCTCCGTGATCTGACTGAATTCAGAACTACAAACTTACACTTTTAAAGAATATCTGGAGTAGATATATACAGCATTCATAGGTTTTCCTTCCACCTTCCCCTGCTCCGGTTCTATCCTTCCAGCTGGCACGGCTATCAGTAGGCCATCGGGACTGAACTGCAGTCTCCGGTAGAATGTCTGCAGAGTGTCATCATGGTACAGCCTGACTTTAACGTTGTGGAGGCTGTGGCCAGTTGGGAAGGGGAGGATTGCCTTGCTGCTTCGGGAAACAACTTTTTTGGATGCAATTTCGAAGGTGCGGAATGTTCTGAAATTTTAGATGACATTGTGATTAAGTATAATATATATTATTTATTTTTTTATTTATATTATTTTATTATTATATATATTGTAGTGGAATTGATAAATTAGTATCCCATAATAAATGCACTAAGGTACAACAGCCAGCTTAAGAATCATAGAAGGATAATTACACACACATTGCACTAAAATTACACCAATGAAACTCAATGATAATGAAAGTGTATGTTAAAACCTAATACAATTAATGCTCAATTAATTAACAAGATATTTTTTATAAAAAAAAAAACAAACAACAACAAACAATTTGCGTGCCTCTAGTATTATATAGTTTATAACTATTAATTTCTTTTTCTGGTAAAAAGTTTTGTCAAGGGCCCTTCTCTCTCTACAGTCATCCCTATTTTGGGCCACAATGGACCAATCCAAAACCAGACAAATAAAAATGCCAGCTTACCTATCAGTGCTAGCAGTAGCAATATACTGTCCCTTGGGATCCCACGCGACGCCCTGCACAAACCCCTTGTGGTCAGACAGGATGCAGGAATACTTCCCCTTGGTGACATCCCACAGAAGCAGCTTGTTGTCCACAGACCCTGACGCAAGGTGTGCAGAGTCTGCACTCCAGGATATGTCGAGAACATCCTCCATGTGACCTCTTAGAGTCTGAAATTAATCGAGGAACTGGTAAATGTTCATATATGATATCAGACATATCAGCAACAGCTGCTTGTCTATCATCGATAAATAAATAAATAAGCTTGCAAAGGACAGAAAAATCTGGCGAGTTAAAAGCCTTCGATGATACCATTCTGAAACAATGGTGAGATCAGTCTAATATTGGACGCATTCATGCACATTCCACATTTAGGCAAGGAGTAATGTGGTTGCAATTTAAGTTAATCTGTGTTTGGCAGATGGTCAGTGATGGTAGCATAGTAATTTAATATACCTTGTGAATAACCCAAGCTTCTTTATACTGTTCCTCTCCCTCCAGATTCTGCACCGGCATAGATTCCTTCTCAGTCTTTTGTTTCCAGATGAATATGATAGACTCGTCGTCTCCTGAGGCCAGGAGCTGCCCGTTCGGCGCCCATCGGACAATGTTGACTGCCTTCTGGTGCCGCGTCAAGTCAGCGGCCACTTCCAAGTTCACTGAGCCAGTGTCCGTCGCTGATATGTACCAGATCTAACGAGACAATTCCAACAATTTTTATCAACTTTATAAAGCCCAGCACAATTTTGTTTTAACTAAAACACATGCCGTGGACACAGTTAAAACTAAGGTTTTAACAAATTCATCTTTATTACCGTGTTTTAAAAAGCGACAAGAATGAAAATACCATACCAAAACATGAGAATCCGTTCCCCCAGTAGCAAGTCGTAATGGACCATTTTCGTCGGTTTTTGGCTGAAAATCCACGCTCAACACGGGATCCCTGTTGTGCCATGATATTTCTGGGATTGCGAACTTCATTTTTCAATTAAATACGAATAACTAAATTAGTTTTGGCTTTTGGCGCGAAAACAAACCAAAACAAAATCAATCAGATTCCGGAAGAAAGCCAGCCGGCCAGCTGACTTTTCAGATGACAATGATTTTTCACTATTCAGACAGTGACTTACAGAATATGCTCTGACTTTGGCAACACCGAGCAGGCGTGACAGTCAGACAGCCAGTCAGCAGAAACAAAAAGCTCAAACTCAACTCCCTATTTGTTTTCGTTTCCTTTCGTTGATTCATTGCATTGAAAGTTTTCTGTGACTCGGCGCGGTATAAAAATCGTAAAAAATCCATCCAATTAACTGCCTCCCAAGTCGACCCAAGTGTGTGTGACCTACCACTACCAGTATTCTTTAGTAATCTGGCAAAATGACTCTAGCAGAGTTCTTCAGCTGTTCTCTGCTTGCGTTCGGGGCTCCGCTGGCCATGTTTGCGATGACGATAGCCCACGACCCTATCCGCATCATCATAATGATCGTGGCAGCGTTTGGGTGGCTGTTAGCGTTCCTGCTGTCTTCACTCGTGTGGTTCTCAGTGGTGCCTCTCAGATCTTATCTGGCGTTTGGAATGGTGTTCGCTGTCATATTTCAGGTAACTAATCCACAATAAATGAGCCACATTTGCATTTTTCTTTGCTAAAATATATATTGCAACCTAGTTTTGATTACAACTTTATCCAGTGATGATCTTCGTTCGTTTTTACAGGAAGCTTTTCGCTATGGCATGTACCTTCTACTCAGGAAGACAGAGGCTGGCATGAAGGAGATATCAGAGAACCAGGACATTGGAAGTAATAGAACTGAGATGGCATATGTGTCTGGACTAGGATTTGGGATAATGAGTGGAGCATTTGCACTTGTCAATGTGCTAGCTGATTCCGTGAGTGTTTTTTTTTTTGACCCACTACTCCTTACCAAAGGAATGGGTTAGGTTAGTATGGTGTCTAAACTTCTTTGTAGCTTCTCTCGAACAATCTACTCTGAATTGAAACATATTTTATGAAATAAAGCAAGACTGTAATTACCAAAAACACAACTGCACAATAATTAAAGTACCCCTATCGTACATCATATTCATACTTTGCTGTTCAATTTCAGGCGGGACCGGGCACCCTGGGCCTGAGAAATGGCTCAGAGTTCTTCTTCGTAACAAGTGCAGCTATGACACTCTGCATGATCCTGCTGAACACATTCTGGAGTGTTATATTCTACAGTGGGATTGATGAAAAGAACTATTTAAAAATTGGTTGGGTTATTGCTTCCCACTTTTTAGTGTCCAGTCTTAGTTTACTAAATACTAGAGAGATTTATGCAGCAACAATATTACCATCCTACATTATTTTGATAATTACAATGGTGCTTGCATTCAGATCAGCTGGTGGAACAACTAAAAGCTTTATCCAAAGCTTCTCACCTAGAACTTAGTTTTATATTGCCTAACAGCATTTTATGTTTATCATGACATCCCCAGTAAAACAAACTTGAAGAATTCATATTGTAATCTTATTGATAAATCTATGCATTATGTCCCGTCACATCATAACAGATGCTTGCTTACCTTTCCCTACATTATCTTACAGATTTACTGAAATATAACTAAACTACATTAGACATTATGCATTCCCCTATATTATAATACCAATTAGATCATAAGGAAATGTAAATACTTAATTTATAATTAATTTAAATATAATAAAATAATACTGTATTGTGTATTTTTTGCTATGCTATTCCAATTCACAAAACCATCTCCATTAGTACCAAGTTTTCTCAGCTCTTGTGAAGTTATAAAAAAAACTTTCTTGTCAATTATATAGGTAGGTACATAAATCTACATTCAAAAGTGAAATTACATAGGATCCTGGCACTCATCAGCCAGTTGTGTTAGCAAGGAGTCTACAGTCCACACAGAGTCAGCCGTGTCCACTTCCTCATCTGGGATGTAAGTTTTGAGGACCTGCAGGACAGCCTCGATGCTGTCAGCCTGGCCTGAGATGCCTCCACCGACTTCCGCAAGGGCATTTGCTGTTTCTGAATCTTTGAGATCTGTACTGTGAAACCAATTTGTTATTTATAGCCGTAGTAAATATGTCACATCAAAGTTGTAGGAGACCAAGATAGCTTACGTTGGTGGTGGAATAAATATTTCTTTCTCCAAAATGTCTTGTAGGTCATCTAAATCTGGTATTGTTGGGATATCATCACTGGAATCTGGAGATTTTTTAGGGATTACGAATTCTCTGAAATAAATAATATTGTACCAAATAAGTAGGAGATGAGGGGTCGAAAATAGATTAATACGTTACGATGGTAATTTCAAAGTCTTACTTAGCTTCGATACGTGTTCCTTCAGCCCATACGCCAACTTTCTTCGGCTCAGGCATTTTATTGGATACCGGTTCATTCATAATAGAAATCAAATGTTAGCCGTTGGCTGGCTCGATAGTTACGAAATTACCTAGTTATTAAATAGTATCTTTCTCTACGAAATTACCTGAAAGTTTTGTTTGTTTTCAAAAATCAAGTTATTGATTGCTCAAGAGTAAAATGTAAATACGGAAACCAAAATAGCCAACCAACCACCAAAACCAAGACGTACTCTTTGCCACCTCTTTGCCAAGACTGAAAATGTCACTTTGTTTTGTTTATGACTTTGACACTTCGATCAATTTCGTCCGAGCTTTGACATGAGGAGACTACTCTTTTGGTGTTGCCAACAAGCGGTTTCAACACCATTTTTACCTGTTTATTTTCTACTAGCTGCGCGCGGCTTCGCCCGCGTGGTACCAACATTTTAAATAGACTTTATGCTATTCCACATGGATTTAGCCTAGGACCAATGATCATCTTGGTCCGAGGATTTAAGGTGGAAACACATTATTAAAACGCGACGCGACGAAACGTGTCGATAAAGCATTAGCATTGAAACTTTTTGCTATTCCAGGTCACTATCTACACCTATTCCAAGTTTCATCCTAATCGGTTCACTGGTTTATGCGTGATTGAACACAAACATTAACATCCAAATAATCTAAACAAATTCACAAACTTTCAGCTTTATGAGTGGGAAGTGGGCTAGATTATTTTTTTCTAGTACTTAGTTGGTTGTAGGTGTTCCATTGGCGATCGGGCCGTTTGCGTTCCATTTTTCGTTCGTTTGTTGAATATTTGGATGCTTCCCACCATGATTAGGACCGTGTTTTAACATTTAAAAATTTACCCTTGAAGTCAGAAATCATGGTGGGAAGCATCAAAAATGGAACGCGAATACGACCTGTACCTTGGACTCGCTAGAGGTCTAACCACACGACGAACCTGCTTTAGGTAAATTTATGTTCCTACATTTATGCACAGTACGTACACTTATGTATGGAAGGAGAGAGCTTCACGCAAAACAAACAAGTTTTTGAGCTTTTAATAAAATTTTATTTTACCTAAAAAAAATTACAACAAGAATATCTCTTTACCACATTTACAATGCGTTCTATTGCACATTTGCCGAGGGGCTTCGTCTTGTGATTCTACTGTACCTGAATGTTTTGCTTAGAAGGCAATAAGGAATAGGAGGCACATATTTTAATCCAGAATTATAACTTAGTATTCTCAATAACTTAATAATCCTTTTCCCTGTTCAAAATGCATGTTAGAGTTTATTCCATCAAAATATTGATAAGTAATATTAAACATTATTTACAGACGCACTACAATGAATAAGATCTTCTAAAAATATACACAAGCTACATTTTACTTCGTAAAAAAGTAGCTAGAGCCTGTTATTTATTTTATAATGTCGTATGTACCTATTTAAAAGGTTTCTAAGAACTCTAATAGTCATTTCTCGCTATCAGTAGAAATGGTATTGAATTTCCTTTATAAATTTTTACAATCTGCGAAAATGGTTGCTATTTGGGACAATCAAAGCTGGGTAACTTATTAGTAAAAAGCTCTGTTACATTAATTAAGCAGAAGAAACTGTCAGGTAACTTAATAATTTTTGGGTGTAAAAATTATTGAAAAATGATTCTTTTCATAACATCCAATGTTTTATACATATAAAAATCTATATATTTGTTCGCTGTTTCGCACACTTCCTAAATAATGCAGTTTTAAAAACCGAGATCTATATCAATTACAATTATGTAACACCACTTAATTACTATAAAACAGAATTAAGCTTTTGTGTTAAAATTAAGGAAAGCTGAATCAAATTCTATAATATCTAAAACAAATACTATCAACAAAACCACATTGAAGGTAATCTATGTTCGTCAGAATTAGTTGTGGGGGCAGATAGGATTACACATTATCGTTACTATTCCTATCTGCCACAATTTGGCCCCTACGGAGGTGGTTAGCCCAGTTACCGTCTGCCACTGCGTCTAGAACCACGGTGGCAGTCGGGAATGATGGTCTAACCACCGCCGCGGGGTGGAGCGGGGTAGCCATAAGTGTTACCGTCTGCCACCGCGTGGGGGCAGACGGTAATTCATTATATTCTTCAATAATTAATTTATCTCAGGAATAACAGTCAAAATGTCAGCTATTACATTACGCATTACTTTATTTTGGATGAAGTTAGTATTCCACATGACGGTGGCAAGCCTATCGCTCCATCCATACTGTTAGAGAGGACTTTTTTCGTAAATTTTTCAACTCAATAAACTAAATTATAACTATGATGAGACTTTACGGCGATCCGTAATAAACTTACAAAACAAACATTAAATTCGGTAACAGGGTACAACAGCGTTCAACAATTATACAGTAAATTGTTTGTGCGATAAGAACAGCAATACACTCGCCTTACGACAGACAGAGACGTACTATCTTCGTAAAGAAATGATAACATGCAGCTTCATAACAGAGAGGCCTTGAATTTATCGACTTATTTTGATATGCGCCAAACGTATTGAGAACATCCACTTAAAACGAAATAGTAAAACTATGAACACTTATCTAAAACACTGTCAAGAAAGCTAGAATGCAACACAGTTCGTTGATTGATACATTTACATGATACGCACTTCACTGGTTATTGTAGATTATGACACTTTAATAGTGTAAATCACTTTATCCATGTTGTTTTTTTATATGCATTATGCATTGATATGTAAATCGATTTCTATATGCTTAACTCATGATGCTTCGATTTTCAGTCGGTGTGTGTGAGGTATCATGTGTCAAATCCATTTCTCTTCCTCAGGCATCAGTACGTTTTTAGCCGTCGTTATTCGATGCCTTTTGGTCTCTTGCAGTGAGCTGTCCACCTATTGAGGGTTTTCTGCTTCCAGTTCATCAGAACTGAGAGAAGTTGTAGTTGGGGTTCCATTTAGGGGCAAGAGGCAGTGCATCATCAGAACTGCAGTTACTGATAGAGTTGGTTATTATGAAACTATCTCAAACAATGTCACTCACAGCATCATGTAGAGTGTAGGTCCTGATGCTGTAGAAAATAATCTAGTAAAGATGTACTAAGTTTCTTCGTAGTTGGCCATAAAGATTTGGATACAGTGCATCATGAGCAAAATGCAGGAGGAACCTTTCATCATTTCAGTTCTAAGTTCGTCAATTCTCCGATCGAGTAACACGCAGACTGCAGTTACGGTCCGTTTCCTAGATCCAGTGCAGCATCAGAACTGCAGCTGCTGCAGGTCGCTGGTGGACAGTCGGTTGAGGGAGTCGCTGAGCTGGTTGGGTTCCCCCATGGAGGGCAGGTTGAAGTCTCCCGAGGTAAGCGCGAACTGAGGGAGACCCGCGTCGTTTAGTAGGCCGGAGATGGATGGGGTGCTATCCAACCCCTGCATCTGTAACATTCAGTAAATTTTGACGACCTCTGTAGCGTAGTGGGCGAAGGTCCGCTTGCGACGCAGTAGGTTGCGGGTTCGATCCCCGCCGCGGGACAAATGTATGATCTACAAATATTTGTCTCGAGTCTGGGTGTTTCTATGTATAATATGTATGTGTTTACAAACAAAAAGTATTTAAGTAGTATATCAGTTATCTGGTTCCCATAGTACAAGCTTTGCTTAGTTTGGGGCTAGATGATGCTGTGTGAAATTGTCCAGCATTATTTATTTATTTATTCAATCAACAAGAGATTATACATTTTAAGCTTTACAAAGTCAATTAAGTTGGGAGCCAATGCACTAGTCATGGTGTCACATAAGCAGTCATCAGAGGCGAATAGATTATAAAAACTTTTTTTTTTTTAAAAGTATGTTATGATTTAATGATTTTACTTTGGGAAAGTAGTAGTACTACTACTCCTTCAGGAATCATGTTTCATGGGAAATTGATTAAGAGTTGAACTAGTTTTTTTTTACAAATGAAAGTAATTGACTACTCAAACATAAACCTACTATCGAAAACCTCCCAATTTTCTTATATCCTCCCTCTGAAGGGGTAGTCGAAATTGTACTCTATAATTTGCTTAACTTATAATAATAACTCTTATTTCTTATTAACCTGATAACTCTGCTGCTGTAGCTGCTGCTGCTGCTGTTGCAATCCCGGTGAGATGTGCCCCATCGTCCCCGGCATTGGGGACACGTGCCCCATCGGCGCATGCTGTAATCCTGGGGACACGTGCCCCATCGGCGCATGCTGCAACCCTGGGGACACATGCCCCATCTGTCCGCCCATCGTCCCCAGAGGTGAACCATGCCCCATTTGCGATGGGGACATCTGCCCCATATGTGGGGAAATGTGGCCCATTGGAGTAGCCCCCATAGGGGAGAGGGTTTGGATGTGCATTGGAGAGGGGGATTGTGAGTACTGAGATTGCTGGAATTGCCAGGAGGGTTGGTTGAAAGGGTTGAGGTTAGCGCCGGCTACGTTCATCTGTTCTGGTATCCAGCGCTGGAAAATTAAAATCCTGCTGTGACTTGCAATAAGATTTGCGGAAGTTGACTTGCGCAAGCGACTTCCTACGTGTAAACGCTCGCGCAAGTGGACTTTTGCAAATTTTAGTGACTTGCCGAACTTCCTGCAAGTCGCACGTGTCGCAGTCAGTGGAAACAGTTGTCAATTGAAGTTGTCAGTAAATTGTGGAAGTTACTGGCCAGTGGCCACTTTGCTAGATGATGACATTTCAGTACGCGATCCGCGTTTCACGATTTTGAGGTCTCGAATCCGTCTCACGATGTCAAAAGGGTAGGTAGACGCAGGTCCAAACACATGCCCATATTTTGCAGAAGTTAAAATTTCACACGTAACAGATTGCAAGCCCGTTGCCGATTAGTATAAATTGGTTTTCCCATATTGATAGATAAATACTAAATTCTTATAAATAAATAATAATTTATTTGTGTTTTTAAATTGTTAATAATAATTGCAACTAGATCTTAAAAAAATATAATTTGTTTACCTGTTCACTATATGGCGAGACAGGGGAGTACATCTGTTGATGTGGTGGTGACGTCACTTGGTGCGTCGGGGACTGGGCTGTAACTGTAATGTTATATTTTATGTGTGTGAATATTTTTTTTTATGTGTGTGTAACACGAACAATTGTATGTAGGCTCACGATATGTCACCAGGCTCACTTCTGTATCCTTAGAGACAAATAAATTAATGTTACTAGAAAGTAAGGTCGCAAGTAGGCCGCCTTAAGGCCTCCGTCATGGCTTAATAGCCGGGACAATAACGTACCCTCCGAATAGTGAAAGCGCTGGTGGTCTAGTGGTAGCGTAATAACAAAATCTGGGCCTTAAGATCCTATGGTCGTGAGAGTCCTGCACCAATGAGTTTTTTTCTTGTCTGAGTAAAAATGTATTTGCAGATGAGCAAACCGGCATGTTGTCGAAGCTAATTCGTTCGAAAACATGGTGCCAATTATAGGAGACTCTTAAAGTCCGTTCACCACACTGAATTGAAAGAACTGACACTACAAGAAAAATAACTTTAAATACTTGATGCAACTCACTTGGTTCTGTTTTGATCTGCGGGTCAGGTTGGAAGGACGACCCTGAAAGTATTATTGAATGTTAATGTAATCCATTATATTATTACAAAATAATATTAAAATAAAAATACATAGAAAGCACTAAACTAATTAAAAATACACACAGAACACCAAAATATTTCGTTTCATTCTAATCACTGGGTTTTAAAAAAAGCTCATCTAATATTTTTTATTAAAGTCACTTAGGGTAATTTTAAAACCGTGAGAGTTATCCGTCGGTTAAGGCCGTCATTAATAAATATACGCCAGGTCTAGACTCCAAAAATTGTATGGTTACCTACTCCTAAGTTACACCCGGCGCAACTTTACACCGTGTTTATTATTGACGGCCTAAAAGTTTTGCATTAAAACCTGCAGTGTTAGAATCAAACGAAATAGTAGCACTAAAACGTACTAAAATCAACTACTGATAGGTTAGGCTATATTATTTTTCAGCATTTTAAATTCTACACTTTTTTTGAATGCGTGCTGAATCATGCCAACATTAGCTCGACTTATATTTATTAAATTCTACATAACAAACTGATGAGCAATAAGTATTACTATAATACAAAATTGATAAAAAAAACCATGCTTAAATGTAATGGAATTACATTATTTTCATAATAATTACTAGCATATTTATATTATTTTTATTTTACATTTACAACCTCATGGGTGTCGGAGGAGACGTTCAGTGACAAAGTAAGTTGTTGCGGAATTGATTCCTAACAAAAGATGTCGGTTTTATTTATCACCATCATAATACAGTACGGCCAATATAGGTAGGCATTCGTCACAGTAGATAGTTTTTTATGAAAATTTATCTACTGCACATAAACGTCTAACTTCAAGAATGCAGATCTGCAGTCGTATTGTCTAACTTGAAATCCATTCCCAGTTTTAATCCCAATTGAGCTCAACCAATCACACAATACGAATGACGTGTTTTGCCATTTTCGTGTTATGTGATTGGTTCAGCTCAATTGGAATGATAACTGGGAATGCATTTCAAGTTAGACAATAAATAAGGCTGCTGTTGAGCGTACTTCAAAAGCCATCAAAGAAGTAATCAGAACTTTGTAGTCTTAATTTTACTAAAATATAATTCCATTACTAATGGTAGCAACTCAAATCATGCAGAACACGTATAGTCTAGCTAATATGAATATGTGTGAACAAAATCTTACAACCACCACAATCATGCCACAAAAACGGTTCGTACCTTGTTTTCTCTGTATTATGCTATAGGGAGAGACGTTTGGGCAAGTAGACGATATTTTCACCTTTGATAATGTATTAAAATGCAGACAAATCGAAGTAATCAATTAAAAAATTTAAAATGTACGTTATCGTCTACAAACCCTTAAAATATTCCACGTTTATACCCACACCAGAAAAATATGAATTACGCTATTTAAATAAGCCATCTTTTCAGCTTATTGTCTCGCACACCATGCTTCGGGAACGTTCTCCAGACTTTGGCATTTTATTTGGGTAAAATAAATGCCAAGGAAAGTCAAAAGTTATTTCTAAAATTACAGAGTCTATTGCAATAGTACAAGCGTTTCTATATCTTGTACTATTGTTCATAAGGTTTATAATGGCTTGCTATAAAACTAATTGACGCGTCGCTTCCCAATTCAATGTGGCTTGAGCCTATAGTAAAGATGTAAAGCCCTAAGTTTCTATAATAACGTAAGACAACTTTATCTGGTAGGATTATTATAACGCGACTAAATTCAGGATGTCTGATCGTAAATAAAAGAAGGTTCGTTATTAGCACATTAATAGAATCTCGTATCACTCAAGCTAGGCTACTCATAATCCATACAAAAGTGAAAAAATCTTAATATTACAAAAATACGTAGAAAGCAGGTTGCCGGTAAAATAACCTATTATTAGTAAAATATATTTAAGCTTCATTTTTTTAGATATTTATACGATTTGATTTTATTATAATTAAGTGATATAAAGTAGTAAGTATTTAATATCTTAGAAATTTAAGTAAATGTAAATACAGTACCATGTAAAGAATATTTTCATATAATTTGTAAATGGGAATCAAGTCACGTTTACTAGATTGACGCTTATTTTAGTTTTCGTATCTGACAACCTGTTTCCTGCGAGAATGTTACCATTATGTGCTATAACTTTTTGCGACTGAAGTAGATCAAGTAATTGTTATTTTTAATATTAATTATCAAAAATAGTGTCGCAAAGAGCTAACGCAATATACCTTAATAAATACAAGAACTATGTTTTTTTATAAATAAACAATCAGCTTAGCTGTGCAAACTGTAACTTTCAATAATTTTTATAAAATTTTGCCAAAATTTTTAATTTCGTTTATATAATATACTATCAAAATATTATCAAGATCCATGTAGAATAAATTTTGAATAATCTAAACGTGTATTACTTAACATACAGAAAATGCAAATAGAATTTTATCAAAAACATTTAAGCACTTCTAATAAAACTTACAAATAAAATATACTGTACTTGAATACAATTGCAAATATTTTGTTTACATTTAAACTAGAACACTCAACACACCTTATAACTTACAACTTATAACCTTCAATACACTCTTACCTTCTACAGGGTTATTTGTAAAACACCGGTAACCTTTCAGGACTGTATTACTATCATCATAAACACCAACTTTTGTTCTATGACTTTTTACAAAACATAATACATTTACCAAAAACAAACATTCAAGATTTCGTTTTCCTATCTAAAACATTGTCCTATCGAACATATTTCGTCCCCTGCCGCCCTAACCCCGCTCCCTTCGCTTTGTACTATCGCTTTCTTTTGTTTCGCATGGACTTCGTAACATTTAGAGCGCTCAATTTAAATATTTTTATATGACAATCTGATGAAAAAAAAATAATGATGAATTTTTAAAAGTCGTAGAACAAAAGTTGTTCCTTATGATGATAGTAATACAGTTCTGAGAGGTTACCGGTGTTTTACAAATAACCCTGTATAGCTTCAGACAATGAGCCATAGCTTAAGCAATTGAAGCTATTCAATAGCTGTTGTTCTTCTGCTATATTATGTTCTAACACAAGAACATTATAGTGCCATCAGCCCGTGTCTAAACACACTAAGCGACATATCAGCATTACAATAGATGCAACTTCATAGTGTATTTTGATATAATCAACTGGTGGCACTATTAAGAAATGAAAGTCTTATCAAAATTTTGGATTCCGACGGGAATCGAACCCGCAACGATCAGACGATCCTCCTAAAGCCGGAGTGCCTTACCGCTCGGCCACGGAACTCTAGTCGTCACAGTCCAAATTTTTTGATAAGCTCTTATTTATCGGTTAAGCGCCGGTAAGCGGTGGCACTACTAAACTGATAACCACTATTTGTGTGACTGTTAAGTATACAAATCTTTGAAATATAAAATGAAGTACTTTTGACATAAATTTCATTATAACAGAATATTCAAAGCGGATTGAAGTAAGACTAGAAATGAGCACACATATCCACATTAGACTAGGACTAGACGCAATAGTTTGTACTAGTTGTAACTGTAGAATGTACGCTATGAAAACATAGGGTTCTCTCAGTTTTTTGTCTCAACGGATTGGTCATTTTAACTGGACATTTTTAAGATATTAAAAAAAAGGAAATATATAGTAACAATCCGCTAATCTATTCTCAAACAAAGGTTTCTTAAAACTAGTACTCACCCTAAAGCCACCCAACCACCCACTAACCTCTGCCAAGCCTCCTACAACTTAGGGTGGTTGGGTGGCTTTGGGGTGAGTACTAGTTTTAAGAAACCTTTGTTTGAGAATAGATTAGCGGATTGTTACTATATATTTCCTTTTTTTAATATCTTACAATGGACTTCCGCAAAGTCACGCCTGAATCAATTCAATATCTGGACATTTTTGTAATTATGCATCAAGAAAAATTCAATAATCAAAGTTTTTAAGTCAGTTTCTATGACCCAACTTAATTTGCTTCATAATATTACCTACTCAGTTAACCAAGGGTTTGTCAATTTACAAGCACATACAAACTTGTGCTAATACTCTCTTATACTTTTTTTGTCTTGTTTTAAAATATTATTTTGAGTAAGATCTTCTAAACGGTTAAAACTCGACCAATCTATAAGACACGAAAAGGCATTTACAAAAACGACTTATCGTGGAAAACACACTTCAGCTAATTTAGACCAGAGTATAAGCTGAACTAAATCGCACGAGATTATCGTTTTTTAATTAGGGCCTCATAATAAATAACATAAATAAATAGTAACAAAACACAAAATAGACATTTCACAATTCAACAGTAAATAAAATAAACGCGTAGAACGTGCAAAAATATAAAAACGACACAATATAAGCAAATTTCACACCATACGATATTATCGTACCTATATCGCTCACGCGAAACGATATTATCGTTCCGAACCGAATTCTACTGAACTAAACATGTTGGTAAAAGTAGTTTTATTGTAATATAGGTCAGTTTTTGAAGTGTCTACTTCTATTATAGATAGAAATTAATTATTAATTATTGACCTAAGTTAGGCCTCATTAGACCTTGTTAATTGACCTAGGCCTCCACTTATTTGTTAATTCGTGTTAGTAACACC
This sequence comes from Epirrhoe alternata, assembly GCA_963565295.1. Lineage (NCBI taxonomy): Eukaryota > Metazoa > Arthropoda > Insecta > Lepidoptera > Geometridae > Epirrhoe > Epirrhoe alternata. Next base: position 12,659,071 of record OY751384.1, on the reverse strand, counting down.
GCATTATGTAAATATATCTTAAAAATACTAATAAATATTTAGACTAGACCAAAATAGTTATATTATAAAATAGTTGATATTACTCGTAAGAGAGGTTATCCATTATTATGTATACAGACAGTAAAAACTTTATTTTGAAAGGGAAACCGACTGAGCACATCCAATAGCAAAAATTTTTTCGTCATTATAATAACACTCGATTTCCTTCTTAAATGGATAACCTCTGATATAAATTATCCTAGAATGTAAAATGTTATTGTGTTAGTATACATTTAATAAATAAGTATACATAAATCCTTCACCATCGTCCATAAACCTTTACACAAATTATTAATTTCGATACATATTTTTCCCCTTTCTATGACAAATGCAAAGACTATAAACTCTCATGGATCTGCGGGACCTCACGTAATCACGTATACTAGAATAGACCAATCACAAAGCTCGAAATCTCCGCTCGATCTTTGTGATTGGTCAATTCAAATGTGCGTGATTACATGTCTTTTCGCGTGTCAAAGAATATTTAACATACTGCAGTATAGAAATAGAGTTGATTATCCCTTGCATCTGTCATATACAGGGGGAATCAAAGTGAATATACACTTACTTCCATGTAATATGTCCTGTAACAACGTCTTCCGTTTCTTAACTAGAACATTAATGCACACGTTAGTTTTGAAACAGAAATAGAAAAAATATACATTAACTAGCTTTCTCCCGCGGTGTTACCCGAAAGTTTACTATCCCTCAGGAATACTTATTTAAAAGGGATTAAAACCACGCATAGATCTATACTGACAAACTTTCACGTTCATAATATTAGTGAAATACAAAATGTTCATATGAATAAAACATTTTTGTTGCTAATATCAAAATGATTTGCAATCTTCCTTCAATTTATTATCAGATTATCAATATTGATACTTGGTCTAGGAAAGGGATAAGTAGAAGGGATAAGGAAATAAGATCATTCCGTAGAAAACGTGTAAAAGCATTTTAAATCTTTGGCAGTTAAGTTGGACTAGGTATGGCGCTTTTAACCACTGTAACGCGCTTAACAGCAGTTTAAAGCGCCACATTATAATACTGCCTCAGTCTTTGGTAACTATTCAGACTAGAATGTTGTAAATGTACTCGAAATAGATCAAAATCAGAGATTTATAGATATCAAAAATTCGTTTAGCTTTGGAATTTACTGCCATCTATCGGCGAATAGTAGCAACTGGTTTCGTCGAATTCGGAAACCGTCGCGTGAGGCGCCACCGCCATATACAAAGCGTAATGTTCCGCATCTGTTAGTTCTAGGTCATCTTGGAGTTTTTTGAATGCGTTTGCATCTAAAGCCAGCACGCTCTCCGCAACCAGTATAGTGTCGCCATCTGTCGGCGGCAATGGATGCAAACTGGCGGGTCGGCGCAGCGAGTTCTGTGACGTGGATTTCTCGTTATCATCCGCGTGGAGTGATATATGAGTGACGCTATCCGCGTAGCTCATTCCGGTTGTCGACGCGTTGTCTTTCAGGGACGTGTGAGAGACGGACGACTTGAACTTCGAAGGCCGGATGCCGGACACGCTGCTCACGGAGCGTCCCACCGGCTTCATCACATTCTCGGATATAACGCTAGGGGCGGGGGACTTGTGCTTCCTCCGGAAGAAACGGTCGAAGAACGACCGCTTTTTAACCGGAGGCAACGCGGGCTCGCTCTTCGCGGCCGATATAACTTTATCGTTCAGCGGGAGATTTCTTGTCACCGGCAACTGTTTGCCCGGTTTCAGGATGCTATCGACTGATGTTTGACTGGATTTGAACGAGTTTGATGTTTTGCGGACGCGTTTAGGTGGTAACGGAGGCGCGTCTTCTGATTCCGGTTTAAGGTGAGTGAACTCTATGATCGGACCGCGGAAGGAATGCACTTGGACGTCCTCGTACGGAGCCGGTTCAGCTATATCGACCGGGTTCCGGAACGCGAGCTGTAAGCTAGTATAAGTGCCAGCATCGTTGAACTCCTCCGGATCCTCCTCGGCACCTAACGCTACATTCTCTAACCGCGTGCGATTCTCCGAGTAGATCTCATCTAGTTCCGCGACCTGATCGAGCAGTTCGTTCAAGCTCTTCTCTGTTGGATCTAGCATTTCTACGTCGACCGTTTCGGGGGAAGCGGGGGCAGAGGGAGAAGGGGGGGATGGTGACGTGGGAGAAGGGGGATGGGTGTCAGTGGAGGAGGAGACAGGCTCGGGTGATGCGAGCAATGCAGCGAGCGCAGCGAGGTCGGGCGGAGGCTTGCGGGCGGTACCTGAGTACTCGGGGATGTACTCGAAGGGGAAAGGCTTGCTCTGGTCGTCCTCGGAGGTGGAGATGCCGCGTTGCAGGCGATACTCCACCTGAAATGTGTTAGAACATATATATAACAACCAAAAGTAATTTGTACTAAGAAATATAAGATTTATGGAAGAGATTATTTTTTATATGTTTGTATGTTTGACCGGGTCAAATCTTGTAAGCTGAATTTGACTCACTTTTGAGTTTTTGGAGACAGTGCAAATCTGAACACGGTGAATAACAGTAAAAATATGTATCCAGTTTTAGGATCATTTGAATCAGCTTGCAAAAAAATACTAATTTACATTGAAATAGTATTTCATATAACTTAATTTTGATTCAGTACTCACGTTGACATGGTCAGTGGTGGAGCCATCACGATAGGGAGGAGTCTCGATGACGATGGCGACCTGCTTGTGCACCGCGATCACAGTGGCGGGCGCCTTCCACCCGCTCTTGTCGAAGAACATCACCGTCACTTCTTCCCGGGACACCTGGGGGATGTAACAATGCTTACATTTGTTTTTAAAGTAAAAAAGGCGCGTTGGGCGTTTTTGAGATTGAAAAAAACTATTGAACTCACACTGATAGTGTTACCGACATCACCGTCAGCGCCATCTAGTTTTGAACTCCGTAACTAAACACGGTAAAGAATAAAGAACCTTTATCACCACGTGTCCCGGGTGACGATTCAAATAATACAAGCGTAATTGTTCAAGTAATATGTATTTGGACATGCCTCTGACTACCCCTTAGACATCTTCAAAGGACCTAGAATATAAAAGATCTGAGAGAATGTCTACCGCGCCTTGGGGATACAGTCGTGACCCTTTTTTTGTAATTGTTCAAGTTTTCACTTCTGTCGGCAATTCGGAGTGCCATTGTTTTTTTATTAATTTGTCAATTTCTTATTATGTTTACCTTCTCAGTGAGCAGCACCATCTGCGTCCCGCCCCTGGCGGTGCCCGAACAGTGCGAAGCTCGCACGATGCTGAGCTCCCCCATCGCCTTCTTGTCGTGTATGACGTCGGAGACGACAGCTCGCAGCGGCAGGCGCATCTGCCCCGCCGCGTCCGGCAGGAACACTTGGAAGGCGAGCCGCACCGAGTTCAGCTCGATGGACGGGTAGGTGCGGGGGTCGAAGCCCGCTACAACAATAATATTACTTTTTATTTTGGAACAATACATGAGAGCATACAAAATGTTGACGACCGCAAGAGTGAGAAAACTGAGTAAGAGTCAACTCTCCTCCAACAGAAGATGATGTCTTTTGGAGAAGAGACAATAAGTAAGATCGAGATTTCATGAATATCATCATTATCATCATCCACAGTCTGACTTCACCCACCGTATGTATAGGCCTCCGTAAAGGTAAGGTAATGTGGTCAACTCCGGTGACGGAATTTCTCCCTAAGCATAAGCCATCCACCACGATCCTGTGATAATCTGAGCCATAGACGGCCCGAGACATATCGATATAATGTATGAGGGTGAATGAGGTGAAAGATGTATGTCAGTGGAATTCAGTGGTCTACCCCTAATTCGTAATTTTATGCGCAATATTTTTTTACTTATTAATTTATTCTAGCTTTCCGATTCCGAGAGATTTCTATAGTCTTAATCAAAACAAAGAACATTGTTAATCTCGAAAAAACATGCACCCTTTCAAAACAATCCAAAAATAAACTCCGTGCCGTGCTATAATTAGTACACATTTTTAAATCACCCCTCAATACGTAAGACTTCAATGGGGTTGATAATATCTACCTTGACATTACACCCTCGAAGCAACCCTTTATTTAGACTTCCGGGGAAGGGGGATATATTTTATTCTTTAATAGTTCCGTCCTTGAAATAACAATTGTGACCAATAATGGTGGGAGACATGCACATTTTATCAAAACAGTACAAATGCCTTATTTTATAAATAGCTTCCGAAGAAACCTTGGAAAGTTTTAAGGTTTTACCTAGTATTTTTTAAGAGCTATGAATATGCGTATGGTATGCCGGGGTATGCTGGTCGAAATGTGTGAGAGACGATATGAAAACAGCGAAGGATAATAATTATCGTGAATATGAACGGTTATCGCAAACGGTTGGAGATAGACTTTCAACAACGAATCTAGAATTCCTAAAAATCTAGTGTAGATTGTATGCGTTCTGGTATGAACCAGAAAGCTTGGTAGCCATGTGATTAGGTAATGGCAGGCGTAAGGAACAAAGACTTGTGCTACGTTATGATGGATATTTCGGTACGGTTATTTCTGGACGCCGCGGCTGCTACCGGGATCGCGGGCTACGTCGATACGTAAAAAATACTCGTAAACAATTTGTTCAGCAAAAACACAAGTTAGTGTTACAAATGAAATGAAAACTTCTTTAGGCGCGCTAGGCAGTTTTGAGATAAGAACAAAGGATTCGCCTCGAAAATGTCAGGTGCGAGTCACGTAACTGCTCACCGACACCTACCAGTAGCGCCATCTAGTTTTGTACTCGGTAAACTTTTACGGCAATATTTGTTACATTCCGAAAAGCTCATTTTATAACTACGGGTGAATTCATTATCTTTACTTTTTTTTCGATTTCCTGACGATTCAAAAAATACACTAGGCACCCTGGGAGTGCCACGGCTTTTTTTTTTACAAAGCTTACTGACACGACTGTATTAAGTGGATTTATAAGAGTCGTTTTTTTAATGAGCTGCTCAAGACGTGTATAGGTCATCAATGTTGACCTGTGGATTCGATAGCGACCTCTTATACAATTATGGATTTTTGTCTGATTTAATAAATGAAATTGAATTGAATTATACCTACGGCTGTCGACGGCCTTATGTGTAGCGTGCTAATAACTTGACAGAAGTAATCGGTAGGTCACACGGATTACGAACATGGACAGTTCATGCGTTCTTTAGAAGAAATTATACACTTTTATCATGACCTTATTGCCTTACTTGAAATCCATTCCCAGTTATCATCCCAATTGAGCTCAACCAATCACATAACACGAAAATGATGTGTTTTGCCATTTTCATGTTATGTGATTGGTTGAGCTCAATTGGGATGATAACTGGGAATGCATTTCAAGTTAGACATTATGGCTGCTGTTGCCAATAGAAACCTGGGATGATTTATCTAATCATCATCTTCCTGCCCTTGTCCCACTCTATGTGAGGTCGGCACAAATAGTATTCCTCTTCCATTTCCCTCTATCAGCCGTCATTTCAGCACTCACTCCTTTCTTACTCATATCATCTTTCACACAATCCATCCATCTCTTCTTCGGCCAACCTCTACTCGTATATCCATCCACATTCATACCAAGTACTCTTCAGGGATGGTTTATCTCATCATCATCATCAGCGTATAGCAGTACACTGCTGGACTGGGCCTCCCCTGCCTCGGGCCGGCATGGCGCCCTGTCCTCAGTACACACCAACTGGCCGGAGCCGGAGGGCCTATCTAATGTAACATAAATATTGTTCTATTTGCAGATAATAAGTATTTTGCATGAAAAGATAATAAACCACATGGCCCTTATCAATTATTGCGATAATTCCTAATCGTTTATTTGATTCCTATCCTATTTGTAAACACTATTATGTTTATTGTATTAGATTATATCCTGATTCATCGATCGGTAGGTAAATCGCAAAATCAGACATTAAATTAAAGTTATAATAATAAATGGATGCGTGTAAACAGATAAGTAGATAATGTTTGTACTTATCACAACACCAAATTAATCAATTACATATAAATAAATAAATAAATAATGCTGGACTTTTCACACAGCATCATCTAGCCCCAAAGTAAGCAGAGCTTGTGTTATGGGTACTAAGATGACTGATATACTACTTATATACTTTTTGTTTGTAAATACATACATATTATACATAGAAACACCCAGACCCGAGACAAATATTTGTAGATCATACAAACATATCGTGAAATGGAAATTCTTCCACATATTTTTCAAGTATCTATCTACTAAACCGGTATACATACATACATACATAAAGTCACGCCTCTTTCCCAAAGGGGTAGGCAGAGACCACGGATCTCCACTCGCTACGATCCTGACACACAACTTTCGCCTCATTCACTCTCATTACATTCTTCATACATGCTCGTCGGTTTAGGGTACTTTTGACCTAAAAAACCAAACCTAAACCGGTGTAAGGGGGATTTTATTGAGACTGACCTTTTTCGGCTGTTATGAAAATGTCCAAACAATATTTAGCTTTTTTGTATAAGCACGTATATGTTCGTATGAGTTATAGTGGCCAAGCCAACTTGATGAAAGAGTACTTTTTGGTATCAATCAATCCAAGGGCATTTGTAGTTTGATTTCTTGAAATTATGATTAGGTCTAGGAAGCTTAGTTTCTAGATAAGGATTTTGGCAGCATTGTCCGAATATTTGCTTTGACGTACGCAGTTAAAAGTTAAATTATTTAGGTCAGCTCCTCACAGTCTGATTTAGCGCAGTTGCGATTCGATATGTGGAGCATACGTGCTATTATTACATACAGCGTTATTTTATCAATCATGTTGCCATATTGGCCGAGTGTAAGCCCTTACTTTCGATTCGATGATTGGTTCGAGTCTCGGGCGTGCCTAATGGAATTTGTTTCGGAAAAATGCGCCTATCTAGTTCAAAAGAGGTACCTATTATTAATTACTAGCTAGTATATTTGAAAATGGATTATAATCTGTCCAGTATTAATACTAGTTTCCTACTACGTTTTCTATATAATTAAGAGTATCAGTCCTTAAAGAAAATAAACAAGGAGAGGCTAGGATTGAAAACTATGAGTAATGAAAGTGTGAAGGCCTAAAACTCCGCCACGAAAAGATTTACTACTGCTTTTGATAGTTTTCTTAGTTCCGCAGCTTAGTCAGCACGTATTTACGTCGTCTTTCCTGTGGACAAGGCTGATTAAGCTGAGAGGACGGTTTAGGTGCTACAAGCCTCCATCTCAAACAATGTCCCAGGCACTACAGCGTCCCGGAGGCATAGGTTGCCTCCTGACACTGCATAGATCATCTAATAAAGATGTAAAGGCCTAAGCTTTTGATAGTTTTCTGCTAAAAGTAGTGATCGTTTTGCACGCTGTTGTAAAGCTGGGGTGCGCATGGTCCGATCAATTGCGGACTACGTGAACTTTTGTTCGAACCAACTGGTGGTTCGATTTTAGAATCTTACCAGGCGAACTACTAAAACGTAGGCGTTTTTCGACTTCATAGTCGAACCAACAAGAAAAAAGTTCATATAGTCCGATTGATCGAATGCGGTGAACCACGTGGCGAGAAGCGTTGTAAAGCGCTAGTATCTAGCTGTAAAAGGTACGTTTTTGTTTTTTTTTTAAATTAAATAGATTAACATTTGACCTCACTCTGCCTGATGTTAAGCAGCAGTGAGGTCTAAGATGGAGCATGTTTACCTAGAAGGAACCTATTTACGTACTTCTAAAAGGGTCGACCCGGAGCTGCGCGCGCTGCTGTAAGGCCGCGTCCACATCTTTCTTCTTGACGCACTGGATGCCGAGGTTCTTGAAGGGCACCAGCGGGCTCTCCTCCGAGATGGTGGCGCGCAGCGTGCACACGCCGCGGTCGCAGCGCTCGCGGCCCACCAGGTTGTGGGGGTGCGGCCTGCATGTATTGTACACATTGCACACATGTTTCATACGCATTGCCAAATTGTGGAACTCAATGCTCTGTATTTCCCAAAAAGTACAATATAGGGGTCTTCAAATCTAGAGTAAATACTTATATAGAACAACTGTAACTAACTCCTGCAAGATGTGGGCATGTATCAAATATGTATTTGTACATGCCTCTGACTACCCTTAGACATCTTCAAAGGATCTGGAATATAAAACATTTGAGAGAATGTCTACCGCGCCTTGGGGATACAGTCGTGACCCTGTTACGTTTTTTTTACTAGACGAGTTGCCCGCCCGCGACTTCGCCTACGTGGTACCAACGTACCCCTTTCGCCCCTTCAGAGGTAAAATTTCGAAAATTCCTATTTAGTGTTCTCCTGCATCACACTTACATCATATAAGGAATGTAAGTACCCTGCAAGTTTCATGTTCCTAAAACAATGTTTCAGGCTGTATGTTGATATATATATATATAACTTACCGGTAAGGCTCATCCTTTGTGACACAGGACGCTACAATAGTGCACGGTCCCACGTAGTCCTTCACCCTGAGCGTAGGGTACGTCTTGTTCTCTGTCGTGCTCCTCGCGCCGGGGATCGAGCCGGCTGACCGCCCCTCGCACTCATATCGAAACCTGCAGACAAACAAAGGAAGACTTAGATGTGACAACAGGCCTGGCCGAGTCTTTGGGACAATAGCAATGGATTTGAGGAGTCGAGTGGGAGATCGGTAAAAACAGGCCCCTAGCCATGCCACAAATCGCAATAGAATATAAATCGAATCGACAGATAACGCTGAGACTCCACCTGCGTCTTACGGCATTAATTTCCATAAATTCATACATTTTACGTCAAGTATTGCGGCACGTGAGTACCTGGCTCTATGTAAATCGTCAGTTTGACATAATGCCAGGAACCCACGTACCGCGATACTCGACATAAAATGTATGCAGTTTTGACAATTATTGCCATTTGACGCTGGTGGAGTCTCAGCGTTATTCTGTCGATTCGATTTCTTTCGATTTGTGACATGGCTAGGGGGGCAGATCAGTGGAGAGTTTTGAGAAAGACACACATAATTTTGGAAGGCAATGGTACGTGAATAACATAAAAAATATAAACTTTACAGTAACATAGTTTACTTTTTTACTTTTAGTAACATAGTTATGACGACCTCTGTAGCGCAGTGGGCGAAGGCCCGCCTGCGACGCAAAAGGTTGCGGGTTCGATCCCCGTGGCGGGACCAATGTTTGTATGATCTACAAATATTTGTCTCGGGTCTGGGTGTTTCTATGTATAATATGTATGTATTTACAAACAAAAAGTATATAAGTAGTATATCAGTCATCTTAGTACCCATAACACAAGCTCTGCTTACTTTGGGGCTAGATGATGCTTTGTGAAAAGTCCAGCATTATTTATTTATTTATTTATTTAGTTATTTACATGTTTAGAAAATATATTTTAACTTCGAGTCTGCATGACCCCACTAGGAAAAAGATACCATGATTAAACCAAACATAATCAACTATCAGGCTGAGCAGATTTCGATGCTAATAGTTTGTTAACACGGTGGTATAAGATTTCTAATGCGCTTACGCAAACTGGTATGTTATGTGCAGAATTGAACACCCACACACGCTCGTTCTTTGCTTTAGCAAAATACAAGGAAAACTAAAAATGTTAATTGAAAAGGTATTTTATCCATGATATCTACTATACAAAAACTCGATAATTTCTTTATAAGACTTCAGAATAAATAAATAACAGCCAACAGTCACATCGTCCTTCCCACACTGGGAACTCGGAACAAATGGAATCATCACCTTCTTGCCCTTGTCCCACTCTATGTGGGGTCGGCACAACATGTATTCCTCTTCCATTTCCCTCTATCAGCCGTCATCTCAGCACTCACTCGGAACAAATGTAAAATATTTGTCACGCCGAATGAATCGAACTCACACCTGCATCTCAGCCCACCACGCCCCACCGGGGTCAATAAACCTGACTAAGTAATCTTCATCTCCTTTCACATTTGTAAACATAACGTTTGGAAGCTGTAATTTTGCCTAGATCAAAGGTGGTAATCATTTAATTGGTGTATTGAATGGCTGACTAAGTAATAAATTGTCGAATTAAAGATCTACTGTTGACCACACAATAGTTTTTGCGGGTCTAACTTTTTGCCGATAGTGGCAAAAAGTGTGGCAAGGAAAATATTGAGCACGTGCTAAAATTTTAATATTGACCACATACCAATGTTGAGAATTGTCTCTAACTACTTACATCCTAATCCTAATAATATAATTAATCTGAAAGTTTGTTAGTATTCCATACGTGACAGGTTGCAAGCCCATCGCCGCCTGTAAGAATACTTCTGCAAGATGTGGGCATGTATCAAATATGTATTTGAACTTGCCTCTGACTACCCCCTTAGGCATCTTCAAAAAGGATCTGGAATACATAAAAGATCTGAGAGAATGTCTACCGCGCCTTGGGGATACAGTCGTGACCCTGTGTGTGTGTGTGAAAGTTGTGAGTATGTTTGGATGTTTAGATGTTTGGATGTTTGTGTAACAATCACGCCTAAACCAGTGAACCGATTTGGATGAAACTTGTAATAGGCGTAGATAATGATAAAAATAGCATAAAGGCTATTCAAAATGTTAGTACCACGCGGGCGAAGCCGCGCGCATTAGCTAGTCCTAAATAATCGAAGTTTACTTTTTTTCAAGCCAACCCAATACTCACATAGCCCGAAAGCAGCAGCTCGCAGCTGGGCATATGCCCAAAAAACTTATGGCTTCACATTGTTTGTGCCATGTCGTTTACTTAGGTATAGAATTTTATGTTGCGTTGTTGAGTTGAGTGACTTGCCATCTGATAGCGAAAATAACCCTGAGTCGAGATCTTTTTGCTGCTTTAACACAGCACTGTTAGGTAAGATGTTTTCGTTTACTTTTTACTGTGCGTCATTTCTCTCTATGTTTCGTCTTCTTTTTTTTTGATGTCGATGCCTAAAAAAACTGAAGCCCATCTTTACTAGATGATCAGAGCGTCAGGAGACAACCTATGCGTACCTACACTCAACGGGACGCAGTAGTGCCTGGGATATTGTTTGAGATGGAACATCTTGCCCATCCTCTCAGCTTAATCAGCCTATGTATTATCCATCTAGAAATCGTATCGTATTACTTGTTTTCCATTAGTCACTAAAAGGTCAGGGACCAGAGCACCTGTAAGCGTGTACATCAATCGATGCAGACGATACAGGAAAACAACAGTTTACTCATCTGTCGTGCGAGTGGACAATTTCATCGCAATTATTAGCTACTGTCAGTAGCTACATATTTTATAAAGCAACGACTAACTTCCTACATTTTTTCCTGTACAAATACTACAATAGTAGCGAATATTGAATAATACTAATGACAGAATGGACACGGACACTTATCGCACCAATCAAGACTGCCCCGCGAGTTCGCGATTGTGTTCTTACGAATAAGATTGCAAGCGTTGAACATAGATGCACGTGACTGTAATGAGTAGGTAATTTGTAGCGTTTTTTATTGAGTTTTGTAGAGTCCAAGGTATTTAGTGCCGTTTATACAGAAGCGGTAGCGGTATTATTATAGCAAGTATATGATTACGATTTTATTTCTCTCGACATTCTGTCCCATCAAATATTTGCACATCGCACTATAACCTCAGTAGTCAGGACAGTAGGAAACAGTACAAACAAACAGGACGTTTTCATAGCGCAAAACAAGTGTATAAGGGCCATATTTAATTTGAAAAATACTGACAGTTGTGTACCGTACTTTAGATTTAATAAAATTCTGACATTACCTAGTTTATACATTTTAGAAATTGCAATATTTCCAAAATTGCATTTGACCTATTTAAAAAAAAATTCTGACATTAATAATTTTAATTTACGTAACAAACATAAACTTTGCCTAATAACGTCAAAAACAACACTAATGCAGAACAGTGTTTTCTGTATGATTCCTACAATTTACAATAAGATACCAGAGAGCATAAAGGAACTACAACTATCGAGTTTTAAGAGACAGCTTAAGGCATTGCTAGTAGAAAAATGTTACTACAGTTTATCTGACTTTTTTACTGACGACCTAAGTTGAGCATTACATTTGATAAGAATTTTATGATAATTGCGAGAATGTGTGACTAAAATAGATACCTTAATAATAAATACCTAGTTAATAAGTAATTTAAATTTGCATGCCGACGATAAGGTAAGAAAGTATTGAAACTTTCCTCACAACTATTAAGACCAACAATGTACATACTTTCTGGCAAATAAATGATTTGATTTGATCTAGTCATAAATACTGTTAGGGTGATGGAATACGGTGTGGTAAAAACACAAAGATTAGCAAATAAGGAAACCATGATTGTAATAGGTATTATTATCGTAACAGATAAAACGTATATTAAGATGCGGGTTAGATTCAATGTAATTTCATGATTTTTAAAGGAAATATGAGTTAAGCGGGCAACTCTGGTGACGGAGGATAATACCGCTCAAAAGTGTTACTTGTACACTATTTAGCTAATGTTACGCCAAGAATAAATAAAGTCAATAAGCATTTGTTCAGACACAGACACTAGTCATAAGATCTAGGTGACTCCTGCTCCTTTGCGATCAAATACCGTGAAAAACAAGCAACAAACACCGTTTGGAGTGTGGTTTGGAGCATAGATTTACTAAACAACTTAGACGCTAAAGATATCACTGCATTCTTACATCACATGTGATTACTGTGAGTCATAAGCGTCAAAGTTTAGGATTCGATCAGGAAGGTTAAAGCCACAGTCCTCATTTTATATGTATTTAAGCGATCGGCAGACGATGGCAACGATCCAAGATCCTCGGTACTCGCAACGGGATGACGTAGGAGGTTGGACTAGTTTCTACGGAAACACAAATACCTGTGTTAAACGCCATTTACACAATACCATTCTGGCACACAATTCTTGCCTTTTGCTTTCTCAAACTCAACGGAGTAAGAGCTAATTTTCTGTGGCAAGAGACGCTTCCGTAGGAGGAGGTCTTGTATATTTCATAGGTTTTTTCAAATTGAAATTGGACTCGATCGTTTATAATGAGCAAACTCTGATGATAGAGTTTTATAGGAATTACGAAGATTAAAAAGTATCACCGCCACTTTTCCTCATTTCTCTTTTAGCTAGGTAATGCTACAGCAAAATCCTCTTTTCTACAATTGTGATAAAACATAATATCGTATAACGTGTAACTGATATGTCATGCAACTCGATTTTACCATAAAGACAGGGTGCTCATGGTTAGTAGGCTGCTGTACAGACCAAGCATCTTTGTAAAGCGGTCTTTATTTCTTCCAACAACAGAAGAAAGTTAGCTACGTAACAGAAGCGAGACAATTGATGTCAAATCCGTTATCAACCGCATGTGCTCATTCATCTCGGTGAGACGGTGACTAATACGCGATCTGCAATGTTTATGTTTTGCATCAACTTCAAGTCCAAAATTGATGACTCAGACAATTTTTCAAGGCTGGAGATTGTGTTTACCTATAGATTGTTAAATGGTACGCGGGATTTTGACATCACGTGACCACGGGCACTTGATTGACCATTATTATTACAAAGCTGGAGTGGAGATCGACATTGCGGAGAAGCTGCAGGAGAACAGGATGAGATGGTATGGACATGTCAAAAGAAGATCACCCGATTACGTTGGCAACCAGGTACTGGGACTGTCCATCTCCGGTAAAAGATCTAGAGGGAGACCAAAAACAACCTGGACAGCTGTGTTGGAACGAGATATAAAGGCATGCGACGATTCCCATGATGACGTCATGGATAGGGCGAAGTGGAGGAAGAGTGTTAGGAAGGCTGACCCCACCACCATGTGGGATAAATAGTCGGGAAGAGAGAGAGAGGAGTGGAGATTGCAAGTTTTAGATTTTTCCGTTCAGGCTTTGTGATTGGACATAATTTTTTTTATGGAAGAGGGGCAAACGAGCAAGTGGCACACCTGATGGTAAGTGATTGCCACCGCCCACAGACAACTGCAGCATCAAGAGGCACTGCAGATGCGTTGCCGGCCTTTGAGGTAGGAATAGGCTCTTTTCTTGAAGGCGCCTAAGTCGTATCGGTCTGGAAACACCTCTGGCGACAGCTGATTCCACAAGTCTGATTTTCAAAGAGTTTTAAATGTGTGAATCTGCGTCTACCATTCCTTAGCTACGCAGATTCACAAAAATCTTTTTAGTTTACATTATCTTCTGGACAAAATAATTCTAGAATCTCAAATCATCAAAAGGTTTTAACTCCTACTTTCAGTGTGTTCTAGTTTTTTGGTTAATTTGTTAAGACTATTTCCTTTAGGCTTTATAAATAGATGTTTGTTTAGCGATCGGGAGCATAATAAATGCATAATGGTTAGCATAGGCGGATCCAGGGGGGGGGGGGGGGGCACGGGGGCACGTGCCCCCCCCCAGACGATATTTTTGTGTACCTACTAACTACGAAAAATTTATAAATCGTGAAATTTTTGTCAGTTTTTGTTTCTTGTGCCCCCCCCCAGAAAAAAATCCTGGATCCGCCCATGATGGTTAGCATAAAGCGCAGTCGATTTGGGTCCGTGCCAGCAGTTAAACGTTCCCAACACATTTTTAGCGTTCCTATGCAATTCGATGTTGCAATTATATTTATTGCATGTATTTGTGTATAACTTGTGCATGCCAAATGTAGGGCTATCCTTTGACATACAGGATCAATGCCTACAGATTTGAGATATCTGCCGCGATAGGATTATAATGATGATTACGCGATGTTTCATATTTTGTTAGATATTCATGTGTATGTTATTTGAGATATAAAATAAGATGAACTATTCAATTTGTATGTAGGTACTTATTAAAGTATTGAATACAATCAACATAACCATAAATAAATTACTCGTATTTTTTAAACAACTTTGTATGGAAAAGCAATTTCTCACGCTCAAGTCACCATTTGTAACATATTAATTTACTACATATACAATGTATGAATAATATAACTTGATATAATGTTTCTACGCGTCAAACTGGCGCTTTACATAATACGCAGTTAGGTTGACGGACAGAGAGAGACAAACATTCAATTTTTGTTATTATAACATCGAAAAAATGCGTGTCAGGCAAGGAACTTTAAATGTGTGTCAGGATCTGGATCAAGTGGACGGTGGTCTCTTATGATGCGCAGTAATTTTATTTTGCGTAAAAAGGTAAGTGATAATTTATGCTCAGATCATCTTGCAACCAAATGTTTGCGTGAGGCATTAAAAAAATATAACATTAGTTATACATACATGACCCATGGCATGTGTTTACAGCATTGTGCTAGTATTGTATTTTAATGGACATAATTAAATTTGCACAAAAAAATTTAGAAAAAAAAATTTAAAGTACAGGACAGAAAAAAAAATATGCTGTTAAAACATGTCGCTACTAATTTTTTTTAATATGACACCTAAGCCGTAAAACCAAAGGGTTGCTTAATTAGATTACAAAAAAATAACTAAAACTTAAAAAATCTTAACTTTTAGCAGCTTTTTTTTATTTTTAACTATCTTGGTTGTTGGCTCACATACAAACAATTTTTGGTAACACATTCTAACATAAAATAACATTATTTTTCTGGCCGGCACTTTTCAATTTATAGTGCAAAAATGTATGAACGCAGAATGATGTCCGATTAAGAAGCCCGGTAGCCATACGTTACATAAAACTCGATTTAAAATAAATTACATAGACTAGAATTATTATAATTTTGCGTGGTATTATGTATTTATAAGAGCTGCCTATGTTATGGTACCGTTATAATATCAAGTTTTGCAGGTAATGTATTCTGTGGCGTGGCGTCCTTGGTGAGGGGAACTACCATCCATAAAAATAAGCTTCGAATGTTTCTATGCTGTTTATTACTAACTGGTTTTTTAATCCGGTGTAACGAATAACTATTTTGGTTTTGTTATTCAAACCAAATTCAATATTCCTTCGTTCTATTCTAGCTTACCTTTATCAAAGTGATCACAGCGGTCCTACTGAATAAATGCTTTTTGACTTTGACTTCAGGTATATAAAAATACATTTGTTGCTTGTGCTTTTCAATCCCTCACTACACTCAGGATTTTAACTTAGAATCAATTAATATTCAATCCTTCGCTTGTTAGGGATACAAACTCGGCACTCGCAACAAAGGCTTATTTTCCTCTCTTGTGGTACAATGTACTAGTTATAGTAATTTATGAACGCCTGTAAAGACGCTTTGTTGGCCTAATGCGTTGTATCCACTTCCACTTTCAATCCAAATCTCGCAAGACTGGGTCTTAATTTCACGAGAAAGTCAATAAAATCTCAGATTTAGTGTATTGCCTGGCTACTAGCTTCGACCCACGACTTTCGGCATGAAGATACCCACGAGAAAAATAATCAGTTAGTAGCACTAACTGATTATTTTTCTCGTGGGTATCTTTTTTATAGCTAAAAAACATAACAACTTATATTATAACCATAGATACAGATGATTTAATATATGGTTTAGGATAACTAATAACATATGCCAATAAAAAACACGGAAGTCCTCAATTTGTAGTTATTGCTAGCGGCTATACGATGACCATTTTAAAGACTTGTATACAAGTCACACGACATAGATATCTCATGTGGAAAACTAGACGAAACTTGTGAGAGCGGTTTGTTTTGCTACGATTACAAGCGCAAAAACTTGACCACGAAAATGTTTTATTTATACGAAATTTTTAAATCACTTTGAAATAGGTAAATTTGGGATATGCCAAATAGATGTATTTTGGTATGCCTCTGATTACCTGTATCATCAAAGAATCCCACTCATATAATAAAGCTGAAAGTTTGTGTAGATGTTGTTTGTGTTTCAATCACGCCTAAACCAGTGAACCGATTTGGATGAAACTTGGTATAGGCATAGATAGTGACCTGGAATAGCATATAGGCTATTCAAAATGTGGGTACCACGCGCGCGAAGCCGCGCGCAGAAGCTAGTTTGGAATACACAAAAGATCTGAGAGAATTTCCACTGCGCCTAGGGATTCGTGATAATGTTTTTTCTTTCAAATATGTTTCAGGAATGTAAACATTTTTCGTCTGTCCAGTATTGAATTGATAAGCTCACACTATAAAATTAGACAATAGGCCTCATCGTTGGCACGCGGCCAGGCCAGAGAAAGTATTGACCAGCGTTGCGCAAACGATACACATAACTTGAATCAAGACGGATTTGGAATCTATTGAACCACTTTCTGACTAAATATTATGTAAATAAATATAAAACAGGATCAAGACTGTATCCAAGCGCGGCAGATCTTTTCCCAGGTCTTTAGACAACCTTTGAAGATGTCTATAGGGTTAGTCAGAGACATGTGGACGACCTCTGTGGCGCTGTGGGTGAAAGCCCGTTTGGGAAGCAGAAGGTTGCGGGTTCGATCCCCGCGGCGGGATAAATGTTTGTATGATCTGCAAATATTTATCTCGGGTGTTTCTATGTATAATATGTATGTACAAACAAAGTATAGAAGTAGTCTATCAGTTATCTGGTTCCCATAGTACAAGCTTTACTTAGTTTGGGGCTAGATGATGCTGTGTGAAATGTCCAGCATTATTTTTTTATTTATTTATGTATATATGTCGCCGGCAGATCGATGAATTAACCATTTTACGATCTGCCTAACTTACATCCCGCCATATCGTTCGTTTGACGATTTGGCTTGCGATGTTTAGACATATCATGACATGCCTAGGCAGATCGGCAGATCGTGAAATAGAATAAAATAGCGGAATATTTTATTTCGGCGGCCGGCACGCTCGCTTTGCTCTTTTGCGTATTTTTTTCACTAACCTAACATAACGTTAATCATTAATCATTGAACGATAAGGCGGGGTGTAAGTTAGGCAGATCATGAAATGGCGTCGTTGAACGATATGCATATGCAAGCCCATCGTTGATTATACAGTCGGTATTCTGTTCAATACTCCTCAAGATGTTGAACTTTAACCTTTAGAGTTCAACACGGCCGGAATCCGAACTCGCGACCTTCGATTGAAAGTCCAACAGTATAAAGTGGCTACCATTAATTAAGTACATTTCCTTTGTCTGATACACACAAAAAGTTTTGCAGTTTCGTTCTCGTGTTGTCGCATCGCAGGGGTCGGACCACAGGGTCAGACGAGAAACAATAAATTTTTGGTAGTAAAATAAATACTTGTAATGTAAAACCAAGATGACTCATTAACCTGCATCACCATGTTGTTTTGTTTATTTGATTAGAAAGTAGTTGTTTAGTGTGTGGTCGCCTCAACTGCAATGTGTTATTCCATTTAAATGACATTAAATGCATGGAAATAAAGCACAAATTAGGACACATGGTATGTCGTTAATCGGAGTTGACATGGACATTTTAAAAAGTGATTGACTTCATAACCGATCAACTACAGTTCCTGATTTCTTATACTTGTCTAATTGAATAGAAACAAGCTGGACTCTAGCTCATTTTCATACACAAAAACCTTATAGCGATAAACAGCACCCAAATCAAGTGGTTTTTGAGGAAATGGCAAACACCTTTCAAGTAGGTTAAAAACAAAGTAGTAAAAATAAAATACTGGTCGTATCTGCTACCTAATCGGGCCAATTGCTAGCTTCATACGGCGTTCATTAATGAGCCCGTAGGTTGTATTTCCATACGCCTGCGGGACGTTATGTTATGGTAACGGAAACTAGTGAAATGCATCTAAAGTAACTGTAGACATGGCGCCGCGCGACGCGATAACGCTTATGATAATTATGAGGAAACGAAATCGATGAGACTGTCAGAAAAATATTTACTGCAGCATGTATTAGGTAGGTATACTCATACCTACCACATTGCTACATGTTATTTGTTCAATGTTTATTGTAAACCTGCTTTTCACTTCATAAAGTTCGACAACCACCTTAGCTCGAACACTGGACTGGACTGAAAACCAGCACTACGTACCATGTGCGTAGATTAGCGCATGTGCGTAGATTAGCGCTGAGTCCAGCCCAATTGCCGAATATTTTTGTCTGTTTTTGTTAATTTCTGTATCTGTGCTCTTTCTGGCAATAAATGTATTTGTATTTTTACAATAATCTAACACGTAAATATTTTTCACTCAACGATTCTTGTATGTTTACTTTACTCTTCAATGAGTGCTTATATTTTTGCAATTCAGAACATGTCTGTTTAATTAATAAATTACCACTTAGCACAAGATAATCATTTGAATCCTCACGCACGTTGCATTTAAACAACTGCAGTCTTACCATGAACACCGTACGTCTACTATGATGGTAGAAATATAAAATAGAGTAAAGACATTGTAGTTTGAAGAATTTGAGTACTACTTCTATCGCGGTGTTCGGTGGTAAAAAATAGTGCCTAGGTAATGTCAATTTAATTTTTTTTATCGTAGAGATCATGGAAAGCACGCAGGAAAAATAGTTCAAATTCGAATGAAATTTTGGCCACGCACAGGTCCATCGGTATCAGGGCTACATCTTTAAGATTAAGACATTGACAAGACAAGGGAACATAGACAAGGGAACGTGGTAGTTCGTTTAAAAATAAGGGCTGGAAGATGATAATGATAGACCCGGGATAAAGCTACTAATGACTCAGGAGGACTAAATAATAATCATGACTTATTGTTCTGTCTATTCTTTAAAAAAATCTGAAACGAAAAGTGACTTTTTGAGAAGTGCTACTAAGGTAGTCACTTTTCGTGTTGCCCTTTTGATGACACAACAGTAAGCTTTAAGACTATAGTTTTAAAGATGTAGTGACTGACCTGAGTGCCTTAGAGGCGGGCTGCTCCTCGATCTCCACGGAGGGCTGGCGTGCCGGACGCGCCATGTTGTCTACGCCACCTCCGTACAACGGGTCCGCGAGCGTGATCGCCTCAACTGCACAACAAATATCATAGATAACACCAAGGATAAGCTTACTAGGTAAAACAGCTGTGTTTTAGTTTTGCAATTTTTCTTAGCTTAAGTCTCCAGCAGCTCTGTTATCTATCTTTCACATTTTCATCCATCTCACCCTAGCCTCAACTCAATGCTTATCCACATTCATTGGTATACCCTTGTTGTAACATAACTTCCTTTCCATCATGGAAAGGAACGAAAGTTGCCGCGATTTCATCTTTTTCAGAAGCATTGAGGCATTGAAAGATTAAATAAGTACTTATTGTTGATTTTTTACATAGATGCCTAGGTACATTTAAATAAATCATACTCACGGACATCACTGATATTCACGTTTTCTGGCTGTTCACCGTCATTTTGTGCGGCGTTCAGCTGCAAGGCGCCAATATCACCTGCAAATAAGATAACATTAGATATGGCATCGTAACGTAAAACAATGACCCCTTCAAAACTTTGATAGAGTGAAGTCTTCACATAAAATATCTTAACACACGATATCATTGGACTACATACACGATGAAAGCTTCTCCGTGTGCATTTTTGTATTTATGTTTTTAAACAAATTTTGTATAATTTTATGTGTATGAAACCCGTAAGCAGTGCGTTAAACACGCTGGATGCTGGTTCAAAAGTTGGAGGATAAGGTTATGGTATGCGAAGACCTCTAAAAGCGGCTACTGCAACGCCTGCCTGCAGGGGCAATTTTGAATAGCCCAATATCACCTTCATAAATAGTAGGTAATGTAAGCAGGTGCAATTTACTAGATTGCCCTTGAGGCAGGCGCTCTCCTTGAGTCGTGATAGATCTAAGTTTTACACAAATGCGTACCACAACAAGCGAATGCGAAACATAAATCCTGATAGCGTTCGTCGATTGCCACTTGTCTATTTTTAACAGAAAAAGGCAATTGCTCAATCAAAATTCAATCCGTGAGGAGGGTAATGTAGAGTACATTTTTTGATCCAGCACATCCACAGCAGGATCCAATTTAAATCTTCAGTTATCCCAATGAATCACTTTACGAGATAAATATTTGCAGATCATACAAACATTTATCCCCGGGGATTGAACCCGAAACCTTCTGCGTTCCAAGCGGGCTTTCACCCACTGCGCCGCAGAGGTCATCGTTATACATCAGTATGTCCAAATCCAAATCCACTGGTTAGGGCGTGATTGAAGTTCAAGGTGTTTCAATCACGCCTTAATCAGTGGACAGATTAATTAGTGAAATTTGAAACTAAGGGCTATGTCTGGTGCCACGCGAACGAAGCCGCGGACGGAAGATAGTATACTATGTGTGTTTATATTATAATCAACTTGTAACATTGATTACTTATACTTTTATTTGTAGTTATGCTATCAGTTATGCAAGGAATTTGATTTAATAATTTCCTAGTGCTTAGGCAGGTACATTAGCAACACAGATGTCATAGTTTACCTAGTTAATTGTTTGTGTTATTGTGCTACATAAATACTAGGAAATTCATCATTGTCTATAGCCCAGAGAAAATTTCAGATTTTAATATTTACTAGCGCGCTAACTTCGATCAACTTGATCGAAGGCACCCGCGGTGTGACCTGCGGTCCCTCGGGATTTTTTCATTTTTCGGGATAAAAAGTAGCCTATACGTCCTTCCCTGGGATACAACCTCTACCCATGCCACTTTTAGCTTATTCAGTGGTTTGGGCGTGAAAAGGTAACAAACAGACAGACAGATATACTTTCACATGTATAATATTAGTATGGATTTGACGCGGCAGTGAGCTTCCTGACCTTTCAAAAATGCTCTTTATCATGCAGCAAGCCGTTATGATGGCATTCCAAAAAAAAAACATTACTAGGATTTTATCCCCAAGATGCGGTAGTCATTCTCTCAGATCTTTGCGTTTCATACATGCGGCAGATTTTTTAATATTCTAAACAAGTATTAAGTAATGCAGTATGTTTTTATATCAGATAGGTTTATGTGATTATGCACCCTATGTGTAAATGATTACACAAGCCACTGAGGTTACTGAGATAATTAGCTTATTAATATTACGAGTCCAGTAACAATTCCAGTCTCCAAAGGTAATTATGAAGCTACCAGCTGCGCTCCGCGACCCGCGGATCGGAAATACTGCACTCTTCTGGGATAAAAATTTTTTGAAAAAAAAATCGAACCTACTTCACATAACACAAATAGACACTAAGAACCTTATAAGTACCTACACTAAAAAGAGAAAAATAAGAATATACACATGCAATTATTACTTCAGTATTCAATTTCAAATAATAAATTATTATCACTGGGCCAAATTTTAACCAAATTCATTTAGTAGTTTATGCGTGATTGAGTAACGAAAATCCATATATTCATATTTATAAAAGTAGGAAGTTGGATGTATAACTAGCTGACCCGCGGCAAACGTTGTTTTGCCTTATAAGTACTAATATCGCTATTAAAAATAGGGGTTGGTGGTAGAAGGGTAAAAATTTAGGGTTGGATGTATTTTTTGTGCCAAATTATACAAATATTAATATATGATTTATACAATGATTTTCAATAAAATCCGTAACACGTCTTTTATGAATTCTGTTAAATAATGTTTGTGCAAAATTTGAAGTGGATTGGACCAAGGAATCACGTTGTCCTATACAAACTTTGATCCCGTTTTTCACCCCCTTAGGGATAGAATATCGCAAAATCTTTTCTTAGTGGATCCCTACGTCATACAAAGAACACACCCTCCAAGTTTCAGGTCTCCACGATGAGCGGTTTAGGCTGTGCGTTGATCCGTCAGTCATTCAGGACAAAGCATTTTATAAGTTAGATAATAAATTACGGATTATCATTGCGGGAAGAACTAGACATGCATTGCACAAATTGGCGAAACATAATTTAAGACAAGAAAAGAGCCTTTGCCCAGCAATCAAGTCACAGTCAAAATGCATTATTAAGTAGGACCGCTGGGATTATTTAGGCTCAAGACACATTGAATTGGCAATCGACGCGTCAATTAGTTTTATAGCAAGCCACTACAAACCTTATGAACGTACAAGATATAGAAACGCTTGTAGAATAAAGGAGATCGGGCGAAGCCATCTAGCGGGCCGCGCTAGCTCGAGCACTTTCGTGCAGTTCATTCTACAAGCGTTTCTATATCTTGTACCATTGTTCATAACGTTTATAATGGCTTGCTATAAAACTAATTGACGCGTCGCTTGCCAATTCAATGTGCATTGAGCATTAGAGTTAGTCTTAAATCTAGATGTTGGTACTCCTGTCCCTTTGTGATAAAGGGCTGATTAGATTAGATAATGTTTGGGCACCTTTGAAGTATAAGTAAGTTGTATGTTGAATGAAAAATTTTGCTATGCTATGCTAAGCAGCGGGCTGCTTAAAATTATTATTTGTTTATACAAACTCTCTTGCAGCGGATTATTTACTATTTTCGGGCGAGATTTAAATGGTCCTCGTTCCGGATCTAACTCCTGCCCCAAACACATCCGGTTTGTTGAAATTATAGTATTTGTGGTATTAGGTACTAAAGATAGTGGAGGTATATTTTGGTCGAATGAATTATGTAAGGTCTTTTACTAAGGAAAATTCTATTGAAGAGTTAGTATCGTTTTTAGGCTATTAAAATTTGAAAGTATTTTTCCTTAACATAAGTATTTTAATGGGAAACCCATGTAACAAGGCTGTTGTTATTCAACTAATATGGCAACAATGACATAGACATAGACAGACATTTATTCACTACTTTGGCATACTTATTTTATTAATAAATTCATTTTTTTTCTTTAGAGTAATTGTAATTTATACATAATATGAAACCTTAATATTCTTGTTATAAGATGTAAGAAAACTGCTGAACAAAATATTAATGGTTTGTCTTGTTTTTGGAAACAAAGCCATCCACCCCGACAGGCGGGTGTCATGACGATCTGACCCGTCACACTTAGAAAAGGTAAACTTTCAGAGACATACATACATAAAATCACGCCTCTTTCCCAAAGGGGTAGGCAGAAACCACGGATCTCCACTCGCTACGATCCTGACACACAACTTTCGGCTCATTCACTCTCATTACATTCTTCATACATGCTCGTCGGTTTAGGGTACTTTTTACCTGGCCCTTCTCCAAAATGTCGCCAATTTGATCCAAGAAGGTTCGCCTAGGCCTTCCCCTTCCAGCTGTCCCCTACACACTCGCCTCATACACTTGCTTTGTCAAACGATTGTCATCCATCCTCTCTACATGCCCAAACCATCTTAACATACCTTTTTCGATCCTCAACACTACTATCTTCTTTCACTCCACACTGTTCCCTTATCACACTATTTCTCACTCTATCCTTCAACGTTACCCCACACATACTACGCAACATCTGGCATTCTAGTGTTATTATTTTAAAACGAATTAAATTTATGTTTTATGAGAAATTACATGAAGTTTAAGCAAAACGGAGTTAGAATTTGCGACCTGTCACAATGGAATGGCCCAATAGTCAGGACTATGTGACTGTTGGGTGCTGAAAATCAACTTTAGTTTGAATGCTTCAAAATGCAAATAAGAGTTATCAGACTTTCATTATAATTATAATGCGATTGTTGTACATTACTCTTTATAATGAGAACATCGCTTGTCGTCTGAATATTGTATTGGTTTTATATCTCTAGCATAATAAATAAATAAATAATGCTGGACTTTTCAGACAGCATCATCTAGATCAAGTAAGCAGAGCTTGTGGTATGGGTACTACATGACTGATATTAGTATATAATTTTTACTTTAATACTTTTTGTTTTGTAATTATACATACTTATTATACATAGAAAAATAATGTAAACACTAGGGTAATAACAAAGCAATTATAGGTAAATATATATATTAATCTAGCTGTGCTCCGGTTGTGTGACCCGCAGTCCCTCTGCATTTTATTAGTTTAAAGTAGCCTATTTTCAGCCTAATCTGTTCAGTGATTTGGGCGTGTAAAGGTAACAAACAGACATACAGATAGACAGACTGTCACATTTATAATATTAAATATCTCTTAATACTCTGCCAGCTAATTACTTTTTTCACACTAATAGTTTGAAATTATATAAATACTACTATTTTTTTTACCATTCATTGTTAAGTTACAACCACAGCAATTAATTGGTGATGTATAATTGTTTTGGTATAAGTGCAGGCTATCAACAGATAAGTACCAAGTACAAGTAGGTAATTTATACTATTGATGTGAATAGTTGTAGCACTAAAGCGTATCTCTACATTTATTCCAGGCCGCGAGACTGGTTTACAGATATTTATAGAACAACACTCAGCCCAGCTAACTAGAACACAGTGAAATAAGCTCTATTTACAATGCTGTAGTGCACCCAAACCAATGCCCCCGCTGCTTTTTGTAATGAGAAATATTCACGTGCAAAGTGCTAGGCGCAACAAGATGTCAAGTCTTGCCAATCAGGCAGCATGCATTCTGACGCTGGTTACCTCCGCCGACGTCCATGGCACTTTGCAAGGAATACGACGTGCGTTCGCAGCGGTCCCTCCGCACTCAAAACCCACTAATAAACAGCTTCGTCATAGCACCAGCACGTAAACACTTGTTCAACTAGTCCGCAAACTGCACTCACTCAAAAACACTTTAGGACAAAAAAATCATTCCCGGTTAGTGGTACTCCATTGAAAACACGCGATTAACTCTTCAATACGTAAAGTAAAGACGTACCTCCAGCATGAATGATCCTATAATAAACTGTCTCGTTCGGTGTCGTCGCCCAAGGAACTAGTTATCAAGGTCTCGTCTCGGTCGCACTCAACACTTCCAAGAATCGACACAGGTTATGCCGCGCACTCAGACACTTTTTAACTCACACGGTATCACTAACTGATAACGATTTATTATTAGTACACAACTTAACCTAACCTTTGAATCGGCATCGGCAATATAAAATTAACCACACCGAGATCGAGAAGTTTTAGCACAAGCGGGTGAACAAACGGCCGATCAAACGTCAAAAAAGTAAAGTAAACTTGATAAAATAAGCGCGCGCGTGTGCGTGAGAGCGCCAAGTCACACTATGAATGAATGAAGGCGATTGGCCGCATCAAAAGGGACACAGTGACGTATGCGGACGTAGCGCATGCGCATTGTGAATTTTAATGTTGCGAGAGTAACAGAGACAGAACATTTTGCTGTAATTCTTGGAGGAAAAACGAGGAAAAACTTTACTATCACAATGGCGCCAAAATTAAACCAATAAACTCAATAATCTACCCTACCGTACCGGCTGCTGATGGCTAATTAATTTTAAAGCTTCAATCATCTATCTCCTCGACCGAATGACTATTGGCTAAAGGGTGTAATAACGTAAGTACCTATTTCACTAATTTCGTTCAGGTACAGGTACTTACCCAGGTACCTAGGTAAAGTAAATATATAGTATAGGAAGGTAGGTTTATGGGGGTGAGAGGGTGGATATGATTCATCGCATTTCGAGGGTTGATTCAGATTCAGTTTCAGTGCGTAGGTGCGTAACCTACTGAGATTTCAGAGGCGATGAATCATTTCCTTCTAGCCTAACTACGCTGACAAAAACGGAACCCATTAAATTATCTCTAACTCCTGCCCGTGTGCCTTCGTTTGGGTTCAAGTCAATTAAAAAAAAACCGGACAAGTGCGAGTTGGACTCGACCACCGAGGGTTCCGTACAAAGGTCTATGTAGGTAGGTACGTATAGCAGTACAAACTGTTAGGTACGAAGTACCTACATACAAAGTTATTAGGTAGGTATACTCGTACATGAGAAGAGAAAAACTTCATATTTTAAAGAACAAAGTGATCCTGGGTTCTGTTTTGTTCCTTTTGAGGTACGGAACCCTATAAAAATAACTGGATAACAAAGTTTCAGGGTGCCTGGACACGAGAGCAGTGACAGTGACACGCGAGACAGTGGGCAGCACCAATAAACAGCATGCTAATCAGCTTGCTGTTGTCTGCTGCCCTATTGGTGAGCTGGCTGGTCTGCCTCACTACAAGCAGCTTATGGTAGAAAATGAATCATGGTAACCTGGTGGTAACACTACTACTACACGTAGTATAAGAATTAGCATAGGATCGTGTTGGATAGGTACATATAGCTCAAAAAAAGGGAGGTCATGCCCAGTAGGTGATGACCTTAATGATCGAAGTGAAGCATACCTAACATTATCTTAAAGGTACCTACTTAAAGTATATTGCAGGCGCACAGTAAGTAGCTAGGTAGGTACGTACATACGGGACTTTCCGGGTCCGCGGGTGGTCGAAGTGGGGACTTCGGCTGTCAATGATGCGGACCCCGGGAGGGCGGCGGCGCTCTGTGGCGAGCGCCGTCGTAAGCACCACGAGGATGCTGGGCGTGACTGTGGGTGTCATTCCCGGGACAGTGCTTTAGGCAAATGCGAGAGGGGCACCGGTGCGTTCCGAGATCCCGGAGCCCCTTGACATGCATGGAGGCCGGCCATACGTCAGTTTTTAGTCGGTGAGAGTCCGACAGTCCGACATAACCCTTCCGCTATCTCCACGGCGCGGGCGGCAGGGTATCCATAATGGATTTTCTAACGATATAAGAAAAAAAAGGTAGGTACGCACATACATTCAGAATTCGTAGCCGCAGGCTTCTGACATTTGGGTTGCACAATTTTAAAATTTTCATTCTTCACTACACAACCACTTTAACAGCAAACAGAAAATAAAATGAATCAACTATATTTATGTTATTTGTCCTTATAGTCATAGATGTTATACGCCAAGTAGGTAAACGTTCTACCTATGCTTCTGATTCTTTACGTAGGTAGGTATCCCTTTTAGGTATAGCTCGTAATTTAGCATTATACCTACTTAATGTTATACCTAACTGGAAATTTTCATTCACGTCGACAATTACTGACGACATAGGGCTAATAAAAACCTATCCAATTATATTTTACATACGCAGGTTTTTTAAACCCAGGTAAGTTCCTACGGTACCTGGGTTTCGTGGCACCCCCGTTAGTGCCGAGACTAGAGAAGTGAAAACTTAAACATTAAGGTGCCTGCCTAGTGTATTTTTTAATGACTTCACGCGTTTAGTTATAAAATGAGCTTTTAGAAATGTAAATTAATTTTTAGGTAGGTAGGTAGCAAATAAGTAGGTACCGAGGTACATGTACCTAGGCATAGAACTATAGAGATCTATGACCTATGCTATGATGTAGTACCTATACCTACCACTAAGTAAGTAAGTTTTAAATCTAGCAAATAAGTAGGTAGGTAGGCTAGTCAAAAATACTCTGTTGCAATTGACGACTAGGTAACCTCTATCCACCCTAGTACCTAACTACATCAAAGTATTATTTTCCTTCTAGCTCTGTAATGGAAAGTCACCGGTCTGTGTGGAAAGTGTGTAGGTAAGTATACCTACCACCTACATAGTAGTGACTCACACCGCGAATCGTATAGTAACTTCATTTATAATCTGTGGCGTGGCACGGGCGGCTAAAAGACGCGCCTATAGAAATTGCGTGAGGCGCCTCACCGACAAAATGCCGCATGGTGCTTTTCCGAATGGCATCGTTTATACTAAGTACTCGTGGTGCACCCTGCTTGATCCTAATCGCATAATAGATTGACAAAGCGATTTTCTGCGAGTAGTAGCAAATGGATGGGTGACCTCTAATGTTTTTGAATTTTTGGCGAAGTTTAGCCAATGAGTTTAGCTATGATAGAGCCTTATGGCTGGAGTTATCTCTATTTTGGGTGGCATATTACCTTCTTGGGTGGGTAGGTATGTAAGTAGGTACTTAAGTGTACTGTTTAGGTATAGGTAGGTTAGGTAGGTACCTACCTACTATATACCTATAAAAAAACTGATGAAATATTTTTTCTTTGAAGATGTCCAAGAGTGTGGCCAGAGGCCAGAGGCACGTCCAAAATATAAAGATGTCCTCATTTTGCAGACGATTTTTTTTTTTTTAATTTTATTTATTTGGCACACAAAACACATTACAACACAAAAAAAAATAGTTATTATAAATATGATTGTTTTGACACTATGTTGCAACATAAACATATGTGCGCACAGAATAATGTTGAACTAAGCAAACGAAAATATTAAACAAAGTAAACAAAATCAAAATAAAGAACAATAGGTTGGTAAATAACCAGACAGGTGGGTAGGTACTAAATACTAAAGTAAGAACAGCTAGATCTGCAAGGGCTAATTATAATTGGCAGCTCCAGATACTCTTGTCAGAGCATCAGGACTACCAGGACCATTGAAGTGGAGGATATCTTTTAGTTTTCTGTTAATTCTAGGATTAGTAAGCATTCCATTCTGTCTGACTGTCATAAAAATTCTAGCTTCTCACGATGTTATTTTTCATCGGAATACCAGAATTTTTCTGTTTTATTTTCGTTCACTGCCCTAAGTATAATCACATTACCTGTGAAGCTACATTCTTGTTGGGCGGATGCGTCATGCAGGGCGGGGATGGCGCCCGTCGCGACCTCCGACGCGACCACCAGGCGACGCGGCCCGAGGACGCCGCACGCGACGCACCGTCAGAGACCACCCTAAGCTGACTGATTTTAGCCTTTTGCATAAAGAATGAGTGGCTAGCTAGCCTGACCTATGTGCCTACCTACACCTATCTAACTCTAACTACACAGGTAATTATGACATAGGTACTTATGTAATTTTGACACAGAAACATTTTGACATGAGGAATCGTCTGTCTGCCTGTAATTAAAATCCAAGACAAATCACACACAGCACAATAGGTACACACGGTGGCTTAAAAGTTCAATTTTTCTTCCGTCAAACCTCCTTGACGACAAAAGTAGGACCTAAAACTTTTTAGTACTTTCGCTTTTAAAAAAGTTCAAACGGTTTCGAAATTCAAACTTGACTCACAACACAATTCACGTCAGATTCCTTCAATCAGTCAATCCTTCAACAAACAAACAATAGTTTTTAGACATTTTTGATAAAATTGGTGAAAATGCCTGATATCGTGGTGAAGATGACTCGCAGCGTGTCTCCGGTGGCCCGGGCTGGTGCGGGGGACATCTCGGAGCGGGAGCTGTCTCGCGAGAGACATACCCTGCAGACCACTCCACCAGCGTTAGTACCTATCTCTACGAAAAAAGCCTCTTTGAGGCAACCTTGCTCTACACCGCTGGTTGTTCTTTTCGTGACAAGAAATATCTACTAGTCTTTGATGATTCGAAGCCAAAGTTTACTGTTGAACCACATCATTCATTAAGAATGACAAGATTATTTTGTAGGTCCTATTTTACCGAAATGCCTGCGTAGCAACAAATTTAATGATGTAGGTGAACAGGGTAAGGGTGAAATGTAGGGGTGATTGTCGCCTTGGCAATTGTACCCTATCTGTGATTACGGGGGTTAGGTCATTTTATTATGCAATGCCTGTTTAGGGGTGGAACGTGAGGGTAGGTCGTTCAATGAAGGGTGATATGTTTGGGAGGGATGTTTAGTCATCCGAACTAGGTACAAAATAAGACTTTTTTTTGTATAAATTTTAAGGGAATCTTCAATCTAGGTATCATGTGCTAGATAAATGAATACATTGATACCTCTCCATGTTTATTTACATTGATTCGTGGGACATAATCACGCGCACTTGAATCGCAATACTCGAGAGGGTATTTCAACATTTAGATTCTTCTGCTCGGTCTTTGTGATTGGTTACTTACTTACCGATAATGTTTCGATACGTCTGGAGATGATTATTCATGTAAGCTACTCGTGGCTCTCACTGCTAATGTAACTCATCCCTCCAGGCGTCTGCAGCCAGTGCACCCCAAGAAGCAGCTGTTTTTCACGCCCCTGAATAAATTCACGGCGTCTCCGTCCGGGCCTTCGCCCCACCTGGCCAGGATCCGCAGCTGCCTGGAGGAGCTGACGGCGGCCAACACCGCAACTGTCAGGTCAAGGCAGAAGATGCCGCCCAAGTCCAGCTCCATGGAGGACCTCACGCCGACCAAGAGGATGAGGAAGGAGAAGTAAGCGAAGATTTTTCGTCCAGCCCTATCTTTTATCCATATCATTGGTGCAAATCAGTACCTATATCAGTTATCTGGTTCCCATAGTACAAGCTTTGCTTAGTTTGGGGCTAGATGATGCTGTGTGAAAATGTCCAGCATTATTATTATTCAATCATCTGCATACAAAGCGTGGCATATCCAATACGTCGGTATTCAAACACTTGGGTACAAGTTCATGCCCTTGCGTGACGCATACCTAAATGTTGAAGAAGCCTAGAATTCATTATCTCGTCTGGCATCACTATTTTTTGTAGGTTTCTGTTTGTGTTTTGATACAGAGCATGAAACTGCAACTTTGGTCTGACGCTTAAAAGAGTTAAATTTTATATTTCGAAGCGGCAGACCAAAGTGCAGTCTTGTCGCTTTTAAAACGATAAGACAGGAGTTGTTTTGATGCTATTTCTAGCCCAAAAACGGATACTCTACCAGTAATCCGATCCCCATCCTCCCTGGGAGCCGGTGCCGACGCGGCCGCCGCTCGGGTGGCAAGGTTCATGGTGGTCTGTGCGTGGAGGAAACGGCGGGACGAAGTGCGCTGTCTGAGGAAAACGCTGGAGTTTCAGGTGAGTCTACGTCAAAAAGTGTTCTTGGTGCCACCACCTCTTTCGAGTCAGTGTGGAGGATATCCATCCTGTTTTGATTTTTGGGAGATGCAATAATATTTCAGATGGACACAGGAAAACTAGTTAGAACAGTTAACGGTAGGTACTTAACCAAGTAAAATGACTAACTTGTGATGGTTTTGTCCCCAGGTGTCATGCTCAGAACGGCTGCGGATGCAGGTGGTAGCTCTGAAGTCCCTGCTGGACTCCGACAACGCGAAGGTGCGCCTGGCGATGCGGGAGCTGGAGCGGCTCAAACAGCTCGTGCGGGACAAGGACAGGGAGAAGGCTGTGCTGGAGCGAGTAAGATACATTTTTCAGTGTATTCAGTAATCAACTCCACTGGTTGCCAAACTACCACTCACTCTCAAAAAGAAACTTATGGGCGTACGCATTCTCCCCATCCTTAAATACGATGCTCAGACTTGGTCTTTGACAAAACGTCAGAAGTCCGCCCTTGGCGTCTGACAACGGGCCATGGAGCGAGCGTATCTTAGGTGTAAAACTGTCAGACCGCGTGCGGAAGTGAAGTGGAACTGGGCCGGACACATCTGCCGCATGTCAGACGATTTGTGGACAAAACAGGCCACACAGTGGACCCCACAACATATGACGCGCAGACGTGGAAGACCTAGGATGAGATGGCGGGACGAGCTGGACTCTCACCTGAGAACTTTGCCTGTTGCTGCGTTAAATCGCGAGGAGTGTAAGAAGGGAAGGGAGGCCTATGCCCTGCAGTGGGACAACACGGGCTAAATAATAATAAAAAAATAATAACTGGTTGCCAAAGGAGGAATTGACTCTTCCTTCAGGACGATTCGCCTTCATGCATTCGATTCGAAGAACTTCTTGGTGTCATTTCTGTGAAGTAACGTCACTTAAAACTGAACGGAGTGTAAATCGCCTTTCTGCAGGTATAGACTTTGTCTTTGGCTAACCGACCGACGACGTTGTGATGATTGTGGGAATAGGTGGTACCTACTCTTGTGGGGGATACATGACTCGTCGTAAATATCTTAAATTCCAATGTTCAACTGTAGGTAATATGTTATAGGTATGGCAATTAGTTCTGTTAATATTACAAAAATGTCTTTCTCCATAGGAAAAGTTGGCTTTAGAAGACGATGTTTGCGCTGCTGAAGACCGAACCTCCGAAATGAGTATTGGTAAGATAGAGATAAGAGAGAAAATAAATAAAGTTTGTATTGTATTGTAATTTAGTACCTGCCTACTACTAAATAGTACTACTTTTGAATGCTCAGCTTCGTGAGTAGTGTAGGATTTCTACGAGGCCATTGGTATCATCTACTAGGGGCAGCCTCGGGCTGAGTAACCTCGACTTGAGGCAAACTGAGGCAGCTTTATTGTCTCTAGTGAATACCTACGCTTCGAGGCAGGCACGTTGCCATATCCCAAGTAAGGCGTGTCGCCTAAACTTGATCCACAATTTATGGCTCGTCTCGAGGCGACGAATTTGTCTCAGGGCGTGGCGTGCCTCATATTAAATAATAAATAAAATAAAAATTTCTTTATTTCAGACATTTTTGTGTCCAATTTACTTATTAAAATATAGCTAAGTACACACTTATACCTGCTGATGAAAAAAAAGACTTAATCACAGTACCTACTATGAAATAGACTAAAACGTTTTTAAATGAACTTGGGATAGTTAGATGCGCATTGCGCACTCAGTGATAGGTAGACGTTGCCATCGCTGTATGCGACCCCAACCAAAACCGCATGAGACAGCGTCTCCGCTTGCGTGCACTGATACAGCTTATCACTTATGCCGGCCACCCAGGATCAAGTCCACCGTCCAGTCTGCAGCGGACTGGATGCGGCGTCCGGTAAACTTGACGGAGTATCGGGATGGGTGGGCATGACAAGCGAAAAAGAACTTCGTTCTGCTTGATCAAGTTTGCAGCGCTCAAACCGGACGGTAGACTGGATCGTGGGTGGCCGGCATTATGAAAGCAAATATTCGGCCGCAAGAATTGAACACGAGGATTTGAATGCCCCCCCAGGCTGGCGCAACTGCCGCAACGAGCTGGAAGGCGTGCGCGCCGCGGCCGCGCTGTGCGAGCACGCGCTGGCCGCGGAGCGCGCCGCCGCCGCCGAGGCACGCCACAGGAGGGACCAAGCACTCGCCAGGGTACATAGAACGTGTCGTGTCAGTCGTGGTAGCTTGCTCGGTCGTTCTTGACCGAAACGTTGCTTGAATCCGGATTCAAGCAACGTTTTGATCGGTCAGAAAGTGGAATGGTAACCGCTAGACTAGTGGCTATCGACTGAGCGCTTTTGTGCTTCGGAGAGCATGTTTTAGTCCCGGCTATTTATGTCGTTCCGCAGTGTCAGAGACGGCCTAAAAACTCACCAGAGTTTGCCATTAACGAACTTTAATGCTACGATGCTACGGTCCACGTCTACGAATTGCTTAACTTAATATTTCAGTTTCGAAACATTTCATGATGAAGATTGACGGTTTATATTAGATACCTACTCTTCCCACAGCTGTCGGCAGCAGAAGACGAGCTGTCCCAGCTGGAGGAGCAACTGGCCAGTGCGGAGGAAGAGGCGGAGGGACTGCGCGGTGACCTGGAGGACGAACAGCAGGCACGGTTGGAGACAGCACAGGAACTGGATAAGGAACAGAAGTAAGTTTAGGGTTAGTGAGAGAAAATGGAAGAAGGAAAGTTTGTTAAAGGTCCAGACGCAATAAAAGATGATAAAACAAGAAAAGTATACTGGAAGCCGAGCAGTAGATAGGCCTGGAGCCTTGCTAGTAGTTGGCTAAGGAATAGAAGTAATAATAAAAGGCGGAAGGAAAGTGGACGAGAAGCAGGCACACCTGGAGCTGGAAGCTGCTAGAAGTAAGAAATAACAGATAATGGGAAAGCGAATGCATGCTAGGTGAACAGAGGAGGGAAGTACCTCACAGCGCCTTCAGGCCTGTCATCAGCTGGACAAAAAAGAACAGATGTTTTGGGACTAATGACAGAAAAGTCTGCTGGGGGTAATTAAGGAAAGGCACTGGGAATTCTGCCAACTGCTGAACAAGAAACAAAAGATAAACGTTTTCCATATTAAACCTTTACCTACCCACTATGGATCGCGTTAAGAGTGCTGACATTAGACGATTAAAAGCAATCCCAGTGATCTTATAAATTTGAAACTTACAGTGGCAGACTAGCATGTGGCCTGGAGATAGCAGCCCTGAACATGCGAGTCTCCAGAGCTGATGACGACATCGCAGCGCTGAAGGTAGCCGCCGCTGAGCTGAGGATGCAGCTGGAGCAGGCGGAGCTACAGCTAAGGGTCACAAGAGAACAGCTGGACTGGTGGCCCAAGCCGCTCACCAAGTAAGTAACCTGAATGAAGAGATAATGAGAGCGGGCTTTTTTGTGCTCATCAGTTTGGTTTGATGTTTTCACGTTTGGTGACATTCGGGACCTTACGCGCGATGTTGGGGAATTGGAACCAAAACTGATAGTTGAACTCAGAAAATAAGGACTTCTTTTTCTGTCCCCATCTCCATCATCATCTCCCTGCCCTTTTCCCACATTATGTGGGGTCGGCACAACATGTGTTCTTCTTACATTCTCCTCTATCAGCCGTCATCTCAACACTCACTCCTTTGTTACTCTTTCCTGTCCCCGAATCCAAATCCAGTAAAATTGTTATTGTGGCCTAAGGCTGCCATTTTAGTGCACATCGGTTGTCGTCGCTGAGGCTCGCAATTTCAAGTTTTTGTAACTTTCAGCAACACTATTGGGCAAACGTCGTCCCACCAATCACTCGACGTCGTGCTTTTACTTGCCAGTTTCTCTAGACTCGTCCTAAAAGTAAATAATTACGCCTACGGATATAAATAGAGTTGGCGCCCAACGTGGTGTTCTGAAACTTCACTACACCACGTTGGGCGCCAACTCGATTTACCACTTTATCGTTTCCTTCTCGGGTGGCACCGAGAAGGAAACGGGCGTAGTGTATCCTATCAATAAGCAAGTTTTTGAACTGATTGCTCACTCAACTATACCTAAATTCATCAAGATATCCAAATGAAATTTGAGAGTGTAAAACCGTAACACCAAGTATTATCCCCAGGTTGCTAGGCGCTATGCACTGGTGGGTCCGCAGACCCAGCTCCTTGCGCGCTGCTTTCTTATGGAGCTGTGTGCCGCCCACACACGGAGCGACACAACTCACACACACACTCTACTTGATCTAACATTGCACTGTTGAACTACCCTCCATTTTATATTTTTGTTTGCCTTGATCTAACAATAATTTTCAAAGAATCTTCTATTTTAACTATCTTTTGTTTAGATTTAGAATTTATATGATCAAAATTTTTGAAAGCTATGCCTTTCTTCAAATCTTTTGTTTGGCAGTTGAAAATCTATCACGGCCAATGCGTAGATTTTAATACGAAAGGAGGGTAGATCAAATTTTCAATCAAAAAACAGTATGTTCAAAAATTTACACTAAATCTATACATAGAATTGACTATGTACCTATTTACACATGTTTTTTTATAAAGGTTTGTATGAGGTGAGTATTTATCATGTCGTTATAATTTTTAGAAATATTGTAAGGTTATTTATAAGTGACTTTGTTATTTAATTAAACTTATAATTGTTAATCTATTGTTTTATTACTTTTTTTTAAGATTTAATTAATATTTTCAGATTTTTTGCTACGATTAATGAAAAAGTTGATTCCATAGTCAATATTTTATTTCAGTCTTACATTGCTAATAACATTTCAACTACAAAATAGAAACAGTTTGGAATGCTATCACTTGAATAGTATAAACAACAAACACAGTTTGGTGCACAGTTTTATATATTAGCTATTTACACAAGCACGAGTCAACAGTTTTTACACGGTTGTCTGGAAGAGATCGCTCATTATAAGGATAGGTATTGACAGGTGCTAATGCTATGTAAAGAAACCTAAGTGGAACATTTTATCTCGAAGATGTCAGGAAGACTTATTTTAGGCCTTTTATTTTCTCACTGATGAAGACCCAAGCGTTTTGTACCCTATGGTACTAAATAATAAATACAGTTGACTGTACCTTCATAACTTTCATTTTATCATCATTTAATATTTTAATAACATTTTAAACTAGACTACTAGCAATAAGTTATTCAAAACTTTTCAATAAATAAATCTTAAACTTATATGGTTAGACCTAATTGGACAATCTAATCGAGTGTTTTCACAATAATTTCTTTTGTTTGTGTTGGTGCGAGCTAAAAGCAATTTTGACAAAAGTAAAAACCAGACTTTGAATATGAAAAAAATTGTTGCCCTATGTGCTAAGTTTTTATTTCAGTGTTATTCTAAAGTTATTAATACAAATATTAGGCGTTTCAATGTCTTCTATATATTCAGAATATACAATCAATTCAACGTGAACGCTTTATTTACAAGACTTGCGTAGATGTTATCTCTTTCTTTCTTATTGTCAATGTTCCCCCAAGATGGACTCGACTTTGGCAGGATTACTTTCGACTTAATTAACGGAATGAGTATATTACTAATTGACCTTAACTAGTGAACTGTTGCAACATTACAAGATGTACTTAACTTTCAGAAATGCTACTTAATAATATCGGAGGAATGCACACAGCACTTTTATCAAATCAAATCAATCATATAATTGCAGAATACAGTACATAATAATGTCAAGTTTAGCTTACATCTAAGTAAAGCTTATAAAGTGCCACAAATTTATCTGAACCGGAGAGGCGCTGTGATCGCATTTGGTGTTGGCAGAAAAATAAATTTTACAGTAAAATTCGTTAGTTCCTATTTTGGCCACCGGTCTAGATAAGTTTGTGGCACTCTTGTATTGTATAGGAGCCGTACAACTGATAGATGTCTGTGCTTTTTCTGTTTTTCTGAAACAGTTTTAAGAACGCTTTAAATACCTTAGTGATAAAGCTTTGGTTTTACAACTTAGTTTTAAGATTAAGACCCTGAAGATTTAAATGGCAATTTGCATCTTTTCCAGCTGTCTGTAAAATTATTCTCCAAATAGTAGGGGGTGATACAATGGCGAGTAAAACCGCCGAGCCAGTATTGATCGTGAACGAGCATCTCAAGTACAGAAAGCAGAGTACAACCAGCCCCCGTACCATGGCGATTGTCTAGGTACCGGAGAATAGATAAAAATGACAGTAATGACATTAGAGTGTGGATAAAACGGGTAGAAAAGTAACTTTTTTCCACTTTCTACGCGTTTTATCTACACTCTAATGTCATTACTGTCATTTCTTTCTATTCTCAGGTACCTAGACAAACGCCATGGTAAGGGGGCACCTAGTGACCAAGAGTAGACTGTTTGATCTGTCAATGGATCACCCAGCTCAATTTAAAAGGCCTATTACGTATGAATGACAGCATTTAGTCACCATTGCTTCATGGGGTCCTATTTTGGACCACGTTCTTCGGTTTAAAGAGTTTATTCTCATAAAGAACAATTTACAGTTCACTTATAATGAGAAAGTTATAGTTTACTTATAATAATGTCGATAAGCTAGTGGCGAAGCATGCAGAAATCTTAAAAACTAAATGTTAACAATCAATTGCAAAAAACAAATACATTGGCCAATATAAGGGTAATTAAACAATTTGAAGCGAAAGTTATTTTTTTTTTACTACCATCACTATCTCGTAATTTTTAGTCGTGTGCGTTAGAGTGCTTGAATTGAGGCAAGCAGTGTGCGTATTGTTCCTATGCACTGTCACCACGAACAGATACGTAAGGACGCGTAAGGCTGTGTGAGTGTGGTATTGTTTACGGGCCTATGCTTTGACTTTATAGTGCGAGAGACAATTTAGTGTTTTGATATTTTAGATATGTAGGTAAGTTTTTAATTATTTTTTTTTGTTTATAATATTATGGTTATATTTGTTTTAAGCTATACTCACCTACATACGACACTGTTAGGTAACAAAATGTAAAAAGTTTTTATTTTTAGGTTTCAATGGTTGGACCTTTAGTCTATTAAGTATCTAGTATTAATACTTACTTATACTCAAACTTTTTTTTTATATCTTAGTTTACTTTAATTTATTTTTATTTAATTTTTCATTTTAGTATAGGTAAGTATTAAAATTTTCTAACTATTAGCTGTTATATATTTGTTTGAATAGTTTTATTGGTAATATTTTTTTTAACCATGCACAGTATCGCAGAATATTAATTGTGTTATGTAAGTGTTTCAGTTTGTTTGATGATACCTAGTCATATTGTATCATCGTTTTATAGTTTTATTCTGTACATCTTCAACTACTTATATTAGATTTAGCAAGCATAGAATAATTTATTTCAATGAAGATGAGTTAGATAATAGGTTTTAGTATTTATCAGCTAGGTCACATGTTCTTTGTTGTCTGATCGTCCTTTGATGAAATGAGGATCGACACCTCTGAGTTTTTTTAATATTTTTTGGTGATTGTTGGAACACCTTTTATATATTTGATAACAAGATCAGTTTCTCCATTTTCTTCTCGCTGTTTTAGACTTGCTGAAAGGTTCTTCACATAGCTCCTTTGAGCAGATGTTTGATCACAAAAAATCTTGAACTGCTCCGGTATTTTGGACTTGTTCTTGAGCAACCGCCTCGTTGTACCCGATGATTGGAACACTACTTTAATTGGTCTCGGTTTTCCTGCATTGTATTTTCCCATCCTAAGGGTTTTGAAGGGCTTAGGACAGTCTTCATACGCAGCTGATAAGATTGTGTATACTTTTTCTGAGTCGTGTTGGTTACGAGCAGTGAGATTTTTATCGTTGAGTTCTTCTAGTCCAACCATGATGATGTTTTTTTCTCGTTGAAGTCTGTCTTGAAGTTCTTGGATGATATTGTGTTGTACTGCAATAGGTGTTTGTTGTTGTTGTGATTCTTCTTGAATAGTTTTTAGAACGTACATGTCTTTTTCAATGTTGGTAATTTTTTCTTGTGTTGATTTGTGTTTTATTGTGACATTTTCTACAGCTCTATTAAGCCTTTCATATTCGGCTGTAAGGTTTTGTGTTGTGAGTTTAATAGTTTTTATTTCTTCTTTTATTTCTTGTATGTCGTTATGTATTATAGTAATGTTTTTATTTTGAGCTTGGGTAGTTTCTCTGATTAGGTCCATCATTGCTGTTCGAAATTCAGCCAAATCCTGTCTAAGATCGTATTCGGTACCGCGTTCTTTCCTTTTTCTTTGATATTTGCTAATACGTTTTTCATCTTCGTCGTAATTAGATAGGTTTGATGTTGATCCATCCCTGCTACCGCTGGCACTCAGCATCGAGTGACTTTGTGGTGGAGTTCGCTGAATATTCATTTTAGACTATAATTTATATTCAGGCTGTCTCTTGGTCTATATAACCTTGGTAAGAATTTTTGACAGGTATAACTCACTAGTTCGTCTCTTCAACTAATCAGGCACTGATTCACTTTTATGCACAGAACTATAGGTACAGTTTATTGAAGTTTAGTATCGTATCACGTAATATTTTAGTAATAATATTTTGAGTTCACAACTGCAGTAGTTTGACACGTCTGCTCACTGCGGCCGCTAGCGCTTGAAATATTAGAATTGCTTTTACCTACATTACTGACTAGTCAATTCTTATCTCGAATACGTTTAACAAATATTTCAGCGACGTGCAAGCTGACGCGACAGAATCGCATCAGTTTGGACGTGGCTCAGTAATCGACTCAACACAAAGTTTTGACTGCCCATATTTTTTCCAAAATGGCGGCCCCAATTTTTTATCAAACTAAAAATAAACTTATTAATAATTAGGTAATTCGAGATAAACTTCGGTAATCGGTTATATTCAGATAGCCTTACCATGAAACGTGACAAAGTTATTTCTCGGAATAAACCAAGAATAACTATACATTTTGACAGTTTACACTCAGGAATAACTTTATACCAGTTTTAAATTTTATAACGGGACTTAATCGCGTAGGTATAACATTTGTTTATTTACCTCGACGTTTCAGTAGCGTTACAGCTACCGTGGTCACGAGAAGACTGCCCGCCGGTACTCGTTCGCCTCTTCGACCGATGAGAAACTACCCTCATTCGGTCAACACAAAAATAACATTAGGGTCGCGACACACTACACTGACAACATCCAAGTTAGTACTAGACGTTCTTACACGACCCGAACACTTTTTTATCACTGGATCCCACGTTGATGACAGTTTGTAGCCGCATTCCCGGTTGAAATTTTTGTTCAGTTGCGGCAGTTCTTATATTGGACAGACCAAGCGGACTATTGCTGAGCGTGTCAAAGAACATATCGCAGCTGTCAAAAATCGCCAGGTGTATAAATCAGCGATAGCGGAGCACTTGCTGGAATCAGGATCAAACCACTGGATCGAGTTACATCAACCTTTAGTCCTTTCCAATGATCGCCATTATTATACTAGAATTGTGCGTGAAGCAGTTGAAATAAAGAAACACAAAAATTTCAACCGGGAATGCGGCTACAAACTGTCATCAACGTGGGATCCAGTGATAAAAAAGTGTTCGGGTCGTGTAAGAACGTCTAGTACTAACTTGGATGTTGTCAGTGTAGTGTGTCGCGACCCTAATGTTATTTTTGTGTTGACCGAATGAGGGTAGTTTCTCATCGGTCGAAGAGGCGAACGAGTACCGGCGGGCAGTCTTCTCGTGACCACGGTAGCTGTAACGCTACTGAAACGTCGAGGTAAATAAACAAATGTTATACCTACGCGATTAAGTCCCGTTATAAAATTTAAAATGTCTTCGAGTCGCGAAAGTTTAAAATGTGTTTTATACCAGTTTATTAGTAGGCGCCAGAGTATGTAAGCATAATAAATGAAACTGAGATAACAAAAATTTACACGTTAAAAATAGATCCAGATCTAACTAGTTTCAATTCCTTATGCAAGTTTATGTCAGAGAATTTATGTTCATTAGAAAAACAGTTACAACTCGTATGCAATGAGTATTCATCACGTGGGCTAGTCACGTGTGACAGTGCACTAGCATAAAAGCAACCTGTGACTAGAAACTGTATGGGCTAATCATTCTCCTTTTTTCTGGACTCTCTGATGGCTAAAGCTTTTCCCTCTAAATCTTGAAGACCCTTGAAGATAAGCACGTGCACCAGATATTTGAGGAGTCATAGTATCTATTCCCCCTCTTTTAAGCCCCTCAGATCATACCAAACCCTTCCCCCCCTTCGTTAATAGCCCATAACAGCGCATGGACGAGTTGTTCGTAAGAATCATAGTCCGGTAGACAGAGCTGGTTGAAGCAGGTGTGAGCGGTGGGTAGCGCGCCGAAGGTTGCCGCTGGAGTGATCTGGAAGCGCGGGTTCAGCTCCTGGAAGAAGTTTGTATGAGTAAGTGGAAATTGTGGTATTTTGAGGCTAAAAACCCATCAAGGCTTGCTGTCTTGTTTTGACATTACACACAGCATCATCTAGCCCCAAACCAGGTAACTGATATACTACTTATATGTATACTGACGCAAGAGGTTGCGGGTTCGATCCCCGCGGCGGGACCAATGTTTGTATGATCTACAAATATTTGTCTCGGGTCTGGGTGTTTCTATGTATAATATGTATGTATTTACAAACAAAAAAAAAAAAAAAAAAGTATATAAGTAGTATATCAGTCATTATAGTACCCATAACACAAGCTCTGCTTACTTTGGGGCTAGATGATGCTGTGTGAAAAAGTCCAGCATTATTTATTTATTTATTTATTTATACTTTTTGTTAATAAATACATACATACTATACGTTGAAAACACCCAGACCCGATATAAATATTTGCAGATCATACAAACATTTATCCCGCAGCGGGGATCGAACCCGCAATCTTTTGCGTCTCATACATGAGTCTATATATTCTGTACGTTCTCCATACTTCCAGAGTAGCCCACAATCATTGCCTCATGTCTTATTGCCCTAGAAGTTATCCCATCCCCTAGCCCCTACTGGACTGGGTGTCCTCTGCTCTTTGCTTCACTGCCTTATCATTTAAGCCCAGTTATCATCTCAATATAGCTCAACGAATCACATAACACGAAAATGACAAAACACGTCATTTTTGTGTTGTGCGATTGGTTGAGCTCAATTGGAATGATAATTGGGAAAGGATTTCAAGTAAGACAATAAGG
Organism: Epirrhoe alternata; assembly: GCA_963565295.1. Taxonomy (NCBI): domain Eukaryota; kingdom Metazoa; phylum Arthropoda; class Insecta; order Lepidoptera; family Geometridae; genus Epirrhoe; species Epirrhoe alternata. The sequence continues at coordinate 12,616,188 of OY751384.1, read as the reverse complement.
CTGCTGGTCTTCCCAGCCCCTGCCCTACTGCCTTGGAAGGTCCTACCCTATTCTTGCCTTCCCGCCTTGGTCTATCCCGACCCCTTACCCGTCTAAAGTTGGCGCCCTGGAAGATCCCAATCTTCTCTTTGTAATTTCTATTAGACATACAAAATATTTATAGTCACAACTGTCTGTGTTGTACTAAAAAGCAATTATAAACATTACCAGAAGAGCGGGATCCTCTAATACAGGTATTTTCTTACTTAAAAGAGGATCCCAACCCCATGAAGTTGTATTTAGTTTAAGCTAAAGAAATAAAATATTTTGTATTTTTTTTTTTTTTTTTCTTTGCCTCAATGCTTTAGAAGAGCCCACTGCTACCCTTCACCCTTCTGCTTCAGTCTCCGCCACCGACCTGGAACCCCCCCGGCGGCAGCTGGCCGCAGCCGGTGGTGAACTGCAGTAGCCTCGCGCGCTCCTCGTTGGTGAAGCAGTCGAGCGCCGCCCACAGCCAGGCCAGCAGCCGCTCCCAGTCCCGCCCCGCGCCGCCCACGGCCGCGTGCGCGCGCCAGTCCGACACGCACACCTCGCCCGTGCCGCACGCCAGGAGCTGGAACCAACATTACATTATTGTATACCTACCTCAAATAATTAAACTTTTTAAACTTTCGTGATTTGGTGACATAATTATTATTTTTAAACCGGGTATTTATCACGTACCTATTATTATTATTTCTTTTTTCCGACGTTTCGGACGCATTGCAGCGCCCGAAACGTCAAACAAAACGTACAATAGCCGAACGAGTCAGAGAGCACATTTCAGCAGTCAAAAATAGGCAGATCAACAAGTCGGCGATAGCAGAACACCTATTGGAATCAGGAACGAACCATTGGATTGAGCTCCATGATCCTAAGGTTCTCTCCAGGGAACGCCATTATTATAAACGGATGGTCCGAGAAGCGATTGAGATCAGAAAACACCCGAATTTCAACCGTGAAGATGGTTTTCGACTCTCGGCCTCGTGGAATCCTGTTATTAATAAGTGTGTGAGTCGTGGTTCGTGTTTGCCGCAAGTTGATACAATCAGTGTCGTGTGTCGCGGTGTGAATCTGGCCTTATCGGATTCTGAAGACGAATTGAGGGTAGACGCAATCTACTCTCAATAATAGAAGCTAACTCGCCGTGCCTCAGTTCATCCGTGACCACGGGCGCTGCAATGCGTCCGAAACGTCGGAAAAAAGAAATAATAATAATAGGTACGTGATAAATACCCGGTTTAAAAATAATAATTATACCTCAAATAAGTGTTTGTGTCTTCTTTTACACAGCTTGTGATACCCGTGCTTTTTTTTTTTTTTTTTTTTTATGATGAATGGGTCGACTCTTGACCTCGAAACTTACATAGGCAAGAATGAGGTCTACGATGGAGCGAGCCTACCCAGCTTATTACGGGAACACCAGTATACTGACTTTGCTGATTACAGCAAATTATTTAGACACTTCTGTCAGTCATATTTTATTCTGACGTAGAATTGTGTGATTTCGTTGTTTGACATTATACTCTTTTTTTCCAAAAAAACATACATTTCATGAAATAGATGATAATTTTTTACCAATTATTGTTAAAGTATGAAAAGAAGGCGAATAAAAGTTGAAGTTTACCAAGAACTGAGAAGGTGAGAGTATACCACGGATTCGTTTAGATTGCATTGCAACACAGGCCTTTTTTACAAAGCTTTAGAAACCGCTGAAAAGCAGACAAGCTACAGTAGTATACCTCCAGTTCGTTCTCATCGAAGATGGCCAGCAGGTTGTCCGGCACCAGCAGCTGCAGCCCCCGCAGGAAGGCCTCCAGCTCGGGCCGGCAGCGCGCCGCCAGCCGCCACTGCGCCAGCCCGTCCAGGTACTGGATCTTGTTTTTGTTGTTCACCTAACAACAGAAATACACAAATATCATCATCTTTCTGTCCTTTTCCCACATTATGTGTTCGACACTCTCCGATTGCCATTTTCCCAGTCTTTTTATTTATTTATTTATTTATTTATTTATTAGTTCACCAACATAGAGTACACCTTAACATAAAACCGACCTCGGATGCGTCTTCTCCGATGAGAACAATATCGTCGGCAAAAAGCATGCACCAGGGCATCCTCCTGTATGTCCGATGTCAGAGCATATAATATCAGGAGGAACAAATAAGGACTTAAAGCCGACCCCTGGTGCAAACCTACAGCCACATTGAACTCACCAGTGACGCCAGTTTCGGACCGAACACGGGTACAAGGTCGACTGTACATGGCCCTTACCAGCTGCAGGTATTCACAGGCACTCCTTTCTCTTTCATTGCCCAAATTTCCTTTCGGGAAACCCCATCGTATGCCTTCTCGAGATCTATAAACACCATGTGCAAGTTCCTGTGCACGCGCCGGTACTTCTCGCACAGTTGGCGGATGGCAAATATGGCGTCTGTTGTTCCTCTTCCAGGCATAAATCCAAATTGGTTCTGTGATACCTCACTCTCTTCTCTCATTCTTCTCGCTATCACTTTTTCCCAAACTTTCATTCTATGCGACATGAGCTTAATTCCTCGATAGTTGTTGCAGTCCTGTACATCACCCTTGTTTTTAAAGATGGGCACCAGAGAACTGTTGCACAATTCGTCCGAGATCGCCTCTTCTTGCAACAACTTATAAGGTCTTATAAGGTAATAATAAGGTCGCATTCAAAAACTTCCATACTTCCACAGTAATACACAAATATATCAAAAAAATAAACAGTGCCACTCCGAAAGTGCCGACAGAAGCGAAAACTTGAAGGAGGTCTCACTCAGAAGTAGAGCTAAGGACGAAATTAAGGTCGATCTTTGATGAAAATAACTGTTAGATATCAAGGATGGTCACGTGACTTACGAAGCGAGTTCGATGGTTTTTCTCCATCTCAAAAATGCCCAACGCGCCTAAAGAAGTTTTCACTTGAAAAATATCTTACCCGTACAGTAGCCCCGCCCGGCACCAGCTCCCGTGTATGCAGCAGCCTGCCATCACTTGAGTAGACATCATCACAGAAGGTCAGCTCCATGCCGCAGTCGGGAGCTTCCAGGTCAGTCTCCAACACGTACTTTATCTTGGACAGGAAGAGCTCCGGGTCGTCTTGTTCGAAGTACTGGAACATATTACAAGCTTTTTTGAGAAGATGGTTTAGGTGCTGGACAGGCTCTACAGCTAAAAACAACTGGATAAATCATCTTATATGTAGAGGCCTAACAGACGGTTTTTTTATTAACTAATCATTGTTCAAATCTCTTGATAAGGTCAAATTTGTGTGCATGCGGGCGGTGAGTTAGTTTGCTGAAAACCTGAATATATTTCACCATTATTTGTGAAATTTTTGCAAAATTTTGATATCAAAAGCTTGTCTCTGCTCTTCGTTAATTTTATTATAGCCATGAAAACATTAAGAGGTCTGTAAATGGACTACAAAAATTGCATCTTGCTGGCAACTTTTATTAACCTATATAGCTCAGTACATTTGCAATATCGCCGGGACACACAGCAATATTGCAGCCATTTGGGCACTGTGCTGCGAGACATACTTGCAACTGGACAGCCATACCATTGCAGCAAGAAATTTCCTAAAAAACTTATGAGAAATCGTGCAACTCGTGTGTAACGCCGGGCACCCACGATCCAGTCTACCGTCCAGTTTGCAGCGCTGCAAACTTGATCAAGTCGGCAGAACGAAGTTCTTTTTCGCTTGTCATGCACACCCATCCCGATACCGCGTCAAGTTTACCGGACGCCGCATCCAGTCCGCTGCAGACTGGACGGTGGACTTGATCGTGGGGGGCCGACATCAGCTGTACCCTACCTTATAGTGCACGCGGGTGCCGATGAGCTGCGCCAGGAAGGAGCGCGTGAGTCGCGCGCGCACGAGCTGGCGGTGCGGCCCGCCCAGCGCACTCTCGTACAGATCGTGGGGGGCCGACATCAGCTGTACCCTACCTTATAGTGCACGCGGGTGCCGATGAGCTGCGCCAGGAAGGAGCGCGTGAGTCGCGCGCGCACGAGCTGGCGGTGCGGCCCGCCCAGCGCACTCTCGTACAGATCGTGGGGGGCCGACATCAGCTGTACCCTACCTTATAGTGCACGCGGGTGCCGATGAGCTGCGCCAGGAAGGAGCGCGTGAGTCGCGCGCGCACGAGCTGGCGGTGCGGCCCGCCCAGCGCACTCTCGTACAGATCGTGGGGGGCCGACATCAGCTGTACCCTACCTTATAGTGCACGCGGGTGCCGATGAGCTGCGCCAGGAAGGAGCGCGTGAGTCGCGCGCGCACGAGCTGGCGGTGCGGCCCGCCCAGCGCACTCTCGTACAGATCGTGGGGGGCCGACATCAGCTGTACCCTACCTTATAGTGCACGCGGGTGCCGATGAGCTGCGCCAGGAAGGAGCGCGTGAGTCGCGCGCGCACGAGCTGGCGGTGCGGCCCGCCCAGCGCACTCTCGTACAGATCGTGGGGGGCCGACATCAGCTGTACCCTACCTTATAGTGCACGCGGGTGCCGATGAGCTGCGCCAGGAAGGAGCGCGTGAGTCGCGCGCGCACGAGCTGGCGGTGCGGCCCGCCCAGCGCACTCTCGTACAGATCGTGGGGGGCCGACATCAGCTGTACCCTACCTTATAGTGCACGCGGGTGCCGATGAGCTGCGCCAGGAAGGAGCGCGTGAGTCGCGCGCGCACGAGCTGGCGGTGCGGCCCGCCCAGCGCACTCTCGTACAGATCGTGGGGGGCCGACATCAGCTGTACCCTACCTTATAGTGCACGCGGGTGCCGATGAGCTGCGCCAGGAAGGAGCGCGTGAGTCGCGCGCGCACGAGCTGGCGGTGCGGCCCGCCCAGCGCACTCTCGTACAGATCGTGGGGGGCCGACATCAGCTGTACCCTACCTTATAGTGCACGCGGGTGCCGATGAGCTGCGCCAGGAAGGAGCGCGTGAGTCGCGCGCGCACGAGCTGGCGGTGCGGCCCGCCCAGCGCACTCTCGTACAGATCGTGGGGGGCCGACATCAGCTGTACCCTACCTTATAGTGCACGCGGGTGCCGATGAGCTGCGCCAGGAAGGAGCGCGTGAGTCGCGCGCGCACGAGCTGGCGGTGCGGCCCGCCCAGCGCACTCTCGTACAGATCGTGGGGGGCCAACATCAGCTGTACCCTACCTTATAGTGCACGCGGGTGCCGATGAGCTGCGCCAGGAAGGAGCGCGTGAGTCGCGCGCGCACGAGCTGGCGGTGCGGCCCGCCCAGCGCACTCTCGTACAGATCGTGGGGGGCCGACATCAGCTGTACCCTACCTTATAGTGCACGCGGGTGCCGATGAGCTGCGCCAGGAAGGAGCGCGTGAGTCGCGCGCGCACGAGCTGGCGGTGCGGCCCGCCCAGCGCACTCTCGTACAGATCGTGGGGGGCCGACATCAGCTGTACCCTACCTTATAGTGCACGCGGGTGCCGATGAGCTGCGCCAGGAAGGAGCGCGTGAGTCGCGCGCGCACGAGCTGGCGGTGCGGCCCGCCCAGCGCACTCTCGTACAGATCGTGGGGGGCCGACATCAGCTGTACCCTACCTTATAGTGCACGCGGGTGCCGATGAGCTGCGCCAGGAAGGAGCGCGTGAGTCGCGCGCGCACGAGCTGGCGGTGCGGCCCGCCCAGCGCACTCTCGTACAGATCGTGGGGGGCCGACATCAGCTGTACCCTACCTTATAGTGCACGCGGGTGCCGATGAGCTGCGCCAGGAAGGAGCGCGTGAGTCGCGCGCGCACGAGCTGGCGGTGCGGCCCGCCCAGCGCACTCTCGTACAGATCGTGGGGGGCCGACATCAGCTGTACCCTACCTTATAGTGCACGCGGGTGCCGATGAGCTGCGCCAGGAAGGAGCGCGTGAGTCGCGCGCGCACGAGCTGGCGGTGCGGCCCGCCCAGCGCACTCTCGTACAGATCGTGGGGGGCCGACATCAGCTGTACCCTACCTTATAGTGCACGCGGGTGCCGATGAGCTGCGCCAGGAAGGAGCGCGTGAGTCGCGCGCGCACGAGCTGGCGGTGCGGCCCGCCCAGCGCACTCTCGTACAGATCGTGGGGGGCCGACATCAGCTGTACCCTACCTTATAGTGCACGCGGGTGCCGATGAGCTGCGCCAGGAAGGAGCGCGTGAGTCGCGCGCGCACGAGCTGGCGGTGCGGCCCGCCCAGCGCACTCTCGTACAGATCGTGGGGGGCCGACATCAGCTGTACCCTACCTTATAGTGCACGCGGGTGCCGATGAGCTGCGCCAGGAAGGAGCGCGTGAGTCGCGCGCGCACGAGCTGGCGGTGCGGCCCGCCCAGCGCACTCTCGTACAGATCGTGGGGGGCCGACATCAGCTGTACCCTACCTTATAGTGCACGCGGGTGCCGATGAGCTGCGCCAGGAAGGAGCGCGTGAGTCGCGCGCGCACGAGCTGGCGGTGCGGCCCGCCCAGCGCACTCTCGTACAGATCGTGGGGGGCCGACATCAGCTGTACCCTACCTTATAGTGCACGCGGGTGCCGATGAGCTGCGCCAGGAAGGAGCGCGTGAGTCGCGCGCGCACGAGCTGGCGGTGCGGCCCGCCCAGCGCACTCTCGTACAGATCGTGGGGGGCCGACATCAGCTGTACCCTACCTTATAGTGCACGCGGGTGCCGATGAGCTGCGCCAGGAAGGAGCGCGTGAGTCGCGCGCGCACGAGCTGGCGGTGCGGCCCGCCCAGCGCACTCTCGTACAGATCGTGGGGGGCCGACATCAGCTGTACCCTACCTTATAGTGCACGCGGGTGCCGATGAGCTGCGCCAGGAAGGAGCGCGTGAGTCGCGCGCGCACGAGCTGGCGGTGCGGCCCGCCCAGCGCACTCTCGTACAGATCGTGGGGGGCCGACATCAGCTGTACCCTACCTTATAGTGCACGCGGGTGCCGATGAGCTGCGCCAGGAAGGAGCGCGTGAGTCGCGCGCGCACGAGCTGGCGGTGCGGCCCGCCCAGCGCACTCTCGTACAGATCGTGGGGGGCCGACATCAGCTGTACCCTACCTTATAGTGCACGCGGGTGCCGATGAGCTGCGCCAGGAAGGAGCGCGTGAGTCGCGCGCGCACGAGCTGGCGGTGCGGCCCGCCCAGCGCACTCTCGTACAGATCGTGGGGGGCCGACATCAGCTGTACCCTACCTTATAGTGCACGCGGGTGCCGATGAGCTGCGCCAGGAAGGAGCGCGTGAGTCGCGCGCGCACGAGCTGGCGGTGCGGCCCGCCCAGCGCACTCTCGTACAGATCGTGGGGGGCCGACATCAGCTGTACCCTACCTTATAGTGCACGCGGGTGCCGATGAGCTGCGCCAGGAAGGAGCGCGTGAGTCGCGCGCGCACGAGCTGGCGGTGCGGCCCGCCCAGCGCACTCTCGTACAGATCGTGGGGGGCCGACATCAGCTGTACCCTACCTTATAGTGCACGCGGGTGCCGATGAGCTGCGCCAGGAAGGAGCGCGTGAGTCGCGCGCGCACGAGCTGGCGGTGCGGCCCGCCCAGCGCACTCTCGTACAGATCGTGGGGGGCCGACATCAGCTGTACCCTACCTTATAGTGCACGCGGGTGCCGATGAGCTGCGCCAGGAAGGAGCGCGTGAGTCGCGCGCGCACGAGCTGGCGGTGCGGCCCGCCCAGCGCACTCTCGTACAGATCGTGGGGGGCCGACATCAGCTGTACCCTACCTTATAGTGCACGCGGGTGCCGATGAGCTGCGCCAGGAAGGAGCGCGTGAGTCGCGCGCGCACGAGCTGGCGGTGCGGCCCGCCCAGCGCACTCTCGTACAGATCGTGGGGGGCCGACATCAGCTGTACCCTACCTTATAGTGCACGCGGGTGCCGATGAGCTGCGCCAGGAAGGAGCGCGTGAGTCGCGCGCGCACGAGCTGGCGGTGCGGCCCGCCCAGCGCACTCTCGTACAGATCGTGGGGGGCCGACATCAGCTGTACCCTACCTTATAGTGCACGCGGGTGCCGATGAGCTGCGCCAGGAAGGAGCGCGTGAGTCGCGCGCGCACGAGCTGGCGGTGCGGCCCGCCCAGCGCACTCTCGTACAGATCGTGGGGGGCCGACATCAGCTGTACCCTACCTTATAGTGCACGCGGGTGCCGATGAGCTGCGCCAGGAAGGAGCGCGTGAGTCGCGCGCGCACGAGCTGGCGGTGCGGCCCGCCCAGCGCACTCTCGTACAGATCGTGGGGGGCCGACATCAGCTGTACCCTACCTTATAGTGCACGCGGGTGCCGATGAGCTGCGCCAGGAAGGAGCGCGTGAGTCGCGCGCGCACGAGCTGGCGGTGCGGCCCGCCCAGCGCACTCTCGTACAGATCGTGGGGGGCCGACATCAGCTGTACCCTACCTTATAGTGCACGCGGGTGCCGATGAGCTGCGCCAGGAAGGAGCGCGTGAGTCGCGCGCGCACGAGCTGGCGGTGCGGCCCGCCCAGCGCACTCTCGTACAGATCGTGGGGGGCCGACATCAGCTGTACCCTACCTTATAGTGCACGCGGGTGCCGATGAGCTGCGCCAGGAAGGAGCGCGTGAGTCGCGCGCGCACGAGCTGGCGGTGCGGCCCGCCCAGCGCACTCTCGTACAGACACTTGCCGAACAACTTGCCGGCCAGCTCGAAGTGCTTCAGCTGTGCACAACACTCAACATTATGGCATTTATCGATAGAACGATATGAAACAGATAGGAGATAAGTAAAAGAGGAGCACCAACAGCTTGCTGGCCACGCTTGCACAGAAACGACACAACGCATATGTCAATCACTGCTGCAGATTGCATTTGTAACTCTATAATTTAATGTGACTTTAAGCTAATTGACATTGTAATTTTAATGAGTTTTAATACTTGAAATAAATTAATTATTATTATACAGGGTGTCCCAGGAACGACTGTTGAGCGGAAGTCCAGTGATGCAGCACCCCAAGGGCTACCCGAATCACCCCCATGTATGTTCAGCAATTTTTTGTAGTTTAGAAGTTATTCACGTTTTTGTGACATTTTGCTTATTAAGCAGTTGCAAGACCATTTTGTTTATTTTGAGGTGAATAATTAAGATAAGCTCATAATTTTTTCTCTGGTAATTAGCTTAAAGTTAGGTCTCTTCAATCCAATGACTATTTACTTCAAAACCCACTCGACTGCGCCATAAAATAAAATGATCTAGCGTAAAATGAAAAACTGAAAACAATACCAATACTTTCAAGGGCATTTTCTGAGGAAAAGTCATAGAACTTTTGTTAATCCAAATGTATTTTAAAAACATCGCCATTTCAACAGCTATTTACCCTGTGACTTTCGTCAAGATATCTTTATGGCATCCTACTTAAATTTGAACACAAAGTGTACCAAGTCTTGAAACCAACTTTTTTCGGATAGTTAAAATGTCGCATTTCTTTAAAGAAAATAGCGGTATTGAACCAGATTAAGCTTCCCTTGCTTAAAACATGATGCGGTGAACCCGATTTGCATGGTTTTTGAGTGAAAAGACAACGCCAAGACCTATCTTTGCGCTCTCAGTACAATACTCGTAGATCGTCGTTTAACGAGTCAAAAGCTCAGTTAGCCGCTAAAAAGCTTGGCATCTTTGTTAAGGTGAGGCGTTATTTCACTCCTGTACAGCTGCTCACTCTTGAAAACCTAGGTTTGAGCCTGTTTGAGGTACTGTTCTCTCTTAAGGGAGGGCTCCGCCAAGTATCAATTCCAGGCTCTGGAGTCGATTGTGAGGTAAACTTAAAACACTTATCACAAACACTAGGAACACTAACCATGTCTTACTGGCACCTTTTGGGGTTCTTAACCTAGTGGCCGGATGAAAAAAAGGCATAAACTAATTAAAGTACTGAGCACACTTTCCAAAATGAATCTGGTAAAAAACCTCAAACAAGGCACTCTACGGTAAAGCTCTTAGCTGTTTAGCCGTGACTACCAGCTTCTGGGTGCGCCTCTTAATTGAACCTAGGGCCTAGAAATAGTACCTGCTTGGCAGAGCCCTCTTTTAGGTAAAAACAGTACCTCAAAAAGGCTCAAACCTGGGTTTTCAAGAGTGAGCAGCTGTACAGGAGTGAAATAATGCCTCACCTTAACAAAGATGCCAAGCTTTTTAGCGGCTAACTGAGCTTTTGACTCGTTAAACGACGATCTACGAGTATCGTACTGAGAGCGCAAAGATAGGTCTTGGCGTTGTCTTTTCACTCAAAAACCATGCAAATCGGGTTCACCGCATCATGTTTTAAGCAAGGGAAGCTTAATCTGGTTCAATACCGCTATTTTCTTTAAAGAAATGCGATATTTTAACTATCCAAAAAAAGTTGGTTTCAAGACTTGGTACACTTTGTGTTCAAATTTAAGTAGGATGCCATAAAGATATCTTGACGAAAGTCACAGGGTAAATAGCTGTTAAAATGGCGATGTTTTTAAAATACTTATTATCATAGGATTAACAAAAGTTCTATGACTTTTCCTCAGAAAATGCCCTTGAAAGTATTGGTATTGTTTTCAGTTTTTCATTTTACGCTAGATCATTTTATTTTATGGCGCAGTCGAGTGGGTTTTGAAGTAAATAGTCATTGGATTGAAGAGACCTAACTTTAAGCTAATTACCAGAGAAAAAATTATGAGCTTATCTTAATTATTCACCTCAAAATAAACAAAATGGTCTTGCAACTGCTTAATAAGTAAAATGTCACAAAAACGTGAATAACTTCTAAACTACAAAAAATCGCTGAACATACATGGGGGTGATTCGGGTAGCCCTTTGGGTGCTGCATCACTGGACTTCCGCTCAACAGTCGTTCCTGGGACACCCTGTATAAAGAGAACATTGTGCCCATTGTAAGAGCAAGCAGCAGAAATCAGGTGGTGTAGGTGCTACCAGCGATTTTTGACTTGCTCGCCAGCTCAAAGTACTTCAGCTGTATACAGCAACACAATGAGCATGATGACAATTTTTCAAAATCTGTTCTATGTTGTTCAGAATGATTTTTAATGTGAAAAAAATATCATATTTCAGTAGAAAATAAATTTTTTCAAACATAAAAATCTTTAAAATGAAAATTTTAAATTCACACCAAAACGCTCGACGGTGTCATGGCGGCTGTTATGACGTCACAGCTAACCACGGCAACAACTACGTGCTTATGACACGAAAAGATTGGGACTGCGAGATTTTGACGACGCAGTGTGTGACTCTGTGGTGCAGTGGGTGAAAGCCCGCTTGGGACGCTGAATGTTGCTGGTTCGATTCCCGCCGCGGGATAAATGTTTGTATAATCTGCAAATATTTATCTCAGGTCTAGCTGTTTTTTATATGTATGTATTTACAAAGTATATAAGTAGTATATCAGTTATCTATTCCCCATAGTACCTACAAGCTTTGCTTAGTTTGGGGCTAGATGATGTTGTGTGAAATGTACAGCATAAAAAAAAATGGCGCGCGCTATCCCGCGGTCCGAGCTTTAAGTGTAAAAGAGTGTGTGTGTGTGTATGTATATGTTTGTGTATGTATGTATACTATATACCTTGAGATGCGGCGGACGTTGAGACGCGGGGTTGGGATGTACCAGACCAGCAGCGGACTCGTTGAAGCTGACGAACAGGCCGTGCTTAGCGTCGAACAGTTGAGCGCACAGTAACGAGAACCACTCGCGGCGCACCCCGCCCCAGTCTACCCCTGGAAATTCAATAAATAGAGCTGGACATTTTACTTCATCTTATTCCACTAATATAATAAAGCTGAAAGTTTGTGAGTTTGTGAGTTTGTTTAGATGTTAGTATGTTTGTGTTTCAATCACGCCTAAACCAGTGAACCAATTTGGATGAAACTTGGAATAGGAATAAAATTTACCTACTAAAATTTTGAATAGCTTATAGGCTATTCAAAACTTTGGTGCCACGCGGGCGAAGCCGCACGCAGAAGCAAGTCGAAAATAAAGCAGAACTTGTGTTATGGGAACCACATGACTGATGACTGGAGCTTGATTACTTAGTTTTAAGATGGATCACAGTTAAAGACGTGTCGAAATAAGGAACTGTCGAAGTTCAGAGGTACACTCACCTAAGTGCTCTACGCCAAACCGTGTTCGTTGCTCTGGTTCTTCACGGTATTGGTCGCGAAGGAACACGAGTACAATCACTTAGTTTTAAGACTAATCTAAGTGATCACAGTGGTCTTACTGAAGAAATGCTTTTTGACTTTTTGAGATGACAAGTTACCTTGCTCTCCTTGGAACGATACGTCGAAGTTCTTGCACCAGTCGGCCACAGAGAAGTGTCGGGTGGCCTTGAGGCTGGAGGCGAGCAGCTGTGCGCGAGTTACCTTGCTCTCCTTGGAACGATACGTCGAAGTTCTTGCACCAGTCGGCCACAGAGAAGTGTCGGGTGGCCTTGAGGCTGGAGGCGAGCAGCTGTGCGCGAGTTACCTTGCTCTCCTTGGAACGATACGTCGAAGTTCTTGCACCAGTCGGCCACAGAGAAGTGTCGGGTGGCCTTGAGGCTGGAGGCGAGCAGCTGTGCGCGAGTTACCTTGCTCTCCTTGGAACGATACGTCGAAGTTCTTGCACCAGTCGGCCACAGAGAAGTGTCGGGTGGCCTTGAGGCTGGAGGCGAGCAGCTGTGCGCGAGTTACCTTGCTCTCCTTGGAACGATACGTCGAAGTTCTTGCACCAGTCGGCCACAGAGAAGTGTCGGGTGGCCTTGAGGCTGGAGGCGAGCAGCTGTGCGCGAGTTACCTTGCTCTCCTTGGAACGATACGTCGAAGTTCTTGCACCAGTCGGCCACAGAGAAGTGTCGGGTGGCCTTGAGGCTGGAGGCGAGCAGCTGTGCGCGAGTTACCTTGCTCTCCTTGGAACGATACGTCGAAGTTCTTGCACCAGTCGGCCACAGAGAAGTGTCGGGTGGCCTTGAGGCTGGAGGCGAGCAGCTGTGCGCGAGTTACCTTGCTCTCCTTGGAACGATACGTCGAAGTTCTTGCACCAGTCGGCCACAGAGAAGTGTCGGGTGGCCTTGAGGCTGGAGGCGAGCAGCTGTGCGCGAGTTACCTTGCTCTCCTTGGAACGATACGTCGAAGTTCTTGCACCAGTCGGCCACAGAGAAGTGTCGGGTGGCCTTGAGGCTGGAGGCGAGCAGCTGTGCGCGAGTTACCTTGCTCTCCTTGGAACGATACGTCGAAGTTCTTGCACCAGTCGGCCACAGAGAAGTGTCGGGTGGCCTTGAGGCTGGAGGCGAGCAGCTGTGCGCGAGTTACCTTGCTCTCCTTGGAACGATACGTCGAAGTTCTTGCACCAGTCGGCCACAGAGAAGTGTCGGGTGGCCTTGAGGCTGGAGGCGAGCAGCTGTGCGCGAGTTACCTTGCTCTCCTTGGAACGATACGTCGAAGTTCTTGCACCAGTCGGCCACAGAGAAGTGTCGGGTGGCCTTGAGGCTGGAGGCGAGCAGCTGTGCGCGAGTTACCTTGCTCTCCTTGGAACGATACGTCGAAGTTCTTGCACCAGTCGGCCACAGAGAAGTGTCGGGTGGCCTTGAGGCTGGAGGCGAGCAGCTGTGCGCGAGTTACCTTGCTCTCCTTGGAACGATACGTCGAAGTTCTTGCACCAGTCGGCCACAGAGAAGTGTCGGGTGGCCTTGAGGCTGGAGGCGAGCAGCTGTGCGCGAGTTACCTTGCTCTCCTTGGAACGATACGTCGAAGTTCTTGCACCAGTCGGCCACAGAGAAGTGTCGGGTGGCCTTGAGGCTGGAGGCGAGCAGCTGTGCGCGAGTTACCTTGCTCTCCTTGGAACGATACGTCGAAGTTCTTGCACCAGTCGGCCACAGAGAAGTGTCGGGTGGCCTTGAGGCTGGAGGCGAGCAGCTGTGCGCGAGTTACCTTGCTCTCCTTGGAACGATACGTCGAAGTTCTTGCACCAGTCGGCCACAGAGAAGTGTCGGGTGGCCTTGAGGCTGGAGGCGAGCAGCTGTGCGCGAGTTACCTTGCTCTCCTTGGAACGATACGTCGAAGTTCTTGCACCAGTCGGCCACAGAGAAGTGTCGGGTGGCCTTGAGGCTGGAGGCGAGCAGCTGTGCGCGAGTTACCTTGCTCTCCTTGGAACGATACGTCGAAGTTCTTGCACCAGTCGGCCACAGAGAAGTGTCGGGTGGCCTTGAGGCTGGAGGCGAGCAGCTGTGCGCGAGTTACCTTGCTCTCCTTGGAACGATACGTCGAAGTTCTTGCACCAGTCGGCCACAGAGAAGTGTCGGGTGGCCTTGAGGCTGGAGGCGAGCAGCTGTGCGCGAGTTACCTTGCTCTCCTTGGAACGATACGTCGAAGTTCTTGCACCAGTCGGCCACAGAGAAGTGTCGGGTGGCCTTGAGGCTGGAGGCGAGCAGCTGTGCGCGAGTTACCTTGCTCTCCTTGGAACGATACGTCGAAGTTCTTGCACCAGTCGGCCACAGAGAAGTGTCGGGTGGCCTTGAGGCTGGAGGCGAGCAGCTGTGCGCGAGTTACCTTGCTCTCCTTGGAACGATACGTCGAAGTTCTTGCACCAGTCGGCCACAGAGAAGTGTCGGGTGGCCTTGAGGCTGGAGGCGAGCAGCTGTGCGCGAGTTACCTTGCTCTCCTTGGAACGATACGTCGAAGTTCTTGCACCAGTCGGCCACAGAGAAGTGTCGGGTGGCCTTGAGGCTGGAGGCGAGCAGCTGTGCGCGAGTTACCTTGCTCTCCTTGGAACGATACGTCGAAGTTCTTGCACCAGTCGGCCACAGAGAAGTGTCGGGTGGCCTTGAGGCTGGAGGCGAGCAGCTGTGCGCGAGTTACCTTGCTCTCCTTGGAACGATACGTCGAAGTTCTTGCACCAGTCGGCCACAGAGAAGTGTCGGGTGGCCTTGAGGCTGGAGGCGAGCAGCTGTGCGCGAGTTACCTTGCTCTCCTTGGAACGATACGTCGAAGTTCTTGCACCAGTCGGCCACAGAGAAGTGTCGGGTGGCCTTGAGGCTGGAGGCGAGCAGCTGTGCGCGAGTTACCTTGCTCTCCTTGGAACGATACGTCGAAGTTCTTGCACCAGTCGGCCACAGAGAAGTGTCGGGTGGCCTTGAGGCTGGAGGCGAGCAGCTGTGCGCGAGTTACCTTGCTCTCCTTGGAACGATACGTCGAAGTTCTTGCACCAGTCGGCCACAGAGAAGTGTCGGGTGGCCTTGAGGCTGGAGGCGAGCAGCTGTGCGCGAGTTACCTTGCTCTCCTTGGAACGATACGTCGAAGTTCTTGCACCAGTCGGCCACAGAGAAGTGTCGGGTGGCCTTGAGGCTGGAGGCGAGCAGCTGTGCGCGAGTTACCTTGCTCTCCTTGGAACGATACGTCGAAGTTCTTGCACCAGTCGGCCACAGAGAAGTGTCGGGTGGCCTTGAGGCTGGAGGCGAGCAGCTGTGCGCGAGTTACCTTGCTCTCCTTGGAACGATACGTCGAAGTTCTTGCACCAGTCGGCCACAGAGAAGTGTCGGGTGGCCTTGAGGCTGGAGGCGAGCAGCTGTGCGCGAGTTACCTTGCTCTCCTTGGAACGATACGTCGAAGTTCTTGCACCAGTCGGCCACAGAGAAGTGTCGGGTGGCCTTGAGGCTGGAGGCGAGCAGCTGTGCGCGAGTTACCTTGCTCTCCTTGGAACGATACGTCGAAGTTCTTGCACCAGTCGGCCACAGAGAAGTGTCGGGTGGCCTTGAGGCTGGAGGCGAGCAGCTGTGCGCGAGTTACCTTGCTCTCCTTGGAACGATACGTCGAAGTTCTTGCACCAGTCGGCCACAGAGAAGTGTCGGGTGGCCTTGAGGCTGGAGGCGAGCAGCTGTGCGCGAGTTACCTTGCTCTCCTTGGAACGATACGTCGAAGTTCTTGCACCAGTCGGCCACAGAGAAGTGTCGGGTGGCCTTGAGGCTGGAGGCGAGCAGCTGTGCGCGAGTTACCTTGCTCTCCTTGGAACGATACGTCGAAGTTCTTGCACCAGTCGGCCACAGAGAAGTGTCGGGTGGCCTTGAGGCTGGAGGCGAGCAGCTGTGCGCGAGTTACCTTGCTCTCCTTGGAACGATACGTCGAAGTTCTTGCACCAGTCGGCCACAGAGAAGTGTCGGGTGGCCTTGAGGCTGGAGGCGAGCAGCTGTGCGCGAGTTACCTTGCTCTCCTTGGAACGATACGTCGAAGTTCTTGCACCAGTCGGCCACAGAGAAGTGTCGGGTGGCCTTGAGGCTGGAGGCGAGCAGCTGTGCGCGAGTTACCTTGCTCTCCTTGGAACGATACGTCGAAGTTCTTGCACCAGTCGGCCACAGAGAAGTGTCGGGTGGCCTTGAGGCTGGAGGCGAGCAGCTGTGCGCGAGTTACCTTGCTCTCCTTGGAACGATACGTCGAAGTTCTTGCACCAGTCGGCCACAGAGAAGTGTCGGGTGGCCTTGAGGCTGGAGGCGAGCAGCTGTGCGCGAGTTACCTTGCTCTCCTTGGAACGATACGTCGAAGTTCTTGCACCAGTCGGCCACAGAGAAGTGTCGGGTGGCCTTGAGGCTGGAGGCGAGCAGCTGTGCGCGAGTTACCTTGCTCTCCTTGGAACGATACGTCGAAGTTCTTGCACCAGTCGGCCACAGAGAAGTGTCGGGTGGCCTTGAGGCTGGAGGCGAGCAGCTGTGCGCGAGTTACCTTGCTCTCCTTGGAACGATACGTCGAAGTTCTTGCACCAGTCGGCCACAGAGAAGTGTCGGGTGGCCTTGAGGCTGGAGGCGAGCAGCTGTGCGCGAGTTACCTTGCTCTCCTTGGAACGATACGTCGAAGTTCTTGCACCAGTCGGCCACAGAGAAGTGTCGGGTGGCCTTGAGGCTGGAGGCGAGCAGCTGTGCGCGAGTTACCTTGCTCTCCTTGGAACGATACGTCGAAGTTCTTGCACCAGTCGGCCACAGAGAAGTGTCGGGTGGCCTTGAGGCTGGAGGCGAGCAGCTGTGCGCGAGTTACCTTGCTCTCCTTGGAACGATACGTCGAAGTTCTTGCACCAGTCGGCCACAGAGAAGTGTCGGGTGGCCTTGAGGCTGGAGGCGAGCAGCTGTGCGCGAGTTACCTTGCTCTCCTTGGAACGATACGTCGAAGTTCTTGCACCAGTCGGCCACAGAGAAGTGTCGGGTGGCCTTGAGGCTGGAGGCGAGCAGCTGTGCGCGAGTTACCTTGCTCTCCTTGGAACGATACGTCGAAGTTCTTGCACCAGTCGGCCACAGAGAAGTGTCGGGTGGCCTTGAGGCTGGAGGCGAGCAGCTGTGCGCGAGTTACCTTGCTCTCCTTGGAACGATACGTCGAAGTTCTTGCACCAGTCGGCCACAGAGAAGTGTCGGGTGGCCTTGAGGCTGGAGGCGAGCAGCTGTGCGCGAGTTACCTTGCTCTCCTTGGAACGATACGTCGAAGTTCTTGCACCAGTCGGCCACAGAGAAGTGTCGGGTGGCCTTGAGGCTGGAGGCGAGCAGCTGTGCGCGAGTTACCTTGCTCTCCTTGGAACGATACGTCGAAGTTCTTGCACCAGTCGGCCACAGAGAAGTGTCGGGTGGCCTTGAGGCTGGAGGCGAGCAGCTGTGCGCGAGTTACCTTGCTCTCCTTGGAACGATACGTCGAAGTTCTTGCACCAGTCGGCCACAGAGAAGTGTCGGGTGGCCTTGAGGCTGGAGGCGAGCAGCTGTGCGCGAGTTACCTTGCTCTCCTTGGAACGATACGTCGAAGTTCTTGCACCAGTCGGCCACAGAGAAGTGTCGGGTGGCCTTGAGGCTGGAGGCGAGCAGCTGTGCGCGAGTTACCTTGCTCTCCTTGGAACGATACGTCGAAGTTCTTGCACCAGTCGGCCACAGAGAAGTGTCGGGTGGCCTTGAGGCTGGAGGCGAGCAGCTGTGCGCGAGTTACCTTGCTCTCCTTGGAACGATACGTCGAAGTTCTTGCACCAGTCGGCCACAGAGAAGTGTCGGGTGGCCTTGAGGCTGGAGGCGAGCAGCTGTGCGCGAGTTACCTTGCTCTCCTTGGAACGATACGTCGAAGTTCTTGCACCAGTCGGCCACAGAGAAGTGTCGGGTGGCCTTGAGGCTGGAGGCGAGCAGCTGTGCGCGAGTTACCTTGCTCTCCTTGGAACGATACGTCGAAGTTCTTGCACCAGTCGGCCACAGAGAAGTGTCGGGTGGCCTTGAGGCTGGAGGCGAGCAGCTGTGCGCGAGTTACCTTGCTCTCCTTGGAACGATACGTCGAAGTTCTTGCACCAGTCGGCCACAGAGAAGTGTCGGGTGGCCTTGAGGCTGGAGGCGAGCAGCTGTGCGCGAGTTACCTTGCTCTCCTTGGAACGATACGTCGAAGTTCTTGCACCAGTCGGCCACAGAGAAGTGTCGGGTGGCCTTGAGGCTGGAGGCGAGCAGCTGTGCGCGAGTTACCTTGCTCTCCTTGGAACGATACGTCGAAGTTCTTGCACCAGTCGGCCACAGAGAAGTGTCGGGTGGCCTTGAGGCTGGAGGCGAGCAGCTGTGCGCGAGTTACCTTGCTCTCCTTGGAACGATACGTCGAAGTTCTTGCACCAGTCGGCCACAGAGAAGTGTCGGGTGGCCTTGAGGCTGGAGGCGAGCAGCTGTGCGCGAGTTACCTTGCTCTCCTTGGAACGATACGTCGAAGTTCTTGCACCAGTCGGCCACAGAGAAGTGTCGGGTGGCCTTGAGGCTGGAGGCGAGCAGCTGTGCGCGAGTTACCTTGCTCTCCTTGGAACGATACGTCGAAGTTCTTGCACCAGTCGGCCACAGAGAAGTGTCGGGTGGCCTTGAGGCTGGAGGCGAGCAGCTGTGCGCGAGTTACCTTGCTCTCCTTGGAACGATACGTCGAAGTTCTTGCACCAGTCGGCCACAGAGAAGTGTCGGGTGGCCTTGAGGCTGGAGGCGAGCAGCTGTGCGCGAGTTACCTTGCTCTCCTTGGAACGATACGTCGAAGTTCTTGCACCAGTCGGCCACAGAGAAGTGTCGGGTGGCCTTGAGGCTGGAGGCGAGCAGCTGTGCGCGAGTTACCTTGCTCTCCTTGGAACGATACGTCGAAGTTCTTGCACCAGTCGGCCACAGAGAAGTGTCGGGTGGCCTTGAGGCTGGAGGCGAGCAGCTGTGCGCGAGTTACCTTGCTCTCCTTGGAACGATACGTCGAAGTTCTTGCACCAGTCGGCCACAGAGAAGTGTCGGGTGGCCTTGAGGCTGGAGGCGAGCAGCTGTGCGCGAGTTACCTTGCTCTCCTTGGAACGATACGTCGAAGTTCTTGCACCAGTCGGCCACAGAGAAGTGTCGGGTGGCCTTGAGGCTGGAGGCGAGCAGCTGTGCGCGAGTTACCTTGCTCTCCTTGGAACGATACGTCGAAGTTCTTGCACCAGTCGGCCACAGAGAAGTGTCGGGTGGCCTTGAGGCTGGAGGCGAGCAGCTGTGCGCGAGTTACTCGCACGCACACCTTGTCGTGTGGGTGGCGGGCGTGTGCCCGGCGGAGAGAACTGTAGAAGTACTCCTGTTTGTTCTGGAAATAATATACAGGGTGTAAAAAGTGCCAATGCACACATCTTCAATAAGTACCGAGCGAGGCGAGGAGAGAGCAGCTGCCCTGCCCCCGCGCCTCCCCGCGCGACATTTCAGCTACGGACCTGGAAAGCGACACACGCGGGCCTCCGTCTAACCTATTATCTATACCTATAAGTCTGTACATCTTGAATACTATTATACGTCTTACATTGATGAGGTTTTTAATCCAAGACAAAAGACAACTACCGAAAACTGAGGGGTTCCAATCAGACCATGTTTAGTGAAAAAAAAAATTGACTTAGCTTCTTCATTTTATGTTTTTTTTCGATTATTTACTACTAGTACAATACATACATTATAGTTAATAAGACCATACCTACCTAATAATTTAATTTATAAAAAAATATGATCTAAGTCTTCAAACGCTGTTTTCTCCGGATATAATGATTTTTTCGAAAAATCCTTTTGGATTTGGTTGTGTGTTGGGCTGTACCTACCCCTTTCGGCTTCGGTAGACGTCTTTCTACACCCTGTATAGTTAAGCAACAGTGATACAAGATGGGGCAAATAATATCAAAGGACCTCGGGGATGTTGTTCCCCCTTTAACAGACATTGGATGCGTAGACTGTTTCCCAGGTTATACAAAATATAAATCACATTTCGTTGCCACTTTACGTGTGACAAAAATGGATAGCCCTTTATAAGGTCGGGAGTTTGGTTCAATGAATAAAGCATGTATATTGTGAATGAAAATTTATTCGTGTTTCTGCTCCTTATGTTTGTATTTCTGCTGACCTTGAACGAGTCCTCTCCGCCACAGTTAGCCAACAACAGACGAGTGAAGGTAGCTGCCAATAGATCTCGTTCAGACGAGGCCAATTGTAATGGCGGTTGTACTCCATCTTCCACTGTGAACTCTCCGCCTGGAGCCGAGTCTGCTGAGCGGGGGGCTAACACCAGCTGGAAGAATGTAGGATGTTTATATTGGCGTAGTCTGAAGGATGAAAACGTAGTAGTATAAAGTGATGGCGCAGCCTGTAGGATGTCTAAATATTGGCGCAGCCTGAAGGATGAAAAATGTTAGTACAGTACAGACCGAGGGCAATTAGAAGTTTCAACAAAAAAAAATTTCAAGCGTCAAAGAGGCTCTTTTCATAGAACTATCGATTTGTAAAAGCTTTTATTGGTTTCTTAGTTTACTTGATTACGTATTCAGGGTGTGTCTTCAAGACTAATCCTTTCCCTTCACAGGGAAACATACCTTTGTGGAAGGGCAGAGTCTAAAAGAAGTGATCCTCTTCGGTATAATCTTGAGTATATAATCTTTGACGGTGAGTTGTCTTGGGCTGACGCAGCACAGCACGCGCCTTGGTTTGCCCGGAGACAGGAGTCGGGCCTCGTAGCAGATGTTGTGTCGCTTGGAGGAAATGTTGCGTTGTACTGTCGCCATGTCGCTTGCTGCAAGGGAAAAGTAATTCCACGGTCCTACTGAATACATCTTTATAGTGTCATAAGTTCTTTAGAACCTATTCAAAATAAGTAAGTATTAAACAACTACCCTACTGTATGAATGTGGATGAACATGCAAGTAGAGGTAGGTCTGAGAAAAGATGGATGGATTGTGTGAAAGATGATATGGGCTGGAAAGGAGTGAATACGGAGATGCCGATGTAAGAGAGAGTGGAAGAAGAGAACATAACGTTATGCCCACATAGATGGGATAAGGAAAATGGAATGATGATCATCATCATTCATTTCATCATTTGCCTGCCCTTATTCCGATTATGCGGGGTCGGCACAACATGTTCTCTTCTTCCACTCTCCCCTATCACTCGTCATCTATGTATTCATTCCCTTCTTACCCATATCTTTTTTCGCACAATCCATCCATCTTTTCTTTGGTCTACCTCTACTCACATAACCAACATTCATTTCCATTACCAGTTAGTTAAGTGACTTTCATCCCTCCGCATTACATGCCCATACCACGCTAACCTACTAGGAATGATGATATGTGTATGTAATTCCGTACCGGTAAGCACGATGCATTCAAACTGTCCATCATGCAGTATACTGCCCTCGTAGTATACAGTAGCATGGTAGACACCAGGCGTGGGGAAGCACAGCGTCATAGTGACGCGTTGGTTGACGTTGTCGTACGCGAACTTGACGCTGTTTGACAGCTCCGTGTCAAGCGGTTCTCCGAGTGTGTTTATGTCTATGCTGAAACCCTGGAAGATGGTATGGATTGGTAAATCTTTCTCTAGTCGTATTCTTTCGAACTCGTGGTGGAGTTTAAACGCGCCTCAAAGAGGCATTCGTCTAATGCCGGCCACCCACGGTCAAGTTTACCGTCCAGTCTGCAGCGGACTGGATGCGGCGTCCAGTAAACTTGACGATGTATCGGGATGGGTGTGCATGACAAGCGAAAAAGAACTTCGTTCTGCCGACTTGATCAAGTTTGCAGCGCTGCAAACTGGACGGTAGACTGGATCGTGGGTGGCCGGCATAAGTCTAAGTAGAAATAAGTTGGAGATTCGGAATAACGCAGTCAAAAAGTGCTCCAAAAACGTTGTTTGAAACAGATGGTAACTGTTGCAAACTTTCGGTTTTTCTGTGAAACATACTGCGCTAATCATTGTCCATTAGCCCAGTGTAAGCTGGTTAAAGCGCTTTGGAAAGGTTTTGTATTCAAATCATGTATCGTTGCAAGTTTGAGGAGATATTTTAGACTTACTGGGGCTTCAGGCTCCTTTACAGGCTTGTCATTGGTTGTAAGCGGAGTAGACATTACCATGCAACGATCAATTTGTCCCACTTCAAACCAATATGAGCTAGACTGACCGGTGCTTCAGGCTCCTTCAGCGGCACAGGATAGTTATTGGATGTAAGCGGTGTAGACATTCGGCCGAATATCATGCTAACCAATATGAACTAGACTGACCGGTGCTTCGGGCTCCTTGAGCGGCGCCGGGTTGTCGTACTGGTCCCTGGGATGCAGGTAGACCGCCCGCTCCCGGCCGCAGCCCAGCACGAGCGCGGCGTGCGCGCGCCCCACGCGCGAGCGCCGCGCCTCCACGCGCCCCGCCACGAACCACTTGCGGAACGGAGACCCGGCGATAGCGACCCCGCCTGCACCACAAACATTCTACTGTCTTTTTAAAAGCTTTTAATTAACTTGCAATGTTACAAACATACGTTTGTATGCATGTATGTTTGTCCGGGTCGAATCTTGCAAGCTTAATTTGACCCACTTCCCGGTGTCCGATTGAGCTGAATTTTTGTACACTTATGAGTCCTCGGTGACAATGCAATAATATGATAACAGCGAGCTGATCT
Organism: Epirrhoe alternata; assembly: GCA_963565295.1. Lineage (NCBI taxonomy): Eukaryota > Metazoa > Arthropoda > Insecta > Lepidoptera > Geometridae > Epirrhoe > Epirrhoe alternata. Next base: position 12,593,295 of record OY751384.1, on the reverse strand, counting down.
GATGATGGAGTCAAGAGCTGTTCCAGGGAACTCCTCAGAAAATAGGCCGATTAAGTATCATTTAAACTTTCTGCTGATGAGCTGATCTGATGATGGAGGGAACTCTTCAAATAATCGACCGATTGAGTTGAAACTCGGTTTGTAGATCAAGTATCATCAAAAATTTTTAAAAATATAGTGACAGCGAGCTGATCTGATGATGGAGAACGGAACTCCTCAGATAATAGATTGATTGAGTTGAAACTCACTACATCGGTCAAGTTTCATCTAGGTACTAATTTGAAATATGATGACTGCGAGCTGATCGGATGATGGAGAACGGAACTCCTCAGAAAATAAGTTGATTGAAATGAAATTTTGTACTTATATCGGTGAGTTCAATCAGATCACGGTAATCCATTAAAAGCTTGTACTTGTTGAAATTAAAAACAAAATCTCTAATTAGTGCTATCGCGACACTCTGCAACCAGCGGTACCAGTAGTTTGTCTCTTGTCTAACGTAACTTGTAAGATGCTTCTTGAGTCAGTCTTTGAAACCCTCTCAAACCTTTGCAAACAAACACTGAAAAATATTTGATTGTAATAATACAGCAGACGTTGTCCTGCACTTTGGTCTGCACAAATTTGGTCAGAAGATGAACTAAAAACATGGCAAAAGCGCTAATTCTTGATCATAAAACATTCAGGTTACACGAGACAGCAGAATTGTCAAAATGAGAGATATTGTGAACGCGGAACTTACCAATAGTGATAGAGACTAGATAGATGCCGGCGGTGCGCACCGTGAACTTGACTCGAGCTGTGTGCGCCTGCGCAGGGTCGCCTGACCCCAGCTCCGTCACTGCTGCTATCTGTTTCACTAACTGCAAATAACAGTGTATTCTATCAATCTGGTTCCCATAATAAAAGGCCCCAAACTAACAGAAGGGGCCCTAAAAAGCTCGATAGAATCTTATCGAATCCCCACAGTGCATCAATGGATTTTGTGCTTTAACTATATATGGTGAAGGAAAACATCGTAAGGAAACTAGTTAGTATTGTTGCGGGCGGTGATGGACGTGTAACCTGTCACGTATGGAATGCTAACTTCTGTAAAATGTGGGCATGTATCAAATATTTATTTGCAAATGCATCTGACTACCCCCTTAGACATCTTCAAAGGATCCGGCTTAAATAAAAGGATCTGAGAGCATGTCTAGGGGATATGTGCTCCTGTTTTTTTACCTTCCTATTCCCATGGCTGATGGCGACGCAAAGACCGTCAGTATCACATATAGGGTAGGGCTGTCCGTTCCGCTGGAAACAGACCACCGTGAAGCACATCGTCTCCCCCACCGCCACGGGTTCCTCCCAGCCCCATTCCACCTGGAAACGCACGCTCATCACCAATGATAGATGGCAGTAACTTAACATATTCATAACAACACAGATTCCCATGTCCTGCTCCAGCTGTCCTGGTTCTAGGTCTGCTGCAGAGGGGAATGCTCGCAGCAAAGTCAAGGCAGTTATATCGGAAAGACCCTGTAACATGATGATAACTCACCTTACAACTGCCCGGGTGGAGGTATTTCCCGGTAACATACTGCAAAAGGGAATGCTTCGCCTCGGGGGCCAGTGACGGCTGCGTCATCGCTGCCAGTGTCACCAATCCGCATACAGAGACGGATACCACCAGCATACCCCCTGGAACATTGGAACTGCATTTACCTATTTAGAATTTGAAAGATTTTTTCTTCTTGATGGTTGATTTTACGTTTTGAGAGACAAATCAAAAAAGCGGGGCGCTTTTCTTCACCACCCTTTTCTCGATTTCATTATCCCCAAAGTTTCCAACCATGTGATATAGACGTTTGAAGATCTAAGATAGATCTTGAAGGCTACGAGGAGGCTGCCAAGCAGTGGGCTATTATTTGAGTTGCATAATGATGACAGTGAGATAAAGTCAGTTCTATCTATTCACCCCAAGTCCAAGCATCTTGATGCCGGCTGCTCTTCACAACAGTGTTCCAGAGCTCAGCCTTCAGCGCCAACAGCGTGTCCTTCCCGGTGGGCAGGCTCTGGCGCGCCGCCGACCACGCATTGAAATCCTTCGGGTCCAGCACGTGGCGCGCTGTGGAGTCCTCCAGCCAGTATACATCCTCGATGGAGGATACGTCCAGACTGAGGAGTCTGGAATAATGAGGTTGCACTTGCATTTATGTACTTCCAGGTCATAGAGAGCGGATTGTGAGCCGTTTGTTCATTTCCCGACTTTGTATTTTCACACGTACGAGTGGTACATAGAATACATCCAGACTCACGTCGTCGTTGGTCGTAGGCTTGCAGATCATACAAAAACTTTGACCTGTGGCGGGAATTGAACCCGCACGCAACCTCCTCAACGCAACTTCTGAGTCACAGGCGGGCCTTCAAAGATCATGAATTTCCTAAGAATAAAGCCGTTTATGTTCGTGGTTCCTGGCACAACACCGGTCTGCTGATGGCAGTCATATATAAGTTGTATGGTAGCATGGATAAATGCATTGTTTCATTACCACAAAAGGTTGCCTGGAAGAAATCGCTTTCAGCGATAAGGCCGCCCATTGTACTAATGAACTTGTAAATGTTTCTAATGTATTGTTTTCGTTGTTGTTTTGGTGTACAATAAAGTGTTCATTCATTCATTCATTCATTCATTCAAAAGCTTAAAGTAATCGCAAACATTATCACTAATTGCGATCCAATATCCGAAAAGCGCAGTTAGCTGATATCAGGGCAATTGGATAAAAGTGCGCACGTCAGCACAGAACCCCGTTATATTTGCATCGTAAAACGTAGTACCGAGCACATTGCGAAGGGCTTATGTTCCTCCGCGCCAGCTACGACTCCTCACTCTCAAGATTCCATTTCACACTTGAATAACAATGCACTGGATATTTTTATTCCTTTTGTTCGTGTGGAAGATTTGAGGGGTAATGCGAAAGCCGCGTTTCACAGCAGTAATACAATATGACTACGCTAGGAGCATTTGCAAGATTCAATGTTTAAGGCGCTGATTTGGTAAATTGCAAAATTTAGTTGATTTGAATAAATAAATAAATAACCATTTATTTCAGGCAACTCATAACAAATTATACAATAAAATGCCATTGGCCTATATTTATAGATTTATAGGATTTTTTTTTATAGGCCATATATATATTTTTTGGCGATATTTGAATTTGTGCCAAATCTATAAATAAATAACTGAGACTAGCTGACAACCATTCGCTTTTTGGACCTCACCCATCTATTCAAAAAAGCAACACCTTGCTAATAAAGAATGGAGCCAACGAATATTGAAAGGTAAAGTTAATATAAAAGCATGTTTTCCCGCATCAGCCCATTACTTTTGTTTCCGTAAACCTCTTTCCAAACTCGGCGAAGGGGGCAGGCTGAAAGCTAATGGGCCGAGTTTGATAAACGGCCGCCGATGCTCGGGTGGAATTAGAAGCCCTAATATAAATACAGAGGTCACTGGGTACGATGTTGGGTCACCACCAGGGTATATGAATTCAGGTTGTATTGAAACGGACTGCAATGTTGAATATGAAGAACATGAAATGGAAACCCATCTCTACGGAGACGAGTAAAATGACTTGAGTTTTGGAAAAATCAGCTTTTCAGCAGCCATGATAAAGCTCATAATCGTCTAAGCTCATGGCCATGGATGGTAGGAAATCGGGTGAATCGATTTAAATTCAAATAATTTTTATTTTATTTTGCTAACTTTGTTTGAAATAAATCGCTGATACAAACTAAGGGATGAAAGAGATAGCAAGAGTGACTCAACAAAATCTCAAACACGAGGATCCATTAGGGATGTACATTATGCTAATTAGGGAGAGGCTAATGTGGAAATTAGGGAACGTGCTATCAGCGAATAATCGTTGGAGGGTAAAAAGGTTTACATAATAATGTAAAGTTTATTTCAGGCAACACTTAGTTTACAGGCAAGATTTACAGTGGAACATGGATACAAGAACATTTATAAAGAATGATTACTTTCAATAAACATACAATGAGGCTGTCTTGCTGAAATACGTGGAGAAAAAAAGATGCATCAGTGATGTATCTCCCCTGTTCAGGCACGTCCCTAGTGCACTGTATGTGTCAGTGTCAAACCACCTCGAGACGCCCGCGCACCGCCGGAAGTTTCCCCCCGCGGACATTGACAGAGACAGCCATTATCATCGCACGGGTGCTAACATTCAATCTGTAAAAATGTATTCTATCGAGCATAAAGCGAAACCAATAATGTAATCAACAAAGAATTCAAATAAAACCACATCAAATTGGAGTCAGATTTTTATTCACCTTAACAAGAAAAGGAACATGGTGACACCGACGTGATACCTACTAGCAAAATTCTACGCAGTTAAATCGGACACGCCATTTTGGAACATCGACCCTTGGACAAAAAGGAAAGATCGACATTGCTTGCATGATTGCAACGAACGTGAAGAATCCATCCAGGACGGTGTTTTATCGTGTTGCCGAGGAACCGTGAAGTTTTGCAAACAGTCATTACATATTGGAGAAAAGAGAAGAGGTTAAGGATTGCCAACAAAGCCACCTTGTATCAAGCAGCCAGGAAAGCCAGCCGTGTCGGGACGATATTTTACGACTACGCAGCTCAGCGCCTCAGACCAGCTTTACAAGGGAAGTGCCCATTCTTTCCTACAATTACCTACTCCTCCCTTTTCTATAATTCGCCCAATCTCTGTCTTTCTACAACATACAATCCATTATTTCTACGTTAGGCTTAGTGTGCAGCACATTTTCTTTGCCACGCAAGCTTCAAACGCATTTTTATACATTACTTTACTTTTTGTACAATTTACTGCATATCTCTGCAAGATAAATACATTTCATCTTTTGCAACTAGCATCTTTATTACAATTTTATCGTGAAATAATCACGAGCAGCATCCCTTTGTTGCCTATTTTGAGTGCAAAGCTAGCATCTACAACTAAAACATAGCATCCCATACCTATCTGCATTTACTTTATTTTTTTGCAAGTTTGTCTTTGCCTTTCAATCCAACACATCCATTTGATTAGCATGTCAAGTCCTAGCTTTCCAGCCCCACAGTTGTAAAGAAAGATAACTCAACACAATTTAATATTTTGCCGTTTCTTTGCATTCCAGCAGCCTATAAATCAGCTAACAGCTGATTGCATGAGGTCATTGCCCGCTTCATCCATTGTTCATGCTAAGCGACAAACAGCTGTGGTGCCTAAGGACATCATATTGGGGTGCATAAGCCGGACAAAAGCTACGTATAGTTAAACTTATTTACATAAACCTAATTTACTTCAATTTATTGTTGTAGTTTCAACCATGGAACCAAGGCCAAAGTCACCTACGGGAAACATTAGTTTAAATGTTCCATCTTTGAGTAATTTGAAGGATCTAAATACAAGACGTAGTTCAGTTAAAGGCAGAATTACTAAGTTCAAAAATTATTTGAATACATTTCTAACTACTGATTCAGTAACTGCAACCGATCTGTGTATGTTGACGCAGAGATACGATAGGTTTCGAGACTTGTCTTTTGCCTTTGAGGAGTTGCAATCTCAAATAGAATTGGTAAACTCATGTAATTTGGATGATGAACTTGATACCCGTGAAGAATTTGAATTGGAATTCTCTTCGTTGATCGCACAGTGCAAGTTGTTTCTTGAAAAACATAGTGAAAAGACATCTAAAAATGAAGATAACCATTCAACAAAATCGAGTTGTAGTCACACTTGTCAGAACAATAATAATGTAAGCTTCAAATTGCCTATAATCAAAATTGCACCTTTCAATGGAACATACTCTAAATGGCTTGAGTTCAGGGACACTTTTACTTCACTCATCCATAACAACAACAAGATTGAACCGATACATAAGTTTCACTATCTAAATTCATATCTCGAGAAAGAGGCTTCTAATGTCATCGGCAATTTGGAGGTCAGTGCTATTAACTATGAGGAGGCTTGGCGTCTTCTCTGCGAGAGGTATAACAACGAAAAACAGCTAATCAATAATCATTTGAATTCTTTGTTGAATATACAGTCTGTGCCTCGAGATTCAGCGACAGATCTAAGAGCTTTAGTTGATCATATCTCTAAAAACTTACGAGCCTTGAACACACTGGGAGAACCAACTGAGCATTGGGACTCACTAGTTGTTCATTTGGTTTCAGCCAAACTCGACGCAGGTTCTAGTTTCAAATGGGAAGAACATAAAAATACTTTCACTAAAAGCCCATCTTTAAAGGATTTCTTCCAATTTCTGAATTCTCGAGCAAACATTTTAGAATCAGTTCGCAGCAACAAGATTGACAAACAAGCTAGTCCAGCCCATTCATACTCTCGTAAGTTTGAAAAATCTAACACAAAGTCATATGTGGTTTCAGCTGCCAGCACAGATGGTCCAGTGTGCATTCTATGCAATGGAAGTCATCGCATTTATGATTGTGCCTCGTTCCTGGGAAAAAATGTTGAAGAAAGGATAGCAGAGGTCATGCGGTTGAGACTGTGCATGAACTGTCTTCGTAAGGGACACCCTTATCACCAATGCAGGTTGGGCCCTTGTTCTAAATGTAAGAAAAGGCATAATTCATTGTTGCATAGGACTTCTTCTCAGGCTGTAAACATATCCAATGTGCAAACATCTCAAGTAGATAATCCAGAGAGCAAACAGATATCTGATGATAATGTAGTCAGTATGTCTGCCTCAAATAATACAGGTAGTAGTGTGTTACTATCAACCGCGCTGGTTGATATATACAATCCAAATACAAACGAACACCTTACAGTTCGAGCCTTGCTAGACAGCGGGAGTCAGTCTTCTCTAATAACAGACAGGTTAAAAAATAAATTGCAACTGACTTCTCAGCCAACTGAGGTCGATATTGTAGGTGTAGGCAATATTCATGCATCCAATGCAATACATAGATGTGAGGTCATGTTAAAATCGAAGACAAGTAGTTTCGAATCTTTATTGTCATGTCTGGTGCTGCCAGAAATCTCAGGTAATTTACCCAACAAGTCCATAGATATCTCGCAACTAAACTTGCCAGAGAATATCAAACTGGCGGATCCCACGTTTCATCGTACCGCACCAGTAGACTTGCTATTGGGTGCCGACATGTTTTGGTATCTTATCGAGTCGGAGCAAATATTGCTTGGCCCCAACCAGCCAGTAGCTCGTAAGTCTAAGCTAGGTTGGATATTGGCAGGCCCAATATTCACTATTGATGAATTAAAAAATAAAACTATAAGATGTAATCATATCTCAATTCAATCCAATGAAAATTTCATTTCAAATGAAACTTTAGATGAAAATCTCACAAAGTTTTGGGAATTAGAGCAAATTCCTGCGCCAAATAACTTACAAACTGAAGAGGAAATTTTATGTGAGGCTCATTTCATCAAAAATACTTACAGAAATGAAGCAGGCAGGTTTTGTGTAAAGTTACCCCTCATTTCTGAACCTGATTGCTTAGGTGATTCAATGAAACAGGCAAAGAGACAATTTCTAGCAACCGAGAAACGTCTCACAAAAAATCCAGAACTGAAACAGTTATATTCTAACTTTATAAATGAATATCATGAACTAGGACACTTATCAGAAATTAGCCAGGTCCCAGAACCGTCATACTTTATACCGCATCATGCTGTATACAAGCCAAATAGCGAATCAACAGCTTTAAGAGTTGTTTTTAATGGTAATGCAAAATCATCATCATCTTATTCCATTAACGATTTACAAATGGTAGGTCCACATATCCAAGATAATTTGTTTAACATTTTACTAAGATTCAGACAATATGCTTATGTAATTACAGGAGACATAGAGAAAATGTACAGACAGGTGGAAATGCAAGATGATCATCGTAACTTGCAAATCATATTATGGCGCGATTCTGAAACTGAACCAATTAGACTTCTAAGGTTGAATACAGTCACGTATGGCTATACTAGTTCAAGTTTTTTAAGTACACGCTGCTTATGGCAAATAGGCGAGGAGTGCGCTGATGCCAAATTAAAGGAAATCATTCAAAAGGACTTCCTGGTCGATGACCTCTTGACCGGAAGTGACGACGGTGAGGAATTATTGTTTATAAAACAATCAGTAGAAACTGCATTGCGTTCAGGTTGTCTCAACCTACGTAAGTATAGGTCCAACTTACCGTCTGTCTTAGAAAACATTCAAAACAATCAAAGTAATTTGACTATAAGTTCATCTTCTCATACATTAGGTGTTGGATGGAACCCTAATGCTGATATCATTAATTTTCCGTGTAATTATGAAAATAGAACGGAGCTTCCAACAAAACGAACTATACTATCCGATTCCTGTAAAATATTTGATCCATTTGGTTTGTTGAGCTTGGTAACAATTACACCTAAAATTCTTATTCAGAAACTATGGCTCGAAAAGTTAGACTGGGATCAGCCAGTGCCAGATCAAATACGGGAACAATGGAACACCTTTGTAAATAACTTAAAATACCTTCGAACTCTTAGCATACCTAGGCATGCGCTATGTAAGTCATCTGTATATACAGAGCTACACGTATTTTGCGATGCGTCCCTTGTTGCAATGGCCACTACTGTGTTCATAAAATCCGTGAACGAGCAAGGTGACGTCACTGTTCGTCTTCTGTGCGCCAAAGCTAGAGTAGCCTCCGTGAAGCCAACAACGATACCTAGGCTAGAACTATGTGCATGTTTACTTGGAGCTCAACTCTCGGCCGCCGTATGTCGCGCTCTGCGATGTATCATTGACTGCAAGGTATTTTGGACGGACTCATCTATAGCATTATCCTGGCTAGGTATGAGGTATGATAAATTAAAAACGTTTGTAGCAAATAGAGTAAGCGCTATTCTAGAGCTAACGGAACACAGTGCTTGGCGCCACGTTCCCACCGAGCTAAACCCAGCGGACCTGGCCACCCGCGGTCTAGATGCAAGTAAAATTAAAGAATGTGATTTATGGTGGAACGGACCAACATTTTTAAGAGAGCCTGAGTCAGAATGGCCCTCTACATTTAAAAACAATCATTCTGTCAGTATAAATGATTTACCTGAAATAAAGATAAATGTAACCATGAGTAGCGAGGTAGGTATAAACCAAACCGCAATAGATTTTAATAGGTATTCAAAGTTAAAGTTTTTGCAACGCACATTTGCATATGTACTTAGATTTATCAATAATTGTAAAAAATCATTAAACAAGCGCACTGGTATTTTGCAGCCTGAAGAACTTTCAAATTCTTTTAGGTATTTAGTGAAATTGTCACAAGAGGAATCATTTCAAAAGGAATTGAACATTCTTCGTTCACACAAGTCACTCAATTCTAAGAGTCATATTCTATCGTTAAGCCCATTCTTAGAAACTGAGAGTAATATTATACGAGTTGGAGGGCGCTTAGAAAACTCTAACTATCCATATGATAAGCGTCACCCCATGCTACTACATGCAAAACATAAACATGCTAAGTTGTTGTTTCAACAGGAGCATCTTCGACTTCTTCATGCTGGTCCTCAGCTTCTGTTGTCATCGATCAGAGAATTAGTCTGGCCAATTGGTGGTAGAGATCTAGCTCGCACCACGGCTAGGCAGTGTGTAGTATGTAGAAGGGCTAGTGGCAACACATCTGCTCCAATGATGGGTATGTTACCTAAGGAAAGGGTTAATCCAGGTTTCCCATTTGCTACTACCGGCGTCGACTTCGCCGGACCTTTCCTCATCACTGATAGAAAAGGCAGAGGCTGTAAAATTAGTAAATGTTATTTATGTATATTTGTTTGCTTCAGATTCAAGTGTGTTCATCTTGAGGCAGTTAGTGAACTGTCCAAGGACGCATTTATTCAATCATTTCGTCGTTTTATATCTCGCAGAGGCCGCCCAGTTGAGGTTTACTGCGATAATGGACGCAATTTTGTTGCCGCCTCAAAAGAGATAGGCGAGTTTCTCACCTCTCATTCTGATGACATTGTAGGCTACACATCAGGAGAAGGTATCAAATTTAATTTTCAACCGGCTTATGCACCACACTTTGGGGGTCTTTGGGAATCAGCTGTCAAATCAGCGAAAAGTGTGGCAAAGCGTATCTTTAGCAATACTCATTTAACCTTTGAGGAATTGGCAACCCTCTTTAGTCAAATAGAAGCTGTTCTCAACAGCAGACCCATTTGTCCATTATCCTCTTCCCCCAACGACCTAAATCCATTAACCCCAGGGCACTTCCTTATCGGATGGCCGCTTCCTTCACCAGATCTAGATAACTTGAGTTCGAGCAGACTGAACCGATTCCAACGGCTCGAACAACTCAGGCAACATTTTTGGAAACGGTGGCAAACCGAGTACATAGCAGAGCTGCAAGAGAAGCACAAGTGGCGTACACCCAAGAGGCCACTATTGGAAGGAGACTTGGTGCTTTTGAAGGATGACAACTCTCCCCCTATGCAATGGAAGCTCGGTCGCATAATTTCAACCTTTCCAGGGAAGGATGGCATAATTCGAGTTGCTGAGGTCAAAACCACCACAGGCACTTACCGACGAGGAGTCAAATATCTGTGCCCCCTTCTTGAACCTGTAGATGATGACAGCAATTTGGAAACCAAGGCTTCCAAGGCCCCGGAGTATGTTCAGGCACGTCCCTAGTGCACTGTATGTGTCAGTGTCAAACCACCTCGAGACGCCCGCGCACCGCCGGAAGTTTCCCCCCGCGGACATTGACAGAGACAGCCATTATCATCGCACGGGTGCTAACATTCAATCTGTAAAAATGTATTCTATCGAGCATAAAGCGAAACCAATAATGTAATCAACAAAGAATTCAAATAAAACCACATCAAATTGGAGTCAGATTTTTATTCACCTTAACAAGAAAAGGAACACCCCTATTACATCTCCAATGGATATGAATGGCCTTAGTTCTGATATCAGAATTGGTCTTAACGGAAGATCAGCGCGGTTTGTTTTTCCTCAACAATCCGCTTATTGCTGAGTAATGCGATTATCACACTGCCCCGCATGATGCAGCGTAGCGCGTGGATGCGTGTTCTTCCGTTGCTTGTAAGTATCTCCGTTTGTATAGAAAACACGCACAGTCCAACACACAGAAAATGCATCCACGCGCGTTATATTGTGTATAGAAAACACGCAATATGCAGCATGATGCGGGGCAGTGTGAAGATCGCCTTAGGCTCCATTTTGCAGCAACTTTTAATGAAGTTTTTCTCGTGTCTGTTGTGCTATGTACTTACTTATTGTTGCAAATAAAACATATTCTATTCTATATTTCTACCATGCCATCCATAAAGCATAGTATCAATTTTGCGACACCAGACATCAGGCTAAAACTACTAAGCTGCATCAAGCGCTTCAATTTACGCGATAAATACCAGCTTTCAATTGATGCATCTAGCGGACAGTCGAATACTATAAATCCCGTGTGAATTGATCGTCAATGCAGCGGTCCAGTTAGATTAAGATACACAATCGGATTACGGCTTGATTTGCATGCGCCGACGATGGATCGGTAAACTGAAATTGATGGATTGGCGATTCAATAGCCAAGGAACGATTGACAGTAGAACTTGCATGTTTGCTGTAGTCATAAGAACTGAGCATCCCACTCATATAATAAAGCTGAAAGTTTGTGAGTTTGTTTAGATGTTTGGATATTTGGATGTTTGTATGTTTGTGTATCAATCACGCCTAAACCAGTGAACCGATTTGGATGAAACTTGGAATAGGCGTAGATAGTGGAACCTGGAATAGCATATAGGCGCGGGCGAAGCCGCGCGCATAAGCTAGTAGTTCATAATTTAGAATGCTAACAAACAAAGGTACTAGGTACTGGATCCTTGTAAATTCATTTTAAATTAATTTAAGTTTAAAAAAACCCCACCGTCATCAATAAATGTAGCTACTAATAGATTTTTCTATCTGTATTATTTTCTTTACAGAACCAGAACAAATGGCGTGAACAGAGGGTGGCCTACTAAAAGTGGGATATTATCGGCTGCGGATGATGATGATCTCTTCTCTCTTCTTGGGGAGTCCAAAGCTACACGGGAAACCGGTCGTGGCAGGGGGCCGGTCTAAGCCCCTGTCATCTGATAATGTCGTCTGGATAGATGTCATGTATGGATATTGTAAAATGAAAAATTAAACATAAAACTGCAAACAATTCAAGTTGATTCCATTTCATCAGCTCCAGGTGACATTTTAAACTTTGCATTGCACATATTCGAGTAGAAGATTTGGTTAAACCAGCCATTGTAACGAGATCTCGACAGCAGTGCCTCACTCAATGCAGTGGACTAATTGGATCACAGTGCATTCAGACTGGAACACGCCAAATTACATTGTCGAGCTGGATGGGGCCTTTGTCAAGGAATTAGGTCGTCTAAAATAACCTTGTATTTTTTGGACTTTTATACAAGAGATCACATAATAAATTCGAAGAATGCCAGCGATAATATAAAAAAATTAAACATGAATTGTTAAACATGACGTGACCTCATTGCACATTTTAAAAGCCGGTGGGTTTATGACACAATCAGCCACGGACAATAACTGCCGTGTCCAATTTGTCGGGACTTGTACAACACTAAGGTAAAAGTTCGAGTACTTTTTTTCCCCTATTACAGAGAATTTGAGAAAAAATAAAATACATTCATCAGTTTAGAAGGTTCTAGGTAGGTACTTTCTTGGGAAAGATGCACATTACTATGCATGACAGGTAGCCATTTTGATTTTGCTTATGAATACTTAATAAAAAATCTGCAAATTCTTGATAGACCAATATACAGAACAGAAATTTAATAGGATATTGACCACATGATAGACCAATAAACAGAACAGAAATTTAATAGGATATTTTTTTATACAATAAAAATTACCTTATACCTTAATACCTTATACCGAAGTTAAGCAACGTTCTAAACGGTCTGTAAGTGGATGGGTGACCGCCAGTGGCATTTTCATCTGAGCGCTTCCGTGCTTCGGAGGGCACGTTAAATTGTCGGTCCCGGCTATTTAAGTCGTTAAGCCATGACGGAGGCCTTAAGGCGGCCTAAAAACTCCGTCACCAGAGTTGGCCACTGACTCATACGAACTTACTTACTTACTTATACCTTAATCAAATCGCTCAAAAGCTCCACAATTATCTTCAACAGCTATATTCCAACAAGGCTGTAAAATACAGCCATTCCGCAAACAGCGTAGATACCTCAAGATGCGCCATTTAAAAAGATTAGCGATGCCTCGCCCGCCTTGAATAATGTACCGCGGGAACTCAGCGATTACCAACGATAAGGCTTTTCGCATTAATATTGGCGATAAAAATCTCCAATCGATGTAATGTACAGTGCCACAAACCTATCTGAACCGGTGAGAGAGGCGCTGCTATCGCATTTGGTGTTGGCATAAAAATAAATTTTACAGTAAAATTCGTTAGTTCCTCTTTTGGCCACCGGTTCAGATAAGTTTATGGCACTATACAATGTGTGCTTTATTTCAATGCATTTTATTGGAATAACTTCTGATCGTGTTGTTTCTTCGAACCAATAGCACAGAATACAGATATGAATACGCCAATAGTTTGCGTTCATTGCGTCGGATCTGAAACTTTTGTAATATAATTTCGAAATAAAAGCTTCGTTGTTTGTCGGAACTTTACGACCATTTGATGAGTTGCCGTTAAAAGCTTTTTAAGATCTGCGTAGTTGCCATGCCGAGGTTAAACTAACCTGACTTACACATAGGTACGTTATTATAACTGGCCAACCGAAGTTTTAGGCCGGGGGGGAATGGAGGAAAAGAAGGGAGGCCATAAGAGGGAAGGCTTTTGCCCAGCTGTGGGATGCAACGAGCTGATTAAGTTAGACTAATACCTACAGCTAAATCAACAGTAATTTCAGTTATCAGAATAGTTTGAATGTAGTTATGAACTTCTGGACCGCGATTCCGGAGCGCAACGTACCGTAATCCGGGTTTGCCCTATTTCACTAACTAACTGAACTTTACCCGGACCGAATAATGCAGTCTTGCGAGACTCAGGCTCCTCACAGATTGTTACTCAAGTACAGTTTAAAATCTAATCAATCTCTCCTTGAGTTTCAATCAAGTCTAGTAGAATCTAGTAGACTTCTTGGTCTTGAAAGTCTAGCGCTATCTAACCTACGTCTTGAGTCTTGAGTTTGCTATAATTTACTAAACTCATAGTCCATTATCGTTAAAAAAGATTCAACAATGTTCCAACAAACACCAATAGGTACAATGGAAATTAATTTATGTGTTGCCTTTGAATAAATTTCAATTTAAACCCAACTTGCTCTATCGTGGACTAAGTTTGTGAAACTCGCAGACAATAGCGAGACAGGGCATCCCATTCCACAGGCACTTAGGGACAATGGCGGTGTTTTGTTCAAATTATTGGCACCGGCGCAAGGTCAAGGTGTTCGTGCCAAAACAATTGCACAACGAATCAGAATGCTTGCTAAGCAGTTTTTACTTCAGATGAAAGCTCAAGATAACTTGATAAAAACTTTCACTTTTCTTTATAATCCTAGTAATTTACAACTTTAAATGCGAAAGTTTGGATGTATCATCATCATTGGCCTGTTTTCCATCTATAAAAGATGATTCAGGTGGCGTCAGTCAAGTCACACTACAATTAAGATTTAGATTTAAACACTTACGTTCGTGGCTAAATAAGCCTATGGATGGATGGATGTTTATTACTCTATCACGCTGAAATGACTGAACGAACGGAACTGAATGAAACTTGAAACAGAGATAGGTTTTCGTCTGTAACAGCACAAAGGCTACCATTTATTCCCTCGCGGGTAACACCGCGGAGCGCACCTAGTGAGTTAATATTGCGAAAATGATAAATTTAATACAAAACACTATACTTTTTCATTTTTAAGTGTTCATATTGCAAAATCAAACTCCAAAGTAAGTTAAACCCTCAAAGTTAAACTGATGAAGCCATAAAAAACACGAAGAAAAACGGGGTGCCTCAGGCGAAACTGAAAAACGTTTTCACTGCCGAATTCAATGGAGCGAGAGATATCGTACATCAAGCACAGTAAGGATCCGATGGGCGCGTGTTAAAGATAAATGGGCTCGAGCTCTATTCTGACTCAAGTCTGAGTTGGAGCGCAACCGAAACGCTTCTCAGCTGAGTCCATAACTCGACTCCCGCTGTAATTTTGATTAATCGTCACATTTCAATTATCAAAATGAAATACAATTTTAATTCAAAGTCAAAAAGCATTTATTCAGTAGTACCGCTGGGATCACTTATTGCCCGGTTTACATTATTCCAGTCCAGCGATCCAGTCCAGTACTGGATTGCTTACTGGACTGGATCTGTTACGTCTACATTATTCCAGTTATTTAGAAGCCGTTGAAGTGTGAACACTACAGTGACAATGATTTCAAGAAGAGATCAGTTTCGAAAATGTACATACAGAACAATTATCACTATGGCAGCTAACCTCAATTCCTTGTCCGTTTTGTGCCCATTCTCCTTTGTGTGTTTTAACAAATAATATGCTACTAAAATAAAAATAAATAAAAATCTTAAAATACATACGTGTGTTTTACGCTTCACCATCACATTTTTAATAAATGAATTGAATTCGGCGAACCATTTCACTTTGGGTTGGTAAACATTGCCACTAGCACCAGATGTGGATGACTTTTTAATCTTGTCTAGTTCAAGGTAGTATGTCGAACGTATACTTTTTATTTTGTTTTTCACATCTTCCACTGTGAATCCTTCAATTTCCATACCAATGCACAGATTTTGCAAAGCAGTTTGGCGCATAGCTTTGTTTTTATAATTTTCTGATGTTATGTCCCATAAACACGGATTATCTCTGTATATAGAGACAAACTTTATAGTTTCGTCTTCAGATAACTTTTTCACCATTGTTAAATCCTTTTTCTTCGCAAAAAAAGTCCGCAAAAACAACCAACACGTGTGTACTTCGTCAGCACTGGAATGGCACTGGATTGGCCGTCTACATTATTCCAGTTGCACTGGATTGATCGCACTGGACCGAAAAGTAGACCGCGAATCCAGTTACTGGACTGGAATGCTTACTGGATTCAGTTCATTCCAGTGCCGGTTTACATTTTTCCAGTAAGCAATCCAGTACTGGACTGGATCGCTGGACTGGAATAATGTAAACCGGGCATATCATCTTAGAACTAATTTTACTCATGTTCTTTAGTGACCAATCAGGGCAACAAACACGGTTTGGGGCCTATCATTCTTTTAGGTGATCCATCTTAAAACTAAAAGTCAAGCTCCAGTGGGGAGCCAGTCAAAGAGAATTGAGGTTCACCAAAGTAAGTTTAGATGCTCATCAATTTTACGCATAACCTTGAATGAAATAAATGACTAACAACTAATCCGCTCAGTTGTTGAGTAAGATGTCTTGGACTATATTTAATCATCTTCTTCCTTCATGTAATGAAATAAGTAAGAAATGAATAACTCATCAATACAATTAGTAGTAGTCAAGATTCATTTCAGTCCATTCGCCTCTGAGTTATCCTTACGGAATAGGCAATACCAACTCGGTTCGTTTGCGATTCAACTCGAATGTTCCAGAATAGGCCTCATGTTGGAACAGTGGGGCGATAAATCTGAACCCTTCGCCAAATATTGCCGCGAAGAAGTCCTTACGGAGCTTTTCGCAATATCAAATTGAAAACTCCTTACTTTCCCTAAAACAAGTACAAAAGTAAAATAACTCTTATACAAAAGAATATCATCGAGATTTGGTAATTTTGTTTTACCCATTTTCGCAATGACAACAAACAGCTACAATATAAAACTATACAGCGTTATTTGAACATTATAGTAATGAGTAGGTAATCATTAAGTACATAGTATGTAAGATATTATACATGACTCGCTGGCCGCCGCGCGGTGTTACCCGCAATCCCTCGGGAAAAATTTCACTTCCCCGGGATAAAATATAGCCTATGTTCATCGGGGATAATGTAGGATTCTATTGGTGAAAGAATTTTTCAAATCGGTCCAGTAGTTTTGGAGCCTATTCATTTCAAACAAATAAACAAATCTTTCCTCTTTATAATATTAGTACTTATAGATAAGTAATATTGTAGCCCACAACATTATACTATTACTACCTTAGTCAATTTTTACTATTTCCTTTTTCACCTTAGACAATATTTTGGAACGATTCAATTTTGAATTGAATTCGGTGTTCAGAAAGCAGCAGTGCTCACTGATGTAGTATAGTAACAAACTTTGCAGGATTCGTAGCGGCATACAAACGAGTTCTATTCATAGTCCCACAAGTTTGCAGTCTATATAAACATGCAGTATTCCCTAAAGTATACAGGGTGTGGTAAAATTTTACAACATTCAGGGCAGTTATTTTTTTTCAAAAACTTTTGATTTGCTACTTTGGGAAATTGGGAATAAGTGTTTCTAATGGGAATTAGCGTCCATTGAGACCTACTTGTTTTTTTGAGAAATGTAATTTTCAACTTTAAAAATTTAAAACTTTATGTCACGTTCTATGGTAAGACGCTTAGACTGTAATTTTTTTCAAAAATCCAAAAATGCATTTGTTTTTTTCTTTAAAATAAACCTATAGTTTCCTAAGAACAAAACCTTCTAACTACAAAAGAAAAGGTAGCTGCCCTGAGTGTTGTAAAATTTTGCCACATCCTGTATACTAGCTAGTGGACTTCCAACGTTAAAGTTTTAGAGATTGCAGCTTTAAATTCTCCAAGAATCGTTCATTGTGGCCTTACAGTTCAGTTAGTGTAGCTAGATAGGTCTTGGGTTCAATTTTGCCGCAAATATTTGTGAAAATAGTTCGAGCTCGCCAAATTCCGTGCCGACTGGACATAGCACGGGAGAGGGACGAATGGAGGGAGGCCTTTGCCCAGCAGTGGGACATGAAGGGCTTATAAAATAATATGATAATTAGAGATGATTGTTCTTTTTTTTTTTAATTCAATAGGTCAGCATTTGACCTGACTCTGCCTGATGTTAAGCAGTAGTGAGGTCTAAGATGGAGCATGCTTACCTAGAAGGAACCTATTTACTCTGTTCTGTGTCAAATAAGTAAACCATTTATTCAGTAGGTCTCATCATCTTTGCCAATAAATTATTCTGATTCTGACTAGTGGACCCTTCGCCTTCGGGAATAGGCAAAGTTACGATTCTTTTGAAAGATAAAATAACTTTTAGAACAAAAACAAAGCATTTTTCATAAAACTTCAACGTTTCCGGTATGTTCGATCAAACTATAGGCAGCTGGGGTGCTGTTGACCTAGTTCCTAACAATACCTAGGTTATCGACAGCATATGTAAATGTGAGCTCTAAAGGGGCTTTTACACCACTGATACTGGGGATTGTTCCTACATAGTACCCCCTCATCCTAACCTTTTATTGCCAAGCAATTTTTTTTTGTAACATTCTTAACTCTTATCCAGCTGGCATCCTTCTATAAGAATTAGAATAGAATTCTATATTAAAGCGTGGAGTAGGTAAAGGTACATACATGACCACCGTTTCCACAAGTTACATTTACAAAGAAAATCAAGAAATCCTGTGGATTTTTCACACTTTTATACCGAGGAAGCAGTTAATAAATGAATAAATATCGGGAACATTCCTAAACTATGTAATACTTGTAAAATGGGAACCAGATAACTGATATAATGCTTGTAGGTATTATTATCGGTACTATAGAAATTTTCGTGATTTTATTTCGTTCGCTACGTCCGATATTTCAGCGTTTATTAAAAATCAGAAGCAATACTTCCATTCAAAAGCTAAAGGTCTCCGTTCAAAGAGCAAATGAAAGAGCGAGAAAAAACAATACTCAATAGCACTAAAAGATTTGCTCGGCCTGGAGCAATAAGCTGGATTCAGGAGATAAAAATTTCAATACTCTTTGTCGGGGGGAGGTCATGAATATGGAAATAGGTCCGCTCGTTAAACAGCATTGAGCATGGATTGCCTTTTCTATAAATGTTTAAGGCTACTTTATTGTCTCAATGATTTGGACCCGAATAACGAGTTACAATGCAATTTCTCACGTTGAAAAACTGCTGAGTGTAGGTACAATAAAGTGCTAGGTGAGACTCGTACCTAAAGGCTTTTAACGGCTGCTTGGCATATAAAAGAAACAGAATCGCGCGCGCCAGTATCCTCAAGTCACTGTAGACAATCAAGGATTTTAATGAAATGAAATTTATTTTGCCAGAAGCATGTTCATAATACCTATAGGTAGTAGGTCAAATAGATTACATCATAAATTGTTTCACATACTTCACTGTTAGATACAGCATGCAAATAAAATTGGTTTAAAATAGGTCAATCACAATCTTTGTTATAAAATCAATTGTCCAAAATGTCAAACCGAAGTATTAATAATGACACAGGCCCACGACTGTATCAAAGCATGGTAGACATTCTCTTATATCAAGTCTTTCATTCAAGGATTTGAAAGTAACTCCTTTGAATATGTCTGAAAAATCACATTTTCATCGAGCGGTCGGTAATCTAATATCTCTCGTAGGACATTATTCGATTAGATAAAGACGGTAGATTGCTCTGAAAGTAAATATGCAAATGAACCTGACCAGCCAAACTTACGCTGCAAGACTGCAGGGAAAAGTTCCACTAATTAAGTTAACTAGCTCCCAGGATACTCAAGCTCTTAAAAGTTTAAGTTGAACGTGGGATGCAAACTGCTTAAAATATGGCCATGAGCCAACCGTTGAGACATGCCTTTGACTACCCTCTAGACATTTTCGCGAAAGCCTTAAATACTGCGAAACTTGATGTTTGTTTTACGTAAACTGCAACTTTAAAACTTACTAAATGATTTGTACAGTTTCAATCTATGCGTACCCCAATGGGACCGTGTAGTGTTTGGGGCACAGTTTGAGATGGAATAGGCTTGCCCAGCACCTAAACCCTAGGCCTTATATCACTTGTACACAGGAAAGATTTTTCGCCCACATGGTCAATACGTGTGGAGATGACTAGGCTGTGGATATCTTCACGATATTTTCACAAAAAACAGGATCACTACGCTCTGTTTTCCTTTGCCGGGGTAAAATACGCCCCTTCAGAAATTCGACACAAGTATTTCTGCTGACACGGAGGTCTGGATCCCATTACTTCCATCTCTCTAAGCTCTGATTGGAAGTAGCACTCGATTTAACTCTTGATGAAGGTTCGAGTATCGCCCGAGTGTTTCTTTGTATTCAAAGAAATACTTCTCAGCCTCTCGAGCGAAGTCGGACAATTTATTTTTGAATCCCCACATAAAAAGGTTTCATTTAAATGAAACGGTTGAAAAAAACACGCTCAAACATCGTTGGTTAAACTTAGAAAAATAAAACAGGAGAGAGAAATATCTGAGCTATAAAGCCGAACATAGATTCAATTTGAATTTGCACAAAATAGTATATTGCAAAAACAAGAATTCTCCCAAGAATGGGAACGTCTCGGGAAATCTTCAGGGAATATTTGGAAAATTGCTGACAGAATTTGCAGCATTCATGAATGCAAGTTCGCCAACTGCGCCAGATCTAATTTATAGGAGTATTTATGTAAAAGTAAAAAAAAAAAGTAATAAGACGATTCAAAGTGATCCCAGCGGTCCTATTGAATTAAATACATTTTGCTTTGACTTTGAAAGCTACAGCGTGGTTTTGTCTGCAATTGTTGAACTGCAATTGAATTGTCTTTCTCTTCCGACACGCTCAAACACACACACACACACACACACACACACACTTCTACATACACACGCACATCACATCACTCAAACTGTAATAATAGTGGCTTTCCATTTAAATGTCTTAAGCTAATTATTTTTTTGTAACTTTGCTTGTATTTTTAACCGACTTCAAAAAAAGGAGGAGGTTCTCAATTCGCCTGTATGTTTTTTTTTTTTTTTTTTTGTATCATGTTACGCGATTACTCCGCCAATTGTGGACCGATTTTCAAAATTATTTTTTTGTTTGAAAGGGTATACTCCAGAGGTGGTCCCATATAAATTTTATTCCTGAGGGTTTGATAATTTGCCCGTAAAACTCTAAAAACCTTCCCTCCTAGCCATTGTAAATCGAATCGACAGATAAGTCTAAGACTCTCTATGCAATATGTCAAATTGACAATTTACTAATGCCAGGAACTCACGTGTCGCGAGACTTGACATAAAATGTATGCAGTTTTCGTAATTATTGCCTTTAGACGCCGGTGGAGCCTAAGCATTATCTGTTTAGCATTATTTATTTCTTTCTTTCAAGCTTATCTGATGATGGAGTCAAGAGCTGTTCCAGGGAACTCCTCAGACAGTGGGCTGATTGAGTTGAAACTCGGTTTGTAGATCAAGTATCATCTAAAATTTTAAAATATAGTGACAGCGAGCTGATCTGATGATGGAGAATGGAACTCCTCAGTTAATAGGTTGATTGAGTTGAAACTCACTACATCGGTCAAGTTTCATTTACTAATTTGAAATATGATGACTGCGAGCTGATCCGATGATGGAGAACGGAACTCCTCAGAAAATAGGTTGATTGAAATGAAATGTTGTACTTACATCGGTGAGTTCAATCAGATCACGGTAATCCATTAAAAGTTTGTACTTGATGATATTTAAAAAAAACTTATTCTTATTTAGATTTGTATGTATGGCTTATTGATTCCCTGAGTCACGCCGTGGTAGAGTCGAACATTGAAGTCGGTTTTTCTTTTTTTTTAAAAACGTAATTATTTATGTCTTAGCTATTAAGTTTCATTATTATTTTGTAATCTCCTTAAGTCGCAATCAAACACGACATATTACTTGTAAAATTTCATAAATCCAGTGGAGGAGGGCACTGGTGACCTGTAACACAGGTTTTTATAACCTACCACAGGCACCAGTTCTCTCACAAAACAGGTTTTACTAATTTTTTGCATTTAAACTAGTGTAAATAACTTGTGTTAACTACTTGTGAGAGAAACAAAAAAAAAAAAAAAAAAAATTATTAATGTTGCCTACCTACCTCTCTGAATACAGGATAATAAATAAATAAATAATGCTGGACATTTCACACAGCATCATCTAGCCCCAAACTAAGCAAAGCTTGTATTATGGGAACCAGATAACTGATATACTACTTATATACTTTTTGTTTGTAAATACATACATATTATACATAGAAACACCCAGACCCGAGGTAAATATTTGCAGATCATACAAACATTTATATACACACACACACACACAAGCATACACTAACACACACACACACTAACTCTCACACACACACACTAACTCACACACACACACACACACACACTCATACACACACACTCACACATACATACACTAACTCACATCTTGTATATATTTGCATGCACATAGTAACATTATAAGAAACTTTTTAGATTATATTGGAACGTTTATTGATAAATCTATAAATCTTACTTAATTCTTAACTTAATTCACTAAGGGAAGAGCGGAACCCCCTAACACAGGTATATATTTACTTAAAAGGGGGTTTCTAAAGCATTTATGTCATTGTATAGATTAAGTTAACGAAATAAACGATTTTGATTTGATTTGATTTATCTCGCCGCGGGGATCGAACCCGCAACCTTCTGCGTACCAAGCGGACTTTCACCCACTGCGCCACAGAGGTCGTCATAGTATCCCGATTCCCGGCACGTCCAAATCCTAATACACAACTTGCAGAAGTTAGCATTCCATTCATACCATTTACCGACTATCCGACGCTACGATTCGAAGTAACGACACTTTTCGAATTGAAAAGGAAGTTTAAGAATGAAATCAGCTAATTTCATGATTATTTTCATTTTATATTCATAGATTAATAGAGTCAAGGTTGAGTCTAGATAAACGATATACACTCCATTGATTATTTACATTCATAGTTACCGACGCATGTGTCTTTCACTGACTAAAACAGTGCTTGATGTGGACTAAAGAAATTATTCAAATAGGACTTTTCGAGCCTTCTCATTCTGCGCGCTAGAAACATCTATCTCTCTTCTCTAGAAAGCTATCTATATGTTTTGATACTCTAATGGTAAGTATCTTACTTGGAATATGCATGCTGCAGACGGTGCGTGGACAGCCACTGGCGCAGCACCAGCCTCTGCTGCAGCACGTGGGCGGCGCGTCGCAGCCTCTTCTCCTCCGCCACCGGCAACTCCGGCAGCTTGTCAACTGTGTCTGGACTGCCGCAACTTGGCAGCGTTGATATACCTGGAACAATACTTCCACTTTCAAATTCTAAATACCTGACGTAAAGAGAAGTAAAATTTTGAGTTAAAAAGATCTGAGAAAATGTCTGCCGCGCCTTGGGGATACGATCGTGACTCGTGATCAAGTATAAAGACCACTGTGTGTGTGTGTCTGGTAGCAGCCAAACTCCGACACCAGAGCTGGACTCTACCATACTCATACGTACTTGTAGGTAGTTTCCAATATAAAATTATGCTCATTACTGAATGAACACATGGTAGGCATTAAGTACACTACTTTTTATCTCTAAAAAACTCTACCAATTGAGCTAACAGACGTATGATAGTTTTGTGGAAGTTCTCGGTCGTTTGTGGAAGTACTGTATGTATCTTATAGTGCACTACAGAACAGAGAGTCTTCCATGACCAAGCATCTGTTGAATCAGTCCAATGCTGCGGTTGATTGGGTCGTTAGACGCGATAATTGGGTAATCCAAGCTGTGTTGCAATTAAACGTGCATTGTGGTCTGCTGGAGCATGAAATTGCAGGCACTACAAGCATACACGTGTCAGTTCAAGCAGGCTAAATTAGGGACGCAGATTAGTCCGAGCCAATGTGGTGCAATGAATCTGCCAAAAATGCACTTCTCACATTATTTTATGTGTTATTGAAAAAACTTATTGGATTGCTATAAAAAATGCATTATTATTTTAATTGGAAAAGTGTCGCCCAACGTGGTGCTCTACTTCAACTGTATTAAACATTAATTATTTTCGGTAAGGTGATTCAGAAAAAACATTGAAATGTTGGTTCTAGATAAATCATAAAACAGATGTTTATAAATAAATAATCTTTTAAATAAATAATATATATAAATAAATATATAAATAAATATTTATTTATATAATATAAATAAATAATAAGCTGTGTGGTGCCGGCGGCGAATAGTACCAACCCATTTCATCCCGTGGGTGTCGTAAAAGGCGACTAAGGGAATAAAGGAACACAGAAGACGGGCAGCAGCGTCTCTGAACCGTTTGACATCTTACTGCGATCGCCAACCCGCCTGCCAAGCGTGGCGATTATGGCAATTCCTCCCAAATGTTTGGGAGAGGCCCTTGCCCAGCAGTAGGATCCCTACGGGCTACTAAAAAAAAAAAAAAAAAATCTTTTAAATTACTTTAAAGTGATTCAAATGCAACATTTTGCAATAATGGCACCCAACGCGGGGCAGCCGTTTCACAGCTCATCAAACTCGAATAATAACGTCGAGGTGTATTATTAAAGTAAATGTTATTCAACGCAAAACCGTGTCCTGAAAGCATTAAGTCATAATTCAAGCTGCTTTGTTGTCGGTTAAGTTGCTTAGGAACCGCCTGTCCTTGACCTCGCTAATGGTGCCTAGAATTACCATCTTAATAAATGGTTTTCGTTCGATACAGTAAAAAAGTGCCGCTTAAATATTTTACTTTCAAAAGATAAAGATGAATTGGCAGAAAGCCCACCTAATGGAGAGGGGGACTGAGCCAAGAATTGTATGCACTCATGTAACATGCCACTGACGCTCACGGTGGGCATGAAGAACGGGCTGCAGTACCTCGGAAGGCAGTGCCGAAGGTGGCAGTGGACGCGTTAAAAAAAATACGGATTGCTATGGAAAAAACCAATTTCAATCTCATTCTTACCCATATCACAAAACCATACGTCGTTTCTTCGAAATCGATTGACAGACGTTGTAGAGAAGAGATAGCTTTAAAAATAATGGATGAATGTTACGAAATTGACTTCTGTTCTTAGTAGTTCTTATATTGGAAAGTACCTACCTATACATATTAGTTTTTTTTACAAAAATGAGTTCAAATCTACGAAATACATCACGTTAACTGGTATTTATGGTACACTTATGATTCGTTAGTGGAGTACCTACCTAAATCAAATGATGCTGAACTTGTGAAAATACTTACTGTAGAAATTCAAATTACAAAAATAGAAGTGATTTTCACATCATACAGGCATCGCGTGAGACACGACATTCGACAATTCAGAATTCTTTTTATACCTACATATAATATTTAACTTGCCCTTCTGTGACCTTGTTAAACTAGAGTTCATATTTAATGAGTTTATTATCTCCAATCGTGGAAGCTGACAGTTAATTACTATCAGGTTATCGCATAAACAGAATATTAAATTACATTTCATCTAATTTCAAACGTAATCTTCAAGGTGTCAAACTTTGCACAACAAAGATAAATTTTATCATCAAATCTGTGGCAAACCTAATTTAAAAGTCCAACAAAGTTGTCATAGACTTAATTTATATGTATGACATGGACTAAACAAGAAACTGCCTAAAACCATTCTTAATTTGAAACAAAGAACACAAAAGTTAGTTACAAACTTACAAGAGTGGAAAAGTTGAAATTGCAAGCTAGCACGCATCACGTTACTGGGGTCGCTCGGCAGTTTGTATAACCATCGCGAAATTGCAAGCCACCTCAAGCGTGATTTTAACCATCCTTGACCTATTACAACCAACTTACACAGAAATACATGAACCATTTCTTGTCTAATACTTAGTAAAGTAAGTAATCTGATGGAGAAAGAAGTTTAGCTTAGCATAGTCAAATAATAAAAAAATCTAATAGTAAGTAAGGTCGTATGAGTCAGTGGCCAACTCTGGCGACGGAGTGTTTAGGCCGCCTTAAGGCCTCCGTCATGGCTTAACGACTTAAATAGCCGGGACCGACAATTTAACGTGCCCTCCGAAGCACGGATTCAAAGACAAATAATCATAGTCCAAATAAAAGCTGGTTAAAAGATCCAAGTGGTCTGTCAGATGTCTATAAAAACTATACCAGCCATGACTAAGCCTTTAGACATTTGAAAAAGATCCATTGTGACCTGATCTAAGAGAATGTCTACTGTGCCTTGGGGTTGCTGCCTTGATCCAATTTCTTAATTTCATTCACCTTATCCTATGCATTTCTAAAATGAGTTGTGGTAAAATGTTTGTTGCCCTGATCCTTCACGGTATTGGTCGCGAAGGAACAGGAGGAAAATCACCTAGTTTTAAGACGTTTCAAAGTGATCCCAGCGGTCCTACTGAATAAATGCTTTTTGACTTTGACTTTGGTACAAAAGTGTATGAAAGACAATAACGTAACAGACGGTCAAAATATTCTAAAGACCATCATCATTATCATCTTCCTGCCCTTTTCCCACATTACGTGTGGTCGGCACAACATGTGTTCTTCTTCCATTCTCCTCTATCAGCCGTCATCTCAACACTCACTCCTTTCTTACTCATGTCATCCTTCACACAGTCCATCCATCTTTTCTTTGGCCTACCTCTACTCGTAAATCCATCAACATTCATACCAAGTACTCTTCTAGTTACATGACATTCTTCCCTTCTCATTACATGCCCATACCATGCTAGCCTGTTCAAAATATTCTAAAGACCTTTTACGAAAATCAACACATTTGTAAGTTAATTTCCAACGGTCCTCACATTTTATTGTAAGCTTCGGTATCAAATTATTGGCGACGGAAGCAGCAGAAGACTTTTATTTGCATAATGATTCAGGATGTTTTATTTTGGCGAAATCTATTGCGGAGATTTTGACTCGTTATGGCATTATTGGATTTGTTTGATTGAAAACGTTGAAATTGAATCATTTTCGATTCGAATTTACTGTTTACTTTTCGCTGTTTTCTTTCTCTTTACCTACTTTCAAAAATATCCCTGATGACTATCAGTTTCTTCGTATTGGCTGCATATGAGTAAGACCTAATGGGAAGTACCGACTTTCGTTCATAACGAACCTGAAATAATATTCATGGTAATAATTTAGGAGTGGGATGGTAAATCCTACCTCAAGGTTGTCGCTCGCACGGCATAGAATCACGAAAGACAATAAAGTCAACTTAATATCTGCTTTTTAAACAGGAAAGACAGGATCACGGCTGTATCCTTAGCAGTGTAGCCAACCCCTCAGTTTTAACTGTAGATCTACAGTTTTTTTGGAAATGGTCACAGTTTTCAGATTAGGCATTTATTCAAATTTCAGTTTTTTATAGATAGAGATATACTAGGCTCGCTTTGTCTGATTTCAATGTATTCTGTAGATTTTCAGTTTTTAAATTAATTTACACAGTTTTTCCTACGCATGTGTGCAGTTTTTTACTGAGTTGGAGTTGGCAACACTGATCCTTAGGGACGATAAATTTATCCTAATAATATATAATCTGAAAGTTTGTGAGTATGTTTAGATGTTTGTATGTTTGTGTATCAATCACGCCTAAACCAGTGAACCGATTTGGATGAAACTTGGTATAGGCGTAGATAGTGACCTGGAATAGCATATAGGCTATTCAAAACGTTGGTACCACGCGGGCGAAGCCGCGCGTAGAAGCAAGTGTGAATTATTTTGTAAGTAAACCTGGAAACAAACAATGGATGGAGGTCTTAAAATAATGTTTATTTCTTCCCTCCCATGCTCGATATTTGTGTTTACCGGAGCCTCTCGCGGAGATAATCTTGTTTAACTTTGTCGTCTACAATTCTATTGTTTGTTACTTTATTCGACTCATTCTTTCTATCGAATATTCCGGGAATTTATGATGAGTTCCAAATTTCAGTCCATTTGAATATCTACATTCAAATCTTATCTCGACCAGCTATATAAAGTAAAATAAGGTTTTCGTTGAAAAAATATCTGAAAGTATAATTGAATGATTTCGGATTAATATTAGGCTCTTGTTCGAAATAACAGTAGACACGACAGAAAAAGAAGAAGAACATAGAGACATGTGATAAAAAACTTTAGCTCCGAAGATCATGAGATCGGTTTCTGATCATTTAACAACGGAACACGGAAAAGACGGATTCTAAAGATTTTAGTTACCACGTCGTCATAGCACGTCGATACAGTCGTGATCTTGTATCTTTTTTTCGTTTTGAAGGCAAAGTTGAATTGACGGCTAATTGATTTTACTTCTGTCCCTTCATTCGTGAATAACTTATGGTAGTAATGGTTTGGGGACTAACTTTCTTTTCGGTGATCTCTTAGATGTAAAGTTATCTAAGGGAACCAATCGAATAAAGTGAGGCTCAGCCAGTATGTAATATACTTGTTGCTCTATATCCGGGTATATCTGGGTGATCCCAGGAAACTAGGGCGCGGGAACCGGGCCACTGACCTGCGGGGTCGCGAAACAGGTGGACTATGCAGTTCATAATCCTACTAACTTGGGCTAATAGATAGAATACCAAAAGGCTTGACACAAGACTCTCTTTGACGGCCGAAGAAAGAACTGCTTCCGAAGCAGAACTTATAATACTATAGGTGACTGACAGATGTTGCTTCAGAGTTTGAGGAGCGAAGCTGGCTCCTCTGAAACTGAAACAATATAACACCAAACAGCCAAAGTACATAATTTATTTATGTCTTGATTTTGTACTGTACCTAGTCTGTACTATTAGTCTGGACCCTCACTTGTAGCAGTCTGCCTTGTCAGTCTAAGATCTACCTAGGTTCCAATACAAAAACTAAAAAGAAAACGAACTTCAATGAAAACGACTTAAGTTTTTACGGTATCGTATGGCAAGACGTGGTGATGATAGGTGGTGTAAAAGGATGACAGAATGGTGGCCTAGAACTGGCAAGAGAAGTGTCGGACGTCCGGCAGCGAGATGGGCGGACGATATTATTATCGTCGTAGGTCGACAGTGGCTGAGGCTGGCACAGGACCGGGAAGAATGGCAAAAGAAGAGGGAGGCCTATACCCAGCAGTGGGTGAAGTCGGGCTGCGGATGATGATGATGATGATGCCTACCCAAAATACTTATTTATTTATAAAATAGTTGACAAATTATTGACGGAGATATCGGTGACTAAAAAAACACATACCGCCGTACAAAGTGAGATAAACAGAGTGAGAAATAGTGTGATAAGGGAACACTGTGGAGTGAAAGAAGATGTAGTGTTGAGGATCGAGAAAGGTATGTTAAGATGGTTTGGGCATGTAGAGAGGATGGATGACAGTCGTTTGACAAAGTAAGTGTATGAGGCGAGTGTGCATGGGACAGCTGGAAGGGGAAGGCCTAGGCGAACCTTCTTGGATCAAATTGGCGACATTTTGGAGAAGGGCCAGGTCAAAAGTACCCTAAACCGACGAGCATGTATGAAGAATGTAATGAGAGCGAATGAGGCGAAAGTTGTGTGTTAGGATCGTAGCGACTGGAGATCCGTGGTCTCTGCCTACCCCTTTGGGAAAGAGGTGTGACTTTATGTATGTATGTATGTACCGCCGTACAAAAAACCTCCTTATTTGGTCAGTTGGCGAATCTCTGGCGCACATCCAATGCGCTACTGCAGATGACCTAGCCGTTAGCATCGCTAATTACTCTTCGCGATAAAGAACCAGCACCAGCCGGTCGGAATTAACTTTGATTGCCAAACACAGAACGGAAAAAACAAGGAAAGTTTTGGGAGCCGAAAGTGAAATATTTTCGTGCGATGCATGTTTGCAGAATAATGGCTATTACGCGGTTAATAAGCAAATAATTTATAGTAGGTAGATACTTGCGGAGCTTTTTTTATAGTAAAATATTAGCTTCAGCTTACCTACGGATTTGCTCCGAACAAAATCTTTCATAGAGGCGATGTGAAAGCGTACGTAGCCTACGTACGCTTTCACATCGCCTCTATGAAAGATTTTGTAAAACGGTTTAAATGTTTCGAAAATATCTTCTTACATTCAAACTCTTATTACCTTTAGCTATTTACGTTAGAAAAAATGATTTTATTACTACCTAAAAGTAGATAAAGTCATCGAGTTCGTCTGGAGACTTCTTATCAAATTCATCTGGTAGAGGTCTGGTAGAGATCGCTTTTTAGAGGTAAGACCGCCGAACGTATATCATAGTAAAGTTTTTTTGTTTAGTTTTATATTTTCGTTTAACTTTTTATGTGGTGTGCAGTAAAGTATTTTCGTTTTTAAAAAGCTAGGTCTAAATTATAGTTATATGTAGGTACTGAACAGTTTGATAGGAATTTCACACAGTCAATCAGCTTAGACTAGTGCGAGATCAGACCAATATAAATATTGAATTTCTATTTCAAGATCAGAAACTGTATTTGGCACTAAGCTCCAAAGTCCAAGGACACAAGTCTGGCATAACCTGGAGTCAAGGCGAGATCATAAGTGAAATAGCAAACAGCCAATCGTGATGATTGGTTCCTGATTAAGCAGTCTACAGGTAGGTATGAAAAATGTAGACTCAAAACGCTTTGTACCAACTCTGGTACAAAGTCGACCATGTACTATCGACAAAATTCCCGCTATACCAATTTTAAAACTGTTTCGCTTGCAAGCAATCAGCTACCTGACCCTGCCTTTTTATTTTGACCAATAGAGACATGATCATCTGTTTAGTTTTGTGAAAGCCCTTTGTTTTTATGATTGGGCCCTATTGTCGTCAGTGGTCAAAAAAACTTTGAAAGAGCCCCGCAATACTTCTCTGATATTGGTGTTCAAAGTTAGCAAGGCGGAGGTAACTGCTAGTCGCTTCACAAAAAATTCACCCTCATTGCCTGCCCTTATCCCGCAAACTCATTGAGTTAAATAGCAGTGGACGAGCTGAGTGCATTTAAGCACCAGTCAAAAGTATTTGGCGGCAGCCGCGATTGGCAATTTTATCCAATAAATAAACAAGTAATTGTCACGTGATTTTTTATATTCAATTAAACTAGCGGAGGCCTGTGGTTTTATCAACCAACCTTTACAAACGAACCCCGGTATTTTTAGAAGTCAAAACAAAATTAATATATAGGACGAATATGAATAATAAACGTATATGAATACCTATACATACTTCTAAACCGTATTATAAAATATACTTTAAATAAATAATGCTGGACTTTTCACACAGCATAATCTAGCCCAAAAGTTCTGTGCCCAAAGTAAGCAGAGTACGGTAGTTATGGGTACTAGAATGATTTACACACTACTTATATACTTTTTTGTTTACATACATAAAACTATATAAGTAGAAACGACTAAACCTAAGCCGACGAGCATGTATGAAGAATGTAATGAGAGTGAATGAGGCGAAAGTTGTGTGTCAGGATCGTAGCGAGTGGAGATCCGTGGTCTCTGCCTACCCCTTTGAGAAAGAGGCGTGATTTTATGTATGTATCTATGTATGTACATATTATACATAGAAAACACCCAGACCCGAGACAAATATTTGTAGATCATACAAACATTGGTCCCGCCGCGGGGATCGAACCCGCATCCTTCTACTGTGCTACAGAGGTCGTCAAAATTACCTGTAAAATGCGGAATATTGGACAACCGCGAGAGCCCGGAATTGCGGCTGTTGGAAGGATGCACCATCCCGATGGAACAAATTTCATTATCCTCGAATTGCCACATCTCGACCGCTTTAACAGTCGCGTTACAAACGCCACTCGAATATCGTGAATTAAAAGCTTCTTGATTTGAAATAACCGGTTTATTATAAAGTTAATTGAACTGCATATTTTAGTGATGTGTAGTGATATGCGTGCGGTGTAACGTGCGCGCGGCGCGGTGGCTGCGGCGCGACTGACTGTCCCGGCCCCGTGCGCCTCCTTGCTGTTTGTTTGCGGGTAGGTGGGCGGTGGGATGGGGAGGTAGCTACGTCATACCGTTGCCACCCCCGACGCTGCACAAAGCCCGGGAGAACTCTATCAATATCATCATACAAATTCTCAAAGTTATGGATGTAGCATGGAGATATTTTGAACAGAGGAACCTAATACCTTAATATCTTTATGAAATGAAAATCTAGAAAATACTTATAACGTAAAAGTAAGTACATAAATTATGATTACTTTTTTAATAAAGCTAGACATCTTCAAAGGATCTGGAGTATAAAGATCTGAGAGAATGTCTACCGCGCCTTGGGGATACAGTCATGACCCTGTTTTTTTTAAAGGTGGGTGACTGACATGTTCTCTTGAGAATAGATTTTTATTTCACATGGCAGGTCATAAAACTCCAAAGGGTGTTTCGTTACTAATTCACTCATTTACATGTTTACATCAATCAAAGTTTAATCTTAGTACATAATTATCAAAAAATAAATACTTAATTGCAAAAAAAATATTATTTAATAATTTAGAAATTTCACGCAGTATACAACGCAATTTTTTTTTTTTTTTGGCACAACTTAAGAACATATTTTTATAGCCGTTTGTCTGCACAGTACATTTTGTCACACAAAGCGGTGACACTTTGCAGACAACTTCACAAATCACGTAGACAGACATGTTGAATGAGGTGTACCATAGTTACCCAACATTCTGGTTCGTTCGTAAGAAATAGTGACATGACTAGAATATTTATAGTAGTATGCTAGTAACTAATAATAAGTGCCTAGTTTAGTAAAAATCTAGTTTTATCAAATTTTTCTTAATTTTATTCAAAGTTTTAATTGTGGGACAAACCATGTATGTTAAAAAAACCATGTAGGTATGTTAAATTATTTTAATAATGTGTGGGATTGTCAAACAAAAAGTTTTCCTGTTAATTCCAAAATCTTAGCACATCAAAACAACTCATTGCATAACTTGCATTTTTGCATTGACGACCTCTGTAGCACAGTGGGCGAAAGCCCGCCTGCGACGCAAAAGGTTGCGGGTTCGATCCCCGCGGCGGGACCAATGTTTGTATGATCTACAAATATTTGTCTCGGGTCTGGGTGTTTCTATGTATAATATGTATGTATTTACAAACAAAAAAAAAGTATATAGGTAAGTAGTATATCAGTCATCTTAGTACCCATAACACAAGCTCTGCTTACTTTGGGGCTAGATGATGCTGTGTGAAAAGTCCAGCATTATTTATTTATTTATTTTCATTTACTGATTTGTAATTCAAAATTCATATTAATTATGTTATTTATGCAACCAATGCAAACCTGGGTATGTATTGTATAACTGCAATTATTTCGAAAATAGATTTACAGAAAAACTAACCACTTGTACCATTTTTTACAATAAGCCCATACAAGTTTCCCACATCCTGGTTGAGTATACTGCATAAAAACTTTTATTAAGAGTTTATTACTGCAGGCTTACAATGCTTTCTGACTCTTAAGAAAATCAAAAAGTATTAATCAGTTTAAACGATGGAATCAATTAAGTCTTATGTAAAAGCCTCAGGAGCTAAGTGGTTGTACTTCCATTCATACAGGATAATACAATGTACAATGTATGAACATTGAGTTATAATGTATTAACGTACTAGAGAACGCACCTCTACTCGATTGTTTGTAACACCTTGTTAGAGTTTACGCACTCCGACTCACTTGGTCTGTGCCAAGCGCTTGCTGCAGCGTGACATGTCTGATGATGTGTGTGAAGTTTTGTTCCTTAGAATATACCTTCGTGTGCATTGAGATATTGCACAAACAACTCCAGAAACATAAGTAAAAGTCAAGGAGTGCCTTTACACCAGTCAGTTCAACATAATTACGTTTATTTTAATTATATTTTTTCAATTGCAACGCGTCACCGCGGCGGTGGTGGCGGCCATGTTTACGTGAATTTATGCACAGACTAGACACTATCGACGTACAGTAGTCACAACGCATCTTTAGCTCTTTGGAGTAGCTACGCAGAAAGCATTTTTGATGACGCCTAAAAGACGAAGACAGCGTTGTATAGCTGCCTCGCTCACTCGCTTAGTTGTTGCATCGTCCTATCTCGCTTACTCTACACACGCAATGTACTACATGCGCACATCTGCGCAATCGTTTTGTAACTTCAGAGAGCTAAAGATTGGTTGTGCTTACTGTAAAATTTTAAATAATTATGGGCTATAAAATATTAATAAATAAACTAAACTTATATTATTTAAAGGAAATTTAAATATTGTTACAGTTTCAATACTCTTATTTATTCTCTGAGTAAGTACCGACCCTACCTACACACACGAACAATATTAAGTAGGCAGAATAATAAAATTATGTCGCATCTGCGCGCATTGATTGTTATCTATGACAACATAACACCCCCCCGCTTGCCCCGCGCATGCCCCGCTGTCATCAGTCCGCGCGCTAATTTTGTTTGAAATAGCGTCTCTATTCATTTTATCTCAATGTGTATGAATTGGTAATATTATTTTGTCAGTACACAATTAAACCCATGAGCGAGAACCAGCATTCATTGCCTCAGTTGAGTCAGTTTTTTTTTTTAAATTAAATAGGTCAGCATTTGACCACACTTTGCCTGATGATAAAGCAGTAGTGAGGTCTAAGATGGAGCATGCTTACCTAGAAGGAACCTATTTACTCTTGATTTGAAGACCCCTATATTGTACTTATCAAGGTTTGTTGATGTTATGAGGTAGGGATGGACATTTAAAATATACTTCGATGTTTTTTTCGATGTAATGCATCGTTCGGTCACATCGATGGTAATACGATGTATTGAGAAATACATCGATGTTTCTTAAACATCGATTGTTTTAGTTTAGGCATTATTGAAACAAAAATATGTATTAAGAAAATCAGAAAATATATGACAGCTGGAAGGGGAAGACCTAGGCGAACCTTCTTGGATCAAATTGGTGACATTTTGGAGAAGGGCCAGGTCAAAAGTACCCTAAACCGACGAGCATGTATGAAGAATGTAATGAGAGTGAATGAGGCGAAAGTTGTGTGTCAGGATCGTAGCGACTGGAGATCCGTGGTCTCTGCCTACCCCTTTGGGAAAGAGGCGTGACTTTATGTATGTATGTATGTATGTATGTAGAAAATATATGTATTAAAATTGAAAATCATAGAGCCAACACATTTTTTCTTTACAAATTCCAATATTTTTTTCAATGCCATGTAAAAACAAAAGTTTGCTTAATCTCTTCCCCTTCAACCGGTTTTTTTGTTCAGTCATAACTAGCCCTGCCTGTGAAAAAAGGCTTTCAGGAGGGACTGACGTGCCAACTATTGTTAAATACTTAAAAGCTATTGTATACAGCTTCGGGAATTGTATTTTATTATCTCTCCAGATTTCTAACGGGAGTTCTGAGATAAACTGAAAGTTCGTCAGACAAAACATCTTCGATTTGTTAATTTTCCAGTATACTCACCTCATAATTTGCGTAGGTACCTAATCAATGCATCGAATGAAAAACATCGATATATATTCGATGTTGAAGTATTAACAATACATCGGTTCAATACGATGCATCATTACTATACATCGAGTGTTTTAAATAAATCGATGTATATCGTCCATCACTATTATGAGGACGAAGTGCAGAAGTGTGAGGATTGCCGACCCACCAGCATGTGATATGAATAGTCAGGAAAAGAGAGTTGATTTCGTTCATAAGCTGAATGGTAGGTAAGCAAAATCTCTCAAAGAAAACTGTCTGTATCTCCATATAATAAAAGTATACATACCATATTCTCTGAAGAGCTTCTTGTACTCCCCCAGGTCGTTTTGTTCCAGCCATTCATCGACTTGGTCACTCTCATCCTCAAACATTTCAGTGAACACATTTTTCACAACGTAAATAAGCGAAAACAAAATAACTAATGAACCAAAATAATGTACTCGTTTGTACATTATTTCAGTGTAATGGTCTCGTCATTATTTCTTTAGGTTTTATTCAAAAATTTTTAAAACTTGATATTATTATTGTGAGGTGAGGCCACAATTTTCATTTTTTCAGTTTGTTTGTTTTGACGTATTTGAGTTTGACATTTCCGATTTAATGTCAATTTCATTTCGTGGCGTTTTTTTTTACAGTACACTAGCGCTTTGCATAGCATTCTACCCAATACTAAGAAACAAAACAATAGTTATTAGCTAACTATTTTACAATTTTCACATACTCGTAGTACCCAACCAAAGAAATCCAACAGTAGATAGAAAAAAATATCATAAAACGCAGATTATAGCGCAGCGCAAGAGACTTTTTGTGGCGCGGACTCTACTACTCTATGGTAGGTTACTATTAAGGAAGAATTCAATTCATAACGATCTCCAATAACAATACACTTTTCCGAAATCTAGCACAGTTGAAATACAAATCTAGGATCAATGTTACCCTGGTCCTTGGTAGCACCCTTTGTACAGCACACTTTATAGATACTACACAGGCCTGACATACACAGCTTTGACCATTGACTGGGGAATGAAAGAAAACAAAATATTTACACCATAAAATTATATTTTATAATAAATTGATTTTTATCACAAAAAGGTGCACACACAGTCTGCATATAGCTTTCATTACAATGATACATAAGTGCTACTAGTACTATATAATGACATTTTGCAGCCTGGAATCCATTATGTGCTTATTTTTATGAAAGAGGCAACTTAACTGCCTCTTTCAGTGACCTCATAGGAAATTATGGCCCGGCCAAATCTTAGATTATGACTCATGCAGTCAATAATTTTTATAGCAATAGGTTTTCCTATAATACAATTACCAAATTAAAAGCCAATTTCTAGCCTTGGTGTACTCCAGCTTATGAATGGCTTGTAATGGAGATTCAAAAGCCATCAATAGGACTCTAAACAAGATTACTTCTTGATCTTAATCTTGTCTGCGAGTGAGCATGACAGCCCTGTGCCGTCTGGCTCTACATTCAACTCCTCGACCTTGCTGTCGTTGATGACCATGGAGAACCGCTTGGAGCGGAACCCTCCGAGCGGCGGGAGGTTCGTGCCGAGGTCCAATGCTTTGATGAAGTTGCCACTAGGGTCAGCTAACATGCGAATCTGAAAAAAGAAAAACAATTTTTATATTTGTACATAGTAAGAATAGATAAGCTATTATTCTAGTATTTTTAAAGGTATCCTTGAGTTGTTATAAATTAGCGCTTCTGAGCGCGGCTTCGCCCGCGTGGTACCAACATTCTATCTATCTATGCCTATACCAAGTTTCATCCAAATCAGATCACTCGTTTAGGCGTGATTGATACACAAACATCTAAACAAACTCACAAACTTTCAGCTTTATTATATGAGTGGGATTATTCACCACAATATAAGTCTGAGCTTGAATAATTAAGCAGTCAGGTGGAAAGTTCACGAGGAAGGTCAAGTGTCAGGTGCTAATGTATTGATTTTATTAGACCTTGGACACAATTGTTACTTTCAGAAACAGTATACATTCAAGATTTTTGTTTCAAGCTATTTCCAACACAGAATGTAATATCCTTATTAGCATTTAAATCAAAACCGGTTCCACATAAGTAAACATTTATTTTCTTTTATTTCTTTTTATGCAATAATAAGATAGTTGCAAGTGTGTTTTGAGCCACCTTATTATCAGTGTTTGTTTAATGATATGAACTACAGGTCATGTCTTCTGATAAGAAACAATTCTTACGAGTTTAATGCAAGAATTAAATAAATAGTTTTAATAAAAAAATCTTGGAAAAATAAAATCAACACATCTAGTATTTTTCCCTAGCTTTTGTAGTTTCCTCACAGTGTCCGTGAAAAAACTACTTAGATAATACTAGTACTCATTTGCAGCTTAGCTTATGGATAACCAACTTAACCAATGCCATAAGGTACTGTACTGTAG
Source organism: Epirrhoe alternata (assembly GCA_963565295.1). Lineage (NCBI taxonomy): Eukaryota > Metazoa > Arthropoda > Insecta > Lepidoptera > Geometridae > Epirrhoe > Epirrhoe alternata. The sequence goes on along the minus strand of OY751384.1, from coordinate 12,555,381 downwards.
CTAAGTGAAATAATTTTATATTGGATCATTAGATTTTGAATAGATATGTCACAGTTAAAAAAACCTGCCAAGTGCGAGTCTGACTCGCACACAAAGGGTTCCATACTATTATCTATAAAAACAGCAATAAAAAAATGTTTGTTGTCTGGGACCCGCTTAAATATTCATTTTGTTTTGTATTTTTAGTTATAGCGGCAACAGAAACACATCATCTGTGAAAATGTCAACTATTTAACTATCACGGTTCCTCAGTCTATATGTATAATGCACAGTTCATGAGATACAGCCTGGTGACAGACAGACGGACACAATGACAGTTATAATTCAGTTAGGTGCATTCAAGGTTGAACAGTAGACTTGTTTTTTTATAAAACTGGACAAGTTTGAAGGTCACCTTCATTTGACCAGGTTGTGAACAATTTAATGAACTTGTAGGATATTTCTAACAATATCAGTGACTCACATCAGTCAACCGCATGGCAGGAATTATTTATAGCAAGTAATATTATACTAGTAGTAGAATTATGATATAGGGAAAACTGAATGAGTTAAATGCATAGGTATGCATTTATCAGTGCGACAGCCACATTAATTATTGTAAGATACAGTTTCCTACAAAATAACTAGGGACCTATGAATTCAGAATGTTCTTTCAATAGAGTTTAAGGAAAAATTTGGCACTAACCTTTCCTTTGGTGTTATGCTGGGCACCCCACGCAGCCATAACGTATGGATCATTGACAGAAACGCAAACAATCTCCCCGACGCCCTCGGACTTCAACTTGTCTGCATTCGCGATGTATCCCGGCAGATGCGTCTTCGAACAACCCGGCGTGAAGGCGCCGGGCACAGCGAAAAGAATCACTTTCTTTCCCGCCGTTAATTCGCAGATATTCACTTTGTTCGCCGGCGAATCTTCAAACAAATCCGCGGTAGGCAGATTATCTCCAACCTGAGCATTACACATAATAAACGCCGGTTATTACATAATATTAACACAAAAATCAACCATTTTTGTATGTGTAATTATGTTTTTACCTTTATTGGTGCCATGGCTAATTGAGAGGTGTGGAGCGCTCGTGCAGTCGCTTGCTTGGTGAACGCGGTAATACCACGAGCGATCGAAGGGGCCGTGAGAAACATTTGTACCCGCTGTATAATTTTTTTATCGTTTTATTGATTTCACTTCAAAGTTTGCTATGAATGAAATACAACTCGGCGCTGCTGGCTGGCTAAACCACCCACACACACCTAACCTTTCTGACACTGACAGTAAAGTGTTTTGACATGACAATTTGACATTTTGGCGTACTGAGTTGTAGAAAGCCATTAAATAAAAGAAGAAGAAGAAGAGTGCCACAAACTTAACTAATCCGGTGGCCAAAAGAAGAGCATATCGAATTTTAAATTGTATAACGGGACAATCTCGTAGGTGTCTTCAAGTCGCGAAAGTTTAAAATGTGTATTATCGAATTTTACTTCATTTTTAGGCCAACATCAAATGCGTTAAAGCGCCCCCTCACCGGATCAGCTTAGTTTGTGGCACTCTAAAAGATCATAGATATTTAGCGGCCTCTCACCTGTCGGCAACCTCCAGGACACCTCCAGGACAGCTGGTGCGGCGGCGGCATCAGCAGAAAATTACAAAAGGCGGAAATACATATCTATCGGTGATGGGTATATATTTCTGCCTTTTGGAGTGGAAACTTTAGGTCCATGGGGTCCAGAGGCGTGGCTCCTTTTCAGATAATTATCCAAGAGGTTGATTGACGAGACCAATGACCAAAGGGCTGGTGCTAAGATCAAGCTATGATCACAGCTATGAGACGTGTTGGCTGAATGGGGTTTGGCCCCTAAACCCCATTTGGCACAAGCATAACACAACCCCAAACTTTGGGGTTGTGCGTGCCTGGGCCCTCCTCGGCCTCGACTTTCAATCCAATCGTGGGTTCGAATCCCGGCCGAACAACCCCAAAGTTTGGGGTTGTGTTATGCTTGTGCCAAATGGGGTTTGGGGGCCAAACCCCATTCAGCCAACACGTCTCATAGCTGTGATCATAGCTAACCAATGATCTAAAAATATAGAACCTTAGACATAGAACTCAAAGAGATCTTGAGATCTAAGGTAGATCTATGGTTTACTTATGTCTTGGACATTGACGCTGATCAATAGATCATGCAACTGGTCTAAAATTCCCTTAGATCATTAAAATTCCTTAAAATTCTATTCCAAAGATCTTTTACTTCTATTTTTTTTCCTGTATCAATGGATACACGAAATCATAAGGAAACATTGTGAGGAAACCCGCCGCATAATCAGCTCTAGAACGGTAATAGGTACTCCTGTCGCTCTACACGCGCGTAGGTTGGTTGGGCATTGACGTTGTTTTTCCTGTCTTCTTCTATAAGTGCCTCTCCGACTACCGAAGGTTGGCAGTCAATATGGCGTATTGTTCCTGTGGACAAGGCCAATTAAGCTGAGAGGGTGGTTTAGGCGCTGGACTGTTGGGCAAACATATTTCATCTCAAACAAGGTCCAGGTCCCAGACACTACATTATAGGCATAGGTTGCCTCCTGACGCTGTATAAAATTATTATTAGTTTCAAAAATAAATAACGCAATGCATGTGAGTGATGTGAATGATCGCATTCTTATATTTAGTTAGATGGCCAGCACAGCGCCAGTGTTGACCACTGCCGCGCAGCGTTGCCGCTATGACAGTCTTGTTTGTGGCTACTTAACATAAAAAAGTGGCCAGTTTTGTACAAAAAATTGCTTTCGCAATGTGACTAGAAGCGGCTGAATATCATAATATTCTTTGCCTACTTTAATATTTGATTATTATTGATATTATATTGTTATTAACAGGGATATGGATAAGTGGGTATAATTAAAACAGTATCAATTACATTTCAGAAAACCTCGGAATTTTAACAGGGGCGCGGAGAGCGAACCGCGGTAGTGTTACTACATAATAGAAGGCAATAACCATAGATTTCTTTAAAATTACCTACTCGGGAAGACCTCCAACAGTTATTATCTAAAAAATACCAAAAGTAGCTAGAAGTAGCTAGATTCTTTTTGGTGGCTAAAATTGAATATTTTTTGGCTAAAACCGTTGAAAATCCGCTAGATCTAGCCACAAAGTGGCTAAAACGGCAACACTGCTGCCGCGCCGCGTCGCGGCGGGCGGCAGGCGGGCGGCCCGGCCAGGGGGGCCGGGCGGGAAAAGGTGTCTCATTGATAACGCCATATATCAACGCAGTGTTTGCCACTTTGCTGTCCTGTCCTGTCATGTCAGTAAACAGCTCGCACGCACGAATTTTCTCGCTAGTCTTGCTTTGCTTTGCTCGTGTTCAACTCGTTAGATTAGTGTTTGTTGTCAAAATGTAAAAACGATAACTTGAAGTGAGCACAGTGAAATAGGTCACTTTGTGATCATCTTTGTGAATTATAAGTGTAGTAAAGTGAAAATAAGTTACCTACCTAGCCTAGTCAATTGGTAAGTACCTACCTACCTAGTTATAACATGTTAGATAAATAAATTCAATTCAATTCAATTTCAATTTATTCATAAAAACTTAATACATAAAATTACAATTATTATAAATAATTTACATCGAAATAAAATTATAGTTTGTTTTATTTTCTCCCACAAGGTTGGTAGGTACATGTAGGATGCCCTCGAGGATGCCCGATCTGAATCGATCTTTTATATAGAAGATCGATTCACGGCAATACGATCTTCCGATTTTTGAATCGATTCAACGACCATGCGATTCACCTAGATCGAATCAGGATCATATTAATGTTCTTTGGATCGAATCGTATTGATCAGAAGATCGTATGATTAAATCGTATCATGAAAAATCCTACCAAATTCTTGCCGGACTTAATTGTTTGCCTTGAAAATTCTCACGGATAGGCTAAATCTGGAACGTTTATGCAAATTATTACCTATATAGGTATAAACAAGTTTTTAAATGTAGACAGTCTGTAGATATTTATTTATATTTATATAGATATTATTTATATAGATATTTATTTATTTATTAGGCAACACCAACAGCATACATAATATACATTTTGTAGGAACATTTTAAATCAGTCACTCTATAGAATGTACACCCATTACAGGCATGCACAACATTTACATAAAGATACTTATTATAACTTAGTATCAGCGTCCTACGATGTAAATTTAAGTTTGCATACAAAGTTTCATTACCTAACCGCTGGCTGTCCCGTTTCAAAAACATGTTTTTTTGTTAATTGGCGGCTTTTTTTATGATAGTAGTTAGTATGTAGGGCTCAAGACACATTGAATTGGCAAGCGACGCGTCAATTAGTTTTATAGCAAGCCATTACAAACCTTATGTACAATGTTACAAGATATAGAAACGCTTGTAGAATGAACGAGATCAGGCGAAGACATCTAGCGGGTCGCGCTGGCTCGAGCAGTTTCGTGCAGTTTATTCTACAAGCGTTTCTATATCTTGTATCATTGTTCATAAGGCTTATAATGGCTTGCTATAAAACGAATTGACGCGTCGCTTGCCAATTCAATGTGCATTGAGCCTAGAGGCACTAGAGGTAGGTAGAAAGTACCTAACTTGACCTCAAAAAGACTGGAAGTTTATTTATCATTAAGTTGGAGAAATGGCTAATGGATAGGTGCTAGGTAGGTACCTACCTGCCTACTATTCCTTTGATAAATTAGTTTCTTACCGATACATCCAATAATATAAAAATTAGATATTTAGTACCAGACCTGCTACCTACCTACATAGTACCTACCACATAAGATTACAGTCATGATAAGCTTAAAGGCTTAAAAAATTGATAAATAGTTGAATAAAACAAAGTACCTACACTTTGTTTTATTCAACTATTTATCAATTACTTATGTACACTATACATAAAGTATAAGTATTATTTTTATGTATTTTGCGTACTTATGTAGGTTTCTTTATTTACTTGTTTATTTTTTATTAAGTAAGTTACTTAATTTTATTACTAAAATTATTTTTATTCCTATAAATATTATATTATATATTCCCCTGTCATACCTTCTGTTGGCGGTGCACTGTGTAAAATGGTGATAATATGAATAATCAAAACATGAAACTGGAAAAAGACTCAAAATATATTTTTAAAACAACTAACTCGACATTATTCTTTTTATCGAAGACAGCGAGCTGCCAAAAACTTTTAAAAACTACTTTTTTAAAGAAGGCTGCCTTCTTTCTAATCAAACTCCTTCGCGTCGCTCACACGCCCCACCCCAGTGCTGCTAGTAGCACTCATCAGCTAAGGGGATTCGAGCGACGCGAACAGCTGATCTTGTGATTACTCCAGTCATTGTTTTTACTCGTATCATCCGGACCCTTTCGTCTTTTCCTGGGCATACCTCTTGTATTATACCCTTTGGCCACTTATTCCTGGGACCGTTTGGGTCTATTAAGTATACTAAATCACCAACTTGTAGAGGTCGCATTTCTTTGTTCCATTTGTTTCTAGGTAACAGATCCGGTAACACTTCTTTAATCCATCTGTTCCAGTACATATCTGCCAGCCGCTGTGAAGTCCGCCATTGTTTCCTTAAGTACAGGTCATTATCATCAAATTTACCTATCTGCGGCGACTCCAAAGATGTTCCGAGCAGAAAATGTTTTGGAGTAAGTGTTTCAACACTTCCAGGTTCCACGGACACGTGGGTTAGCGGTCGGCTGTTGACAATATTTTCGACTTCAGCTAACAACGTGCTTAACACTTCATCACGTGGGGCTCTTTCCTTGAGCACAACCCTTAATGAAGTTTTTACACTCCGGATGAGCCTCTCCCAAGCCCCACCCCAGTGAGGGCTTGCAGGCGGTATGAAAGTCCACTTGGTGCCATGATTTATGGCTTCATTTTGTAATTCATCTTGGTTTAATTCTTGCATAGATTTTTGTAGTTCGGCATGGGCTCCTCGCAAATTTGTGCCGTTGTCTGAATAAAGTTGTAAAGGCCAACCTCGTCGCGCAGCCATACGACGCAGAGCCATAATAAACGAATCAGTCGTTAGCGATGAAACAATTTCTATGTGTATGGCCCGCACGGTGAGACACGTAAATAAAACTCCATATCTTAGTTCACGGCGCCTCCCGACAGTAACCTCCATGGGGCCAAACAAATCGACTCCACAAAACGTAAAGGGTGGTTTATGATGAGCCATTCTAGCGTAAGGTAAGTCACCTATTCTCGGTATTTCTGGTTTACATTTTCGTAATCTACATATCATACATTGCGCCACCACAGTTTTGACAGTGGGTCGTAATCTGATTATCCAATATTTTTGTTTTATCTCGTTGACAACCATTTCTTGGTTTCCATGCGCAGCATTGACGTGGTAATGTCTTACAATCAAACGAGTAATATACTCCTTTCCATCCAGTATTGCAGGTCTCTTTATCTCTGGAAACACGTCAGTAGCAGCATCGATACGTCCACCAGCCCGAAGAACTCCGTACGAGTCGAGGTAAGGTGACAAAGTAAGTTTTTTACTGTTACTAGGTAAGTTTTCAGACCTTTTTAGTAAGATGATTTCTTCACCGAATGACTGAGCTTGTGAGTACCGAAGTAGTAGTCGCTCAGCTGTGTCCATTGCGTCATCCTGCAGAGTTGTCAGGTTCTTATTTATGCTCTGAATAAAGGTAAGTACCTTTGAAGTAGCGCGCTTTAGGCGTAGCCACGAAGAAAATCTTGTAGGTTTAGGTACAGGTAGGTCAACATTAACCTCATTTATCATATTGACGCTCTCTAATAATTCCGATTTTTCGTTTGCAGGTTCAACGATATCCAGTGGCCATTGATCACAGTTTTCTCGTAAAAAGGTAGGACCATATATCCATTCATTTTGAAGAACTGAAGTGTCATAAGTTTCTCTTGTAGCGATGTCAGCAACATTTATTTTAGTGGGTACATATCGCCATTCATTAATTTTCGTAAGCTCATCTATTTCTCCCAAGCGGTTGGCTACATACGTCTTGTAGCAGCGAGAGTTATTTCGTATCCATTGAATTACTGTCGTTGAATCACTCCAGAATATTCTGCGCTTTGCGATCATTTTGTGTTCTTTTGTTATCGTGTCCGCTAATCTAGCTGCCAACACAGCGGCTTGTAATTCTAAACGCGGAATAGTAATCGATTTATTCCCTGCAACACGACATTTACTGGCTATGAATGCTACGTGTGCGTTTAAACTGTTGTCAGTCCATCTCCAATAGGCCACAGCGCAGAATGCTTTTGTAGATGCATCGCAAAATATATGCAATTGTAAATTCATATAACATGTTTCATTTAAAAGTGGTAGCGTAGCACTCGGCGTAGCACTCGGCGTAGCACTCTTATGGTCTGCTACGAACGTAGCGCATGTACTCGTCTGTATGTGTGACTGCGACGGTAGCAGATTGTCCGTTTCATTCGCACTCGCTGTAGCTGCCGGATAGTACCTCGGCAATCTTAAATTGTTAATTGATTTTAACAAACTTATCCATTTGAGCCACTTATTATAGATTTCTTTGTTGACTGGTTCGTCCCAGCTGATATTCAAGCGCCACGTTTCTTGCAAAATTATTTTTCCATTGATTGTGAACGGTGATAAGAATCCATAAACATCAAAAATAGACATTACGACTCGTAGCATTTCTCTTTTTGTTGGTACTTTGGTTCCGTCAATTATGTTCATAGGTACCTTTTTGAATGACAGGTCAAACCTCAAAGTATCGTCATCGGTATGCCATAAAAGTCCAAGCGTTCGTTCTCCGTCATTGTGCTGTCCCATTTTGAACCTTACAGCCGACTCACCGAGAATCGCTTCTGGCAGGCTGTTAAGAACTGCTTTGCTGTTACTGATCCAATTGCGTATTTCAAAACCACCTTGTGCGTGAATGTAAATAATGTCTTTTACCAGCTGGATCGCAGTTTCCTCATCAGGTAGGCTTTGTATGTAGTCATCCATATAATGTTGTGTATATATAGCTGCAGCAGCAGTGGGCATTGCTGATTCAAAGCGTTGGGCGTTCTTATTTTTAACAAATTGTGCGACGAATGGAGAACAATTCGCGCCGAATATCAATGACGTCATCACGTAGGTTCTTATCGGTTCTTGTAGCATTTCAGAGTTGTAGTCTGTATATGGGTCACCTTTATATATAAATCGTAGGGCATCTTGATCGGCAGGACAAATTTTCACTCGTAAAAACATATCTTTAATATCTCCCATGACTGCTACTTTGTTTTCTCTAAACCGTAGCATTATTCCGAATAGTGACATGAGTAGATCAGGTCCTTTAAGTAGATAGTCATTTAGAGATCTCCTTGAAGTAGTCGCTGCCGCGTCAAACACCTATCGAAGCTTCTTCTTGTTTGGATTGTCAACACCAAAATGAGGTAGGTACCATGTCTTAGACGTTGCAGTGGTATCAGTATTTTCCAATTCAGTAAAGTTGAAGATGTTCGTTGACTCTTCGTATGCGTTTTTAAATGATAACCATTCCATTGGGTCACCAAAGTATAATGGAAGTTCCTTTGGCGTACTGATACGGCTAAGGAGATTTGTGTTGTGGCTAGTGGCTGCTGTTGATGCGACCAGGTCCCTCAGTGCGCTGGCCAGCTGTAGAACTGGAACGTTGGTGCCGTCGACTTCCGGCGGCGAAAACGGAGAACCTCTAATAGTACCATGATCGAGAGGTTTCTGTTTCTCCAGTTCCTGCTGGCTGCACTCAAGCCACTTTTCAATATCTTTGCCGTCACCTTGGCTTTCAACTTCCGATGCTTGTGGACTGTATGTCTTCTGACTATGTCGAGCTTCAACAGCTGCCAAATCAGCTGCCAACTCTTTCTCGATTATTCCCATTTGTAATCGAACCATTTTCTTTTCAGCTTCTAATTCCAGCTTCTTCTTTTCCACTAAAATTGCAGATTTCGATGACGATGAAGACCTTCTCGATGATACCCTGTCAGTACTAGGTCCAGGTTGTGCAGGATAATCGACCTCTTGTGCATCACTAACTTCCATTCTCTGCAATTTTGCTTTGTTTTCGTTCCGCGCAGCACTACGCGTGTTCACCATTTTATTCGGCGGTGTGCGGTACATCTAATCCGGCTCGAAGGACCAATGTTGGCGGTGCACTGTGTAAAATGGTGATAATATGAATAATCAAAACATGAAACTGGAAAAAGACTCAAAATATATTTTTAAAACAACTAACTCGACATTATTCTTTTTATCGAAGACAGCGAGCTGCCAAAAACTTTTAAAAACTACTTTTTTAAAGAAGGCTGCCTTCTTTCTAATCAAACTCCTTCGCGTCGCTCACACCTTCAATATGTTCGTTTCTTTCCATCCAAAGGTTGTCTGGAAGAAATCGCTTCTAAGCGATAAGACCGCCCATTGTACATTGTCTCGTTGGGTTCTATTGGTTCTTATGTGTAGGTATGTTTGTAATTATTGTGTACAATAAAGAGTTTTTCATTCATTCATTCATCAATTGGCTCGAGGTACCTCCTACCTACCTAACTTAGGTACCTAGGTATCCTAACTACCTAAAATAGGAAGGAACCAAAACAATCTCGTAGCTTTTATCATTTATCTCAAAAAGTGGCGCTTTATAAAGATAGTACCTATAGTAATAGGTCTAGGTAGGTAATTGTACTACTACACCCTGAGTCATTCCTTTCCTCGGCTCTTTCCGAATATTAACTGCATTGAATTCGAATTGAAGCATTAATTAGATTCATATTTTAGCCAATGTTTGTTATTGTTGACAGGTGAGACAGCTCCAGCGGCTACCATGGCGCCGCACAACAGAGGGTCGCTGGAAAATAGTAAGTATAATGCATTGAGCTGATATGTACTACCTCCTAGAGACGGCAAAAGGGCACCCACAAGATGGGTCGACGACATCGTAAAAACCGCAGGTCGTACATGGCAAGACTGGCTCAACCCCACACACCCCAGTTACGTTCCCTCGACGTAATTGGATGTCTGTAAGCAGATTTTCTATCCGCAATAAAAAAAAAGGCTCTATCCTTTTTTTCTCTTCTCTCTTCTTTTACTTTTTAGTGGCCGCTTTGCGATGCAGAAATTTCACGCTGTCCTGTACTTATAAGTACTTTAAAACCTGGAATAATCTGTCAACAGTCCCTTTGGTCCATGACAACGGGCTGGGGGAAGTCATCCACCATCATGGTGCCGGTAACTCCCGGGAGGTGCGGGCGCAGCGCGTGGTGCAGAGCCCTCTCGTCGAGGTCCTGGAACAACCCTTGCAAGAGTCGAGGTATTTAACTGTTTCTTCCCAACTGTCCCCCTAAAAGGTCTGAGAGAATGTCTACCGCCTTTTCTTTTTCAAATCTGCTAAGTATAGAAACTTCAATACGCTCGCTTATTCGCACCCAAGCATCGTGGATAAATTGCTTGTCCTTGTTTTTTTGATCCTTGGAGTCCCATAACACAGGTTCTTCATAAACTTTAATTCAAGTTAGAGCCTATGTTCATCAGGGATAATGTAGGATTCTAATGGGGAAAGAATTTTTCAAATCGGTCCAGTAGTTTCGGAGCCTATTAAATTCAAACAAACAAACAAATCTTTCCTCTTTATAATATTAGTGTAGATAAATGTATCCATACCTCCTACTAATATTATAAACTAGCTTCTGCGCGCGGCTTCGCCCGCGTGTTACCAACATTTTGAATAGCCTGTATGCTATTCCAGGTCACTATCTACGCCTATTCCAAGTTTCATTCAAATCGGTTCACTGGTTTAGACGTGATTGATACACAAACATACAAACATCCAAACATACTCACAAACTTTCAGATTTATTTTATTATTAGGATTAGAATAGGATGTGAAAGTAACTCTGCCTGCCTGTTTGTTACCTTTTCACGCCCAAAACGCTGAACTGAACAGATTAGGCTGAAAATTGGCATGGATAAAGACCTAGAGAAGGATATAGGCTACTTTTTATCCCGAAAAAATGATAGAATAGAATAGAATAGCTTTATTATCATAGGTGTAACACATTAATAAATAAATTCAATAAATAGGACTTAATTACAAGTGTACAAGCTATGACTCGTCAAAACAGGTTAGGTACTTATATGATTTTCCAAAACTATCTATTTCTTAATAATAATATCATTATTTGTTATTATTATTAATAAAATTCCGAGGGACTGCGCTGCGGGTCACACCGCAGAAGCGCAGCTAGCTGCAAATAAATTATATCAAATTGAATAGCGAACAAAACTAGCCTTATTAAATATTTTGTTACTCTTATCTTATCCAGAGCCTGACCTTAGCTGAACTATTTTTATAGGCTATCAGTGGTTTTGCATAGGCTGGGTTAGATATTTGGTATTATTTTGTACTTTTAAATGAAACTTAATACGTAGGAAAGCTAGAATAATAGAAACTAGGTCCTACAGACTAGTTTCAAGGAAAAAGTCTTCTAGGGTCGATGCCTCGGTCGGTAACGGTATACCTACAACATGTTTGTCTTCCTTTTTCTCTACCACTCAGCAGAGCTCACTCCTTATCGAACATATCCGCAGTCCAGAGTCCATGTCCATCTGCTTACCTACTACTGGTACTTCTACATATAATTAATTTGCAAAATAGTCCCTGATATTACTAAAAGATTCTTATTTTGATCGGTAGAAAGAATGAATGAACACTTTATTGTACACCATTTTTTATTAATTTCGAATAAAAAAAAACAAAACATTTAAAACAATACAATACCAAACTTGTCGCTGAAAGCGATTTCTTCCAGGCAACCAAAAAGAGTACCTAGTTAAATGATACCTACTACGAGTACCTATATGTATAAACTTTTTAACTTCCCGGAATTCGCGGCACAGCCTGCTAGGCCTCCCTATAATTTACGGTGAATAGAACAAAATGCCATTTAATTTTCTGCAACACGATAAAACTCAAAATGTAGTTTTAGGTAGGTCATTCTAATCTATTTTACAGGAAAACTATGAATCCTTCAGGGAATAAAAGTATAGGACCACCTCGAGATGGACCCTTTCAAACAAAAAAAAAAAATTATGGAAATAGGTCGGTCCACAAAATTGACGGAAAGAAGAAATCGCTATACAATTGACGGAAATATCAGTGAACATAGGTACAGTCACGGACAATAAGATGTATTTTTTTTTTTTTTTTTAGTAGCCCGTAGGGATCCCACTGCTGGGCAAGGGCCTCTCCCAAACATTTGGGAGGAATTGCCATAATCGCCACGCTTGGCAGGCGGGTTGGCGATCGCAGCAAGATGTCAAACGGTTCAGAGACGCTGCTGCCCGTCTTCTGTGTTCCTTTATTCCCTTAGTCGCCTTTTACGACACCCACGGGATGAAATGGGTTGGTACTATTCGCCGCCGGCACCACACAGCTTATACATAAGACAACTTATATATAAGATGTATACACTCCATAATGTTTCATTCAACCCATGTACAGGTCAACATGTCCAACAATGTTCTGGTATTTTTATTGATTTCGCCACTAGTTTAATGTGAAATCAATTTCCGCTTTTTGTTTTTAACCTAGGTACATCGGTTAGTTTTAGTGTGATATTAATTTTAAAAGTATGGAGTGTATTGTCCGTGACTGTACATTAAAAAAAACATGCATACAGCCGAACGTAGGTAGAACCTCCTGCTTTTTTTGAAGTCGGTTATAAACGAAAAAGAATCGAAGAAAAAAAAACTACCTACCTACCTGTAAAGATAACTAAACACTTGGTGGGTATAAATAAATAATTATATAAAAAAATAATGCTGGACATTTCACACAGCATCATCTAGCCCCAAACTAAGCAAAGCTTGTACTATGGGAACCAGATAACTGATATACTACTTACATACTTTTTGTTTGTAAACACACATATTATAAATATATACCACGCAGATCCGAGATAAATATTTGCAGATCATACAAACATTTATCATGCCGCGGGGATCTAACCCGCAACCTTCTGCGTGCCAAGCGGGCTTTCTTTTCACCCACTGCGCCACAGAGGTCGTCGGTATATGGTAAATATAAACAGGCAAGGCAGAGCCGGCAGAGAGCGTCTCAACTTGACAACAACCGAATCAAACCAGTTTTGTTTACGTGATACGACACAGTGGTAGGTATTTAATCATGATTCATTGGGATTCCCAGGTTATTTGTACCTACTACAGTTACCTACACGAGTAAAAACAGCGTAAATTGTACATAAACAGTGAGGTAACTAAGTACCTTAATGACATGCCTCTGTGCCGCAGTGGGCGAAGGCCTACGCCCTACGCTACACTGAAGTTTGCAGTTTTGATTCCCGCCGCGAGGCAAATGTTATGTTTTTCTCTAATAGGTACCTAATTCTTTTTTTTTACATTTTAGTGCAGGCGACTGTACCTACCTACTCATTTAATTCAATTAAATGGTGACCCCGACTTAAAATTAAAATTTACTTGTTTATCTGGTTGTATGCGAATATTTTCCTGGTTATGGCTATAGAGTCGACGGATGACTAATTTATTGTTTTTTATTAAAACTAATCTACGTGTAATGATTTTGATGGGTAAGTATTTGTAGCGAATTGTTTTGAGTCTAAATTTTTCATACGTACCGCCATGAAAAGTGGAACTCATTGCCGGGCTCTGTATTTCCCGAAAAGTACCTACAATATAGGGGTCTTCAAATCAAGAGTAAATAGGTTCATTCTAGGTAAGCATGCTCCATCTTAGACCTCACTTCTGCCTAGGTCAATACAGTTTACCTTTACTCGTAGTACCTATAGGAAAATGTTGCATTTCCCGAAATTTTCGAAAAGGTTAAGAGTGCTAGCTTTGTAAGGGCGCGTTATGAGGAGGATGACAACCATGTGGTTACCCAAAGAGCTTTATGAGTAGCTGGGATGGGTATGCAAGAACTGGCCGAAGAAGAAGTGGTTGGATTGTGTGTGTATGAGAGAGAGATGATAATGTAAAACAAGTGGATTCGCAAAAACATGTTTATTTAACCTTTCCTATCTCCAAATCGTCCAAAACATTTATATCAATTTGTCTGTATTGCGTTTGTAAACAAGCTGTAATCAATTATGTTTCAAATTCGTTGTTATCAACCGGCCGGCGACACGACGCACTATCTATACCTAACCACAGAATAAATAACGCTATATCTACACGTGGCCAATAGGTATTAGGTATAATTTAGCAACAATAACACCAGCCCACGACTTATGGAAATGGAAGAGGAATACATGCCGACACAGAGTGGGACAAGGGCAGGAAGATAATGATGATTTTTATAAAAACCCTTTTACTCGGACTACCGCGATACAGGCTTGGCCGAGTGCACGCGGGGTCCGTTGTAAATTAAATGTATGTGTAGATGTAACGTATTGGTACCAACTGTAATGTTACTTCTTATAAATAAATAAATAAAGAGGAAATATATTTGTTTGTATGTTTGTTTGAATTGAATAGGCTCCGAAACTACTTGACCGATTTGGAAAATTCTTTAACCAATAGAATCCCACATTATCCCCGATGAACTTAGGCTATATTTTATCCCGGGGAAGTGAAGTTTTCCCGAGGGATCGCGGGTAACACCGTGGCGGACAGCTAGTGTTATCTAATTCAGGAACTCTGTTTCCTAAACAAGCGGACACTTCCGATGGCTCCTTAAATCTAGCCAGACAAGTTTCTGTCCGTCATGGCCGGACTTAGCTGGTGGAACCAACTTTTGTTTTGTGAAAACCTTTTTACTTCTGACAGGTTTCGTTACTCACGCGAGAGTCGCACGAACGGGTCAATACACGGCGTGCACAGCACAGAAGCAGTCAAGACCTACCCAACCATCAGAGTGAACTACGACAGCAAGGTCAAAATACGCGTGTCATGTGTCAACAAAGCTGCTCCTTACAAGTAAGTAAGATGCCAGCTTACCTACATTACATTAACTAGGTACTTAACCTAACCTATCTACTATGATCTCTTAGATAATATTAAGTTATATATTGATAGAAAATTTAAATATGTTACGTGTACCTAAAACTGTTCTGCTGACTAGGCAGGCATCAAGCCTACTTATTTTAAGTTGTTGTTTTACGCATGTTGTGATACCCTGTAATTATGGGAACACTAGGGTTAACACACATTGTTTTTGTTTTGGAATGTGAAGTGTATACCCGTGTTGGGTGTCCTTTTTAAATAAAGAAATAAATTACAATAAGCATGCGAATTTCTGTAGATGTGAAGGGTACCTCCTACCTAAAACCGAAATGCCACCCCACCATGCTCTATTCAGATTAAAATATAGTTCTTTTAAAAAGCAATATTTATATTTACTTTTCAATCTTGTGTACCAGACCGCATCCACACAAGTTAGTGGGAAGAGATTGTGGATCCAGAAGCGGAGTGTGCACCCGCGAAATGACCATCACAGAACGAAACCGAATCGTGCAGTTGATGCATATTGGGATCCAGTGCACGAAACGGGAGCATATCGCCAGGGCCTTGCAGGATAGGGAGATCGACCCTTTTGGAAGTTAGTCCGTAAACAAAGTTTAAGTGCCTGACGCCAGAATTTCATAATGCCGACCTTACAAGAATGCATTGCAAATCAACTCACTTGGTTTTAGGTACATAATTTCTGACTCACTTGCTTGCTCGACCAGAATATCATTGCAAATTAACTCACTAGCTGAAAGATAATAATATTATCATCTGCAAATTGTCAGACTCAACTTACTCGCTCCAGAGTATCACTGCAACTCAACTCACTCGCTCCAGAATATCATTGCAACTCAAATCACTGGCTCCAGGATATCAGACTCAACTCACTCGCTCCAAAATATCATTGCAACTCAACTCACTGGCTCCAGGATATCAGACTCAACTCACTCGCTCAAGAATATCATTGCAACTCAACTCACTCGCTCCAGGATATTAGACTCAACTCACTCACTCCAGAATATCATTGCCAGTGCAACTCAACTCACTCGCTCCAGGATATCAGACTCAACTCACTCGCCCCAGAATATCATAATTGCCGATTCAATCGATGATACTTTGTGCTTGCTTGCAACATTGCAAATCAACTCATTTGCTTGTATTTTGTCTATTACGGTGGTGATATTTTTGGTATAAGTACTTGGGTACATGCATTTAAAATAGCTCTAAATTTCAGCTGGTTATGATGAGCCAACTGCCTACACATCTACGATGTTACATTTCGTGCGTCTTGCCATCGAAGTGTTCATCCCTGATGAGGAGGGGCAGCTGACGAGGCTGTTGGCCGCGGTGGTCACAGACGTGATCACCGACCTGCCGATCAAGATGCACATCTTCAACGTGACGCCTAGACACGGCTCGGCACACGGAGGAACCCAGATTACGATGCTTACGAGTAAGGTATGTATTATAGTATCTAAGACGCAGCTTACATCATACCATTCTCGCCTCTTTCATTCCAGTTGCCACAGAATAATAGCTCTTGTTCCGTTGACTTTGAGAAAGCGAGAGGCAAGAATGGTAGCCATAACGGCATCGTGTAAACGGCGCCGAAAAGAAAGCAACCAACTGTGTTTATGCACTGGTACTTCACGGTATTGGACGTAAGTGATCAAAATTGTAGGGTAGCTTGAGGAAAAATAATATATCAATGAGTGGTAGTGACGTAGTCAAAATGGCGGTAGCCGGAAGTCAATGGTAGGTCAAGTCATTCAATATTAAAAGTAATACATTTAAACATTTATTTACAGAAACTAAACTACCACAATATGTACATAAAATTACAAAATACAATAGAATCAGTCAAGCTATCTAAGGATCATATAATACATATATATCAGATATATATGTATATATCATAATCAGCATTGCCATTCAGCGTGGCAATGCCGCCAGTGTTTTGGGCACGCTTCCGACTGGCAGTGACTTGGATCAGTTGAGCTATCTATAGATCGTTTTTACGACGATCCTTAGATAGCTTGACTGATTCTATTGTATTTTGTAATTTTATGTACATAAAAGTAATTGCATTGCGGGAAATGTCGAATAACTCTCGGTAAAAAACATCATCACTACCTGTAGGTATCCCCAGGGTAGTAGACATTTTCTCAGATCTTAGGCCTTATCGTCTAACTTGAAATGCATTCCCATTTCCCATTCCAACCAATCACACAATACGATAATTACGTTTTAAAACTAAAAGAAAAACCGACTTCAATGTTCGACTCTACACACGGCGTGACTCAGGGAATCAATTAGCCATCCATAAAAATCTAAATAAAAATAAGTTTTTTTTTAAATATCAACAAGTACAAGCTTTTAATGGATTACCGTGACCTGATTGAACTCACCGATGTAAGTACAAAATTTCATTTCAATCATCCTATTTTCTGAGGAGTTCCGTTCGCCATCATTCGATCAGCTCGCAGTCATCATATTTCAAATTAGTAGATGAAACTTGACCGATGTAGTGAGTTTCAACTCAATCAACCTATTAACTGAGGAGTTCCATTCTCCATCATCAGATCAGCTCGCTGTCACTATATTTTTAAATTTTAGATGATACTTGATCTACAAACCAAGTTTCAACTCTATCGGCCTATTAACTGAGGAGTTCCGTTCTCCATCATCAGATCAGCTCGCTGTCACTATATTTTAAAATTTAGATGATAGGTACTTGATCTACAAACCGAGTTTCAACTAAATCGGTCGATTATCTGAGGAGTTCCCTCCATCATCAGATCAGCTCGTTGTCACCATTTTTGAAAATTTTAGATGATACTTAATCTACGAACCGAGTTTCAACTCAATCAGCCTATTTTCTGAGGAGTTCCCTGGAACAGCTCTTGACTCCATCATCAGATCAGCTTGAAAGAAAGAATGCTAAACAGATAATGCTTAGGCTCCACCGGCGTCTAAAGGCATTAATTACCAAAACTGCATACATTTTATGTCAAGTCTGGCGACACGTGAGTTCCTGGCATTAGTAAATTGTCAATTTGACATATTGCATATAGAGTCTTAGACATATCTGTCGATTCGATTTACAATGGCTAGGAGGGAAGGTTTTTAGAGTTTTACGGGCAAACTATCAAACCCTCAGGAATAAAATTTATATGGGACCACCTCTGGAGTATACCCTTTCAAACAAAAAAATAATTTTGAAAATCGGTCCACAATTGGCGGAGTAATTGCGTAACAAGATACAAAAAAATAAAAATAAAAATAAAAAAAAAAATAAAAAAAAAACATACAGGCGAATTGAGAACCTCCTCCTTTTTTTGAAGTCGGTTAAAAATGATGTATCATGACAAAATACGTCATTTTCGTATTGTGTGATTGGTTAGAATGGGAAATGGGAATGGATTATAATTTGTAAGTTTATAGTGCTAATCCACACTTGGTATTTCATTAAGATATGAAAAGTCTTATCAGAATTTTGGATTCCGACGGGATTCGAACCCGCATCGATCAGATGATCCTCCTAAAGCTGGAGTGCCTTACCGCTCGGCCATAGAATCCTACTTGCCGGTGTCCAAATTTTCGATGAGCTCATATTTTTCGGAGTAGGATTCTGTGGCTGAGCGGTAAGGCACTCCGGCTTTAGGAGGATCGTCTGATCGATGCGGGTTCGAATCCCGTCGGAATCCAAAATTTTGATAAGACTTTTGGGGATGGATTTCAAGTTAGACAATAATAGGCCCCCTTATTATGATGAGCGGATCCTATGATGGGGTAGTCAGACAGACAGGTCATTAGTGTTATTTGTTTCCAGCTGCCCGGCAACGAGCTGACGGTGCGGTTCCAGGACGAGTCCGCGGACTGGCAGGTGGACGTGCGTCCTGTGAAGGTACATCACCTCCTCAGCGTGGTGGTGGACACTCCGCCCTACTGCAATCCTAACACACGCACTCCTGCGCACGTGAGTAACTTAACTACCACAATCTTCGCACTAAGTTGGTTCGGCACATATGTTTCTCTCCTTCAATTCAATTCAATTCAATTTTTGTTTATTGCTTCATGTTAGTTTCATTTTTAGGGTTCCGTGCCCAAAGGCACAGAATACAGGTTATGCTAAGCAGGCAAATGCAAATCTATGACTAAAGGTATAGTGATATGGTAAACTGATACGGTCTTACCTACTATAAAAAAATTAAGCATCTGTTGAATTGAAACATCGTATAGGTAAATGTAACACCATAAAGAACAGGCCCCTTTTTCAGACTTCAGCGAAATGCATTCGGGTCGGAATAGGTCAACTGTTCAACCGATCGCAACCAATCACAGTGCAAGAAACGTCAGTTTTGGATTAATTCCTGCGCTGTGATTGGTTGCGGTCGGTTGAACAGCTGACCTATTCCGACCCAAATGCATTCATTCATTCTTTATTGCACAAAGAAATTACACACTTAAACTCTAATGCCGGTATTCACAAACATTACTTTGACGTTTCCAAGTGCGCGCGGACGCACAGGGTCCCAAAATCAGTAGGTTTTTATTTTTTTACTTTATTGCACCAAAAGAGAACCATAATACAATGTGCAATGGGCGGCCTTATCGCTGAGAAGCGATCTCTTCCAGGCAACCTTTGGATGGAGAGGAATGTAAATGCATGGAAGATTGAACGGGTGCAAAAAATAAAAGGAACTTAAGAGTTGCCTAATCTATGAAGTAATGGAAAAGGCGAGCTTAACCCAAAAAGAGTTTTTTTACAGCAAACCCGTATGGGTGAGAGAGATGGGGTTGTAACAGTATGCATTCGGCTGAAGTCTGACTGAATCACTAGGCAGGTTTACATACGTACTTGACGTGCCGCCTCCGCAGGTGACGATCCGCCTGATCCGGCCGGCTACAGGCGACCCTGACATCGACAAGTACAGGGTTGGGGAGCCCTGCGCCTTCTTCTACATGCCAGGGCCAGACCTGGACCTCACCTCGTTAGAAGGTAACCAACATCCCAGATAATATAATCAATTTAAAGATCTCTTTTATCAAAAATTTTTGAGATGACAATAAATTCTTGGGTTCGTCTCGAAAAGGTCACGTGACTCGCACGTGTTCTAGTTCTGTACTTGGTTAACTTTTACGGCAATATTTTTTTACATTTCTAAAAGGTCAACTATTATCTTTCAATATTTTTCGATTTCCTGACGATTAAAGAAATACACTAGGCAACTAATTCCAAATTTTCACTTCTCTCGGTACTCTTTGGAGATGCACAGTTTTTTTAAAATTATTATGTAGACCTACATAACTGATAATTTTTTTTGACAGCTCCAAAACGGCCGCGAACTGAGGAGAAGAAGTTGCTGTACCCACTGCAGCACGATTTAGGTAAGTCATCTTACTTCCTAATACCTAACAGCTATTCTACATGCTAATCTGAAAGAAATCGCTTTTAGCGATATGGCCGCCCATTGTACAATGTCTATTTTTATGTATTCTCTGTATTAAGTTTTTGTGTACAATAAAGCGTTTATCTATCTATCTATCTAATCTGAAAGAAAGTAGGTTTGAATCTTTGGCGCTTCAATAATAGTGAACTGATTTGGATAAAACTTGGAATAAGTGGCGAAGATAATAGTCGTGAATAAGTATACGTACCAACTACACCACTTCAGCCTACTGATTCGACTTCATTCGGGTCGGAATCGGTAAGCTGTTCAACCGCCGCAACCAATCACAGTGCAGGGATTGATACAAAACTGACGTTTCTTGCACTTTGATAGGTTGCGCTCTAGAGATGTGGTGCTGGAGGAGGATGCTTGGAGTATCATTGACAGAGTTCCGTACCAATCAATCCATACTCGACGAACTCGGCATCAAGCAGCGTCTATCGTCTCTCGTACAGTCTCGCATCCTCACGTTCTTTGGGCACGTGTCGCGGAGAACTATCCATAGAACGTCTTGTGGTTCAGGGAAAAATTGAGGGTACAAGGCCACGAGGTAGATCTCCAATGAGATGGACGGACCAAGTGAAGGCAGCGCTGGACAGACCCTTAAATGAGTGCTCCAGAAAGACCACCATCCGAGACGAATGGCGCAGAATTGTGAAGCGAGACACACAACTCCCGACCTGACGACCACGGCCACTCTGTCAAGAGTGCAACGACTAAGAAGGCAGGTTGCAGTCGGTTGAACTGCTGACCTATTCCGAACCGAATGCATTCCGCTGAGCTCTGAATCGCTACCCAGGCCACTCAAGAGTTCCGAAGTTGACCGTCATAATGCGGATAAACTCGTAGCAGATCTTCGCCTTTCATAAAGATTATTTACTAGATGTCCGCCGCGGTGTTACCCGCAATCCCTCGAGAAAACTTCACTACCCCGGGATAAAATATAGCCTATGTTCATCGGGAATAATGTAGGATTCTATTGGTGAAAGAATTTTTCGAATCGGTCCAGTAGTTTCGGAGCCTATTCTTTTCAAACAAACAAACAAACAATTCTTTCCTCTTTATAATATTAGTATAGACTAGCTACTGCGCATGGCTTCGCCCGCGTCATACCAACATTTTGAATAGCCTTTATGCTATTCCAGGTCTTCTACGCCTATTCCAAGTTTCATTCAAATCGGTTCACTAGTATTTTAATCGTGATTGAAACACAAACATCACTACACTAAAAAAACTCACTAACTTTAAGCTTTATTATATTGGTGGGATTATCATATAAAATGTTGATTGCAGGCGGTCCCGGAAATGAACCACCAGAGCCACAGGTATTTAGTTCAATTCACACTTGCACACAGTAGGTAGCGAACTTGCCGCGTACCATGACCCCCCTAACTCTCAGGTAGAATACCGTAAAATTACAAATGAGTTTCTACGATTTTGATTTTTATCGCGTTTGCTGAAAAGATGCTTTTGCCTTAAATTATAAATTACAAGTAAATGGAGTTGGGCTGGACACGTGGCCAGGCGTGGTGATGTCAGGTGGCGCAAAGTGCCAACCGAGTGGTGGCCTAGAGACGGCAGAAGGAGTGTCGGTCGTCCACCTACAAGATGGGTCGACGACATTGTGAAAACCGCAGGTACATTGGCAAGACTGGCTCAGGATAGAGGTGAATGGCAAAAGCGAAGAGAGGCCTATGCCCAGCAGTGGGATGAGATGGGCTGATGATGATGATTATGAAGTAGCTAGGTACCTTTTGCATGATTTTGAAAATTTCACTGTACAGTCTCGTTATACTGTACATGAATTGAAGTTAGTTGGAGTGCGTTATTGCTGGTATTAGACGGCGTGTCCCTGGCATTAGTATTTTACAGATATACTTACTTAGGTACCTTCCTTAGCAAAAGTTTGTGTAATAAGGTAAGTTTTCACTAACACGATTTTTTCTTTTAGCCCAGGCCTAGCACTTCAACGGCAAGCATGGAAATTAATCCTTACATAGAGCTGGACAAGTGGTTCTACCAGAACATTCCCTCACAGTCATCCCAATATACTCCAGGAATGCACCCAGCCTCTGGAACCATCCAGCCTCAGCCTTACTTAGAAAGAAACCCCATCAATCCTTCAGAAGCAGGGCCAGAGTCATATAGACAAGTCAGTCAGGGCCAAAGACAAAAGTCCCAGGAAAAATCCTCTCAAACTGCACAGAATCCTCCAACAGGAAAACCAGCATCAAGAGGACGTCCCCAGGCAGCACAATCTTCCAAACAAGGACAGCAATTTGCAAGAACCCTTCCCAGTCAACACCGACTAGAGCCCTACAATGTGGTAGACGACTTGCTCTCATTGGATAACGTGATTCTTCCTCGACAAGCACCGACTCCTCAGGCTCAAAATATTCTAACACCGAACTCAATCGCTCCACAGAAAGAGTCCAACTTGAAAAGAACCCATTCCCAAATGAATGGAAACCAAGGATCACACTCCATCCTACGACCCTCTCAGATGGAAACACCGACTCGAGCACAATATTCTCAGACGGAACTACCAAAACCATATCCTGGCCCAGAAAGACCAAATTTCCAAAACGCGCAGCCTTCTTATTCAAGAGCTCCAAACCCCACACCATCACCTAGAGAAGCTTATCCAAGAGAGCCAATGGAAAGCCAGTTTGAGCCACGACCACATTTTCTAGAAAATCAAGCAAACGAGTTTCTAGAAATTCCTCCGAACCAATTCGAGGTCCTTCAAAAACACAGTATACTTATCCCCGAAGTTCTCCAAACTCCTTGTACCGTAAACGTACCCGTACCGTTCCCTCTCATAGATTTAACTGAACCAGAACATGTAGGGGAGAGTACCCTCAGCGTGGATGAACTGAGGTTCTATGAGGATCAACCGAATTGGCAAAACAGCATGCTGGACCTGGCCGAGATCTTTTCACCAGCATCGCAAGAATACCAGGGGAATCAACAGGAACAGGTATTATTTACTTATAAAGAAAGTTTAAATGGATGTTTTTCTAATCCACCTAGCCAAACTGATCTGGAGTAATATCGCACATAGATATATTAGGTAGGTACCTATCTATAGGCCCTCCGGCCAGGTGGAGTCACGATCTGCTCTGGCTGCTGCAGAAGCTGGATGAGTCGAGCTGAGGACAGGGCACAATGTCGCACTGTAGGGGAGGCCTATGTCCAGTAGTGGACTGCTATAGGCTGATGATGATGATGATGACCTATAGTTGGAAAAGCACCAATAGCACATAGGTTTTTTTTATGCTTCTCGTCTCGCACTAAGACAGACCTCGTCAAGACCTCACACACAGCCCTTCAAGTTCTACAATACAATACAATACAATAAATAATAATAAATAAATAAATAATGCTGGACTTTTCACACAGCATCATCTAGCCCCAAAGTAAGCAGAGCTTGTGTTATGGGTACTAGGATGACTGATATACTACATATATACTTTTTGTTTGTAAATACATACATATTATACATAGAAACACCCGGACCCGAGACAAATATTTGTAGATCATACAAACATTGGTCCCGCCGCGGGGATCGAACCCGCAACCTCTTGCGTCGCAGGCGGGCCTTCGCCCACTGCGCTACAGAGGTCGTCTAATACAATACATACAATACAATACGCCTTGTGCGTACTTATGGCCCACATAATGGTTAAATTCTCTTTGCCTATGGTGTCTTGAATGTCTTGTGTCTGCCCCCAGATGAAATTGTAAAAAATATTGTGCAACTCGTAACCGCCTTTCAACTTCTTTTTCAGTCTCATCAAGTCTTGCCAACAGAAGTGGACACAAGCAACCCGATCTCAACCGACCAGAGTTCAGAGGAGATCAAATCTCTAAGTGGAGAACTTGCTAAATTCTTCATACTTTGAACAGCGACTGAATTTAATTCATGGATTACTGATATTATTAGTTAATTTGATTTTGAATCGTTTTATTATTGGGTAAGATGTCATAATGTTTAAGTTTCGATAGGTATCTACTAGGTACCTAGTACCTACCTACTTTCCTATAAAATGTAGGTACGTCGAGGTACTTTGATTATGTACAACTGTCACAAATTAGAAGAGTAAGAGGGAGAGTAGGAGGTTTGCATAGTAAGTTATTTTTTATGTAAGGCAAGTGCGTGTGATGCCAGGCAAAGTTCTTTGTTGAGGCCAGGCGCGGTCCGAGGGGGGTGGTCACGGGGGACATGACCCCCCCCCCCCCCCAAAGCGTACACATCCAATAGTAAAATCCTGTTTATTGTGCAATAAAGTGAGTTATTAGTGTAGTGACCCCCCCCCAAAATTTCAGGCTGCGACCGCGCCTGGTTGAGGCGTTAGTTCTTTGTACTTTGATGAGCCTCAATTTCGTTTGACTGGCTCCCCACTGGAGCTTGACTAGATATTTAGTTATAAGAATACCTACTCTAAGTGATCCCAGCGGTCCTACTGAATAAATGCTCTTTGACTCCGTAGGTATCTAGGTATGTCAGCCATAATATGAAAATCAATTTAAATGCAGCTAACAGACAATACTAATAATAATTAGGTATAGGCATGGGCGGATCCAGGATTTTTTTCTGGGAGGGGCACAAGAAACAAAAACTAACAAAAATGTCACAATTTATTAATTTTTCGTAGTTAGTATGTATACAAAAATATCGTCTGGGGGGGGGGGGGGGCACGTGCCCCCGTGCCCCCCCTGGATCCGCCTATGATTATAGGCTAATTTTTGGACGCGAGAGGCGCAAGATAGAGGAGGCTGGCCTAAAAGAAGGGAGGACAATATCCAGCAGTGGGTGATACGGGCTGAGATGATGATAATGACAGGCAAAATCAAGGTTGGAGTCAAATTATGAGTTTATACCCTATCATGCTTGCCACGCGACATAGCACAGCTGACGTTACTGATGAAGTCACATCTATGTACAGTGCCACAAACTTATATGGACCGGTGGCCAAAAGAGGTAGAGGCGAATTTAGTATGAAATTTATTTTTCTGCCAACACCAAATGCGAATAACAGCGCCTCTCACCGGTCCAGATAAGTTTGTGGCACTGCATTCATTTTGAGTCGTTGAGACTCAACCACTCTCAGTATCTAGTTCTGTATTTCAGAAATCAGAAAGAAATGGTTGTGTTCATTTTAAATAGGATAGGTACCTCCTAACTACATTCTAGTCCCACAAGGATATCTGTTCCGGTGAGGGAGGCGCTGCATTTGGCATAGATAAAGTAAATGTCTATGGCCTTTAGTGTTGCCAAAAACATTTCACAGTAAAGTGGGTAAGCAAAGGACCAAAGCACCCACAAAGCACCAAACGAAAAAAAACACCGAGCAAACAAGCAATGGCGGACATGGCAACTGGAAACAAATAGCAGACAGATTTATATTTCAAAATGGCGTCGTTAGTTCCTCTTTTGGCCACTGGTCCAGATCAATGATGTTTTATACTACTGTAAGTAGTATCCCATTTCTCTGGTCCAGATATCTTTGTAGCGCTATAGGTACCTACTTAGAGCTTAAATCATAGCCGAACTCACCGTAACATAAACTACGCACCATAATTGCATTTACAATTTACCTTGTAAGTACGTTACAAACTTTTTAGAGGGAGGTAGACCTACCTCGAGACCTACCTACATATTTTTTTAAATTAGTTTGTAAGTTTTTTTTATTACTTTTGTATCAAATTTTGACAGTTTTAAATTATGTAGTGCCAACCGGATTTTGTAAGATGGTTTGCAAATAATCTTTAAACTATTTAGCTTTAAGTACCTACCTATTTGAATTTCAGTTCTTTGATTAATTGAAATATAAATTATATTGTAATAAAAACAAGCAACAAGCAATAAAAATTGTGTATTTTATTTTAAAAAAATCCCCCCACTAGAGCATTAATTCTAAAAAATTTTGCGACACATTCAAAAAGTTGTTTAAATTTAAAACTGAATACCATTTCTTTTACTTATATTTGTTAGCTTATTTACCTACCTAAATTTTTTAGAAGATTTAATAAAATACCAAAAAATGATAAAAACTAAATCAAGAGAAACACTGTAACATCGCATTTTTCATCATTTCAATACATTTTTTAAAACTTACAAATTGAAATTATTATTATAGCAAAAACCAGGCAAAAACAAAAAATGTTACTTAGGGTCGATTCACATCTGACCGAAGATCCGTCGCGGATAATCGGTCGCGGAACGCCAGAACTGACAAATGTATAGAAAAACACTCGACCGTTCACACTTGACGGACTAACGTATCATCGGTTGAGTGTGAACGGTCGAGTGTTTTTCTATACATTTGTCAGTTCTGGCGTTCCGCGACCGATAATACGCGACGGATCTTCGGTCAGATGTGAATCGACCCTAATTTTATTTTTCAGATGATGAATTTGTCAGTACTTATGGTATGTGTGTGGCAAAAGGCGTTTATACTGAGTTGAATTTCGCGCTTTCTGAGTGAATAATCTGAATTTCAGATTCTGATTTCAGCAAGAAATTTAGGATGTGTGGCTGGCCTTACAATAACGGTAATAAAAAAAGACAAATAGGGGTGTGTTCAAATGCTTCTTCTTAAAAGTTTTTAATTGAACTTAATTTAATAAAACCTTTTCAAATGTGGATTAGCACTATAAAAAATTGTGGTTCCACGGTTTTTTTCTCATCTCAAAACTGTTAAATGCGCGTAAAGAAGTTTTCACTCCAAAACGATTTAGCCTTCGATGTTCGAAGGATTTAGCGCATAGGACATAGCTACGGATATAATTATATAGCCATACTCAGCGTGGTCCGCATTCCGCATGCAATTTTTCACATAGGTATTTCGGTAGTACCTACCTCGAGGTAAATAAACAAATGTTATACCTACGCGATTAAGTCCCGTAATAAAATTTAAAATGTCTTCGAGTCGCGAAAGTTTAAAATGTGTAGTACCTACCTATTACATTTCCATTTTAATTTTGAAATACGTGAGCCATTTTTTAACCCTTTTACAACAGGCTAATAATGATTTAGGCATTGTAGGTAGGTAAGTTTGAGAAAATCAACTTATGGACGAATGGCTTATCAAGGCCACAGAACAATAATTCTCCTGTCGATCAAGGCCTAACTTCCCCCGAGAATCAAACTTACACCTCGTCTTTACGCCAAAATGTCGTCATGATCATACTCGGACGAACTATAAAGGGGACGTCTGATTGAAGGAAGTCCTCATACAAAATTTTCTGTCAATTTTTGCGGGGGACGAGGTAGCACACTAACGCATTTTACACACACATACGCATTTCGTTTTTGTATCGCTACACAAGCACACTACATAAAAAATACAACACACTCTCATTTTTACACACACTATTGCAAATTTCGTATAAACATAATGTAGCGACGTAAAACAGAAAGTAGCACACATCAAGAAAATTAGGGAAGGGAACGTCAATAATATTATCGTTATCGATTATATGCGTGAATGAGTGAATGATGACAAATTATTTCTTCCATTTCTCAGTTTCTATTAACCGTATATTTTGCATTGTGAATAAAATTAACTTAACAATGCTTTACAATGTAGTAGATAAGTTAATAACAAGTAAAAATCGGTTAGACCGTAAAATTTAATTGTACAGTGCCACCAAAATATCGAATTTCGAAACTATTAATGTGTGTAAGCTATCGGTCTATTGATGTCGTCCCACTAGTTCTTTCGAACCAGTGTGGCGAAAGGATTTCAAGTGCGCCCCAAAGAGGCGTCTTTATACGTTGACGGTGACGAGTTTACATAGGTAGGAACTTATATTTTCTGAATACTTAGGTACTGTAAAACTAGTTTATTTAAATCTAATAGCCTTGAACCTTCATTAAAATTATAGCTACTTCTGCCATATGTAAGTATATACAGGATGTCATAGGAACGACAGTCAAGCGGAAGTCCAGTGATGCAGGACCACTGTTGCTGCAATGTCACAAAAACATGAATAACTTCTAAACTACAAAAAATCGTTGAACATACATGGGGGTGATTTGGGTAGCCCTTGGGGTGTTGCATCACTAGACTTTTGCTTGACAGTCGTTTCTGTAGGGATGTTTGTTGCTTTTGTAGTACTTAAACCTCAAATGGTCCCATAGGCTTTTTCGATCCTTACATGAAACTGAATCGATTTTAGTACAAAAAGTATAGGAAAAGTTTTTGACAATTTCTGAATTTTCTAGTACTCAAACGACCCCATAAAGTCTTTTGATGTTTACCTGAAACTGAATAGATTGGAATCAATTTTTTTTTCCTTTTGCCATTTTTGTCGCTGTCTGTACATTTTTTCAAAATCTGCGAATGCAGTTTAAAATATCTCAAAAAGATAGGGAAGGTCTTCCGTTCATTCATTTAAATCATCGATATCAATACCACTGCACTATAGAACATTTCAACTAGTCAAGTTAGGGTTGTCATCAATTTGAAATAATGATTACTATGTTTTAAAATAAATTACCAATAATTATTTTGCGTGGTTTCATTTTATTTTTAATTCACAATATATTCATAGTTATTATGTCGGATTGGGGGAGGGGGGATCAAAGTTCCCACTTTTGGGCTTTTCGCTTATATTCCGATAGCGGTGCGTCGTATGACAAAAAGTTTGTAAATTAAATGAAAGATCATATAATTCTCTACGACTTTTGTAATATACTATTCCGAATTTTCATCAGGTTTTGCGGTTTTGAGACACACGCTCCGGAAAAAGGCAAGCTACACGCTCCGGAAGAATAAAAGGAAGCTACATTCCTTTTCAGCTTTATAACTTCAGAACCAGTCATGTTAAGCTACAAAGGTCAAAAAAACCTAACTTAAAGATAAAAAAGAAAATTTTTACGGAGCTTGAAAACGGTTGGAAATTCTGGAAAAGGGTATGGAGTTGAAGAAAATTTTATGATCTTTCATTTAGCATAAGTAAATTAATTTGGCATAATAATTGCATTGAAACGCACCGTTTTTGATAAATTAGTCAACTCCCTCCCACTCCGGCTCACCTCCTAGACATCAGTACCTTTAGTATGTTCACTTCCTAAGCACCCAGAACAAGTTTCTTAAGGAACCGCTTATATACCAGAGAGAAAAAACTTAGTGACATCCCTGACTCGCTACATAGATTATTACATAGTATTGTAGTCACGTGAATAGACTTATTCATTCATTCTTATGGCGGAAAATTCAAATTACTCAAATATAAATATCATAAATTCATAAGGAAATTAATAGTTATGTTACAAATTAAATACTCACAAATGGAAAGAGATGCCGTCGCTTTTGAAATTTGATGTTGCCGACTTGTTTCGATAACAAAATACAGCACAAATAGGCATTTTATGGCAGCTCTGTTCTCGCTCAGGTTCAGAAGTATTGTGTCAAAATGGCTACCGAAGTAGTTTTTATAAACTGAAACGACTCGGAGTCGTGTACATTTGACAGAGGGGGAAATACAAGTTAAGGCGCATCCCTACCTTAATGATCGAAGTGATCATATAGGTCGTCATCTCGGACCAAGAATGATCATTGGTCCTAGGTCATCATGCTCGGACGTACGTCATGTATATATTTTGTCTCATTGACGAATGTCAGTGTCATGTCAATTCTGTCTGCCACTGTCACTGACAACTGAATCCGGAAAGAACTTAACCTAAAAAGTAAGAAATTACAATAGTTTGTTTTGTTTGTATGTAATATTTTGTTCTAGGAAGACTAGACCCAAAAACCAATAATTTGCAAGAATTTTGACTTAGAACAATGCCACCTAAACAAAAGAAATCATTATGGGTTGATTGCGAACGCTGCGGCTGCAGTATAACCTCCAACGACAAGAATGCTCACGTCGAGATGAACTGTGCAAA
The DNA here is from genome assembly GCA_963565295.1 of Epirrhoe alternata. Taxonomy (NCBI): domain Eukaryota; kingdom Metazoa; phylum Arthropoda; class Insecta; order Lepidoptera; family Geometridae; genus Epirrhoe; species Epirrhoe alternata. Next base: position 12,525,028 of record OY751384.1, on the reverse strand, counting down.
AGATCAGGTGAAATGTCCGTATGTAGAAGACGGGAAGCTGTATACTTGGCTACAGAGGAGCGGGCCGTTGCCTGAAGGGCCGCCCAAAGACGCGGTGATGGTGCATCCGTCGGCAAGTGCGATTATTGGAGCTGTGATTGGCGCGCCGCTGGCCCTGATGCGAGATGGTGCTCCGTTGATGGTGAAGAGGATGTGGCCATCTAAAGCCTCGGCCCCTGCTGCTGTGATACTTCCCGCTGCTGGTGAGCTTATTGAATTAAATAAATCGGCATTACGCTTCTTTTTTTGATACTTTTTCTGAGTTCTTAGGGTGCTGCAATTTTCTAAAGCGCTAAAGTAGTTGTAGAGATGTATGGGCAGTAGGTATGTGTGTGTGTTTGTCTGTCCCTACTAGTTGTGAGAAGGTAGTGGTGGAGTGAAAATGATAACTCTTAATTTTGGAATATTGAATTTGTATTCTCACAATAAACACGAGTTACATGGTGCTGTATTTAGTGAGTGGGGAGTACCGATGCGACTGACTCACTAGGGCGACTAGACGCGACTGTTTGATGCGCTGTTGGAAATATATGCGTCAGCTTATTGAATAGGTATTTGTGGCTATAGCCGCCACATAGTGATAGATCGTCGTTATTGTTTAGTGCAGTCAATTTCAATGTGTGATTAGTAGAGGCAACTGATAAAATGTTATCAAGCTTACAAAATGTTATAGAATTCGATTATCATCTTGTTTTTAATTCTTTTTGCATTTTCAGGTTTATCCGAGGCTTGGAGCAATGATAACAAGACAGTAACAGTTTCAGTTATACAGGATCAGATCCCAAATGCATCATGCATTACTGTCAAACTGTTGAATCATAAAACTGACTCCGACATCTGTGGATTACTCAAGGAACATTTTTACAACAACTTTGTCTCGATTGGTGCTATTCTGACATACTACTACTTTGGCAAGAAATTAGAAATTGAGGTAGTCAGTGTAAAATCCGAAAATGTAGGTGATACATTTAATAAAACTTGGTTTATTCTTTGTGAAAATACAGTATGGGACATGCAGAAGGAAACATTACAGAAGGTTAAGAGAAAACCTTTAGATTTAGGAGGAGTTGGAGATATTATTGAAGAGATTCAAACATTTATTAGCATTTCTTTTGATAAAAGTGGACTAACTGCTAACTTCCAGCCGACTAGAGGACTTCTGCTCTATGGTCATTCAGGAATAGGAAAAACTGCCATCTGCAAATACTTGATCGAAAATCTCAATTGTTTTCACATAGAAGTCAACGGACCAGCAATATTTAGTAAATACTTTGGAGAAACTGAAAATACAATGAAAAGTTTATTTACAAAAGCTGTACAAAATGAACCAAGCATCATTTTAGTGGATGAAATCGAAACAATCTGTCCTAAACGAACATCGGGCAGTACTGAGCAGGAGAGAAGAGTAACATCAGCTTTTGTCTCACTTTTGGACAGTTTGCATGAAGATAATAGCCGGGTGTTTGTACTTGCAACGACACGAAAACCAGAAACAATAGATCCAATGCTACGCAGGTTTGGCAGACTTGATAAAGAAATAGAAGTTCCAGTGCCTGATAGAGTTAGAAGGAAAGAGATTCTTTACAGTCTACTTAAAACTCTGCCGAACAAAATATCTGCTCAGGATTTAGAAGGGATATCAGACTTGGCTCATGGGTATGTTGCAGCGGATATGGTGAACCTGTGCACACAAGCATCCATGAAGTGCATCAAACGATCAAGTGATGTCATTGAGCATGTTGATCTTATAGCAGCATTGACTCTAGTCAGACCCAGTGCTATGAGGGAGTTGTTGATCGAAGTACCTAACGTCCGTTGGTCTGACATAGGTGGTCAGGACGATCTCAAGATGAAGTTGAAGCAGGCTGTCGAATGGCCTCTAAAACACGGAGAAAGTTTCAAAAGATTAGGAATTAAACCCCCAGGTGGTGTATTACTGTACGGTCCTCCAGGATGCTCCAAAACTATGATAGCTAAAGCATTGGCAACTGAAAGTGGACTGAATTTCCTTTCTATAAAAGGACCAGAGCTGTTCTCCAAATGGGTGGGAGAGTCGGAGCGAGCTGTTAGAGATCTATTCACGAAGGCGCGACAAGTGGCGCCATCTATAATCTTCTTTGACGAAATGGACGCAATCGGAGGCGAAAGAGGGTCAGGGGAAGCAGGGGTACATGAGAGAGTGTTAGCGCAACTACTGACAGAACTAGATGGCGTTGTGCCTCTGAATTCTGTGACGATTCTAGCTGCTACCAATCGGCCGGACAGGATGGACCGTGCGTTACTCAGGCCTGGACGACTTGATAGAATAATCTATGTGCCGTTACCAGATTTCGAAACACGACTGCAGATTATCGAGTTGAAGCTTGAAAAGATGAGTGTTAGTGATGATGTGAACTCTCACAGCTTGGCTGCTAGAACTGATGGTTTCTCGGGGGCAGAGTTGCAGGCGCTTTGCCACGAGGCGGCGTTGCGGGCGCTAGAGAAAGATCTAGATTGTGCTGCAGTGACTATGGAACATTTTGAACATGTGCTAAAAGACTTTATGCCTAGGACACCTACCTCTTTGCTAAAGGTGTACGAAACTTTTGCTCTGGGGCAGAAGTCTGGATGAGGTGTCTATGTCTATGTCAAAAATGTAAAGGAATGTCTATGAGATAAATAAAATCAAAGATAAATAAGTGTACCAAAAAGGTTCAATGCTAAATCCATGAATAAAATCCTATGGATAATAAGTAAATTACCATGTAGGTACTTAGTTTTTTATACAAATGAAAAAGTTTATCATTATCGCATTGTTTAATCAATGATAATTCTTATAAACTACATATTCTAATGTTTATAAATAATTTATATCTAGTCCCTAAGTATAAAGTTTTCTAATACATTTTATACAATGTCCTAATTGTTTGAATTAAAACCACTTGATAAATATGAAACACCAAAACCTTGAAATAATTTGATGTTTGCGTTTCTTAGAAAAAGTACAAAACTACAGGATATGAAAGCGACAATAAGTACTTAAATTATAAAGGAACGGTTTTGAAACAGTCCAAAGATTGGAAATATTCACATACATACTGCAACACACTCGGGTTCGTGAAGTTAGCTGTTAACATGCGCGACGCTTTTCATACTAAGTATCTACTGTGCATGAAAACTGCTAATTTCACGATAGCTTACTCGATCTCAACCTCTATTTCTACATTTTAAATGCAGTTGTCCTCTAACCGTGAATTTCGAAACATCGGCATATTGCCCTTACTGAAAAGAACTATCAATGCGTACCAAATATTTCGCCTTTTATGATCTTTGAGCTTAGCCATTATTAAAAAAAAGCCAAATGGCTCCAGTCATGTGCCTATCAACAAACACCGTTTATAATGTTTATTTCATAGATTTATCGTAAAGAATCCGAATCAATTATCACGAAGTTGGATCATAAAAAACATCAGTCTTTCAGAATAACATGAAGGATGATTCATTATGATTTTTTATTCATTATGTGCGTAACATGCAATCTGGCAATCATCTTGCACATCCGGCATATTAAGATTTTCCACTAACTTAATTTCTTAGCAAACTCAGAATGTTTACAATGCAACATTACATTTACAAAATTATGTTATTTTTGAGGGTAGTTAAGAGGCCTGTAAACGGGCTACAAAAGTTGCATCTTGCTGGCAATTTTTATTGGCAAATATATTTGCAAAGAAATATCTTTACAATAGCGCCGGGCTAGACAGCAATATTGCAGCAATTATTGCACTGTGTTGCGAGATATAGTCGGCAAATTGGTGGCTATACCATTGCAGCGAGAAATTGCCAAAAAACTAGCCCGTTTACGAGCACCTTTAGAGTTACAAACGATGAGATATAAATCGCTTTCTCGCCAGTGTACAGAACCCCACGTTTACACCGACATAATATAAAACAGTATACATTGGGAATTGCATATGTAGTAGGTATAGCACTTAGGTAAGTTTTGCTTTAGATGTGAACAAAGTTATGTGCCTTTGGTGACCTTTTGTGACTGGACCTTTTTGGCCCTCCATAGCATAGACCACTGCTGCACCCACCTACCTATACTGTCTTTACTTACCTATGCAGTTATGCAAATACTACTTTAAACTTTTTTTTTTGCTTTTGTGTCTGTGTTATAATGTTGAGTCAAATAAATCATCTATCTATCTGAAGTACATGGCTTGTAGCTGGGTGTGCTCGAAGGGAGAATGTTTCGAGAACTGACACAATTAAAAGAAGCTTGGTGTGAACAAGGGGTTCTGGAAAAGTCTATCATGAAAGTCCGTGATATAAGGGATGCTCTAGGTCCTGGCTCAAGGAACAGAACGTACTGTACAGTAGTTCAAACGGATCTAGGTATCCGTTAGCTGTTTCGATGCGCAGTACACAATTTAATATGATAAAAGCGCCACCAGTCGAACGGCTAACTTCACAATGAGATCCGTTGAACGTATTGTATAGACGCGTCAGATCTCAGCCTTCTTTGGCTAACAAACAACACCAAATAATATTCTGCTTACATAAAGTTTAAGGATTTGGAACTGATTCTTATAAATGCTTTATCTTCGATCAAGAATACTATAGATATAAAGCGTGACGTACTAAATCAAAGCTAAATTCTGTCTTAGACGACAAAAAAGTTTTAAGTTAAACTGAATAACACCCCTTGCACCTAGTAATAAAGTTACAATCCTGACAAAAAAGTTTTAAGTTAAACCCCTTGCACCTAGTAATAAAGTCACAAATTCTCAAAACATTATCTTATCCCGATCATTATGATGAATGATCGGGATAAGATAATGTTTTGAGAATTTGTGTTGAAAACCGTCAAATGCTAAACAAAATATCAGCCCTGAGCTGTTATTTACCGAGACGGTTTTGCGTTGACACTAAATCTATAATACATTCTTGATCGAAGCTTGAAGTGATTCTAAGACATGCCGTTTTCACCGTTTGAGCTGGCATAGTGCAATTTTTTTCAAAATGAACCAATAAGATCGGAAAGCAGGGCTACCACTAGTAAAAATGGTCTACATTAATGTATATACAAATAAACACCGTATTTGAATAGATATCACCTCGGTGGTGTTCGCTAGCCAAGCGTATACGAGTCCTGGCGCGTTCGACAGGACAGACCGCTACTAGACGCGCAGAATCTCCGTGTGCCGGTTGTAGCAGATGGCGATCCAGTCGGGCTGCGTGGCGCCCCACTGGATCTGGTTCACCTCGCCCTCCGCCGCCGTGTACGCGAGGATGGGGTCTTCGATGGCGCGCGGCATCTGCTGGATGTCCCAGATGAGGGCCTGCAAATATTAACATAAAAAATTAAATAATGCTGGACTTTTCACACAGCATTCTAGGCCCGAAATAAGCAGAGCTTGTGTTATGTGCTTATGGGTACTACATGAAAGATAACTTGATGACTTTTTGTTCGTAAATACATACATAATTCTACAAAGAAAACACCCAGACCGAGACAAATACTAGTAGATCATACACACATTAGTCTCGCGGCGGAGATCGAACCCGCAACTTTTGCGATGCAAACGGACCTTCGTCCACTGCGCTACAGAGGTTGTGACAGGAGCTGGCTTATAATAAGAGTGAATAAGGTGAAAGATGTGCGAGGAGGATCACAGCAACTGGAAATCTCCTGTCTCTGTCTAAAAAAAACTTAGGCTTTAGGCCTTTAAGAGTGCTACAAACTTATCTCAACCGGTGGCCAAAAGAGGAACTAACGAATTTTACTTTGAAATTTATTTTTCTGCCAACACCAAATGCGATAACAGCGCCCCCCTCACCGGATCAGATAAGTTTGTGGCACTCTACATCTATAGATGATTATACAGCGTCTTACACTCAACGGGACACTGTAGTGTCTGAGACATCGTTTGGGATGGAGGCTTGTAGCACCTAAACCATCCTCTCAGCTTAATTAGTCTGCAGGAAAGACGATGTCAATACGTGTGGAGCTGACTAAGCTGCGGGTTTCCTTCTGTAATATCGTGGATCACCTGATGATCGTCCCCGGCGGTGCAGATGTGGCAGGAGGAGTGCGGCGCCCAGGCGATGCCGTTGACGCAGGCGCGGTGGTTGTTGAGGCGCGCCACCGGCGTGCAGGGCACGCGCACGTCCAGGATGATGACCTCGCACGCGTCCATGGCCACCGTGGCCAGGTAGTTGGGGTCCTGCTTGTTCCAGGCCAGCCGGAGCAGCGGCGTGTGCCCGGGGTCCTGCAAGTAGTGATATAGGAGGTTAGTGGGCAACTCCAGTGGCGGACTTTACGGGGAACTGAGAAGTAAGAACTAAAAAAAAATTTACTAATTCCAAATCTGGTAATGGAAATGGGCTTTCGAACCTTAGGTACCCCGATGAATTTTCTGATCAAAAAAGTTGATCCATGCCCACATCTTGCAGAAGTTCGTATTCCATGACATCCACCATGACATGACATGTTGCAAGCCCGTTGTCGCCTTTAATAATAGTAACTGGTTTCCTCGCGATGTTTTCCTTTAACGATTAGCCGCGTTAAAGCGCATTTAAATTTTACAAAACACAAAATCCATTGATGCACGGCCTAGATTCGAACCCACAATCTTCGGATTGAAAGTCAAGGTCCATTCAGCTAACACAGCATAATATAGTTATTGTTAAAATGATCATAATTGGGGGTGATAGTTGAGTTGAGAGTTCAATTGATCATTATGTTACCACTATTGTTAGAAGGGGTGACAAGAAGAGCATTATGTTACCTCTGTAGTCTTCGAAGCGACAATGAATTACCTCGTATATGATGGTGGAGTGCTCGAGATGCCTCAGATCGAACATGCGCACAGATCCGTCCGCGCCGACGCTCGCGAACATGTCGCGGCCGCCGCCCGCGCGACTGAACGCTATGTCGTACACTTCCTGTAACACATTGCAAACTTTATTTAAAATGGGCTTATAAAAATGCACGGAAAGTCTGTAATTTGTAAAGTAATTCAGAGATTAACCAATGATGAATGAAATGTGAGCATATTGCAAATATGTATTTAATTTTGTTAGAAGGTACCTACTATTTCTTTGACTGCTCACTTAAATATCTTGGACTTAAAAGTCCATAATAAAAGAAATCCCCTAAAATCCTTTCAAATGTCTCTGCTTGTAGTCTGAAACACATCCACATCCTCATCATTTCCTGAAATAAAAACTCAATGACACAGCTGGTATTCAAATAATTCTTCAATAAAGCTAAAGGTTGCGGGTTCGATCCCCGCGGCGGGAACAACGTTTGTATGATCTACAAATATTTGTCTCGGGTCTGGGTGTTTCTATGTATAATATGTATGTATTTACAAACAAAAACTATATAAGTAGTATATCAGTCATCTTAGTACCCATAACACAAGCTCTGCTTACTTTGGGGCTAGATGATGCTGTGTGAAAGTTCAGCATTATTTATTTATTTTATTTATTTATTTATTTAATCCACAATTCAATACTTCACTCTGTCAATCAATTATCAACTTTATTTATAAATTTTTTGAGTGATTTATTACCTTATCGTGAGCAATAAGCTGAGTCTTCACATGTCCGGACACATCATTGACCCTCCCTAACACCTGTCCAGTCTCCAGCCCCCATATAGTGCAGGTGGTGTCGATGCTGGAGGTCCCGATGAGGTTGGGATCCACTTCGTTCCAATCGAAAGAGGTGAGAGGTGCGCAGAAGTCAGAGTTCTTGTTGTTGTTGAGAACACACTCGAAGAGAGTGTAGGGCTCCCCTGCGCGCCATATGCGGAGGTAGTCGCCTGGAGAGAATGGCTTGCTGTTAAAACTTCTGTGATGATGAAGAATTTGAATATTTATTATACAATTAGACAAATAAATGTCGTTTCGAACTTTCGTTAGCTTCATCTTTTATAAATTTGAGAATTTAAAGTTACTCTGTCATTGCTTTGAAGGGGAATCTGGGGGCACCGAAGCCAAGACTAGGTGAGGCACTACCATCTCGAAGCGTTTTATCGTATTTTTGAGCTACCATAGTTTCATTTTTAGTATTTTGTTATAGTGCAAGCACTATTACTATTGCCTTGGCAAAACATCATGAATAACCAACATTTTGGCCATAAAATATGGGCCCCAAGATTTATTACATTTGTAGCAAGACCAGGATTTAAAACTATGACCTATTCTATCCCAGTAGACTGAAGTTGAAGGAAATATTCCATGTTTATTTATTATTAGGCTATTGAACTCACCACTGGTGGCGATCAGGTCAGGGTACAGCCCCTTGCTGTCAGGAATCCACATGATCTTCGTGGTCGGGTATGGGTGGTCGAATATGCTCTTAGCACTGAACTCACTGGTCTCCTCATCCAGAGATATGATCTGAACCTGGAATAAAGAACATCACAGTTTTTAAAATAAACCAGCGTAGTGCTAGTCAGATCATTACACAGTTTCTTTTAATTTCTGTGGTGGCCAACAATGTAACAAGATAAAGAATGAACAAGGTGTGGCGAAGCATCACGCCGGCTCGAGCAGTCTCGCGCGGCCGCGAGCTATTAAGCATTTCTATATCTTGTAAGATTGTTCATAAGGTTTATAATGTCTTGTTAGGTCTCGTAGCGTCGCTACCAATTCAGTGTGCATAGAGCCAAATAGCTGTTAATATAATTAGTAACCTTGTTGTTATACTCCTCAACAAAACTGCCTAGCGCGAGGCGGAACCTCTTGTCTGGTCGTACAGACCAGTTCATGGAGTATAGCGGCCATGGGGCTTGGTATCTGAAATAGATAAGTAGTGTCAAGCTTACGTAGCTAGAAGCATAGATTTACACTATAGCTCTATGCTCTGTTTACGCTTTGGTAGTAGGTTTTGTTTTAGTGTTCATAATACAAGAGATTGTTTTGATTTTATGAAAGCTGAAACCTTGTTAAAAACGAAAAAGTTAAAAACGAAAGAGACTTTTCTATTTTAATATTTACTAGCTTCTGCCCAAAGCTTCGCCCGTATGGTACCAACATTTTGAATAGCCTATATGCTATTGCAGATTTCATCCAAATCAGTTCACTGGTTTAGGCGTGATTGATACACAAACAACTCGTGGGACTCGAGTGGGATGGGATAAAATGTAGTCTGTGTTTTAAACCTTGAGCTACCTTTTTAACAGAATTTATAGTAATTAAAATTCTTTCAGTAGATAAGCTAGTCATAGTAGTTAAAAAAATACAGATTTCACCATCAGCTGAGAATATTTAGAGAAATGACTAGTACAGCTGCACATAGATGCAAGGTATGTTTCATTTTAGACTGACCTAATAATGAGGGTTAAAAATAAATGCGCTGTGCCATTTGTATTTTATACATTTTGCGGGTGAATGAAACGATGAAGGATCTAGTTTGGCAATTATTGTTACTTACTTGTAAATCTCCTTCCGCTTCGTGCTGGAGCTCGTTGTACTTGAACTACTATGTGGCATGGACATCGTGCCTACTTTTGGGCCTCCTAATAACAAAAAATGCGAACAAATTAAACGTTTATCAATGGCATAATATTACTTGAACACTTTTTGTCGTACTTTATTGATAATTTGCAGCTAACATAAACAAAAACATTGTAAATAATGCAGTAATCAAGATATCAGCCAACTCAGAATATACCTTGTTTTGCCGTTGATGTTACGTCCTATGGAGCTTCCGAGATGCACGTTTTTATTAAAAAAAATTAAAAACTAATCACAATCACTAATCCATTAGTTTTGCGGTTTATTTTTAGATTTTATGGAAATTACAATACACCACGCACAGAATGAAAACAATCGATATTTTGCAGGCATGCGTGACGTTGACAATGACAGATTTGACAATAATCAAAATGTTATCATAGTTTCGTTTCTTAATTCTACCTCTTCTTCTACTACGTAATAAAAATAGTTCCTATGTTTAAAGAAGATGGCGCTACAGGCAGGTTCCACGGGATGCCAACGGTGCCACTTAAAAATAGCGCTAAAGCAAATCATTTTTCTCGATTGCTTTAGCAATTTGCATCCTTTTATTGTATCCCTGTGGGTCAAACCTTATCATTCCATACCGGATGTTGTAGGTAAGTTCGTCCTTTTCATTCTAGTTGTGGGCCTTCACATAAGTAGTATCCCGTAGTATCAACGTTTTTTTTTTTTTTTTTATAACGTCAGAAAATCCATTATCGATCCATTAACGGTTACCCGACTAAAAACTGACGCGTGGCCTGCCTCCATGCATGTCAAGGGGCTCCGGGACCTCCTACGGAACACGCCGAAGCCCCCTCTCGGGGTAGGTATCAAAATGCTATGCCACATAGTACATGTTGGGTAAATTGCTGCGGAGAAGTTGTTCTACCTATCTGTTATATTAATAATTAGATTACAATCGAATTAGTCATAATCTGACCCACATTTTATTCATAGAAGCACGCAGCGACCTTATCATTCTGCGCGCGCAGCCCGGTTAAGGACATAGCTTTCTTTCTTACGTCAACGTGTTTAGGGACCGAATGTGATATAATTACTTGCGCAAGAGTTGAGGAATTGCAAGTAAGTATTGATGAAATACCTACCTAGGTAGGTACCTTCTCTAGGAATGAAGCCTAGAGGTGAACTCTACTGAGAAAATCGTCCCTCATTATTTTAATCTTATTCTAATAATTCCTACTTAGATTACCTACATTAATTAATATTCATACGGTAGGTATTAAGCTAATACTTAGGTACCTACTGCTACGTTAAAAGAAGAGATGTAGAAAAAGAGGCAGTTAAGTAACAAACGCGCGCGAAGCTTGGGCAAATTTCTTCGGCCTACCAAATTGAATGTTACCAAAACAGTTAAAGTCATCATCGGTCAGGCAAACCGTGATTGTTTTGGCAAAGGTCATCGGTCAAGGCGTGCGCATTGTCTTGCACGCCTTAATCTGATCAGCAGGAGGCCACTTCCTATGACGAACGTACCTACACTACCTAGATCAAAGTATTAGCTGCTATTACAAAGAATACCGACAGATATGGCAGAGAAGTTTTATTATTTTACTAACAGGGACGACAACAAAAAAAATAACAATAGGACTGCAGGATCTGTATCCCTACCCATAGAACACTATTACCTAGTATTATATTATCTGGGCTATTACTTACTCCTAGGTCCCTACCGCACCGTAGGATCTTTTTGTAAGTAGGTATTATAGATCCTTTGATAATGTCTACGGGGGTCAAAGAGATTGTCCTAAAACATGATGCTTATATAATTAATTAGATAAATAAAACAAAAACAAAACTTGTTTAAGTATTTATTTATTAAAAAAATGTAACTAATTTTGACTTTGACTCTGTTTTAATTTTGAAAGTAGGTAGAGCAATGATGTTATATTCTGGTGAGGTAGAGTTTGTGAAAAATCGGTAAATAGAGTGTAAACCGCCCGCACTTATCCGCGCCGTACGGGTCGCAGTCATTTTTCTATGCAAAAAATGCACTTCAGCAGCATTTTCTCTATTGAATTGACAGTTCAGCGCGATCGGCTCGGCTGGACTGTGCGACCACCCTAAGACTCCCTTTTCTGGTCAATATTACCAACCGATCACTTGAGTTTTGCCAATAGTTAGACCAAGTACCTAGTTACCTACCTATGAAGTCACCTTGAATAGATCGAGGCAGTGATTAGGTAAAGTAGATTTAAGTTTTCCGGTGCTTTTAAGCATAGGTATGTCTAAATTGGCCTATGATTGTTCGAGTTTTACTAAAGTTATATTCCACCACAAAACATTCGATGGGGGTAAAGTTTTTGTGAAAAAAAAACTTATTTTTTTTATAAGTACATAATGTAGTTATTTACCTCTACCTAAAGCCCTTCCCTACAAACACGATTACCTATCTAAGCTGTATTCTGTGCTTTAGGTAGGTACACCAAACCACAGAATACATATAGGACCAAACTAGCAACAGGTACAGTCAGGGGGGGGGGGGGTACCTACAGTAAATATGTGACAAAAACAAGGCTACCCCTCTTCACTTGCACAGACAGTCTCATAAAAGTGCACTTCAAGTCCTTACACCACTCTGGTTCCAAAATCTAGTGACATGACAAGAAGAACCGTTTGCAAAGCCAGCAATGGTTACGTACGGTCAGCGTCACCAACTGGTAACCCCCCTGCAGTTTAAACCGCTGTACTAAGAGGGTTACCAATTTGTGACGAAAAAGGGAACCTAATCTACTAAACAACACCCATTATTGGCAGGAAATATCAAGAATGGCTTTATTGCGGAAGCATGTACCTAATTACAACTTCATAATACGTAATTAAACATGTCTAGGATGAATATAGGTAGGTACTAGGTAGGTAAAGTTCAAGGGTAGGTACTGCGACTGAATTTGTCTAGGTCGCTACTACTACGCATTAATGAACAAAGTAGGACGAATAGAAGTCGTCTAAGGAAACCGAAGTTTTACCTAACGACTGAGACTGAAAGGCATGTGTGAGGTAGCGAGTTTGTCGCTCTTCTACAGATTGTACTACGGTGAGTGTGCCAGGAGCTACACGACCTTATTCCACCTTCACCGTTCTTTTACAGAGACTTCAGACGCACAGCTGATTATCATACCTGGTTGATATCCCACTAATTAGAACTAAGCGCTTTGAAATTTCTTTTATTATGCGCACTGGAAAATTTGGGATCAGCTTCCAGCGTCTGTGTTTCCGCTGAGCTACGACCCTGTTGTTTTTAAGAAGAGATTTAATAGGCACCTTCTGGGTAAGCTCGCTCCATCGTAGACCTCATTCTTGCCTATGTAAGTTTCGAGGTCAAGAGCCGACCCATTCATCATAATTTTTTTTTTAAATCTGGAAACAGCTGGAAGTGGAAGCCCTAGGCAATCACATCGAAACCAAACCACCATCGTAGGCACCGCAGGTACCTACTAAGCTCTGCAAAACTGAGACGCATTTTAGTAATGTTGTGCGATACTGCCTCTCCTACGGAGGTCATAACAACTCAATTAAAAAGTTGAAGTCTGTTGCCAACAAGTAACCCTAGATCAGATAGGACTGATGCCAGTTGACTAATAACCGACTGATATTACATCTGACCTTTCCTATAGCGAACAAAGCGTGGCGGGATTATTTTGTTATCTGTTTCAATGTGATTGCTGATAGGAAATATAAAACCATTTTATTGAAGGGACCTAATTACTATTGACCTCTAGGGCACCAAGCAGGCGCGGTCGCAGCCTGAAATGGGGGGGGGGTCACTACTGATATTTGGGGGGGGGGGGTCACTACACTAATAATAGACTTTATTGCACAATAAACAAGATTTTACTATTGGACATGTACGATTTGGGGGGGGGGGGGGGGGGGGTCATGTCCCCCGTGACCACCCCCCTCGGACCGCGCCTGGCACCAAGATTGGTTTTTATAAGCTGGCAACTAGTTAGTTTAGTTTGGGGCTAGATGATGCTGTGTGAAAATGTCCAGCATTATTTATTTATTATTAACTTGACACAAAATGAAACGAAATCTACTAAGTCTAGTTGAGTCAGTATAATCCACCAATTGATCAATTAACAGCAAATGTTTATTTAAATACGTATTTGTTAAAAGCAATACATTTCATTCAGGTAGGTTTTACAATCCAATCGTTTTGTGAAATTCGAACAGCACCCTTGACGTGTGTAGGTATGAAAATTAAAGTTACCGCGTCTGTAAAAAAGAAGGCACGAGCTCCGCCGCTGACCTATTATTAAACTTGTCATACACTGTCCTCAGGACTATCATGATGAGGCACAGCAATCCGGTCCAGGCCACAACGTGGCAGATTTGAGAATTGTAGGTGTCATATGGCTTGTGAGGGTGTGTCACCATGTAGATGGATCGCTTCAGGCGGTACAGCTTCGTACGTTTCGGATTGAAGTTGAAGATCATCTAGACGGCTGTGTTGCTCATAGTGGAATCTGTAATGGAAATACTAGGGATAAGCAAAGGCATCTCTATAGTGAGCGAGTATTTAGCTCATTGTTAGGTTGGGTTTTTATCTACTCGGTTACTTAACGGTAACCCAGAAATAGTATTTTTTCTGCAAGCGAAGCAAGCTACAAGCTATCCAGAGATGTTAATATGAATTATTAACATCTCTGGCACATTTCAAGGCACTTTAGGGCGATAAAGCCTCAATTGTCGCCATAAAGTGTTCCTAGCCCACCGCCACCAGAGAGATGCACGTTCTAGTGGGTTATGAACCCCTGCTTTCACGTAAAACGAGCTACACGTCCTGGTAGGCTAGAACCCCTGTGTAAGCTAGTGAGCGAAGCAAGCTACACTCACTCAAGTCCCCTCCGGCCGGATGAACATGAGGTAGAGAGATCGAGCCACGACGGCAGTGACGGCCAGCGCGCCGATCCAGGCAAGCACTTTGCACAGCTGAAGTTGCCATGCATTCAAATCCTGTAACCATGTAGTAAAACAAAAAAACAGGATCACTATGTTTCCCCTAGGTGCAGTAGACATGCTCTCAAATATTTTTATTAATTCCATTAATATCACACAGTATGCAAGCTCTCTATACGTATACTTTGAAGAAAATTATGGGGGTACTTAAGAGTAGAGTAGAGGAGTAGCTAAGACTGGAAAAATAGAAGGGAAACGACCTCGAGGCAGAAGTCCGATGCGTTGGTCTGATCAAATTCGCACCGCGCTCGACACCGCGGATCACAATGCTCTTCACACTGCCAGGAACAGAGGAAGGTGGAGAAAAGTCATCAGAGAGAAGGTGATATCTAAAGGTCACGACACGACCCCTCAGCATTGAGGAATACGAATCAAGGAGGAGTTAAATTTTGAATTTATTTATTTATTAGATACTTAGGTATTTATTAATACAATATGATATCTGTTACCTCTTCAGAAGATACGTGGAAGCACCGCTGACATCTCTGAACGAACTTACGGACCTTCTTCTTGCGACAGCTGTGCGCGAGAGTAGATTTGAAAAGCTTTAACATATTTTTGCATTTTTATGATTTTATAATCCCTGTAATGTTGTTATTAGTTTGGCGATGGAAAAGGCCGTGACTCTGATATTTTGTTAGCTAATGGTCTGTAATTCATGTTTGCAATTTTGATCACATTTTTGAAGTGTGTCGTTGTCAGTCTCCCTGTCGTTGTGTCGTACAATTGTCAGTGTTTTGAAGAGGTTCGTTCACGTTTTCCTACTTTATGGATTACCTACCCAAGGTTTTTTATATTTTCAATATTCATTCGCATCTACTGCTATAGGTTCATAGCACGATGATTCGTCTTGAGTCCAAGGAAAATTAAGGTAATACGGTTGTATTCGTTTCCATGGGTCTTTGGATGCTGAAATAACTAGAGTGACACCCTCACGCTGGGCCTCAATGATTGTTGAGACATGTTCTCAAGTGGCTGGAACAAATATATCGTATTTTATGAATGACACAAGTAACGTAAGACGCCCACATTAGACTTGCATTAGAGACTTGCACGTAGACTCAAAGTAGAAGTTACACCTAAAAAAGTTGGCCACTGACTCATACGAACTTACTTTTTACCATAAAAAATTATGTTCCTGTTATGTGTTTCTACAATAAAGTATTTTTCTATCTATCTTAAAGATGAGAGGAAAGTACATGAGGTTTAGCTTGCTCATCAAAGAGATCTTGAGAGCCTTGATTTATATTAAGTCACTATTCTAAGTGATCAGGGAACAGGAGTAAAATCACCTAGCTCTCAGACGATTCAAAGTGATCCCAGCGGTCCTACTGAATGAATGATTTTTGACTATTGACTTTGATCTGAGAAACAACCCCCCCACACCCCGACCCCTTGGTGATTTATAGTCGTGGTCTTCGTGGGTAGTTTCTTAAGATGACAAATATCCATAGCGTGGACAATGGACATCATAAACTTTGCCCTTGATCATGATTTTGATGGTTTTGTAAACAGGTCCTGGCTGAACTGGTCGTGTAACTTGCGAGTGACGATTCAATTCTGAGGTGTGTTGTGCTGTACACAGCATCTGTACAATAGAAGCCGTTATTGCGCACGCGCATCCATTTGAGCGTCAAGGCGCTTGTTTGTTTCTTTGTCGGTGCAACAGAGCGGTTCGGCTATTGTGGCCACAATGGCTCTAATTGTGGCCAAAACACATTTGTTCTCCATGACGGGTCTTTCGACACTGTTTTACATGCATACATACATGAAATCACACCTCCAGCAAGGTAGAAGACGATCCACTTGATAATAATCGTGACAATAAATTGTTGATGCCTAAAATCCTCTATTCCTACCGGAAAATGCATAGGCATTTGAACAGAATTTGAAGTCAGATCATTTGGGTTAAAAGTCGTGGTAGGGTTTTGTTCTAGTTTGTCTGAGTTTGCTCATTAATTTGCCAATTAATAATTAGATTGGTTGGTGTCAACATTACTGCATTATTTATAGGTGCTTAACTTTATGAATAAAATTGAACGTTTTGAAAGTAAAAGGTATTAATACTTGTCACAGTTTTACTATACGAAGTACTTTTCCATTCGAAAACATCGAAAGAAAGTACGTTTTTTGCAAAAAATCCTTGACATACCTTGGGCAGTTGCAAAGAGGCGCATTACAAACTCATTATACTGTCAAACAACATCTTAATTCAACTGCGTAGAGTTGAAAACATGGATTTTCTCGGTAAAATACTTTTGAAATTACTTACGATGCAGTACGCGAATAGGTTTGCCGATTTGGCTTTGGAACGGTATCGTAAGAATGTCCTGGTAGAATATGCAATGCGCTGCTAGCCATATATCTGACACATGTCAATGCTTTGGCGGGAAATTCTGGAAAAGATTACACCATAGAATTTTATATAGTTTGTGAATTACACATCGAAGACTAAAAGGCAAGACAAGATGTGCAGGCAGACCACTTCCGGCTATTTAAAACATCTCTGAATATGTCTAACTGCGATTACCATATTTTATCCAAAATCATGGAAGTTTTACTGCCATAAATGTGTAAGAATTGCGCGAAAGACAAATAAATAAGCTAGATTTTGAAATATCTTTTGAACAATAGAAAAACAACATTTTCCACGGATAAATAACAAGAAATAGGTACTTATATATAACAAATTAATTAGAAATAAAAAATGACAACACACTAAAAACACATTGGTTAGAAATTAAGGACTGGAATAGCTTTATGGAATTAAAACGCTGCAGCCCTGGTATCACGTGAGCTGAGCTGTGGGTAAAATAAATTAAAAAAAAACCATGGCACTCCAGGAGTGCCGACAGAAGTGAAAACTTGAACGAAGGTTCGGTAACTTAGACTTAAAAAAAAGTATTAAAAAAAATAAAGTGCAAAAAGTTACTGTCATAATGGGATTTGAAGTCCCGGTTGTCTCACTCAGAACCAGTATCCCTAGTACGTCTGTGCTCAGAACCGAGCTTTACATACCATAAAATCTTAATATGCAATGAGCGGAAGGTAAAATCTATGTTACTCTTATTATCGTGATAATGCAAGAATTAAATACCTAAAGCTCTGACGCCAGTATCGTAGTAGCCAATACCTACATCCTTTGAACAGGAAATATAAACAATTCAGGCTTACAAGCGAGGCGAATTTGGTTCAATGGATCACGAACTTCAAAGGTAAGCAAAAAGTGCGGAGGTGGTCGTGGGAAGTATATTTCCACCTACGCACAACGTAATAAGCGAGATAAAGATTTAGAACGCTAGGTTACCTAGACTTGCTTCTGCAGAAGGCGGTAAGTAGGTATTTTATTTATTCCTACTGAAAAAAAAAGAAACAGGATCTATCTATAGTCTTTCTAAAACTTTCGCGATCACTATTAATAATTACGTATTAATTTAACGGGATTTATCGCGTGCCTTATTTTATTGTTTCCCGACGTTTTGCCTGTGTTGCAACAGGCGTGGTCGCGGGCGAAATAATACGCGATAAATCCCGTTAAATTAATACGTAATTAGGATCTATCTATGTCAAAAACGCCCTAGACATTCTCTCAGATCAAGGTGTTCAATACAAGATATTTTGAAAATTAATAAGTGAAATACTTTGAAGAGAAAAACTTTGAATGGAATAAGAAAAATACTTTGAGAATGAACTTACCGGAAAAGGAATAACCATCACTAGGCAATTCGAATGGTATCTCTATCAGACTCATAGACAGAACGCAAACAATTTTATCCGCAATCCATAACCACTTATTATCTGGGGTTGTACCTCAACTTTCAATCCGAAGGTTGTGGGTTCGAATCCCGGCCGAGCATCAATAGATTTTTCGTTTCGTAATTATATGCGCTTTAACACGAGCTCTAAACGGTGAAGGAAAACATCGTAAGGAAATATTCTTATAGGCAGCGATGGGCTTACAACCTGTGACGTATGAAATACTAACTTCTACAAGATGTGGGCATGTATCAAACATGTATTTGGACATGCCTCTGACTACAACTTAGATATCTTCAAAGGATCTGAAATAAAAAATCTGAGAGAATGTCTGCCGCGCCTAGGGGATACAGTCGTGACCCTGTTTACGTTTTTTTCTTCACAGTATTAGTTGCACCCAATGTATACCTCAAACAAAGCGCTGGTATTTTGGTGCCACAAAATATCTGCGCTTGTGCAGGCGAGGTATTCTTCTCTGCACTTGCACGATGCTGAGTGGTAACCTTTTTTGCTAATTTAAGAATAACATGAATGTAACCACATTAAATACTTGTACATAGTACCTACCACAAAAGCAAAATAAACTTTTACTTTACTTAACAATCTATCGAAGTAACGTATAACTGTGACTCATGTTAGTTTGCTGTAAGCTGTCTTATTACTTGTGTCAGACCTGTGTGAACGTAATTTGTCTGAACAATATCATGGCGCAGACCCGGACGAAAACGACCTTGCAACAACTGGCCAGGCGTGGTCTGTCACACATAAAAGTTCATGGGTAGACTGGACCTAGCTGTGAACAGGGCTACATGTGGCACTTACATTGTTTTCCATATCGTATAGAAATCAGGCAGGTAAATAAGGCAAAATTATGATAATTTTTTATTTACATATCGCTTTAACGAAAATCATATTATTTTGGCCCAACTTTTATATTTTATCCGTAAGTATCTACATAAATAAAGAATGCTGGAAAACAGCATCATCTGGCTCTTTACTTACTTTTACGAGTTTAACGTGAACCACATAACTGCTTAGTATATATTTTTTTGCACATACATTAGAATCAAAATCATCATCATCATCATCAGCCTATAGCAGTCCACTGTTGGACATGCCTCCCCTAATGAGCGCCATTGCGCCCTGTCCTCAGCTCGACGCATCCAGCTTCTGCCAGCAGCCTTCGCAGATCGTCACTCCACCTGGCCGGAGGGCGTCCTACACTACGTTTGCCGATATTTTTTTGCAAATACACAAGAATCAAAATAACTTTCAATATATTATGACAGACACCCGGACAGCAACGACCTTGCGCCTGCGCCGGTGTGAATGGACGCAGACACATTGGGGAACAATTGTCAATTACAATTTTAGATCATGTAGCTCAGCTGTAAGATTAAGTTTAGATTGATTAAATTCAAGAAAACTATCATAACTGCTTGTAATGACTGTCCCAAACCTGTCAAAACAATAAGGCTGGGGAAGTATAACGCAACGAAATCCCGACCCATCAAGGTAATCTTTCAGTCTCCAGACATACCGAAACAGCTCCTGAAAAATAGTTCGAAACTACCAGAGTCTATCAAGATATACTCTGACCATACAAAAGGTCTAAGAAACTATATGAAGAATCTTATTGCCGAACTAAAACGTCGCGAGGACAATGGAGAAACCGATCTCAAGATAAAATATCATAAAGGGATCCCTGCTATTATCAAAAATAACACCCTGTCACAAAATAATAAGCCATCTAATCTCAAGACTCCTCGAGGTTCTTATAATTCGACAATTATTACAACATAACCTACTAAAATACCGCAAAAATACTCAATAAATACCTACTATCTACCAAAGATAAATACTTAGACAAACAAAATTGCTCAACGAATCACAGATATTTACATAATAATAATATCTACGTGCATATTGATAAAAAAGACCCTGAATAAAACTATAATATCAAACATACCTACAACTCTAACAGTCGCTAAATATAAATAAAATATAATTCATAAAATAAAATATACGTACGCGATCCACGGGATGAAAGATAAGGGAGACAAAATTTACTATTTCAAGGGGTTCACTTATACAATCAATAATGTTGCAAAACTAAAACAATAAACAACAAAACAAAACTAAAGAAATACTTACTTAATAATAATAACCTTATAACACTAATAAAAAAAATAAAAAAAATATAATAAAACATTACTTATAGATAAGTAAAAAAAAAAAATATATATATATATATCGCCTTTAAAGCAATTCCTTACTTAATTATCACATAAAATACTAAAATATCACATTAGTATAGGTAAATCCAAAATATAATAAATACACTTGACTCCTGGACTATAACAACACAACATTGTCTGCTCCATAACAGCCAGTGAGGGTAGTTCTATTGTGTCGTTTATATTGTTTATTTTGTTTACAATCTACCTGCCCAGTCGGATTGATGGCTTGATAGTTTGTTGGCGATTCTACCTAATACAATAAGTTAAAATTGTAGTATATATACCTAGTTAAGTTTGCATGCTTTGTTACGTATTAGCATAAATTTAATAGTAACTAGTAACATAAGAATCTCATGTAAGTGAACTATGTACTGTTCTTATGAGAAATAAAATTCTTCTTTAAACCGAAGAATGATAGGTCAAAGTAATTTAGAAATGCTTTTGAAAGCTCTGAAACATGCTTTTTATTGAAGTGAAACTTCTTTAGGTGCGTTGGGCATTTTTGAGATGAGAAAAACCATCGAACTCGTTACCGACACCATCTCTGACAGTAATTATTATTTTTACCGGGTATTTATCACGTACCTATTGTTATTATTTCTTTTTTCCGACGTTTTGGACCGTATTATTTTTACCGGTAAAAATAATAATTGTGTCACCAAATCACGAAAGTTTAAAAAGTTTAATCTCTGACAGTTCTCTTCGGTAAAGATCGACAAATTCTATCAGCATGGATGGCGGTGAGTGTATAGAGCTCTACTTCTGAGTGAGAGAACCGCGAGTTCAAGTCAGTAGGACAGTAACTTTTTGCGCTTTATTTTTTATACTTTTTTTGAAGTTTAGAACCGTTACCCAAACCTTGTTCATGACTTCTGCAAAATGTGGGTACATTTTAAATTAGATTTCGGACTTAATGCGTAAGTATTATTTATTTATATAACCAGACGTTTTGACGACATTACAGCCTACATTTACTGTAAATCGCCTACGGTTTTCTAGAACCTCAAAATGACCTTGACTTAGCCAGCGTACCGAAAGCGAACAACACAATACGTGCGTGAATTGTGTATGTATGGATGGTGTCAAAACTGTCACAACAGTGTTGTGTTACCAATGTTATGGATATTTGTGGGAAACAGTAACATTGTTTATTTTTGTAACAACAAAAACTGTGGAAATACGAAGTTTATTCTTGACTTTGTTTGTTTGTAGTTGAAGAGCCGTGTTGGCCGAATGGGGTTGTACCTCGACTTTCAATCCGAAGGTCGTGGGATCGAATCCCGTCCGTGCATCAATGGATTTTGCGTTTCGTAAAATTTATATGCGCTTTTACACGAGCTCTGAAAGGTGAAGGAAAACATCGTGAGGAAACCAGTTAGTTATTCTTATAGGCGGCGACGGGCTTGCAACCTGTCACGTATGGAATACTAACTTCTGCAAAATGTGGGCATGTATCAAATATGTATTTACATGCCTCTGACTACCTCCTTAGGCATCTTCAAAGGATCTGGAATATAAAAGATCTGAGAGAATGTCTACCGCGCCTCGGGGATACAGTCGTGACCCTGTTTTTTTTTGTTTGTAGTTTAAGTAACAGTATGATGAGGTCCTTGTTCGCAATAAATAAATGAATTGAATTGAATTGAATTGTTTGTTGGCCAAAATTCTTGATTTTGGCCTTTCTAAAAAAAATAATTTTGAGTATGTTATGTGTGTGTAACTGTAAATAGTACCTATGATAATGTAATAAATAAACAATTTAAAACTGAATTATCTCAGTAACAAAAAAAATATAGATCAATAAAATCTAGAAGATGGTTTACGTACTTCCATACAAAAGACTTCAACGCGCTTGACAATAAATTATTGTCCTATAAAGTTAGTACCCATATACCTACTACATAAAACTTTCAGCCTATGTATAATTCAGCTAATGATTCTAAATATAAGTAAAGTTTTTCAGTGCGCAATAGACAAGTTAATATGAAGCACCACTGCGTATATCAATCAGGTTACTCAGGTTAGGACAAGCAGGTTAATGTCTAAATCCGTTGAACGTACAATATCTATTCTTTTTAATCTGAGATCTATTTTAATACAAACCGTAATCAATTCCGGTTATTTAATTAATGCAATCTAAAAAGGCTCTATTTTTTGCGCTACAGTTGAAAGGATATATCCTATCTATCAATGTATTGACGTCCATTCACAATGCGGATACCACAGAATTCTATGTTACTTATAGTATATAACATCATTGGCGGATACTTACATTACGCGCAAAAGGTGACCACAATAAATACCTATTTGTGTGGTCAATACTGTGTCAGTACTAAAGAAAATATCTCTGGACTACAGATACAATAGACGACTTTATAAAAATGTATGAAAAAGTGGTTACGTTCGTACGAGTTAGTGGCCGCCTCTGGTGACGTTTATAGGCTCCCTGAAAGCCTCCGTCAGCCGCAACCGACATTAACGTACCATAGCACGGAGGCACTCAGTCGATAATGCCACTAGTGGCCACCCATCTACTATTAAAACGTTGCGTAACTTTGACGATCTATCAAACGACTAAGCAAGCTACTCCACGTGCGTTCCAAAAACATGTAGTTGATACAGTAAATGATTATTTGGCGTCTCGTGGTAGAATCTCCGTGTTCGCTGACCACCGGCCACTGTGTCGCAACGCTTCGTGACCAGCCAACAGACATTGCTATGCACACCACACACTGATTGCCAATTAGGTAGGTACCTGATTAACTGCACAAACAGAGGCGTTGATGATGACTATTAAATGTAACCAGGAAATTAGGTATATGGATTACTGCTGCAAAATGTGGGTATGAAATAATAATAATTGGATGTGCCTTTGATTATGCCCTTAGGAAATTCCTAAAGGATTAAAAAAAAATCTATCTGAGAAAATTGTCTATTGTGCCTTTGGAATCCAGTTATGTTCCTGTTTTTAATTGTTATACTTGTTTTTAATAAGGGTTAAATATGGTAATAAGTTTCGAGATAATTATCTTGATTTCTAGTACGAGAAAGTCACCAACGAAGACCTATATCACCGCTGCAACGAAATCCCGATCGACCAACAAATCAAGCGCCGCAAGTGGAATTGGATCAGCCACACGCTCCGAAGGTGTCCCGACCATATATTTAAAACGGCTATGGATTAGAATCCCCCAAAGAAAGCGAAGACGTGGTCGGCCCAAACGAACCTGGCGGCGGACGGTG
Organism: Epirrhoe alternata; assembly: GCA_963565295.1. Taxonomy (NCBI): domain Eukaryota; kingdom Metazoa; phylum Arthropoda; class Insecta; order Lepidoptera; family Geometridae; genus Epirrhoe; species Epirrhoe alternata. Next base: position 12,501,273 of record OY751384.1, on the reverse strand, counting down.
CTCGACGAGGCGAACATGATCGGGAAGTCCTGGAGTGAGATCAAGCGTGAAGATCTAGATGGAGAGTCACTGTGGACGCCGTTTGCCCCATCGAGGGGACATAGGAACATAAAGTAAGTAAAAAAGTAAATATAAATAAATAAATCTATAAATGCGAAAGTGTATTTTTCTTATATATATATTTCGTTGTGTGTTTAGATGGAAGTTTATTGCTCCTTTTATATGAAACGGCCGAACAGATTTTGATGAAATTTATGATGGAGATAACTTATACCCTGGATACGCATAGGCTTTTTATCGTAGAATAAAGTGAGGTTTTCCCTAGAATTCTGCGAGTTTTCCCAACGGACCCAGGAAGGGGTAACATCCCCTTCCTGGCAGTCGGGTAAAAAACAGTGAATATGACATTTGACCTATTTTCTACAATAATCACTGAGGTTACGTTTCGAATTCAGGTTTCTATATAATAGATTCTGCGTAATTCTGAATAACAAGTTTAGAACAATTACTTTTTTCACGAACAATTACTTTGAGTGCCATTTATCAAGTTTGTTACGATGAAAAAAACTGTGAAAAAACTAAACGAAGCAGAATTACGATTATATTCCTGAGTGCTTTTAAAGTTATCTAAGGGTGTAGTCAGAGATATTATTATGTTTCAATTTGAAGACACGAGAACTAGAGGTGTTCGACCAATATGACTTCGAAAATTGAGGGATTTCGTACCTAATTATGTAGATTATTGTTATGTGTAATTCATGTCTAATTATTAGGAATGTCAGTAACCAGGCCGTGAAGAGGTGGGTAGGGTATTCTATCATGTTTTAGGATAGTGAAATTATTTTTCTAATCTATTAGGTAAAAACTTTTTAAGGAAACTAACCGAAAAAACGGAATACTTCTATACTAATGTTCTAAAGAGGAAAGATTTGTTTGTTTGTATGTTTGTTTGAAAAATTCTTTCTCCAATAGTGTAATGTCGAGATATTTAGTATATTCGGAGATCATTTATTGATAACAACAATCGGCTCATCAACACTTCATCACTCATACAGTCACACACCCGTTCTGTCCAACAGCCATGTTGACAGTGACCACGTGACGTAAGCGCTTGAGACAATAGCTATACATTACATCCCTTTTTTGTTTTAATTATAATTTTAATTAAATAGGTACGTAATAGACCCTTAACACTGGTTACCTATTTGGTTATATACTTAGTAATAAAACTTTGTAGTTTAAGTAAACTTAAATTTTCAATCAGTTGTTTATTCTAGTCATCTTACTTACCTGCACTTACACATGCACTTAGGGAGATCTCATGGCTTGCTCGAGCAACGCTGTGGATGTGGCCTCCTACTGGTAGCTGGCTCTGAATATCGTGATACATCGACTCGATAAAAGAAGAAGACTTACTTACCAAACATACCAACATGTTGTTCTGATGTAGGTACTTAGGTAGATAAGTATATACATACAAATTTATTTTAGCCAACTTTTTGTTGTTTCTTCATTAGCTGTTCACACTTTCCATTCGCCTTGAATCTTCTTTTAGATCTAAGTAGGTACCGCAGATTTTGAAATGTCCATGTGGTATACAATAAAGTATTTTCCTATCTATCTATCTACCACATTTTTCCTTCTATGTGTTTGGCCAGTCTCGTCGCGACGTTTCGTACTTGTACACCTCCAACAGTATTTTTCTGTACTGTGTGTTGTTGTATCATAATTTAGGCTTAGTTTATTTTCCTTTTTCATATTGTTAACATCTTATCTCCTGGCATTAAGTCATAGTCTTCAGCTTTCCTCTTTCTGTCAGCATATTCTTTTCCCTTTTTGTTTCATTTTTGATCTCTGTCTTTCACCTTTGTATGTGTCACTGGTTCTTTGGAGATATCTCTTATCATTAATCATCAGTAATTCTTCGGCATTATCTTAATTTCTTTATAACTACTGTAGCTATCAACCGGTAAACAACCACAAATAGGAAATCTCCGCTTGGTAATGGCCCCATCAGATCAATAGCAATGTCAACCCATAATTCTTTTGGTTCTTAGGGGTTGGTGGATTTGGAGTACGTAGATACTAAGGTGCACTCTTTGCACGACTTGACTTAATTTTCAGCATCTTTGTCACATTTTGGGCACACACCGCCACATCTTTGTCACAACTTTCGTTCGTAGTCTTGGTTTCATTGCTACTATGCCGGAATGTCCTTCATAAGCAGCTTTTAAAACACGTTCTCGTAGTTGGGTCGGAACGGAATACCAATTTTAATTTCTCTTAGTAACATTAACCTTCGTAGTAACACGTCAGTTCACTTTGAAAGATCTTGTACATTTTTACACCGTCAACTCATACGCCTTCTTTGACTTAAATTATTTCCTTATCTTCCCTTGAACAATCTATTTTTCTTTGAGCGACAACGCCACTGGTCTAGCAAGTTCGACAATTTGACAAATATGACTGTCTGTTAATTCAGTAGTCAAAGTCCTTATACCGTCGCATATCCTCGATATGGAATCTGTCGATAAATAACATTATAGGTATTTGTACGACTGCAGATCTTTCTATCCAAACACACGGTTTCCATTTAATGCCAAATATAACGCTTGTATGCTGTCTGTGACAAGTTGGGACTCTTTACCATATAAAAATATATTATGGAAGTGTTCTACAGCCCACACCAAAGTCAATGCATCTATCTCTGTCTGACAGTAACGGCGTTCACAATCTGTTAAGGTTTTGTTACGAAGTAGCTTTTTCAAAGGTTCCGTTGCGTAGTTGGTGATCCATGTGTTCACATAGTTTACGAGCCTCAGGAAGTCCTGTAGCTCCCTGATGGTATTTGGTGATCTAAAACCTTGTATCGTTGAAATACAGAGGTTTTACGTCATCTTCTGATGGTTCAATGATTTAATGGTGTCCCAAAAATATATACCAATAAATTAAATATTATAATATTGTAAGGAAGCGTTAGATTATGCTATCTTCTAATAACGAAAACGGCTGAATAATAATTAAGTAAGTTAAACATTTATTAATAACAGTTCTTATTTACGTATTACCTGTTAAGGTTTCGACACGGGTGGTACAGTACAGACTCATCAATAGGCTAATAATCAATTTGTTGTTTTATAAATTTGTTCAGTACTCCTTTGAGCTTAGGGAAGGTTCCCCATTTCGACTTGATAGACTTCCTCCAGGTTTAAGCCAATCCTGAGTATCCCAAGTGTCATCGCTGTAGCATTTCCCAGTAGGTTTTTTGTAATAATGACAAAACCAATAATGAATGTGAGAATGTGGATTTCTTTGTTTTGTTCCCAATTTGTATGTTCGCCTCGAATGAGCCTATAATTTTCAAAGGTGTCACTTCCGTATGCCGTGAATTTTACATCCGGATTTTCTGAGTCAACCAATATTTTTTTTTTCCAATAGTGCAGTCAAACTCTACGTCATCATCGATATGGAATACCTATTCTGTTTCTCTCTCCTCTTTGCAACTTTCAAAATCACTCACTTGATTTACCTTCGATTTAGTGGCATAACTTCTTTTCCTTGTCTCGTACGACAATACTGTCTGAATTGTCCTATTAACTCACATTTTCAAACAATCTTTGTTTCTAGCTGGACAATGGACATTCCATACTGTGGGAGGCATGCTCCAGATTAACACATCTATTACATCCTTAGTCATTTGTTTTTCCATTTAACACCTTTTTCGTTTTCCCTTCAATCTTATTGACGTCCTCAACGTCATTTTCATGTGTGGTGTTTCCAAACTCACCTAGTCGTTTATAAACTGCTTCGAACGTATTAACTCCATCAAATGCTATATCATCTCGCTATCTCATTTCTGTCACTTGGTCAATAATATTTGCATTGCAGTCTTTAAACTGGCATTTATCAGCTTGCTGAATAAACATTTCAAACTTCTCGTTAGGTTTTTGTTTGAGAAGCTTGAAAATATGTATGTCGTTCGTATACTTTACTTTGTTTTGGGGAACAGTATGCGTTGAGCTTGCCATTTGATACCGTAGCGTTTGCTCCAGGTATGTTAAAGAACACGTCTTGTAGTTCCATGCCACCGAAGTGTTATTACTCTTCGGTGTTATTACACTATAATATTAGCTTGCTCTGTTCTTTTCATTTTTTCAATATTAGATGCCTTTAGGCCCATCATCATCGCTCCCACCTTACTCCTACTAAAGAAGGATCACCTTCACAGTAAAACTTGTCCAGTGATACTGCTAGTCACATATTTCTTAGGGCGACCAGAAACGATCAATTTAATGATTCAGATTAAATAAATCTGCTTTAGGTATTTCAAATCAATTTAATGATTTAGACTTAATAAATCTGCTTTATTTCATAACAATTTAATGATTCAGATGTAATACATCTGCTGTGAGTATTTCGTACCAATTTAATGATCCAGATTTAATAACCTGCTAACAATCAATTTAATGATTCAGATTTAATAATCTGCTTAAAATCAATTTAATGATTCAGATTTAATAATCTGCTAATAATCAATTTAATGATTCAGATTTTAATAATCTGCTTACAATCAATTTAATGATTCAGATTTAATAATCTGCTAACAATCAATTTAATGATTCAGATTTAATAATCTGCTTTAAATCAATTTAATGATTCAGATTTAATAATCTGCTAATAATCAATTTAATGATTCAGATTTTAATAATCTGCTTACAATCAATTTAATGATTCAGATTTAATAATCTGCTAATAATCAATTTAATGATTCAGATTGTATAATCTGCATAAAATCAACTTAATGATTCAGATTTAATAATCTGCTAATAATCAATTTAATGATTCAGATTTTAATAATCTGCTTACAATCAATTTAATGATTCAGATTTAATAATCTGCTAACAATCAATTTAATGATTCAGATTTTAATAATCTGCTTACAATCAATTTAATGATTCAGATTTAATAATCTGCTAACAATCAATTTAATGATTCAGATTTAATAATCTGCTAACGATCAATTTAATGATTCAGATTTAATAAATCTGCTGTAGTATTTCCTTTCCTACCCCATTTTTTAACAATTTAATGTTCAGATTCAATTATCTGCTTGTTATTTATTTCATAACCAGTTGGCATACATAGCCACTGCTTAATGTAGGTAGGTAGGTACTTGCTTAATAATCCAATTGAATGGTCAGATATTTTCTGCTACCACTGTTCATATCAGCTACAACATAGCTAACAGTTTACCAACGATGAATTCCAATTTAATGGTCAGGACAAGTCCTGCTTTCACACATAGGTAATGATATAGGTAGTTTGCATAAGTGCAATAGGTATCCTTAATTTCTAAAAAGTAAGTAAAAGTTATATTTCGCTACTCAGATGAGTAGGTATTTAATTATTAGATAAATGAGAAACAGTTTTAGTTCATCGACCTTTGTGGATGACTGTACATGCTTGAGCATTCGTAAAGAGAGCCTCTATTACATTATCCAGAAATCTGTTTTTTTTTTTTTACATTATAAAACACAATCAGTCACGTCGGGTAGAATCTCAGAGTAAATATTGTACCGGTAGAATGGTAGAATCACGGTAGGTTAAAAGTGTAAATGAATACTCCTTCGTTTCTTGAGGTTTGTGAAGTAGGTTACGAACTCTTTGGTCGGATACTTATTTTATCTGTATTGAGTGAAATAGAACGAATGAAATAGACGTTTCGTCGTATAACTGGGTCTGGAATATTTTTTTTTTTTTAACAAGAAAATAAATTGTATTTTCCTTTTGCCGCCATTTTTGCGCAATCTCTTCTTCTTCTTCCTGGCCTTATCCTACTAAGTGGGGTCGGCACAACATGTTTCTTTTGCCATTTTTGCGCAATATGACATCAATAAAATCTCTGGTATGAGCAAATAAAACGAGCTAAGTATTTCAGTAAACAATCAATTAGGCTAGGAATACAAACACTATTTTGGTATTAAGCCCACAATACCAAATAAAATACAAATCGTGCAACCTGGTCAAATCTCTGTGAGGTTTGCAAAATGATTTATCAGTAAATTATTTCCTTCACGCAGGAATGCAATTATGTAGATATTGTAGGTATCTTAAATATCTACAAAATAAATATCTGGTTGGTCTTATAGTAGTTTCACGCATTCAAAACAGGCAGGTAAGTAATTGCATGTTTATAGGGAGAAACATCGTCATTCCCTTCCCCCTGTTTTTTTTCTGCAACCATACAAATCTCCAATATGTGCCTACTTAGTCAAGTACTCACGTTTGTCCTCGTCGCCACATGTAATGTCGAGATATTTAGTATATTCGGAGATCATTTATTGATAACAACAATCGGCTCATCAACACTTCATCACTCATACAGTCACACACCCGTTCTGTCCAACAGCCATGTTGACAGTGACCACGTGACGTAAGCGCTTGAGACAATAGCTATACATTACAAATAGAATCCCACATTTTCCCCGATGAACATAGGCTATATTTTATCGCGGGGAGGTAAATTTTCCCGAGAGATCGCGGGTAACACCGCGACGGACAGCTAGTAGTTAATAAAAAAATAATTCTTAATGTTCTCGATGTATGCCATCACTGAATTACTGTTATCAAGAAACAAGAACCTAAATCTAATGAATCTCATTACTTCTGTAATTAATTCAAAAACAAAAGTGGATCATGGACTGCATCAAGATTTCCTTATCAAACACAGACTACAATGTCTACGAATTATTACAAGTGATTATTGTAATCTCCACACATCTCGTTCAGTTAAATGAACAATGGAGGAACAAAATGTAACAATACTTTCTCCGTTATCAGGGATAATCTTTACAGGAAAACTGATCTGAATCAATCGCTCAGTGAAAATCGAATAATTAATATAATAATAGATTGGGGGGGAGGTTATATAGTGAAGTCGTTGGTTCTGGCACCATTCGCCGCGCGTAACCTCCGCGCATACGCCCGCGTCGCGAGTGAAAAGTGACATTTAACCCCAAAAATGGCGGCCAAAATTTACGTAAGTGTCAAACCTGTAGGATGTGGCCTAGAACACACCGGATCGGATGAAAACAAGTGATAATTTAAAGTGAAAAGTCTGTGTAAAGGTGGTTCTAAGCCACATTTCTACGACCATTGTTGAACTGAGTATGTGAACTGTGTAATGCATTAAATGTTAAGTTTTTACGGGTGTGATGCTATCTTGGATAAATCTAAATGGAAGGACTTTCCCAGCTATTGTTGAGTTTCATTTGTTACTTCACTGAAACTTCTAGAGTTGAAACAAGTTGCGATATCTTGAGATTAGCTTACTATTAAAGCTCAATAGATTAATGAAAGTTGCTCTTGAACCTATGACCTCTCGGTCGTAGACTGCATCTCAACTACTCCATTGGAAATTCACTTATCAATCTCTAACAATACACTAAATAGATAATACATATTCTGATATTACCTATGGTGAAAGATTAGCCTATTTGTATATGCATTGTCTAGTAAAAAGCGCTTTAGCAATAGACCTATGATCTGATATTTGATGTGAGGCAATAAGTACTATTATACGTAGGTAGTGTTGTGTTGTCTGTGGTCTAGGTCTCAACTGGAAAAGGACAAACCAACTCCGGGTCGTTAACCCTTTGCTCTTTGACTAAACATTTTTCATTTAAACTTTATATATAAATTACACTTTAAGGGGAGGTCAATATATGAAATACCCAAAGTAAAAAGTAAAGTAAAATACCAGACCGCAGTGCGGAAAATTACAGAATCGGTAAAATTATGACGTTGAAAGCCTATTAAAGGAAGTGCAAAAAGTTTTTTGACCTTTTTGTCTTGAGCATCGCAGCCTTGATCATTTCCTAGATGTAATTGAGGAAAAGCTTCTTCGTCTGCCGAAATATTTGTAATTACTCGTAATTACATATGTTTATTAACATTTTATTACTATATGCACATTGTAATTTATATTGATTATTTTGGAATGAATTCAGTTTAGTTTTTTGTCATTTTAGGTTCTTATTCTATTAGGGAGTAGAACCTATTACCAGTATCTGATATTAACACAGGGAATCATATCTATGCTTGTGGCTTTTGGTTGTCCCGACCGGACATGGAGCCTTGTCCCATAAGGACTGGAAGATCATGAAGACTTCCAGCCCTTGTGAGCTGGATTTGAACTGAATTTGGACCACTAGTGTCAAAACAGTCTGAGATTTAAAAATCTAGGTAATTTTAGAATGAGATGCTTAAATAGAATGATCTACATAGACTGCATCGTGCTTGAGAGGCCTGGGAATATCAACTTCAGCTTATGGAATAATTTAATACCATGCATTGAGCCTTGCGTCATTAAACTGCGTTGATATAATAAACCATAGAACATTGAGCAATTATGTCACCTAAAATCCACGAACAATTGAAGAGAATTTTTGCTCTGTAAAGCTTATTTATTTAAACAAAAAATTAGATAGAAAATAGAATGCAAATATCTTCCATTCAAATAATTTCATACTTAAAACGTGCGGACTTTTATTCTGTATTTCGTGCCGTTTTCAATTTTTTTAATGTCTTTCATAGGACGGAAATCATTTTCAAAAAAACGCACTCGCGTTAGATTTTATTACGCGTTATAAATTTAAATTATTACATCACAAAGTGTAGTAAGTGTATCGAAAGTGAAACGCGACGAAAGCGAACTCAGAAAGTGAAACTGCGCAGGAAACGCTTCGCCTTAACGGTGCTAACTTGCATTACTGTTATAACGATGTTTGCAAAAAATGTGACGTTTTCACTCAAATATCACATTATATTTATCTTTACATGACTGTTATATTCATATAGAGAAAGGCTACAAACTTTTTGACGTGACAACGTCTTATAATTCGATAGAGCCGGCACGCACGAAAAAATGCGGCGTTACCTCGGCGTTACCTGAGGCGTTCCATGTAAGGCTTGAAGTGCAAGCGAGAGCGCGGAACGAGCGACAAAGAAGCACAAACGTTGTCACGTTCAACTATCGTCAGTAAACCGACTTTACAGACAACCAATTTTTTTTTGCATAAAAATGTTGATTGTTAAAAACTTATCTGAACCTAAATAGCTCAATGGATCCAGCCCCCCATGTTACAAATCACAATAGATATTACGACAGCGTTATCTGTCGATTCGATTTCTATTCCATTTCTATTTGCAACATGGCTAGGGAGGCAGGTCAGTGTAAAACAGTGCCTAAAACACTGGCGGCATTACCGCACTGAATGGCAATGTCGATCGTGGATCCGTCGAGCCAAATCAAATATATTAAGTAACATATCTCTACAAAATACACTAGAATTAGAGACATAAATATATTGCGGTCAAGTTCACATATATCAAAACATTATGAAATATGTACAAGTATGATACACAATATACATACACAATCTTCGATAGATAATAAATCAGTTTTGTTGTCAGCGCCTAGCTTTGAACAGGCTCTGGAACAAACCCGCTGTGCCCACGCATTGCAACATTCTGACAATTAATCATTTCGATGGTTTGTTGTGACTCATGTCTTATTTGACCGCTGCTTTTAAACAATCTTCCGTCCAATGGTAAAGTTGAATTCTCTTCTTTCGAGTCTATCTTTCCACAATCTCACAAAAAGGTTCCATGCTAGATCCATGCACAAACTAATCTGGACTGGTGGCCAAAAGAGGAACTAAAGAATTTTACTGTAAAATTATTTTTTGTGCCAACACCAAATGCGTTAACAGCACCTCTTTCACCGGTTCAGATAAGTTTGTAGAACTCTAGTCTATGTATCAAACTGAGATCATTCTTCGAGCCATAGACAAAAGTTAGTTGTGAGATAATGATGTCAAAGTCAAAGTCCAAAAGCATTAATTTAGTAGGACTGCTGGGATCACTTAGAGTATGAATGGTCCTTCCTCGATTGAAGTCTAGAGTTTAAATAGAGCATATTCGAGCATATTGGAGGAACTTAGCAGAGGAAGAGTTTGGGAAAGACCTTTGCCCAGCAGTGGAACGAGATAGGTTTAATAAAAAAACCTTTACCCGTAGAACGTGGGATTGGATCTCGGTCTATTCACCATTCAGAGCTCATTTGCATGTGATGTAAAGAACACACAGGTGTAATTTAAAAACACCTACAGATTAAAGGGTGAAAAATCACTACACAACAGCAATTTGAAAACACCTACGGAAGGCATTATCCCGCTCGGGTAACATGGTTGCAAAATGCAATGTAGACATTGTCCTTGGTAGACAAGAGGTAATACGTGTCACTCCTGACTTCCTAGTTGGAGCTACGTGTTGGGAATGAGGTTGATTGCGTGCTTTTTTTATATAGTCGAGCCAAAGTCGACCTAAAAAGACTTTTAAAAGTCAGTTCAAAAGGAGGTTATCAGTTTAGGTTTGTTACCTTAGAACTCAATGCAATACCAGGGGGGCTATTGTAGTTAGGGAGGCGAGGTAGCTAAATGGCGTAATTCAACGGCGCCGTCGAGACCTATCAAAATCGAAAGATAAAATAATTTCGAAAAAAAAAGCTCGTATAGTAAAAACCATTTTAGCGGTGGGTTTGGCGTGTACGGTTTTTCAAAAATGTTAAAAAAAACAGTTACTTGGGCATTCTCGAGCGCGTCAGATATTCATACTACGTATGCCCCAAGTGCCTCTGATAACAACGGTATACTAATCTGCCGGTTTGCGTGGTGGGGATAGGCATATAAAGTAGTCAAAAATGCAAAAAAAAAAAAGTTTACTCGTGCGCGTCAGATTTTCGGAAGGGGTGTTAAGTAGGCCCCAAGGAAGCTACCTTTAAAAAAACTGACGATTTCGGCGTGACGATAAGTTACGATGAATTTTTGAAAATGCAAAAAAAAAAGTTTTTTTTAAATACTCGAGCGCGTCAGATTTTCATAGGGGAGGTTTATCTCGGTATACTGAAAGCATATTTTCTTAATCTGACAAAAATGTTGGTGGGTTCTCTTAATCTGACCGAAAAAGGTTTTTTGGTTTCTTTTTTTTCCTTTCTTTCTCCTTGATAAAACGGGGAATTCATATCAATTTTTTTCAACACCCTCAGTTTTCGAGATATACTCAAAAAACCGGGAGTTTGAGTTTTGTATGATGCTTTCTTTGGACAAAAATTTAAAAAGACCTTTTTTGTGTAAAATAAAATTACCGTTTTTGTTTATTCAAACTTTTTTTTTGTAAAATGTATCGTTCGCGATATATATGCCGCAACGCGTTTTTCGGAAGACGAAATGGCTCCTCCACACTTCCGGTCATGCGGAAACCGGCAGATTTTGTATTTTTAGTAAGTTTTAGATTATATTCTTCAAAATAAAAAAAATAAAAATCGCGCTCGAGAATGCCGGATTAACGTTTTTTTTACAAGTTCGCGACTCTATAACTCGGCGGCGTCAAGGACTTATACTGCCACGCTCGAGTATTACCGAAAATTCCCCTATTCGCCTCCCTAACTATATGAGGTCTCACAGTGCGCGCGAACGCACAGTGTCCCAAAAACCTACTAATTTTGGGACCCTGTGCGTCCGCGCGCACTTGGAAACGTCAAAGTAATGTTTGTGAATACCGACAATAGATACTTTATGATCCCTTGAAGATATAGAAAGTCAGGAAAACCGAAATGTTTTGTTTGGAATAAGTAATAAGTACCTACTTTAATTTTGGTCCTACACGAGTGTTCAAAAGAAGAAAAAAGATCACCTAATTTCACTCGTAGTACATTTTAAGCAGTTTTTCTTTTTGAATTTATTATTAGATTTTGTGGCCTTGATACTTCCCCGTGGAAATGAGGTTAGATACCGAACTTTTTGCGCTAAAACCTACACTTGCAAACCAGTTATTATCGAAGCGGGTCAGACCGCAACAATGGCTGCAATGCACATTGTAATCTTATCGTATCTCTATGTATCGTGTACATCTCTGAATATGTATGAGTTTTTATTTGGTAACTTATTTTGTTACGAAAGCTTAGATTTATGCGTGAAAGGAGCTTTCAGGCACTTTTGTGTGCAAATTCTTTCACCACTTTGTTTGAGTGACATGATTTTCATGGCACTTGCTTGTGCTATCCTACAGCCGCGCCGGTCCCATTGAACTTTACCTGTGTCACCAATCGCTTTGCCATTGAATAATTCTCCTAGTTCTCAGTAATTTAGTAGTATTTCATTTAAATCAGTCCTCGAAACCAGTTAATCATATTTTTAGCCAATTAAATAATTTTGAAGTGACTAAATGTCAACGCGATTTAATGTATATCATCTTTCAGTCGTGCATCTTCGAATTTGAACTGTATATCTTTGCATTAAAGTTCAAAGTTTGTGTTGAGATTACACAGAGTAATGTATGCAGTAGAGACGCGACCGTGGGAAAACACTAGTTTGCCTTGTGGACGTCTCGACTTTGTTGCAAAACGAACATTCGATATTTTTGCTCTATGGTTTTACGATGTTTGAGTGTATTTTGAACAGATTTTGAATTAAAAAGTAATCAATCTATAGACAGGTTTATGTCTTCCTCTTTTGAAACAGGTTTGATGGAACATATTTTTTAATTTTATCGTAATCATTTTTAATAAATATCGTGAGGAAACCAGTTAGTATTCTTATAGGCGGCGATGGGCTTGCAACCTGTCACGTATGGAATACTAACTTCTGCAAGATGTGGGCTTGTATCAAATATGTATACATGCCTCTGACTTAGACATCTTCAAAGGATCTGGAATATAAAAGACCTTAGAGAATGTCTACCGTGCCTTGGGGATACAGTGACCCTGCTGTAATTTTTAGTATTTGGTGACATGGTAGCAAAATGCTTCAAGATACAATATGCTACAATAGCAAAATGCTACAATACATTTTGTTCAGTTAGATTACTGGTGTTCTAAATTACTTAACGCGTAATCGTTACTTTACGCGTACTTTTATAACGTTTCACAACTTACTTATAACAATCCATTAATATTATTCAATGATATAATTGAACACAATTTCTTAACAATCGATTATCGCAGTGGCGGTTTTCTGCTTAAGTGATTTCAAAACTTTTTGCGGATTAATAAAATGTACAGTCAACCCCAGAAAAATATCGCAATAATAAAATGCCCGATGGAACCTTCACGCTAAGTGGATAGGATGAAAAAAAAAGTTGGATTATCGCAAAACTTTTTATTACAGAAATGGAAAAGGGAGACAAAGTCGAAAAGCATTTCATTTACTAGGACCGGACTAGGATCACTTCGAATCGTGTTAAAACTTGTTGATTCTACTCGTGTTCCTTTGTAACCAATACCGTGAACGAAAGCGAGAACGAGAGCAATTCTGTACATTATAGATGGGATCGGCAAGGGATCTTTCTTCTTCCAAAGTATGGAGTTCATTACTTGTGACCGCAGGTCGTCGTGCCATCAGTTGCATGCTTTCTTACTTCATATGCGTAAAACCTCTTTGTATTCAAACTACTAATATCATTTAAATTTTTCACTATAAAAAGCTTTTATTCAGACAAGTTTTTACAGTGATTAGGTACTTAATTATTATGCATGTTTAGTCGACATCGGCAACTTGGTCTGTTTGCCTTTTGGCAAAGGCCTCCTCCATTCCCTTCCATTCCTCTCTATTTAGCGCTTTCCTAGTCCATGTTTTCCCTGCTGTTCCTACTATTTCGTCTTCCCACCTTCGAATTTGTCTTCCGCGTTTTTTTCCCGTTTCTGGGGTACCAGAATACAAATTTTTTATTCCATTTCTCAATGCCTCTTATAATTTTACACTACACCATACACAAATTACAACGCAGTCATTCTTCACAAGAGAACATTGTGGTGTCACTTTTTTGATCAGTTTCGCTAAAACTCTCCCACGATAAAAATGTTTAACACTCTGTATCTTAGCGTACTGTGTGAAGTTACTCGTATCTCGTGATAAATTGAATGTCTTGAAGTATCGTGCTCATGTTGATAAAATAATGAATCCGGTATCTACTATGCTATCATTCTTTACTTAAATAAATCTGTAAGTTTGTGAGTATGTTTCTGTTTCAATCCGATTTGGATGAAACTTGGAGTAGATGTAGAGCAAATGTGCAATAGCAAAGAATCTATTTGAAAATTAACCTAGGTATTTGAATAATCACTTATAATACCATTTAATTGTATTTGGGTCGGAAAAATAATCAGTATAACACAATAACAAATAGTTACTGAGCATAATGGTTAGTATGACTATGATATTTGAAACGTTAAGTATCACGCAAAATTGTAGGCATAAGCTAGTCTTTTAGTTTGTTTTATGAGTTTGCGAAACACATCGTGAGGGATGCAGGTTGGACACGGACGTGGAGAGGGGGGGGGATTAAGGCATTGTGTGATGACCTCTAACTAATTACAATCCGTTTGATTTATGTGTAATTGGCATTCCAATGATAAGATCGCGGAACACAATTCGACATGTTTCTTTGTTCGCTTACCAAACAATTTAAATGGAATCTAACAAAAAGTTAGTTCTTATAAGCGCTCGTGGCGTAGCTTGCGTAGTTGATAGATCATTGAGGTGAAGCAATGTTCGGACAAAGTGGATGGGTGACCGCTTGTGGCATTATCGACATAGCGCTTACGTTCTTCGCCTGGCATGTTATTGACGGTCCCGGCTATTATGTTGCGAAGTCATGACTTCGCAAAGTTCGTGAAGTATAAAAAGTTCGACAACAGAGTAGACACCGTTTGCACAGAATATTACCTTTTTTTTTTTAAATTAAATATGTCAGCATTTTTTTTTTACCTTTTTTTTTTCCTGACTCCTCACTCTGCATGTCCAGCATTATTTGATTAATTTATTTATTTACTCTTGATTTGAAGACCCCTATATTGTACTTTTCGGGAAATACATAGCCCGCCCGGCAATGAGTTCCACAATTTGGCGGTGCGTATGAAAAATGTAGACTCAAAACACTTTGTACGAACTCTGGGAATGTCGACCATGTACAAGTGGCGTCTTTCCGGGAACCTGTTGGCCCGATAAATGAATGGGGATGGCGGAACTAAATTGTGGAGTTCTTGTGCACACTCTTCGAAATCGAGTCGATAAAAGACCGACAAACACGCGACTCTACGGCGATGCTCAAGGCTTTGAAGCCGAGACTCAACCAGAGTGTCATCACCTATTAGCCTTTTGGCTCACCTCTCTTGCTCTAGCTCTTGCTCCCTTGAGTTTGAGAAAGCAAGAGGCAAGAATAGCATCTTGTAAACCGCGTCTTAGCCACACATACGAACTTCCTATAATCCATTGGTCCTTTTGATGAGTACCTCATTTTGTATTGAAAAACTCAAAAGCTTTTTAGTGCCTACAATTTGTGTGAAAAAGTGACAATGTGCTAACCATTTCTTTTTAACAATTTAAAGAAAGAATAAAAGCAATTTCATTTCCTCACTACTTAACGACGTAACATAATCATTTGCTCTCCACGCGTTTCTAAGTATTGACATTGTTTGCTTCCTTGTACGAGTATCTATGATTTCTAATCGTTTAAGGACCGGAAATATTCATGTTTTTATGTTTAAGTAGTGAGTAAAGTCGGACATCATATTTTTTTTATCTATAAGTACTAATATTATAAAGAGGAAAGATTTGTTTGTTTGTTTGTTTGAATTGAATAGGCTCATTAATCGCTGTCAATATAAAAACAAAAAAGAACATGATTACGACTAGGTTCCTCCGGTTTTTTATAGTAAAACTTGCTGCGCTCCCGCGGTGTAACCCGCGGTCCCTCGGGATTTTATCTGGATAAAAAGTAGCCTATATCCTTTCCTGGGATACCACCTTTATCCATGCCAATTTTCAGCCCAATCAGTGGTTTGGGAAAAGGTAACGAACAGACAGACAGAGAGAGTTCCTTTCACATTTATAATATTAGTATGGATGGATAGTATGGATTACTCAATATATACCCAAAACAGTGTCGCGATGTGCAACTCTGCACATAGGTCACTAGCTGCACGCGCTGTCACTTGGGCAACTTAATTGACGAAACATAGATTAGCTGTCACATTGTAACCTACATTAAGTATTGCAGTTAAATTCAATTTCATGTAAAGCTCTAACCCCATTTGCCCATCTTTTTGCGGCTCTCAACTTCCATTAAGCGCTGTTTGATTCAGTATCTGTTTGATCACTCTGTATACGGTGTACTGTGGAAAATTAGTGACGTCCAATGAGAAAAACAACTCTTCGCACGCACTTCTTCACAGACACTTTCAGCGTATTGGAAATTAGGTCCTCAATGTATGTTTTGCGATTTTGGACCACCCTGTATAGAGTGGAGTAGTCGAACTTAAACAGCAAGCTTTTTTACTAATAAGAGTAAATGAGGCAAAAATGTAGATGTTAGGATATCAGGACGCAACTTACACTGGTATTCACAAACATTACTGACGTCTCACAGTACGTCTCACTGCGGGATAAGGGCAGGCAAATGATGATACTGACGTCTCACAGTGCGCGCGGATGCACAGGATCGTTTGGAACCGTATGCGTCCGCGCGCACTGTGAGACCTCATAGCAATGTTTGTGAATACCGGTGTTGCGCCTCTAAAGTAAAACTTATTTATTACTTAAAATGTCAAACTAAACATATAAACGTGATATCGTGCGGGCCTAATGTTGTGCCTAACAGTAAAAACTAGAAGAGCATGAAAAAACGATACGATAATCAAGTTATTAAATAATAACTGGACTTTTTATGATAAATGATGAAGTGATATTTATAGCTTGCATCACGAAGGCTTTGCCGTCGTTTTTATGTAAAAGTGGTCAGTGGTTAAATAACATAAGCACATAGAGTTCTACATAACGTCAGTACTAAGAAGAAGAAGAAGTACTAAGTCAAAATCTTAAGAGACCTTTCGGCTTTTCTGAAGCCTCTAAAACATATCTTTTTTTTACAAATACAAATCAATCGTGATAAAATAAATCGTTTACTTTCCTAAGTAAGTGTAGTTCCCAAAATGATTTTGGATGACTATCACCCTCAGTACAAACTAGCAATAAACAAACATACAAAATTGACTTTCTCAATATATTATTAGATTACGTAAGATCGGGACAGGAAGGCGTTAATGCGAAAAATACCAATTTTAAACAATAATAGTCATCTTGACCTTACGAACGTATTATCTATATTAATCTCCGTTTGATTGCATGTCTGTAAGGCAAGGTCACTGGAAACTACAACAATGCAGTGAGAATTTGTGGGTTTAGGTTAAGAAATTCGTAAATAAAAATTTTTAAAGATCTTGAAAGTTATTTTAATTGAAAGTCTATTATGGATAAATTATAAGTTATATTACCTAACATAAAATCACGCTTATTTCTCAATCAATTCTCTCTCAATCACCCCTTCAAACATAGGTAGAGTTCCAAAGTAGGGCTATTGAGTTCAGTAATTGACTCACTTTTATAATATTAGTGCGATGTGACTTGTGACCTACATCTTGATTATTTTAAGCCGTCCAAAAATCCAAAGCTTCCAACGCTCTCTCAAACTTGGTTTGTATTTCACATAGACGATAGGAATTTTTCGCGACGTTAAGTAAAGATCAGGAAGAGATCGCTTTTAAGTCACCCTTTGGTAACTTTTTGTTATAGAGCTTCTTATTTTCTGTTTGTGTAACTGTTTTATTGTGTACAATAAAGTTATAATACATATATCTATCTAAAGTACTCTTACTTATTTCCCTTTCAAGGAAATACGTCAAAAACTCACAAGTAAATCAAACACATTACGATATTTTTATGACCACCCAAAACCTTGATATACCTACAGCAGCAGCATTAACTGATAATATACTGATGTAAATCAATTATCGATCGAATGGTTTGCGAAATATATTAATCATTGTTGTATTTAGAAAGTACGTGTAACCGGACTGTTTGGCAACATAATTTTTTGTAATTACGGCCTATGCCACATTAATCTTGTACAATGTTACAATTTACATAAATTTTGTTACATAAGGTATTATCAAACTTGATATTCACGAATTTAAACAATCACCAGTTGAAGATAAACCGAGTCCACGTTGGTAGCGGGATAGATAATTTATTTGGAAAAACACACACATAGACGAACATAACTAGGTAAAGTAACACACTAAAAGAAATGTATATATTATATCTACTACAAACAAAGACAGAAAAATATGAAAAGAAAATAAAGAGGCAGGTGAAGGACGTCCGTGTTGGTGTAGTCCAAAAAGGAACAATCTCAGCTTTGTGTTGCTCTGCATCGGGGAGGTACAGAGCAACGCTGGTTTGCAGACTGCTCCTAGTTGGGTAGTAAAATTCAATCCTCACTTTTTCTTTATGGATCCACCAAAGCTTGCCTATTTAGTTTTTATCTGTGGATAAGCCTGATTAAGCTGAGAGGATGGTGAAGGTGCTAGACTTTTTTTTTCTCGCCGCTGAAGTCAATAGCACTAGACAAGGTATTTCAAACAATATTCAGGCACTACAGTATCTCGTTATATTGCTGTATAAATCATCTAACAAGTAAATAATGTAGATGCCTCTGTTTAAAGATTGATCACTGGTTAGTTGCCCTGATGATTTACGATATTTGTCTTTTTATTTGTACTAAATATAACTTTACTAAAATGAATTGATTTTAACATAATCTATGTTGTAAAACTCTGTCAAGCTATCAATCAATCGTTTAATAGTTGTATTTACGTTACCTAAGATCGTTTCCTACTCCATTTCTCGCTTCAAACTGTAGTGGATATACATTCTACTTTATTTATTACTTACCAACTAGTATTCATTTGATTATGATAGTTTTTTATATTACTCTAATTATAGAACAATTTCAATTCAATTCAATTTCAATTTTCAATTTATTTATTTCATACTTAAATAATTTACAACGGACCCCGCACTAGGCCAAGCCTGTATCGCGGTAGCCCGAGTAAAAAGATTTTTATAAAAATACACGGTAATAACAAATATAATAAATTTTTTTGACTATTGCTATAAATAAATATCTTAGATATACAACTATGTCTAAGATATTTATTTATAGCAATAGTCAAACAGAACAGTTTATATAATAAATGAATAATACATATTTTTATTATTATTGAAAACTATTATTATTGAAAAACAGATCTCTTGAATAAGTCTAATGGTAGTCAGAGACACGTCACATGAAGAATTTTATGACAAGTTGCAAGCCCATCGCCATTAAAAATAAGTGATGAAATCAATAAACCAATACCATTATTGAAAGTGCCGTGCCATATTGGTCAAAAGAAGCCGCGACTATCTAAGTAAAAGAAACCAGTCAAGGACTGTGTGCTCCACATTCTGCCCTTCGGACTGGTTCGTTGCCCCACGGTTACGTAACGCGGTCTTTTGTAGCACTTGGATTCATATTGCACTCAAAATAGCTTTATTTTATTTTTAGGCTTTACAAATGCAACAGAAACAGTGCGTCGCAAAGTCGCTTTTTTGTATTTCTGTCCAAATTCGTTCAGTCGTTTAAAAAAATCCATCCATCCGTCCTTTCGAATTGAGACATAAATAATACTCGTATGTTCGTAAGATCAGCGGCCGTATTTGCGTTCCTTTTTTCGTTCGTTTGATGACTATTCGGATGCTTATTATATAAATTTGTATCAGGTATTACTTAAACTTACTTTTTTTTTGTACTTTAGTTTATGTTTTGTTAATTTTCTAAAAAGTCCACAATTACTCTGTAACGATGACTTAGTTCGTAAAGGTACTCTCATGTTTGTACAACTCGGTTTCCTGCGACACAGGTTTACACCTCGTGCGGGGACCATCAGTATGTTAAATGTATCTAGTATAGGTTTTCGTTGGCAATATAAAGTTATTTGTATTTGTATGCTTCCCACCACAATTTCTGACTTCAAAGAGCCAATTCTTCGGTTTGGAATATTCGGTCCTAGGTTAGGACTGTGTTTCAACGTTTGAAAAGTTGGCCCTTGAAGTCAGAAATCGTGGTGGGAAGCATCAGAGTATTCATCAAACGAACAAAAAAAAACGCAAATACGGCCCTAGCCCTTTTACGCGCTTCCAACAATGTTGGTATGTAGACTTGCCATAGAGACGTTGATCATGCTCTACATCTTGCCCTTCAAGTCATTATATAATCGACTAGTTCTTTGTTGTATCCTACAACTCCTGTCTATAAGGTAATAGACTGGTTTAAACCCAATCTACTTTCTAACAGATACGACGTAATTTGTTGATAACAGACTTTTACTTACTTTACTAGTACGAGGTAGTTGCGATACCGGAAAAAACTGAGTAAAATGGAAACTAAGCTGGGATTATTAACTCAAGATATTCATATTGGTTACCTCTAAGAGTAGTGTAGACATTAGACCATCAGTCAGATGGGTCAATGACATTGAGAGGATAGGGAACAAGACCTGGGTGAGACTCGCTGGAATTGGAACGAATGGCATATAATGCTAACATGCTTCTTCACGTAGGTGGACACGGGCTTAGCTTACACTTAAATTGGTTGAGTCATCTAAGGATCGTTGAAAACGATCTGCGGTTAGCTTAAACTTTTTAAAGTAAATGTAAAAAGGAAAATTCTAGATTTTGTTACTTTCAAGGCATGAGTAGCTTTTATTAATGGTCTTAAAATCATCAGATGTGTGTACCTTAACTTTTCTTGTCATTTATGTAGAAGGCCATTTCATTATGGATAAAAAAAAACTTCAGTTTTGTTCACACAACTTAATGAGATATTGTAATAGTGCGAATTACAAATATAGGTATTCATTACAATGCAAAATGTACGGAGCGCAACGCAAACCGAAATTTCTCAAGCAATGAAACTATTTGCCTACTTACATAACTTTTTGCAACGAAGAACAACAGGTGCTAAACATCGTTCTGGGAAAAAACTGACATTTATTATTACAAGATTTCATACAGTTTCATCTGTCCCGCCTGTGAATGTGTAATCAAAAAAACACAGTTTACACGAATCTTCAAAGGATCTGGAATACATAAAAAGATCTTAAAGCCTACCTACGGACTACGCGTTCCAGGCTACGCGTAGCCTGCAGCAACGCGTATACATTTTGTTCCTAAGAAAATGTCTATCGAGCTTGGGGATACAGTCGTGATCCTTGTTTTACCTATAGGGCCATAATCTATCTCATCTGAATGTTCGGGCCAGACAAAAACACGAGCAACCGAACGGAATTTTTCATCTCAAGAGCCAATAATAATTTTTTGGTTCGGAATACTTGAAATATGGTTCTCGAATATTCAGCCAAAATACAAGTTCTGACACGGTAGACCTCACCTATCCTTTAACCATTCAAAGTGTATGAAAAAGGCAAAAGAGGCCATAGGAATGCATATTTTACTGACCGCATTTTTCTAAACAGCTTTCCACTTTGGGTATTTCAAATGTTTATTTACAGAATGAAAACCGCGGCTCTGGCTTGGTCTGCGGTTTCACTGGTGTCAGTTACCACGGATAAAACAGAAAGGAGGAAACATTCGTCTATTTATAATCACCAAACACTTACGCAACGCTGTTATACTTTAAATTGGGCTCTGAGGTCCGAAATACGAGCGAGATTTCTTTCATGAGAGAAACGGTATCCATACGAACATTATACAATGTAAAAGTTACTTACTCTGTGTGCTATCGTTTCACACTAAGCCTCTAAACAGAATATAAGTGGCATATATGTATAGGGATCTATGTAATAGGTAAAGATGGTATCCTGGGGGACACAGGCTTTGTTTTTCATGGTGTGTCATGTTCAAGAGGTAGGTATGAATGTTGATGGATTTACGAGTAGAGGTAGGCCAAAGAAAAGATGGATGGATTGTGTGAAGGATGACATGAGTGAGAAAGGAGTAAGTGTTGAGATGACGGCTGATAGAGGAGAATGGAAGAAGAACACAATGTTGTGCCGACCCCACATAATGTGGGAAAAGGGCAGGGCGATGATGATGGTGTGTCATGTTCAGTTTTTGTATGGAGAATCGTGATGTCATTAATTGCGGACAAATAATCACAAAAAAACCCCTAGTAAAATATAAAACACGAATGATTTGATTGTTTCTTCTCATATCTTGTGATACGCACATACGTGTACATGCACTTGAGTGGGTTATGCCAGCCCACCTGCAGTCATTATGAAAGTACATAATGATTACGTCGTACTTGGTAGTCAAGATCAAGTGGTGCCTTGCATCACGTGACCTTCGCTTTTGTACTGACCGCTTCGTTATAGGTCAAATTGTATTCTTAGAAGTTTGATTTGGCTTATTATTTGACATTAATATATGTATGACGACCTCTGTAGCGCAGTGGGTGAAGGCCCGCCTGCGACGCAAAAGGTTGCGGGTTCGCTCCCCGCGGCGGGACCAATGTTTGTATGATCTACAAATATTTGTCTCGGGTCTGGGTGTTTCTATGTATAATATGTATGTATTTACAAACAAAAAGTATATAAGTAGTATATCAGTCATCTTAGTACCCATAACACAAGCTCTGCTTACTTTGGGGCTAGATGATGCTGTGTGAAAAGTCCAGCATTATTTATTATTATTTATTTATTAATATATCTTAATAGCACAGTAGACATCTTCAAAGGATCTGGAATATAAAGATCTGATAGAATGTCTACCGCACCTTGGGGATACAGTCGTGACCCTGTTTACGTATTTTTTTACAGTAGACAAAGATTATTCCCAATTAAACGGCCAATTTTTCAAGGAAATTCTAAGGCTTTGATAGGAAAATTAACAGAACAGGAACATTTTAATTAACTTGCAATGTTTGTATGTTTGTCCGGGTCAAATCTTGCAAGCTGAATTTGAGCCACTTCCCGGTGTCCGATTGAGCTGAATTTTGGTACACTTATGAGTCTGTGACAATGCAATAATATGGTAACAACGAGCTGATCAGATGATGGAGTCATGAGCTGTTCCACGGAACTCCTCAGAAATTAGGCTGATTGAGTTGAAACTCGGTTTGTAGATCAAGTATAAAAACTTAAAACCACAAATTTTAATTATTATTTTTTTCTTTTTCAGGTAAGTACATGGTCACGAACATACCTACATTGGAGATCTTGGAAAACTTGCAGGTGTTAGATTAATAGATATCCAGGTGTAGAGGAAACTCAAGAACACATTCAAATTACCCGCTCGAATTTCTGTGTAATTATCCATAATAGCTAAACCTCACGCCAATTTCAGCTCTAAAATTATAGTACTGAGGTACTGTTTAGAATCCGGAACCTATGAGTCAGAGATAGACATGGGCACGCTATGAACCTTTAGGTATTTTCCGGTAGTGGAACCGGTTGCAATGGGTACTTTGGCTACCATTGAACGGTTACTTGTTTTTAATAGATAGACTTTATGAAACGTACAGTGCCACAAACTTATCTGAACCGCTGAGAGAGGTGATGTTGGCATTTGGTGTTGGCAGTAAAAAAAATTTACAGTAAAATTCATTAGTTCCACTTTTGGCCACCAGTCCAGATGAGTTTCTGGCACTGTAAAGTAGAAACATCAAATGTGTGCAACGAAGCCTGAAGTGAAACTTTGAGTGTAGGGAATGCTAACTTCTGAAAATATGAGAATGTGTTGTTGTTAACTTACTTTTTTTTTTTTACTACTAAGTTTACCTAAGTATACAGGGCGTCCCAAACTTATGGGACATGAAGGGGAAGTACCTTAAATATCGTAGATAGTGTATTTTGCTTAAAGAAGACTTTATGTTATTTTTAAAACTTAGTAATTCCGCATTCATAGATTTTCTAAAAATTACTTGCTTCGTCTGGGAATCGAACCGACTCAAATGTCAAAAAAAAATCACCCTACTTTTATGATGCCAATCGAAAGAATAGCTAAAAAATAATAACTCTGCTTAGGTAACATTGTATTTTAAAAGAAAGGAACAACGTAAAATGAGTTTTGAATGAGTCAAATTTCAAGAAAGGGTTTTATTGCCGTCGACGACGTTCAAACTGAATTGTGCCATATCACATCGAGTGTTCACCATAAAATGATAAGAAAATCAACAGGTAGCGGACTCATTAAAAGATTGGCGATTTGCGTAAGACAAGAGGGATCACATTTTGAGCATTTAATTAATTAATTTACAAAAAAATACCCACTTAATTGACTACGGCAGTTACATGTATGTTTTTATGTTGATTAAAATGATTAATTTTACGTTGTTCCTTTCTTTTAAAATACAATGTTACCTAAGCAGAGTTATTATTTTTTAGCTATTCTTTCGATTGGCATCATAAAAGTAGGGTGATTTTTTTTTGACATTTGAGTCGGTTCGATTCCCAGACGAAGCAAGTAATTTTTAGAAAATCTATGAATGCGGAATTACTAAGTTTTAAAAATAACATAAAGTCTTCTTTAAGCAAAATACACTATCTACGATATTTAAGGTACTTCCCCTTCATGTCCCATAAGTTTGGGACGCCCTGTATATAGTTTACTACTAAGTTTACCTAAGTATAACTTATAGCACAGAATTGCTTATAGTCGATTCGGGGCAACGCTCTACCAACTGAGTTTTCTTTTAATAAACGAATTAGATACTAATAAACTTTGACATAAAGTTATATCATGCATAACCAATGAATAACCATTTTGACGACCTCTGTGGCGCAGTGGGTGAAAGCCCGCTTAGGACGCAGAAGGTCCGATCCCCACCGCGGGATAAATGTTTGTATCATCTGCAAATATTTATTTTGGGTCTGGGTGTTTCTATGTACAAGTATATATATATGTATGTATTTACAAACAAAAAAAGTAGTATATATCAGTTATCTGATTCCCATAGCTTTGCTTAGTTTGGGGCTAGATGATGCTGTGTGAAATGTCCAGCATTATTTATTTATTTATACTTTTTAGTTAATGCATGACATAACTTTATGGCAAGTTTATTAGTATAGGTATCGTTCAATTTTAGAACAAACATTATTATATGGCTATAAATACCTACCTCGTGCTGATACGTAGGTAGGTAGGTACACAATAATTTCTTGAACTGTTACCACGCATGGAGCTTAGCGTTCGTTAGCGAACCCGACTCGACCTTGGCCGACCCTTTCTAACACCATTCCTAGGGCTTTGTCTGGTCGCCAGACTGTAAACATAGATGGCACTGTTCCAACTTCGATCACACACGATCGAAACACTTGTATTTGTTTGCACAATGAGATCTCAAACGGTGAAAGAAACCGACAACAGAAAACAACGGCAGAACCATCTCACCGATTGTTGAATATCAATATGGGAATAAGATTGTACGAAATTGAACCAATGTCGAGTGTGATATCTCTGAAAGTACCTACCTATCATCATCATCATCATCGGCCTATATCAGTGCACTGCTGGACATAGGCCTCCCCTAATGAGCGCCATTGCGCCCTGTCCTCAGCTCGACGCATCCAGCTTCTGCCAGCAACCTTTCGCAGATCGTCACTCCACCTGGCCGGAGGGCGTCCTACACTACGTTTGCCGAGTCGCGGTCTCCACTCAAGAACTCGTTTACCCCAACGGTTATCGATTCTTCGGCAGATATGGCCAGCCTACTGCCACTTTAGCTTGCTAATTCTCTGAGCTATGTCCACAACTTTGGTTCTATGTTGGATAGTCTCATTGCGGATTCTATCCTTTAGAGAGAAGAAAGTGCCTATACCAAATATTTCATAAACTTTTTTTCCCATGTTTATGTATTAAATCGGTGAGATGGTTCTGCCTGGGAGTTTGTCGTGAAATAAAACATCGTGAGGAAACCGGCAATGGAACCTAAAAAGTTTAAAACATTACAATGTGTTAAGTGTACGAAAGGAGGCTCTTTGAGGTAACCTACACTTGTAATTTTTTCAACACACTGGTTAGAAAGAACAAAAGAAAAAGGAACAAGTTCATCCGCAAGGTACGATAGATCAAATAAAATAATTCCAGAATTTATGAAGAAAGTATTTTTCTATGATTAACCAACACACTTCCAAAACGATTTGTTGTATAATATGATGTAGGTATTTACGAACGTAGTATATCAGTTATCTGGTTAGTACAAGCTTTGCAAGTACAAGATGATGCTGTGTGAAATGTCCAGCATTCTTTATTTATTTGGGTCTCAAGATCTGCGTGAATGTCTCTGAGGACTGAGTCCCTAGGCATTCAACCGTGAATCTCTTCACATTTGTTACATTTCAGCCATCTTTGTAACATTATTAGACTTTTTCTTTTCTTCATAATTCGGAAATATCCATAATTTGAAGACGGAAGGCGTACGGACAGACGTTGAGATGCGCGTGCGCCGTCACGCGAAGCACGACAATGACTTGTTATGCAATGATACATGCACGATAATGCAACAATGCTATTAAAAAAACCTTAAGATTTATCATAATAGCCTTCACCCGCGTCTTTGCTTGCCAATTTTTCTTTAGGACCAGCATTTAACAAAACTAAAAGGCCAGTAGGTATACACAAATTCTAAGTTTCATCAAAGCTTGCCACTGATCTTTGGTATGATTGAAGCATAAACATCCAAATATTAAATCTAGAAGATAGAATAAGAGTTTATCTACCTACCGTATTGTAGGAACTAGTGGACAGACCGCGGCTTCGTCCACGTTTGAAAAAAATTACATTTGTTTCTGTATTTCTATGTTCATCTTAAGGCTGTGTCCCCAGTAGGCAAACTGTTAGCGGCCGAGTACTGAGATAGTCGGCGCGCGTAACGCTGCAAACTGGGTACAGTGAGCGCAAAACTAGTAAACTGTGGACACTCCATTTGAAATATATGGAAGGGCGTACTAAATCGATACGCCGCAAACTCAGTTGGCCGCTAACAGTTTGCCTACTGGGGACACAGCCTAAAAGTCCATTCTAAATGTTGGTTAAAGAATCGAATGAGTTACAGAGACAAACAAACATACAAACTTAACTTAGCTTACAGCAGTTAGCGCAGAAAAAACTTCACTTAATTTAATGGCACCAATAAAATAGACCAATTAGATCGTACTTTAAAACCATTCCATTCAATCACGTTCACGTTACATCATTCATTCATTTCAATCAGCAAAAACAATAGAACAGCAATCAAAGAGATATTACGAGTAACGAGATGTAGTGAGATTTAATTGAAGATGTGTTTGAGAAAGTTAACACAATGGTTATTGAAATAAAAATATGTATAACATCGTGAGGAAATCTTACTTTGAAAGAACTCATGACACGATATGAAGAAGTAGTATCTAACAGTGATACAGTGCCACAAACTTATCTGGATCGGTGGCCAAAAGAGGAACTAACGAATTAAATAAAAAATCGGTCCGTTGTAAATTATTTATGTATGAAATAAATAAATAAAATAAAAAATATATTGAAAATTTTTCTGCCAACACCAAACGATAACAGTTCCTCTCTCACCAGTCCAGATAAGTTTGTAGCACTCTATACACCGCTATTTTATGACTACCAAAAAAAATTTAAGGACAGTTGCAGCAGACGCAGAAAATGATAATCAGAACTTTTTTTTATTTAACTATCACAAAGTTATCGAGGATTGTAGTCAACCAAAACCGAAGAAAATATTATGAAAACTGTACAAATAAGTACTATAGACAACAATCGCGTACAGACTCTCATTCGAACTATGTTCTCGTATCATCCCCAGTCAGTAAAACCGTAGTAGCTATCATAAATCCATGTCTGACTCGTCTCGTCTCCTTTTGAGGTTATAATTTTTTTTTCTCTTTTTTTGAGTTTTAACTACATAAATGTGATCAGTAACAGACACCGAGATCATGTTTAAATTTTTTTTTGGTAATTACAAAATAGCGGTGTATAGATAGAGATACCTGTCATGTACTAACATATATAAATAAACCTACATACACAGAATCACGCCCCTTTTAAAGGGGTAGGCAGAGACAACAATTTTTTATTTGCTACGATCGGTTAATGTTTCATACTTTTATCATGGCCCTTCTCTAAAAATGTCACCAATTTACTCCATGTATCTTCGTTTCATTTTTCCCTTTAAATGTAGTATTACCTACCGTATATTTCTTTAAACGTGGACATGCAAGAAAATTATGAATTTGGGCGTTCCTCTGACTATCACTTTTAGAAAATCAACGTGCAGACATTTCTAGATTCTGAAATCTTTTAATAGAGAGTTCTGCAAATTTTGACTAGATTTGTATAAACGAAAGCATTTATTCAATAGTACCGCTCAGATCAGTAGGAGCACTTGTTTGTTTAGTTAAGAATTTCAAAATTAATTCAATAGTATTAAAATGAATTACTATTGGTAGGTATATAGTAATTTTAGTTCAACGTACTAATGAAAGTGCTAATTACAACTTGGACTCAGTCATTGCCAGGTCAATTTTGTGAAAGTACAGTCAGATCACAATTACCAGCTAAATTAACTTCCGGCGACTTTTCTCGTCTTAAATATATTGTCATTATTTGGCCATAAAATAACTACAGATGTAAAAACTGCGACCAGCGCCTACTACGCTTATGCCCCTGCCTGGCTTCAATATGGTATAGTGCTTTGGGGTATAAGGTGACAGGTTGCAAGACAATCGTCGCATGTCAATGTATTTTTACGAAGTTTTACTGTGCTGTTTGTGTGCAATATAAATTTAGGTAAAATGAGTCTGTAATTTTTCCTAGACATTGAAGAATTCTAACCAGCAGATATTTTTCTTGTTATTCTTTTCATTAATCTGACAATGACATGGATAAAGAAGGTACTATTAATAGTGTTAAATCTTCGCCTGTCTTACATAGAGTTTCATACAATACTCGACATCTCAAAGACGCCATAGTCATTAGTAATAGTACGCTGTCAAAAACATATCAGCCTGACATAAAACTGACATAAGTACGAATGTAATCACCAGTCAAGGTCAAATGACAGCTAAGTGGGTTTCTCTGACTTTATGATTAACTTTCCAGCTATATTTCTCTAAGGTTTATGAATACAGATTGCTTGTCATCACCACTATAATGATCTCTACGGATATGTAGTACAAATAGAGTATCACTAAAGTATAATGACTTTGGTCGCGGTGCTGGAAAATATGATTTTGGCTAGAAAGTTTCAATCTAGTCTACCGTAGAGAGGGTGGACGATAATTGATAAACAGGCTGAGATATGAGACAACCCCAAGCAGTGACTCTAAGTTTTATAAAAAAAATTCTTTAACTTCTAATAGGTAGGCACTTACCTACTTAAATATCAGTATCGGAGTCGTGTTTTTTTTTTTGCTTTTAATCTTCGAATTAAACAAACGGATCTAAAAAGTAATTAATCAACACGAACGTCCGACTGTCAAGGTTAAGTGAAAGTAGATAGATTAGCTCGGATAAGACAATCGATTCTCGAACCAATTACGTAAAGGTGAAGGTCGATATTCGTTCGTTTTATGACTATCGTTATAAGTGGTCTTTGTTCACTTAACACCCGGTCATAGAAGCTTAACTTTTTAGTTTAAATTATACTAACAAGTACAGTCGGTGCAAGAGTTCCTTTACATTGCTTTTTATTTATTACTAGCTGTCCGTCGCGGTGTTACCCGCGATCTCTCAGGAAAACTTCACTTCCCCGGGATAAATATAGCCTATGTTCATCAGGGATAATGTAGGATTCTAATGGCGAAAGAATTTTTCAAATCGGTGCAGTAGTTTCGGAGCCTATTAATTTTAAAAATTTGGTATGGGACGCTACTTGCGTAGATACCCTTGCGCTTTCACATCTACCGGGGACATCCGTTAGGCCTGGCGCAGCGGCAGATTCGGCTGAGGATATCAAAAGGCGCAAATATATAAATCTTGATCGGGTTTATATATTTGAACCATTTGGGGTCGAGACCCTGGGTCCGTGGGGTTCCGGGGCCCATCGCGTCTTCAAAAATCTTTCAGGGCGTCTGGTCGAAGCGTCGCGTGATTGAAGAGCTGGCGACTTTTTGGCACAAAAAATCAGCATTGCCTTTCAGCGTGGCAATGCCGCCAGTGTTTTGGGCACGCTTCCGACTGGCAGTGGATCAGTTGAGCTATCTATAGATCGTTTTTACGACGATCCTTAGATAGCTTGACTGATTCTATTGTATTTTGTAATTTTATGTACATATTGTAGTAGCTTAGTTTCTGTAAATAAAAAAATTCAAACAAACATACAAACAAACACATCTTTCCTCTTTATAAAATAAATAAATAAAATAAATAATGCTGGACTATTCACACAGCATCATCTAGCCCCAAAGTAAGCAGAGCTTGTGTTGTGGCACTAAGATGACTGATATACTACTTATAATATTAGTATAGATTATTATTATTTAGCCGGTGTTGACTCACTCCATTATTATTGAAAAAATATATAATTTTCCCACTCACATAGAATAATGGTAGAAAACGTCCTAATCTGTTATTTTAGGTCTTTTAAGCGATATTCTTTTATTCAAAGTCTCATCCAATTGGTCCACTGCTTGAGACTCGAGGCGTTATTGAAAGAACTGAATAATATTTTTTGTACATAAGTATGATTATGTGTAAATAAATAACAGCCATCAATCAAGCAGTTAATATTAAGCTGATGAATAAAACAAAAGTTCAAGATTAAGTAACTTGCATGTTTTCATGATTCATACTAAGGTCAATTAATATTGCTTATTTAAATATCAACTCCTAGTCTATTTTTAACAAATTATTCATAAAAAAATAATTAAAATAACTACTGACTTTGACAGTCAACTCAAAATTGTGTTAATTTTCTCAGATCTTTTGTGTATTCCAAATCCTTCGATAGTCTAAGAGGCATGTGTAAATACATTCGGCACGCATAGGTATGCCCAGTCCACATTTCGTACAAGTTATCATACGTGTTAGGTTTAAGCTCAACTAACCTGTATAGGTATAACTATTCAACTTCAACCGTTGGCCGTAAGGCCAGCCAGATAAGTGAGCCAGATGGGCCGATCTGGTGAGGGGAGCTCTACCTCTTTGGATTAAATTGGGGGAATTCCAAATACCCCCAAAATTTTATGTCAAGAGAAGGATGGTATGCCCGAAATGCCAGAATGGTATTGTGATAGCGTTTTAGTTGTAATCTCCAGTCTTTATCGGATCAGAATCAGAGATTCACTTTAGTAAGTGCTAGTTGCGAAACTATTGTTTGTTTCACAATTGTTAATGTTTCCATGGGAGTCTTGTTGTAGGTTTTTCTCATCGAAGGCTTTTGTTAATTACTTTATCCAATCGATAGGGATGTCGATGGAGTTAACCAATAGTATCGATAGTGCCTAGTCGTTAGTAAATTTATCAATTGGGAGAGTATTTTGCAATGATCTGTCAATCATTTATTCTCACAAATTTATCTATCTGAAGTTTCGTGGTTGGATGACATAATTGGTGAGTGATAAAAATACGTTATTCAATAACAATTATATTATCTACTAGATGTCCGTCGCGGTGTTACCCGCGTTCCTTCGGGAAAACTTCACTTTCCCGGGATAAAATATAGCCTATGTTTCTCAGGGATAATGCAGGATTCTAATGGTGAAAGAATATTAAAAAAGAATATTACAAATCGGTCCAGTAGTTTCGGAGCCTATTCATTTAAACAAACAAACAAATATTTCCAGTTTATAATATTAGTATATATCTATCACAGCCCGGCTGTGTTGCTGGGTATAAGCCTCCTCTCTAAAAGTTACTCTTTTCGGCCCTGTCCTTTCCTCGTCCTTTCCCAGATACATCAACGATGTCATCCGACAATCAAGCGAGTCTTCCTCGTGGTCTTTCAGCATCTCTACATCATTTAAAAAAAATGCATCCCATAAAATGGCAAAGGTAGGTTCATATCCCGGATGCAATTTTAGGGATAAATTTTTTTGGTAACAAGGACACGGCAATACTATTTAGTGCATGCCCACATTTGCAGAAGCATTTCATACCATCGCCGCTTGAAAGTTAATAGGACATTAGTTAGGAAGAACGTGACGCTAAACACTTAAATAAATTCAGTCCTATGTAACTAAAGCGTGATATCTCACTCGCTAGGTACCTAGCTATATAAGCCTAAATCACAGCCAGTTACTGACTGAGTAGACACGAATATGCAATTGAGTTGATTTATCGGCAAACGATTGCTTTTGATGGGCATTGATGCGTTTATGAGGTTAAACCAATTGATCCTATGAACTTGCATGACCCTGTGTAGTTTCCGGGAACTTTTAGCTTTACTTGAAGTCTAGAACTTATTTTTTTTAGTTTTACAGGAAAAGTATCAATCTCTCAAAAATGAAATAATATAAGGCCATCTTAAAAGTAATACTTATAAAATCAGGATGACGACTATCTTTGGGGATAAAGTCGCCATTCTATTTTTATATTTTATTAATGCTGTCACTTACTCAAGACCCTTTTAAGCTATCTAAGGGTAGTCAAAGGCACTTTTTAGGGTGCTTTGGACACACAACCCTAAACATATTGGTCGCGAAGGAACAGAAGTAAAATTCGTTCTAAGACCTAAGTGATCCCAGCGGTCCTAATGAATGCTTTTTGACTTGACTTGATATATCACAGATAGGATAATCTCAAGTGCATCTCACGATACAACTACATCGAAAAACGTCTAGCTTTCTAGTTTCTACATCGCACCACGCATGCTCAATCGATTTAAACTGTATCAGGAGAAATCGATTGTAATTCTTTAGATGATTCTATGCAAATAATAGGATGTGAGCGATGCAAAAGGATTATTGTGTCCGGTAGGTACAGTCAGCTATAACATCGAACGTGTTAAGCAAATTAAAATGAAAAAGAAACGAAGAAGATTATGACTGTATAAGAGATACAGCCGTGATCATTATCTTATGGTAAGGTTATGTTAGGATAGTGACCACTAAGGCGCGTGGCGAGCGAGCAAAGCGAGCGTGCCGCGGTAGCGGCCGCCGAAGCGCCAGAAATTCCCTGCTCTTATCCACCTCCCAAAGTCATTGGTATTTAACATTTTATTTGTTTGAGGCTAGGTTACATTAATTGATTAATCTCAAGAACGGTGCATTGCCTTATAGCGCGAGTGATATCAGGGGGGAAGAGGAACCCCCCTCCCCCTCCCCACTACCCCTTCTCCTTCAACTTCTGTTAAACTATTCTAAAGTTTTACTGCTGATTAAGCTGCATATTTCCTCACGATATTTTCCTTCCACGTTTAGCATGTGTTAATGCGCATATCAATTTAACGAGCGGGAAAATCTGTTGATAAGACCAGGATTTGAACCCACTTTCGGGTTGAAAGTCATGGTACCCCATACGGTCACCACAGCTCCAGTATCTACAATTGTATAACAGTATAGAGTTGTACAGTGGGGCACAATCGATGTCTTTCATCACGTTAACCTATACCCCGCGGGTCTGTCGTGAGGTTACCTCACTGGTCATTACGGTCACCCGCGACCAATCAATACACTCGGCGACATAGAGTAATAGACAAACTACTAATAAAAATATATAAAGTTATTCAGGGTAAATTATTTTCAGTTTATACCCGTCATAACTTTGAACGGAAAACGAGGTAGAATACGCCACGGAAGAATAAATCAAATCAAATCTTTATTTCAACATAAGTCAAGTACAAGATGTTAGATACATATTATATCATAATATATAAAATAAACTTATTTACTAGCACGTAATGTCAGTGACGTGTGACACACGATACTCTGTGCTGGTACCGGTAATCATCCGCAATATCCATACTAATATAAAGAGGAAAGATTTGTTTGTATGTTTGAATTTAATAGGCTCCGAAACTACTGGACCGATTTGAAAATTTCTTTCACCATTAGTATTCTACATTACGTTATAAATTTAACTACGCATTATTTAAGGTAGAAAGTGTAAGCTCTGTTCCTTTATAAACTCTTTTTGAAATAAATACTTATTATTATTATTACTTATTATTATTTAAAGACTGTAAAAGGTGCAATAGTCTGTCGAGTCAGTGTTTTTTTATGTTTAAGTCTGTCAAAGCTGTGTTTTGAGTATGTACTTTTTGTTTATATATTTTTATGTCTAATAAAGATCTTTTAAAAACAAAAACAAAAACTTATTATTATTAAATAAAAGCTTAAACTTCTACAGCTGAGTGTACACGATCTGCATGCACTTATTTGGATTACCAATGATTATACGTTTGGAAACAGATCGAAGTTCTAACGAAACCAATGAACAGTTAACAATGACTGTTTATATAGCATTATAAATAATTGCAAACAAACTCTTTGGTCAAGGTTCGACGTCTGTCATAAGCTGTCAAAACACTGTCTTTTAGTTGGAAACATTATTAGTGTTTTCAAGATGTTTATTTTAGGGTTAGATGAGGCTCTAGATCAAATCTTTGAGCTTTTGGACAATAAAAACTTTTGATTATTTATATTTTAGTGTGGAATACTTGTTGAATATAACATTCGGGTTATTCCCGCTAGTTCCCACGGTTTATCCCCATTGGGGACGGGCGAATTGGATTGCTAGGAGGATCATATGGGGAAATGGGACGAATGATATAAAAAAAACAATTAAACGTAAGTATATAGCAACGTTTATTTAATAACCCTTAGAAGCTTATCAATCCATTACGATCAATCGATTTACTTTTAAGTATATTTTCCACTATTCACAAACACTCGTAAATATATATTTTTTTATTTTATAGTGTTAAACCACACTTAGGTATTTGATTACCCGATAAATATGAGCGTATCAAAAATTTCGATCACGACGAGTAGGCTTCCGTGATCGAGCGGTAAGGCACTCCGGTTTTAGGAGGATCGACTGATGGTTGCGGGTTCGGAGCTTGAACCCCGTCGAAATCTAAAATTTTGATAAGACTTTTCATTACTCGTAAATAAAATTCAATTATTTAAAACGATTGTTGTAAAACCGATACTTGAATACAAACCTATGTAGCAAGATTTTTATCAACATTGGCAAATAAGTGGACTCATTTACCGTCCGTTTTGCATTCCGATCGTGCAACACACTTAAATAACTGAAGTGGGTTTGTTAAGCAGGGTATACGTTTAAACTATACAATTAGATGTTAAGTCACACTGTCTTTAAATAACACTAGCTTCCGCCCGCAGCTTAAAACGTATCAATATTTTATAAGAATACCTTGATTAAGAAATGAAAAGTCTTATCAAAATTTTTGGATTCCGACGGGATTCGAACCCGCATCGATCAGACGATCCTCCTAAAGCCGGAGTGCCTTACCGCTCGGCCACAGAATCCTACTTGCCGGTGTCCAAATTTTCGATAAGCTCATATTTTTCGGTTGAGCACCGATTAGCGCCATCTACACGTTCACTAGTGAACTCATGCTCATTGTCTGAAATTACATTCAGCATCAAATGACTTGGTATTGAATGAAATACCAAGTGTGGATTAGCACTATAAAATTACAAAATACCTTGATTCTTATAAAATACTGATATATTTTTAGCTCACAGCAAGCGCTTGGTATTCATAAAATACTCGATGTTTATCTTGAAAGGCCATCCTACTAATACATAATTATACATCTGATATTGTGTTCAATCACACTTTAAGCAGTTGACAGTTACTTGCAGAAGCTTTTTTAAAAAAACTGAAGAGGTAGAGCAAGATAAGTCGTGGGCAAAGGCTCATCACTGCTGTATTTCCAAGTCACGGGAGATATTTTCAAATCTTTAGCCATCCAAGATCTTTTGAAAATATACCTACATATGCTGTGTGAAAAAGTCCAGCATTTATTTATTTTTTAATTTTACAAAGTAAAATAGGTAAACAAGGTTTTTTTTATCCTTCGAATCGAAAGTTGAGTCATCACCGGCCAGCACAACTACATTTAATTACTTTAATGAAGTTCTCATTTGCAAGTCTATTTATATATCAGGGCTGTAGGGATGTCGAAAGGTCGACTGCTGTAGTCGATGAAATGCGCAAACGACAAATAAATAGCACCAATCAAATCACAATTTGAAAACTTTCGACATTGTCAAGCGAGATGTGATGAAAATAAGCAAAAATGGAGTATAGATCATGAAGTCAGTGTCAGCTATTTTATAAGAAAACATATTTATCTGTCTATCCGTCAACACGATTTATTTTTGATTCTAGTTAACACATAAGCAAAATAATTCATTTACTTAAGTAAATCGGTCAAATCGGCGAAGTAAAAGTAAGTTCGTATGAGTCAGTGGCCAACTCTGGTGACGGAGTTTTTAGGCCGCCTTAAAGCCTCCGTCATGGCTTAACAACGTAAATAGCCGGGAACGACAATTTAACGTGCCCCCCGAAGCACGGAAGCGCTCAGATGAAAATGCTGGCGGTCACCCATCCACTTACAGACCGTTTCGAACGTTGCTTAACTTCGACGATTTATCAAGAACGACTAAGCAAGCACGACAACGAGCGCACGCAATCGACGAAGGAAAAAATACAAGCACCATTCTCCATACAAAAGATTTCAACGAGCTCATTCTGAAAACCTTTGTTTTTTAAATGTATTTAAATTCTAGTGTAGAGTGCCACAAACTTATCTGAACCGGTGGCCAACAGAGAACTAACGAATTTTACTCTAAAATTTATTTTTCTGCCAACACCAAATGCAATAACAGCGCCCCCCTCACCTATTCAGATAAGTTTGTGGCAGTCTACTAAAGTCATAAGTGATGAAAAAGTTTTATACTTTTATGATCAGTTACAAACTTTATTTAAAAAACCGTGGGACTCCTTGGTTGCCTATCGTTAAAAAGCTATACAAACTTTTTCCCACGCCTTGAAAACTCGTTCGAAATTTGAATTTTTATAGATGTTTTACCATAATCTCTTCACTGAATGGATTACGTTATAAAATGTAAATTTTAGGGGTGTGAAGGCCTCATTTTACTAGACCATAATGTTTTTCTATTTAATCTACATCTATTCCAAGTTTTATCAAAATGGATCCACTGGTTAAGGCGTGATTGAAACACAAACATACAAACTTTCAGATTTATTATCTACGTAGGAAATATAATAGGATTAACAGATGAGGAGTATATACAGGGCGTCCCAAACTTATGGGACATGAAGGGGAAGTACCTTAAATATCGTAGATAGTGTATTTTGCTTAAAGAAGACTTTATGTTATTTTTAAAACTTAGTAATTCCGCATTCATAGATTTTCTATAAATTACTTGCTTCGTCTGGGAATCGAACCGACTCAAATGTCAAAAAAAAATCACCCTACTTTTATGATGCCAATCGAA
Organism: Epirrhoe alternata; assembly: GCA_963565295.1. NCBI lineage: Eukaryota > Metazoa > Arthropoda > Insecta > Lepidoptera > Geometridae > Epirrhoe > Epirrhoe alternata. The sequence goes on along the minus strand of OY751384.1, from coordinate 12,463,874 downwards.
AGAATAGCTAAAAAATAATAACTCTGCTTAGGTAACATTGTATTTTAAAAGAAAGGAACAACGTAAAATACATAAAAACATACATGTAACTGCCGTAGTCAATTAAGTGGGTATTTTTTTGTAAATTAATTAATTAAATGCTCAAAATGTGATCCCTCTTGTCTTACGCAAATCGCCAATCTTTTAATGAGTCCGCTACCTGTTGATTTTCTTATCATTTTATGGTGAACACTCGATGTGATATGGCACAATTCAGTTTGAACGTCGTCGACGGCAATAAATAACTTTCTTGAAATTTGACTCATTCAAAACTCATTTTACGTTGTTCCTTTCTTTTAAAATACAATGTTACCTAAGCAGAGTTATTATTTTTTAGCTATTCTTTCGATTGGCATCATAAAAGTAGGGTGATTTTTTTTTGACATTTGAGTCGGTTCGATTCCCAGACGAAGCAAGTAATTTTTAGAAAATCTATGAATGCGGAATTACTAAGTTTTAAAAATAACATAAAGTCTTCTTTAAGCAAAATACACTATCTACGATATTGAAGGTACTTCCCCTTCATGTCCCATAAGTTTGGGACGCCCTGTATATATATTATATGGGCATGTAATGAGAAGGAAAGAATGTCATGTAACTAGGAGGGTGCTTGGTATGAATGTTGATGGATTTACGAGTTAGGCCAAAGAAAAGATGGATGGATTGTGTGAAGGATAACATGAGTAAGAAAGGAGTGAGTGTTGAGATGACGGCTGATAGAGGAGAATGGAAAAACACATGCTCTGCCGACCCCATATAATGTGGGACAAGGGCAGGAAGATGATGATGATATGATTATCGTTTATCAACCCATGTAAAAACAGATTAGTTGGATTACTAGTTCAAAAAAAATTTGGGTCACGACTGTATCCCCAAGGCGCGGTAGACATTCTCTCAGATCTTTTATGTATTCCAGATCCTTTGAAGATGTCTAAGAGGGTAGTCAGAGGCATGTTCAAATACAAAGATACATGCCAACATCTTGCAGAAGTTAGTATTCCATACGTGCCCATTGCCGCCTATAAGAATCCATACTAATATTATAAATGTGAAAGTAACTCTGTCTGTCTGGCTGTCTGTCTGTTTGTTACCTTTTCACGCCCAAACCACTGAACAGATTAGGCTGAAAATTGGCATGGATAAAGGTTGTATCCCAGGGAAGGACGTAGGCTACTTTTTATTCCGGAAAAATCCCGAGGGACCGCGGGTTACACCGCGGGAGCGCAGCTAGTAGTTAATAAGTTTCCTCACGATGTTTTCCTTTACCGTTTAGAGCACGTGTAAAAGCGCATACAAATTTTACGAACCGCAAAATCTATTGATGCACGGCCGAGATTCGAATCCAGGACCTTCGGATTGAAAGTTAAAGAAAAAAATAGCTTAAAAAAAACGGATTACATTTCCATATAAAATGGAGATTCGCTTCGCATTGTCTTTTACAGATACATCATCATTTAACCAGAGACTCGCAACTTGTCCTTGTTGTATTGGACAATAGCTCGTTATCGTTATAAATTAGCTTTTTGTGGTCAATTGCTATATTTATCGTACAGGGAGCTCGTTAGATAAAACTGTATGTGATTGATGGGTACATATTGGTTGTTTTATTGGAATTAGAAGTACCAACACCAACTTTTCTGTTTGGCTGAAAAGTATTATTTTTTGGAAATAAATATATATCTACTGTTAAACTGCGTAACTGCGTCACAAACGGGCTTTCACCCTGCGCCACAGAGGTCCTCAAAATCTATCAATCTCTCAATCTTCAATCAGTGGGCAATAGATGATTTTTCATACAAAATTATCTACTGCGCATTGAAACGGAAAAATTATCGAATGCACAGTGCCACAAACTTATCTGAACCGATGAGAGAGGCGCTGTAATCGCATTTGGTGTTGGAAGAAAAATAAATTTTACAGTAAAATTCGTTAGTTCCTCTTTTGACCACCGGTCCAGATAAGTTTGTGGCACTGTTTATTGGCCCTGGATGTAGGTCTGGAATGGACACACGTAGCGAACTCTATTGTATAATATGTATGTATTTACAAACAAAAAGTATGTTTAAGTAGTATATCAGTTATCTGGTTCCCATAGTACAAGCTTTGCTTAGTTTGGGGCTAGATGATGCTATGTGAAATGTCCAGCATTATTTATTTATTGTCAATTTTTTTGAGTCGGCTAGAATAATTAAAGTTTTGAAAAATAACCTGATCAATCATCATCATTTACGAAAAGATAAATCTAATCCAAATTAGTCACATAACCTTTTCTGTTATTTATGTGCTTATGTATAAATTTGTTAATACCTAAAACATGTGCTAACATTATTGTGCCTAGAGGCATTTCATTCAGAGTTAACCCAGGGTTTCTTGAAAAGCGGTTGCAGGTAAATGACTGCCGTCAATCTATTTGTATTATTTGAGGGGCAATTACTGAACCTAAATTTTCTTAGAACTAGTGTTTTGCCATGCAATCCCATATTGATTTTGGGAGAATTGAAGTGAAAACTTCATTAGGTGCGTTGGGTGTTTTGAGATGGGAGAAAAATATCAAACTCAGTCACGTGACTGTTACGACACCATCCTCTTACTATACCTTAATTTCGTCACACATTGTATTGTAACAATCATGGTCGACGTGTAAGAGTGACCGCCTCTGGTGAGACAGCCCCGCGATCGAGTCCCAGTGGAGCAGTAACTTTTTGCATTTTTTTTTTAAATTTAGAACCGTACCGAAACCTTGTTCAATTTTTCACTTCTGTCGGTAGTCTTGAAATGCCGCTGTTTTTTTATACATCTTTTTTTTTAACTAAATAGGTCAGCATTTGACCTCTTGCCTCTTTCCAATAAGTGGTAGAAAAAAACCTCGGATCATTTGCTACGATCCTGACACACTTTTCTTTCGCCTCATTTCTTTTATTAAAAAAAAAAAAAAAAAAAACAGGGTAACGACTGTATCCTCAAGGCGCGGTAGACATTCTCTCAGATCTTTTATATTCCAGATCCTTTGAAGACTAACCTACTTCCTAACTTCTACTTACTTACTAACTTCTGCAAGATGTGGGAATGTATCAAATTTGTATTTGTATATGCCTCTGACTACCCCCTTAGACATCTTCTTTTAATAAAAAAAGTTAATACGCCATTATATGGGTTGCCGCTTTCTAGAAACCCAAAGTTTATCGTATATCGGTGAGCCTGTAATAAATAGTTACTTATCTACCAGTTTTCCTTGTCGTTTCGAAAATCGCGGTCAATGTGATGATATATTAATCACATAGAAATTGGATCAGCATTTTTATTGATTCGGAATATATCTATTTTAATTGCCATAGATTCCAAGTTCAACAAGTTTATTTGTTAAATGTTAATTAATACGGCGAAGTGTGTATCCTCGTAAACTCGTTATGAATTGATAATTAGCTATGTAGTTGTCAAGAGGAAGAGAAGTGTAATGCTTTTAGAACTGACTTTCTAACACATTTTTGACGTGACAACGTCTTATAATTCGATAGAGCCGGCTGCACGCACGAAAAATGCGGCGTTACCTCGCTCTGAGGCGTTCCATGTGAGGCTTGAAGTGCAAGTGAGAGCGCGGAACGAGCGACAAAGAAGCACAAACGTTGTCACGTTCAACTATCGTCAGTAAACCGACTTTACAGACAACCAATTTTTTTTTTTATTAAATATTTCCATATTCATTCTTTTGTTCAGTAAGTTCCGAAAAAAAACATTAAATGATTTTGATAAAAGCTTAATCTGAATTAAGAATAATCAAATAACTGTCTATGATTTTATGAAACCAATAAATTGGTTTATTAAGATTTTATTTTTATTACAGTTATTTACATTTAATTGAATATCAAAATTAGTCTAGATCCGTGTAGATACTATTAAATCCTATAAATTAAGTAGTATTAGTAATAGTATTAAATATTTAACCTATTTATAGTAAATAAATAAATAATAAATAATGACTACCCACACAGCATCATCTAGCCCCAAAGTAAGCAGAGCTTGTGTTATGGGTACTTCATGACTGATATACTACGTATATACTTTTTGTTTGTAAATACACACATATTATAATATACATAGAAACACCCAGACCAGAGACAAATATCTGTAGATCATACAAACATTTATCCCGCGGCGGGGATCGAACCCGCAACCTTCTGCATCCCAAGCGGGCTTTCACCCACTACGCCACAGAGGTCGTCAAGGTCAATCTGTATATTTAAGTAGGTTACTTTGGATAAAATTTCAATTTTAAGAGTATGCAATGCATGAAAAATCTTTTAAACTCCTCCATATTGTTATATATTAAGCAATGTCAAGAGAAAAGGTTATTGTGGCAAAACACACAATCTATGTTGAAACAAAGAGATACTTAACTTTCACAATTACCTATTAACTGAGAATTGTCTTCAAAAATATGATGACGTCACTCCTAAACTCTGTTTCACCTCACTTTCACTGTTTATGCATGAGCATGACATGAATAGGGTGAGCATGTAATCGGTATATTTAGGACATCCAAACATGTACTGTCAGAAAGGGGGAAATAATCCTTAATATCAAAAGTATCTACTTTGATAAAGCTGTCCTCTTTTATGCCTTTTATACATAGTCTGATAATAATTTTGATTATAGATTTTTAATTATGAAATGAAACCTGTAACACATTCTTAGGGCGGCTTGAGAGTGCCACAAACTTATCTGGCCCGGTGGCTAAAACAGGAACTAACGAATTTTACTCTAAAATTATTTTTTCTGCTAACACCAAAGCGATAAAAGCGCCCCCCTCACCGGTTCAGATAAGTTTGTGGCACTCTAGATGTATGATTGACAGTTATCTAAACTTAGTAACCAAATACATTAAAGGATCGTTATGCAAGGCCCTAATGTTTCTTAAGTCTTGTGTCAAATTGAAAAGTTTCGCGCTGCAAAAAACTGCATCAAACTTGCAATAACCGTTCACGGTAGTTCGTCACACAACTCATTAGACGACTACGTTTATGGATGCGCCTAATCTTCTAAATGTCACAACTCGAATTTAGAAACTCCAAATATGGTTTGATAAAATGTAACTGAAGTACCCCTGGGAAAATATAAATTGATGGAAATTAAAATAATATAATGAGAGCTTACAGGTGAAGGACATTCAGTGATTCGGTTAGTAAAAGTTGTATTATTTAAAATACATAATGCAACTTTATTTTGAAATTTATACGGATCATTCGAACGTTGCTGTAATTTATTTTTATGTTAGTAGAACTCCTCGTGAAATATTATATTTATTTAAACTCTATTTAACATTATATTCATTATTATTTCAATACCTATGTAAAAATACAAAGGAGTGAGTGTTGAGATGACGGCTGATAGAAGAGAATGGAAGAAGAACACATGTCATGTTATGCCGACCCATAATGTGGGAAAAGGGCAGGGAGATGATGATTTCAATATCTATGTAAAGATTGTAAATTCGTTAAACTTATCGAGCCCGTACCTAACTTACTATCGTTGCTAACCAAAATCATATTTATTACTTACACTTTTACTGACCTTATATAAATTTTATAAATAAAAAATAAATAACACATTACTCGTAATATTATGTCAATAGTAACAATTACACGTACAAGCCATTTAAATTCTAAACAAATAACGTGTCCATATTCGTCAGGCCGCGTAACAGCCGCGCCTGATACCTACGACATTTTTTATGGAATTGTATCACTTTTCCTTGCGTCATGGTCGCCCCAGCGGGCATTGAAATGGACATTCACACGAGCACAGCTACTGACGCTAGTGGTTTTTCTTAAAGTAATTTAAAGTTTGAATTTGGAAATTGATTCCCCACAATCATCACGGTTGTGATACTAGTATTGTGATGAATGATTTAGTAGTTTAATGACAAAAACACGACATAATCTATACTATATAATATTATAAAGAGGAAAGATTTGTTTGTTTGTATGTTTGAATTGAATAGGCTCCGAAACTAGTAGACCGATTTGAAAAATTCTTTCACCATTGGAATCCTGCATTATCCCTGATAAACATAGGCTATATTTTATCCCGGGAAAGTGAAGTTTTCCCGAGGGACTGCGACGGACAGCTAGTAATTAATAAAATACAATAATCAAGAATAATTTTGGGAAAGGCAAGTACCTAACTATCCGTGTGTGAACGCACCACGGTCGCGGGTTATGTCATGCGCGCGCGCAAGTGGTAAGTAGGCTGGAATGCGAGCACGTTTTGTAATTAGACTGATTATTGCGTTTTGTGTAACTATACTTGATAGGGTTAGTAGAGTAACGGTAATGGTTGTATTGTCTCAGTAACTTAATAAATTGTCACTAGCTCTCCAGTGAGAACAGAACATTGTCTACGTTTTCGTCGGTATAAGTAGAAAAGCTCTTAGGAAATGACCAAACAACATTTTGTAATCTAATGAGATGAGATGAAAGTTAGGTTTAGGATAAAAGACTATCCAAAGCATGAAAACGGCCTAATGCCAAAAATTGTAGCATTGTTGTGTGACAAACCCCATGGAAAAGAAAATATGTTAGGAATGGAGCCATTTACCCTGCATATCCTAATCCTAATATCCTAATAATATAATAAATCTGAAAGTTTGTGAGTATGTTTGGATGTATGTGTATCAATCACGCCTAAACCAGTGAACCGATTTGAATGAAACTTGGAATAGGCGTAGATAGTGACCTGGAATAGCATACAGGCTATTTAAAATGTTGGTACCACGTGGGCGAATCCGCGTGCAGAAGCTAGTAAGTTATAAGTAAATCGTAAGTTAGGCATAATTTTTAGGTTTAATCATGTGTGTAGTGTTTAAGTGTCTAGGTAAATAAAAATATTTTCTTTCTTTCTTTTTTTTCTATAAGTTACACGGCTATATGCTATACACAAACGCACACACACATACACTGTCACGCCTGCATCCCTAAGGCACGGTAGGTCAAATTACGCATTCAAAAACAGTTCGTCAAAGGATCTTCAGTCAGACGTCACCGCGAATACAATTTGGCTCATGCCCATATAATCCAACTTTTATATAATTCATTGACAATGTAGTAGCTTGTCAATGAAATATTCAAGGTAAATTACTCATCTTACTAAGAATAGCATCAAATACCAACAAAGACACACCTCTGCCTACACAAAGAAGACGTAATTATAAGACACACCTCTGCCTACACAAAGAAGACGTAATTATAAGACACACCTCTGCCTACACAAAGAAGACGTAATTATAAGACACACCTCTGCCTACACAAAGAAGACGTAATTATAAGACACACCTCTGCCTACACAAAGAAGACGTAATTATCAGGTGATCGACCGATGCCGACCTTGGGCTGTAACGGCATTCTGTGACATCTTGATTCATCTATGATCATCTTGAGTTTGTATATGACTGACTCAAACAAAATATTATTTTTATTAAGTACTTAGTTAGCAAATAAATAAAGGTTGCCTGGAAGAAATCTCTTTCAGCGATAAGGCCGCCCATTGTACTAATGAACTTGTAAATGTCTCTAATGTATTGTTTTCGTTGTTGTTTTGGTGTACAATAAAGTGTTCATTCATTCATTTATTCATAAATAGGTACTTACCTACAGAGTTTTTCATTAAAAAGGTAGAGTCTCTTTCCTGACACTGCATTTTGTTTTCCTTTAATCTCCTACTATGTCTCACGCCTAATTAACCCCTTTGCCCCATCGAGGGGACATAGGATCCTAAAGAAAAAAATGTCACACGTGCTCCTGTGTCCATTATGCCCCAACACCTGCACTTTGAGACCTCATGGCTTGCTCGAGCAACGCTGTAGATGTAGCCTCCTACTGGTCCAAAAGGCTCTGAAATTAATAGCGTGATATATCGACTCGAAAATCTCCTACCAAAGATAAAGTACCTATACCATAATTATGCTTCCAAACCTCAATTTTTTTACCGTTTCTTTCTGCACAGTGATACTGGCACATTGAGGCCAAGCTCGTCACAAATAGAATTTATTTATATTGCCCTGAAGTTTATTCATGGTTTCAACTGCTTGTTAACATTGGTACCATGGTAGAGCAGCGCCTCACGTCTTCCCTTAGAAGCGATTTAAACTTTGTACTCTGTTAGTTCAATAACAGCTCTGTTAAATAATTGAACGGACTGTTATAGCAGCTGTATTTGACAAAAGTCAAAGTCAAAGTCAAAAAGCATTTTTTTCAGTAGGACCGCTGGGATCACTTTGAAGGCTGTATCGAACTAAAACGAACTATAGGCTGTATCGAACTAACGATGAGATTGGCTTTCAATCTTATAGCACCCTGTATACCTACAAAACCACATCAGCAATTTGGAGTAGACAGACAAGTCTAGACATTTCACAAGCCCATAGTTAAATTAGTCACGGTGAAGCAAAATGAAGCTGTTGTTTTTCTGATGACATGCAAATTGGTGTCTGACTCACAGAAACGCAATGACAAACCTAATTTTCTTACAAAAAACAAAAGAAGATCACGACGGCATTCCACATTCTCTCAGATTTTAAGTTGACACACATTTTCTGCGAAACATTTATTTAAATTGTGAATATTAGATATTTCATTATTTATTTACCTGTTATATGTATAATATATCTCTCTAACAGGTATTTACCATAAGTAAGACTTATACATAATATGTAGGTACACTAATAGAGATTTCACATCCCACCGAATGTCGATATCATCAACGTTTTCTTGGCTGACGACAACCTTTTCTAGGTGACAAGAAACATCGTTGCATCTTGGATGAACACAGTACCCAAGACACATTAAGGGCTGGTTTCACCAAACTTTGGCTAACAGAGCGTTAGTTCAAATTTAGTAAGACAAATAACAACGGATTAAGATTTTAACAGACCGTTACGATGTTTTGTGTTCTTTCCAAAGGAAATCTTCACTAACAAGCCGCTAAATCTAACCGCTGGTCGGCGGCCGGATAGCTCACTGACAGTTGACATCGTAGAAAATTAAAAATATGTTGCATCAACGTCCAAAATCATTGCAAAGTTCGCGCCGTAACCATAGCAACAGAAATAACAACGAAGTTTGAAGGAAAATTCCCTAACCGCGATTAACTAACCAGCTGTTAGATTGACTTTTGGTGAAACCAGCCCTAAATGTATTGAAAAAACTTTACTACCCCAATGATATAATCAAAAAGATTATGCACAAGTAGGTAATAATTTCTGCTCTAATAATGCTTACAAAACTACGTCATGCCGTGGAATGCGGTGCCCGTACATTGCGTATTAATTCATTCACTTCTGGTTTATTTACATAAGTATTACTGAAGTATGAATAATGTAATTAAAGTTTCCAAGACCTTTTTAGAAATTTTTAACCAATAAAATATATTATAAAAACAATGTCTTCATCAAAGTGAACCCTTTTCATGTGCAACGAACTAATAGTATCTTTCTCTTTCTTCCAGATAATATGCCTAACGATAGCGATAGGGATGGCAGCAGGGGCACGACCTCGCCCGAGGCCAGTCCAGGACGAATACGACTACGAACCACAGGCACAAGAGAGAGGGGAACAGGTACATTAATCTCTTTTTACTTCTCAATTTGGTATAGAATTTGGGTGCCTGGACTAGAGGCCTATTACCCCAGTGTTTATCTTAATCCTAACTACCATCGCCTAGAGATTAAAGTTGAACTAAGAGACGATGGCCAGAGTTGAGTCGAAAGAAGTCCAAGAACCACGTCAATAGAAAGAGAAAGAATTTAAAATACAAAATATCCAACTCTTCCTATATCACGATTCAAAGTAACTTTATTCCATCAAATTCCAGGTGGTCCTAGTGCCAGCAGACCAGTACGACGCCATCTACCGGCAGACGGACAGACTAGATGACTACGAGCGTCCCGCCCCCCGCGCCCCTCAGAGGCACAAGACACAGCAGCAAATCCAACAGGAGCCCAAGCAGCCGCCGGTGCAGACCATCAGGAACTACAATAAGGTGAGTTGTGTAGCTTGCTTACTTCTTCTCCACTGTCACAATGTGGTTAACATATTGTACACCACCATTCCTCAGATCGATCCCGGCTATATTCATAACAGAAGCCTTCAGGCAACCTAAAGTCAATTAATGAGTTGGCTCCCCAAAGAGCAGTATTATATTCATCAAAGAAATGTAAAACTCAAATTATTTAAAACTATTTCAGGTCAATGACGACGGCAGCTTCACCTTCGGCTACGAAGCAGCTGACGGCTCCTTCAAAGAGGAAACTCGTGGTACTGACTGCGTAGTCCGCGGCAAGTACGGTTATGTCGACCCCGATGGCAATAAACGAGAGTTCACCTACGTCTCCGGCAACCCCTGTGACCCCAACAAGCCTGATGACGAGGAACAAGACGAGCCCCGAGCACCCGACTCCGCTGAAAGAGACGATCCCGAACCAAACTACCCGACCAGGCCCGCACATAGACCCACCACGACCAGACCGCCAACGACCTTCTTCCAAAATGACTTCAGAGACGCCGATGAAGACGAGGCTGAGGAGGAACCGCTCCAGCATATCAGACAGAGAGTAGTCCAACGCCCAGCGCCCAGACGCCCCACGTACCAGAACCAACAGATCGCTATTACCCCCCGACCGGTGGCAGTCACTACCGCGAGAGCTCTGCCCCTGCCCCCAGCGACAACCTTCAGGCCTCAGCTTATCCAAGTTACCGCGAAGCCCCAACAAGCGATCCAATACAGTCCGGAGCCCCAATACTCTCCTTCTCCCGCCCCAGCACATACAACAGCTAGACCTGGAGGTGGACAGATCGATTTCGCCGCTGAGTTTGCAAAGTTCCACCGCGAGCAGCAGCAGTCCACCGCTAGTCCTACTGGAGCGCCTTCAAAGTCCACATCACCTGCTCCTAGCGGAAACCCACTATACTCGACAGAGTTAGTCTACGACCCCTCATCTGGATCATACAACACTCAGCTGTTCCAAACGTTACCGCAGACTAAAGGAGAGTTGAACTTGAACCAAAGACTGCAGCCATACGTGGCCCAGCCTCAGCCTCAAGCTCAGAGACCGTTCATTCCCTCACCCCAACTGCCATCTCCACAATCCGGTGCCAGCGTGCCTCTGTACAGACATCAGTTGCAGAACCCCCAGGAGGTGTACCAGAGGCAGCAGTCTGAGAGCCAATTCCAGAACTCTCAGCAGTTGTTCGCACAGCAGCAGCAGATCCAACAGAGTCAGCTGCAGCGGGATAGGGCTGCAGCCAGAGCGCAAGCCCAGAGGCTCTCCGTCCAAAGTCAAACGGCTGCTCCTCAGCGAGCGTCACCAGCTCCTCAATTCTACTATGTTGCTCCTAGAGGAGAGTCAGGGTCGACGGGGCAAATAGACGCGTTCCTCCGAGGTCACGGCATCCAGTTCTAGATGTAGTTAAGTCCTAGATAATTCAGTCGGTTCCACCCAGATCGAGTAGGCCATAATGTACAAGTCTCAGGTCAGAGCGGAATGCATAGCTTTAAGTTTAGCTGGTTCATTCCTGATATCAACCTCAACGAAGAGAAAATCTCTAAAACTATCAAATTATCTTTGTTTCTAATGCTAGGACGTAAACCTGCTGATTATGTCAGGAAAATAAATACTCAACAAACCTTTGAACTTTTGGATTGATCAACAATTGTTCGTAAAGGTTCACTTCAATCTAATCACTTTACTCAACATAATTTTCATCTTTGCAATAGTATAAGCTGATCAAATAGTTAATGAGTAGTGAATAATATTAATAGATTTATCAGAACTACAGTGCCACGCACACATAATCTAGGTAATCTAGTTGTCTTGATAACATAAGTTCACTCTTAATAAGTTGTCTCCTCAACTCAAAAAATTCAACTTCTCAAAAGGGCCTAGACATGGCCTTCAACAAAAAAAATGCGTGTAAAAATGTTATGAAGAAAATACTTATAAGGAGAACTTCGCGGTTTTGAAAAAGAGCTTTTCCTTTGTGATTGAAGCTACAGTTCCCTTCAAAACGGCCATTGCTATTGACCGTTATTTACAAATTACTAAAAAGTAGTAAATTACAATCACAAAAATATTCGTAGAACACACTACTTATGATCAAAATTCGATTTATTTACATCGACACTGTCAGCTTCAATAATAAGTCGCGCGAAATATTCAATACTGTGTCCAATTTTTAGAAAAATAAAGGGCGCATCGTGTACATTCTAATCAGTACCTTAAATTGTATTCTAGTTAGTTTGTAAGTGTAAAATATGACGTAAATATTTTCATGTTTACGATTCTGTAAAAACTGACAAAAGATGTTTTGTAATATTTTGTTTTATAAATAAATTATATTTTTTACATAATTATTTTATGCATTTGTTATTTATCCTGCGGGCAAGAAAAAAAAAGAATCGTACTCGCACTTCTTGCGTCTCACCACCAAGCCAACTGAGAATGAAATAATTAGAATACTATCTAAATACCTTATATCCATATGAGTACAGGTAGGCAAAAAAGAAAAGATATAGATCTCATTGGTCCTAGATATAGATGTATAGTGTGAAGGATGAAATGAGGAAGAAAGGAGTGAGTGTTAAGTACGAGTAATATGACGGCTGATAGGAGTGAGTGTTAAGTAAGATGACGGCTGATAGTGGAGTATGAAAATGTTGGTAGAGGGAAATGAAGGAATGACCAAGAACGAATAACAATTTGAAAAAGTAGGTAGGTAGGTACCTACTACTACATGCGTAGTCCGTAAAAGGCTTTAGAATTTTGTGATTCCATAATGCAGACAGATCCAGTATGTAATTAATAATAGTTTCCACTGAATTTCAGGCAAAACCTTGAATCCATAGGTTTGTATTTTAAGGTGTCTTAAACCATAGACGAGTATCTGGGTTGCTGTTCCTAGAATGTTTTTCAATGCGACATCTTACGGCTTTGTGAAGAACTATCATAAAGACACATTATAACAAATAGATTTACGCTAAGAAAGAGGCTTCACACACGAGTTTGTGAATATCTTCATCTAAAATCCTGAAGATGGCGTTTGTGTAGAAATGTACAAATATGATAGTTTCATAGAACTTAATAATCTTACTACCTAAACGAGTAGTTATCAACTAACAACAACTAAGTTGAACACATAAGTATGTCAAAAATATTTATTACATTAAGTACATAATACCACTTTGATTAAGTATATAATCATCAAAAAAACTAGGTGATTTTACTCATGTTTCTTTGGAACTAATACCGTAAAGATTCAGGGCAACAATTATAGTTAGGCTAGTTACCTAGCTTCTTTTCGCTGATCAATTGAATAGCCAAGCTTTAGAGGGATGTGACATGGGCAGATGATATAACCATGGCCGTGGGCCGTAGATGGATGGGATTGGCGCGAGATCGTGTTGGATGGCACAAGCAAAGGGAGGCCTATGCGCAGCAGTGGGATAGATCGGGCTGTAAATGATGAGAGGGATGTACAGTCAGCAACGGAAGTCGATTTACTGTTGGACTTTTAAAAATGGCTGATAACTAAGAAAAAATTAACTTTTCTCGGGAAATTATTACGAACAAAGACTTTATCTTCAAATATTAGTAAACATTTTGGTCATGATGTTATGGATTTTGGAAATATTCAGATTTGTGTAACATCAAATGTTGCTGCTATACCATTATACATTTCTTATGGAAAGTGTATAATACCTTCTCTAAGTACACAGTTACACAATGAGATTAACATCACTAGCTACAATGATATCTGAGCATACATGTCTGTGTTGTAATACATTAGCATTTCCCACCCTCATAAGTGTGGCATCTATTTGCTTCGCTTTTCCACGAACAAGAAAATGTCGTTACAGAAAAGAGCATAAGTACCTATTTAGGTTTATAGGTGATTTTACTTTTAACTTTTTACATCTTGATCGGGTTTATATATTTGAACCATTTGGGGTCGAGACCCTGGGTCCGTGGAGTTTCAAGGCCCATCGCGTCTTCAAAAATCTTTCAGGGCGTCTGGTCGAAGCGTCGCGTGATTCTAGAGCTGGCGATTTTTTGGCACAGAGAATTAGCATTGCAATTCAGCGTGGCAATGCCGCTAGTATTTTGGGCACGCTTCCGACTGGCAGTGACCTGGATCAGTTGAGCTATCTATAGATCGTTTTTACGACGATCCTTAGATAACTTGACTGATTCTATTGTATTTTGTAATTTTATGTACATATTGTATGTAGTAGTTTAGTTTCTTTTAACTTGATCGCACACTCGTCCTCACACCTTTTTTTTTTTTTTTTTTTTTTTTTTTTTTTTTTTTTATAACGTCAGAAAATCCATTATGGATACCCGACCGCCGTGGGGACAGCGGAAGGGTTATGTCGGACTCTCACCGACTAAAAACTGACGCGTGGCCGGCCTCCATGCCTGTCAAGGGGCTCCGCGATCTCCTACGGAACACAGCGGTGCCCCTCTCGCATTTTGCCTAAGCACTGTCCCGGGAATGGCACCCACAGCCACGCCCGGCACCCTCGCGGTGCTTACGGCGGCGCTCGCCACAGAGCGCCGCCGCCCTCCCGGGGTCCGCATCGTGGACAGTCGAAGTCCCCACTTCAACCACCCGCGGACCCGGAAAGTCCCCTGTTTGGCAGGGGATACCACTCCGCCCCCCTCACGGGGGGGCAGGCGGTGCGGGACGGCCGTTAGCGCCCCGCCTCCGCCTCCTTCTCCGAGCGGGATCGGCCCTCTCACGATCCCGCTCAGCCGCCTCTTTCTGGACCAGAACGGCTTCACAGAAAGAGGCCATCGTCCTCACACCTACCTCGTAAGATTTTTCTAAGTGATCTCAGCACCCCAACAATGAATTTTTTTATAACATCATACTCAGTGTTTCACCTTTGTTGTAAGTTGTCATTCAATGAATGTACACTTATTAACACAGTCATCAAAAATGAATTACATCAAGTACTTTGTAAAACAATCGTAGTGTGATACCATTGTTCAACCACAATAGCACAGTAGGAACAGAAAACCATTGGTAGATAAGTCCTGTATTCCCACGGCACACAAATAACAAATCAAAATGTGAGTAGCACTGTAGACTTTACAAGGGCTTGGGGTCGGTAGCAAAATAATTTAAGCGGTGCAACTGAACCGCAAATATACCAACCTGCACTAAAACAGGTCCAAAGAATTATCAAATTTTAAGAAACTTAAACCACAATTGCCTAAATCAGACGCAGATTGTGAAAACACTGATGAGATCTACAATTAATTCCATCATTGCCCAAAACCTGACAACAAATTAGAATGTGACATTGACTACCGTGCGACCAGACACATGCATCACTCACCAACTCACAATAGCACAATTAAAATAATGCATCACGCCGTAAAGCTTCAAGAAGTTTCAGACCCTTTGGTACTGTCGCCACACTTCGCTATTTACAAGTGTTTGGACAATTAAACAATTGGGATCTTACGGCACAAGTAGACGCGAAGAAAAAAAGATTTTCCGTTTCAGATAATGAAATGACAACAATGGTGGTGGTTGCGCAAGTTTTTCGCACGGCGAGGACGCAAGTGGGGCTGGATTTTATATAGGGGAGTGGAATCGCGGCCCCGCCGGAGCGCAGACATGCCTCTGCGGCTGCTCTAGCGAGATGCTCCTCCTTGTGGTCCTCGCGTGCCTCTCCGCCGCCTCTGCTCACAACAACACCTCCACCACCACCACTCAGAAACCTGTAACCACAACCACCGCCAAGGAACTCCTCAAAGCAAGCGAAACCGGAGACCCTTCCAAGGTCGAAATTGTGAAACAAATTCGCCGTTTGAACGAAGATGGATCCTACACTATTGGTTATGAAGCTGATGACGGTACCTTCAAAATCGAAAGCCGAGACGTCCAGGGAAATGTGAAAGGGACTTTTGGGTATATCGATCGCGATGGGGAGGTGAAACGTGTTACTTATTCTTCGTCAAGTGATAGTACGCCGGCGCCGGTGCCTGTTTCCACCAGCACCACCCCAAGCCCTCCAGCAATGGTGGTGAGAGTGAATAAAACTGTGTCATCGACAACGAGAAGACCATCGCCTACTGTTGTATACCCAACCAGAGGAAGTTATACCACCCGTGGGACCGTGATTCAGCCGATACCGAGACGAAGGACCAGCTCCAGAACGACCGCTTCCGAAACTTCCACCGAACGACAACGACCCGAAGAAACGACCAGCAACATTCAGACTCTCTACAAATCCAAAGACGATGACATCTCGAAGACCAGAACACAAATGCTAAAGCCAATGCCTGGGATGAACAAGGATGATTTGATCACAAAACAAACTACTACCAAGGTACCTGTGACTTTCAAACCAGTTTACGAACGAGCTACTGAAAAAGCACCTGAAAATAAAGCAAATACATTCCGAAGAGAGTTGACTTCCACTAGTCACAACCCTCATATGGTGAATCTGAGGCAATCTGTAGGTGATGATTCTACTGACGTTTACGGAAGCCACTTATCTCTTGGAACTGTCCGGCCGTTATTTACTACGACCACTCCACGCCCAAGACTTGTGCCGATCCACTCGCTCGTAGCAGCGAGACAGAGAATCCACCAGCAGTACCAAGAGCCCATCGATGATCAAGAAACTAATATAGAAGCTAGTACTGGGAGAGTGTTCGACCATCAAAGTGAAGTGACTTCTAACCCTGTACCCGTCATCCACATCCCAGCCCCCCGGAACCACGACGATGAGATTTATCACCAGCAACCGATATACAGACGCCCGCAAGCGTCAGCCCAATTCAGAACCCGTGAGTACCTTAGAGACAACCCTGGAGCTCCTGTACCGATTGGAAACCAGCGGCCCTTTCTCCATTACGAATACCAGAACAAAGTACTGGATCCACAGTTTTTGAAAGAATCATCACAACCCCAAAAACCCGAAGCGGCTACATCACCACCTTACGACGTTAGACCAGTGACTAGAATCATACCAGTTCCAGTTGATGAAAGAGGTATTCCAATCCATGGATACCAGAGGTTTGTAAATGCATATAGACAGCCACAACAACAGCCGCAACCTCTCTTTCAACCTCGCTACGAAAATCCAGTAGAAGATATGCAGCAGATATCTGCTCCGGTCAGCACAAGAGACCTTCGCCGCCTCCTGCAGATCCTTATCCTTCGACAGAACAAGTTACAATCCCTCATGGATCAAATGATGCCAGGTCCTTACCAGCCTTTGTATCGACCTGAAGAATACCGGTACCAGCAACCAAGGCAATACCAAGATGAGTATGACTATAGAGACCGATACGAGCCTAGGGAGGTGTATTCAAACCAAGTCCCGAGTTACGAGAATCAGTATGAAAGTCAGAGATACATTCCTCGACGGAGACCATACCCTCGTCCATATGACACAGCTGGGTCTTCTTCAAACCGAATTGAAGAGTCGCCAGAGTTTCTTCCTCCAGAGATCAGAGAAGCGTTGCTCCTGAAGATGCTTATCCTGGCAATCAACCCTGAGTTCGCGCCGACCCAATCACCCCCCACCGAGCTGACCACGGCTGCTCCTCCAAGGAAGCAGGTTCGAAATGTCCAGATCCTTGGGGAAGAAGGCTCCTTAGATGAAAAAAGGATGCATTGAGGTAGTGTCCATGGATTTATTTATTCAGTGATGATAAGTAGAATACTCATTATGTAAATATGTTTGTAAGTTTTTGCTAATGAAAGGATTTTAAATTTTGATGTTGTTTCACTTTACATTAACGCATTCAGTGCCCGTTAGGGTGTGGGGCTGTGCTGTGGGTGGCGTTGAACGAATTTAATAAGACAACATATGTTTTATGTACAGTTGAGATAGTACAAAGTACCTAAGTATATTCTCTCTTATATCAATCCTATCGTTTCACGATTACAACATTTTTTCTCACTCATTCATTAACACAAATATTTCTTCAACAAAAAAATCTAGACAGTTTAATTACAGTTAGCAGAAAATACTAGTTTATTCAAGGTTTTTCCCAAATGTTGCATGTGAACAATAGGCGAGGCAGCCTTCATGCCGGCAAGTCTTGCTCAAACGGGGTAGGCAGCATGACATGTGACAATGACTGACAAAGTGGGCATATCTCCTGCGTGATGAAAAGATGTTAGAAAGTATTCGTTGTTGGTAGTTTGTAAGTTTGTGTGTAAAATAGTTGCTCTAATAAAAATGTTTTTGTATGATCTGCAAATATTTATCTCGGGTCTGCGTGTTTCTATGTATAATATGTATCTATTTACAAACAAAAAGTATGTATGTAGTATATCAGTTATCTGGTTCCCATTGTTCATACCTACAAGCTTTGCTTAGTTTGGGGCTAGATGATGCAGTGTGAAATGTCCAGCATTATTTATTTATTTTCACCATTTTAACGAGTGTAAATACAACCACGGAAGGTTTCTTCAAGGTCAGACACATTTGAATCCGATCGATTTTAATTACACAACAAACATTCTAAAGCCATTGTACTGGGGCCGTGGGAAGCGTTCCCACAGGTGGTATTATGTTATGGGAAATATGCTGTGTGGGACTTACGGTCGCAGGCCATTGCGCAATGTGTTATGCGTATATGGTGCGTGGGGCTGGGTGGTGATTACTATGATTGATGAGGTATTGTCCTAGTAGGTAGTACCTAACCATCCCTATTACGTTTGGAAAATATTTTTAATATTGGTCAAAGTTTTACTAGAAAGCACTGATGGTCTAGTGGTAGCCCCACCTTCCAGTCTCCTGGACTGGGGTGGGGAAGGTGGGACTGGAAGTTTCTGGATTCGAGCTCACGGTAGGCCGTGACTTAACTTCACGGTAGGACGTAACTTCTTATGTGCGGAATGCCAGTACTCTCCATCGGTGAAGGAAACTAAGACACACACACACACACATCTTCATCTTTTACATCTTTGTTAGATGATTTATACAGGAGGCAATCCATGCCTACACTTAACGGGACGCTGTAGTGCCTGGGACATTGTTTGAGATGGAATAGGCTTGCCCAGCACTTAAACCATACTCTCAGCTTAATCAGCCTAGCCCACAGGAAAGACGACGTCAATAGGTGTCGAGCTGACTAAGCTGCGGGTTTCCTCACGATGTTTTTTGTGAAAGAAACCGGCATATAGTAGAAACTAAATAAAAGTTCTAATAATATATGTCAACGTCACGAAAGGAGCCTCTTTGAGTTGCACTTATAATTCTTTTACCACACTGGTTCGAAAGAACTATAGGAGGTAGCTTATAATCCTAGACATGAAATAATGCGTAGGCTTTTAGACCGAAAATGTGAAATATTCTCAAGAGACCGCAGGAAATACGAATGTTGGATAGGAACCTAAGATGGAGTCAGACTCTAGAATTATATTAGAACATTTTTCAAACACATAAATACTATAAACTTCGTTATCAGGATAAAAAAAATGCAATATAAATTACCTAACAAATCACAATTTATTCATACAAAAATATTCTACATATTTACAAAATGAGACTTTTCCTTACTCTAATAGGATCCAAACGTGATATCATGGGTGGCGGCAGCACCCCCTGAGGGTAGAGAATACTCCTTGAGGAGCTGGTCAAGCATGGAGAAGGATTGGGACGCCCTGGGTTGTTGGAACTGGGGGGCGAAGCGCGGGGCGGCGGGCGCGGGGGCGAAGTTCTGGTACTCTGGAGCCGGTCGGAACTCCTGCTTGGGCTTGTACTGACGAGGAGCTGGTTCTGGGTTGAAGAAGTTGTCTTGGACTGGTGCTGGTACTGGGGCGGCGCCGGCGAAGAATTGGGGCTGGAAGGTTAAATAAGTTAGATTATTTTTATGAAATGAAATAGAAATATTTCTTCACACCATGCGCTCGAAAAGCTTACATTTTTCGTCCCAAAGTCTTATGTCAAAGTAAGTCATTTCTCCCTCCTAAAAAACAAAATGGCGGTCGGGAATAAAGAAGTATGAAATTTCATTACCCCCTCTGAAGAGATAAGTAATAAGGTTTGAATTTCGAATTACAACATTTCTATGAAATTCTTAACCGTTGAGTCCACTAACCTGTGTTAATGCGTATATTATATTCATTTTCCGAAACAAAACATCTATCTTCTTCCTAGTTTCGGGTCAAAAAGTAAATCGACCAAAGTGTCGGTGAATCGACAACACTGCTTACTTCGTAGATGACTTTTGTCGTATATTAGTGACGGTGGCGTGGCAGGCATAAGAGGTGCCTGTTCGATTATCACGAACATTTACAAAGGTGAAAAATACTTCTGGTTGTACCTTAGGTGGCGTAGGAGCGGACTGCTGCGCTCTATACTGCGTCTGCGGGTTAGGCCTGTACTGCTGCTGCGGGGGCTGCGTGGGCGCTGGTCGGTACGGTGCTTGCGTTGGCTCTGGTCTGTACTGCGGTTGCGGTTGTGGTGCTCTGTATTGTGGCTGAGGAGCGCGGTATTGGGGCTGAGGGGTGGGGCGGGGACGGGGTGCGGGTTCGGGGTCCTCGTAGTCGTAGTCTGGTTCTCTGCGGCCTCCCTGTTGATTTCAATGTTGAAAAGTTAGGTAAGGTCGTGATCAACTCTGATGAAGGAAACAGACAATTTGACGTGATCTCCAAAACACGGAAGCGCTCGGTTGATAATGCTAGTAGGCGGTCACTCGCTTGATGATGGGTACAGCAGAGTGGAAGGAAAAACTTCAATTAAATATACTAGGCGGTTGCTGATGATGATGATAACATTTCAGTTTATACATTACCTTACCTATAATATTATGTATAATATGTATGTATTTACAAACAAAAAGTATATAAGTAGTATATCAGTCATCTTAGTACCCATAACACAAGCTCTGCTTACTTTGGGGCTAGATGATGCTGTGTGAAAAAGTCCATCATTATTTATTTATTTATTTACCTACATCATTAAGATTTTAAAATTTATCCCAATAATTACACCCATGCGAATTTGAACCGAAACCTTCATCGATCCGTTATGATTATGCATTTTGAAAAAAAATATATTTCAGTCTTTCCACACTTAGCTATTTAATTGAGAAATGAAAAGTCTATCAATATTTTCGAAAGGGATTCGAATCCGCGACGATCAGACGCTCCTAAAGCCGGAGTGCCTTACCGCTCAGCCACGGAATCCCTGACATCGCAATCGAAATCTTTGATAAGCTCATATTTTATCGGTTAAAGCACCGGTAGCACCATCTACACGTTTCACTCAGTGAACTCATGCTCATCGTCCAAATCCCGTCGGAATTGAAAATTTTGATGAGACTTTTCATTTCTCAATTATAGCAGTATATATAATTTATTCTTAAATTAAATAAAAATATTTATCACACCTGTTTGTTAGGCTGGCGAGTGGACTCGTCGACTAGAGTTGGCGGCGCGACGGTGATGCCCTCTCCCGCTGGCTGGAAACCGTATTTGTTGGCTCCGTACTCGATCACGCGCAGCTGAAATGAAATAAAATGGATAAAAAAAATGAAAAAAGCTTTAAACACAATGTAACAAAAAGTAGGAAGGTAACTTATAATAGAGTTATTACATAGAACCATTGGTTGTAATTGGCGGTTTATTTGTTGTGTTTGGCGGTTGTAATTTCTTCCAGACAACCTTTATACTAAACTAAGCTAAGCTAAAAACTAAATTTAAACAATAAACATCCTGGGACCCCTCCACTGACTGCAAAGTTGAGCAGTGAGGACTTATCCTGGCCCTCGAACTAGTGTAAAACTTTTTAAATTTTATTACGGGACTTAATCGCGTAGGTATAACATTTGTTTATTTACCTCGACGTTAAATAAACAAATGACGTAAATTTTATACCTACGCGATTAAGTCCCGTAATAAAATTTAAAATGTCTTCGAGTCGCGAAAGTTTAAAATGTGTACATATTAGTGTAAAACTGTATCTCGAGGGTCAGTTTCTATCCTCATCGCACAATGCTTTGGCTTACTTTGCTGAAATTACAACATTAAAATGTTACAGATGGAAATGGACCTAATTCCTAATACAAATACAAATACAAATAACTTTATTTGCCAACGAACTTATACTAGATACATTTAACTTACTGATGGTCCTAATCATCATCATAAAGAGATTGAGATGGTTTAAGCAGTGCATTTGGGTCTTTTCTGTGGATAAGGCGGATTAAAGTGAGATGATGGTTTAGTTGCTGGGCAAGCCTTTTCAATTCAAACAATAACCCTTCAAATTCAAAATTCAAATTCATTTATTACCATGACCATTTTACAAAATCCGTTTATGCTAATGGTCCCCGCACGAGGGGTTAGCCTGTGTCGCGGGAGACCTGGTTTATACAGAAAAACCGATAACCTAATCCCTGTTACCAAAGTTTTCTTTTTATTATACACCTGACCAATCCTTCTTTCACTAAGTTTCTCTCCATCCAAAGGTTGCCTGGAAGAAATTGTTCTTTAGCGATAAGACCGCCCATTGTACATTGTCATCTAGTTGTTATATTTAAGTCATTTGGTTCATTGTTTAAGGTGTACAATAAAGAATTCTCATTCATTCATTCACCAAAGCGTCGGATAGATTGCCTCCTGATGCTGTATAATGGCGTCGATTCTGTTCACTGACTAAAGTTAACTAAACTAAAATGCTACGTTCTTATTACCTTTACGATAAGGTGCAAAATGGAATGATTATTACACTGGCATTCCTAAAATTACTTATTTTTAGTAAAAATGAAGTATTTGTGGGTAGAATTAGTCACGACCATTTTACTTGCTGTAAGAAACAGCTGCTACAGAAGCTCAGAAACGCCATTTTGATTATACTTTTAGTAATGTCACTTTCAATGACGTGCCATTTTCGTCTTTAGCGAGAACGAAATAAGAACGTTCAAATTTTACTTTAATTAAGATTTAGAAATACAAGCGTCAGTTCCGCCTGCAAAATCTACAAATACAGATCGTGAAATATAACCCTTCTGCAGACGGGTTAAAACATACCTTGCCAGTGTCATCCTTGTACCCGTATTTGCCCTTGACTTCTCCTGCTGGAGACTTGGTCTCGATTTTGAAGGATCCATCAGCTCCTTCGTATCCATAAGTGTAAGAGCCATCCTCGTTGTGCCTGAAAAGTTATTTATTTATTTACTACTTGAAAGATTCAACAGATTTCTGATACACCTCGTGTATTCATGATTCAGTTATGGAAGCTAACCTCTACGTCGACCCTATACTCTACGTCGACTCATCATCATCATCCGCAGCCAAGAATATCCCACTGCTGGGTATAGGCCTCCCTCTGTTTACCCCATTCCTTCCGGTCCTGTGCCTCACGCATCCAAAATCTATGCTGCCTCTTGATGTTGTCTGACGACTTAGACTTCTTTTTCCGGTTCTAAGCCACCGCTCGGTCTTACTCCACCTGCCGTCACTATTTGTAAAATATAAGTTAAAATTATTAAAACAGAACTCTTCAGTACTTGTTAATCTGCTTCAGGATAGGCACAGGTGTGGGCGCGTTCTTGGGCTCTGAGGCGATGTACCGCGGGGCGCGCTCCTCATACTGCGCAGACGCACACGCCACTACGCATAGCACCGCCTGCAGACAAACATACACGTTATAAATACACGTTATATTCATTGCTTTTTATGTATGCCTCCGTCCTCATCAGTTAATTCTTATCCTGTCCATCCAAAGGTTACCTGGAAGAGATCGCTTTTAGCGATAAGGTCGCCCATTGCTACACATATAATTTAAGCTAAATCTGTTTTATTTGTT